>CM076580.1:1067745680-1068405680 GCA_034641835.2 Pinus albicaulis
TAAATCATCTAGATAAGGTTGTACAATATGTTTGATATCATGAAAAGCATACAACATATCCCTTTGAAAATTTGCACTAGCATTTTTTAATCCAAAAGGTAATTTGCAATAAGGAAATGTTCCCCAAGGACATATAAACATTGTTTTTGGTTGATCAGGAAGGAGTATGTTGATTTGATTATAGCCAAAAAATCCATCCATAAATGAGAAAATTTCATTTCCGGAACAATCATCAATAATTTGATCGATATAGGGTGTAGGATAATTGTCTTTTGGACATGCTTTATTAATGTCCCTATAATCGACGCATACTCATATAGTCCCTTTTTTTTCGTGATGAGAACTATGTTAGATACCCAATCTGTCAATGGAATTGGATAGATGAATCCTGCTCGTAATAGTTTTTCAAATTCAACTTTGATAGCTATAGTTGTTTGCAGATGTATTGGACGTGATCTTTGTCTAACAGGCTTAGCATCCAGGTATGTCTTAATTTCATGAATGACAATCTTAGGATCAATTCCCGACATCTCTTCATAAGACCAGGTAAAAATGTCTTGGAATTCTTGAAATAGGGATTTGTATGTGTTAATCTATTCAATCATATAAGAATTGCCTATATGAATTGTTTTTAATAATTCCAATTTTAACTAATATGTCGATAATAACTGTTGTAGAAATATTTCCCAAATTAGTCTAAGAATCCAAATGTGTAATTGAAATCGGAGTATGTGGTTCCTTGACATAATCAATTGTAAAAATAGATGAACAATAGTTCTCAAACCTATCAAGATTAGATAAAAATTAAGATCTATGATGTAGATCATGCCAGGGTAGTTCATCCAATGACAAAAATTCGTGAATACTTTCATCAGTGTGAAACACATGTTGAAAGGGATCAGAAAGTGATGTCAAGGATGAGTTTGATAGTGAGGAAGATTCTTCAGTGATCACATTCATTTGATTAGGAGTAGTTGAAAGTGTGTCAAAATATGATTGCACTGCTACATATTCCATTTCAAAAGTACTGAAAGGCATATTGCCATTGAAAGAGTCTAGTTCTGATTCTAAAGGCACTACCCAAGTGTCATCGAATGGTATAGTGCTTTATGAGATCATATTGATGTTGGAAATGGTACGCGGTACATTAGGTGGAGGTATAGAAAAGGTTCACATGAGAGCAGAATCCTTTACTAATCCTACACCAACGTCTTCATATGAGATAGTTGTTTTTCCAACATGTTGGATACTATCTCTAGAAGTAGGGTCTGATGAATAATATGACAATTGATCAATTTTCACAATATTTCCTTTATGAGGAAACATGATTACCCAAAAAAATGATGAAATGACAACAGTCATGGCATAAGACCAACTACAACCCAAAATAAGGTTGTAATCAAGAGGGGCATCAACAACTTCCACATCTAGATTAACAGTTTTTCCTTCTACTTCTATAGGTAGATCCTGGAGTATTCCATAAGGATGAAATCCTCTTCCATAAAAGGCTTTAAAGATTGTCGGGGATTGGTTGAGTGTTGGAGAAATGAGATTTTCCCAACACTTTAACGACATTATGCACGTGGATTCTCCCTCATCAATTATAGTACAAAAAACTCGTCTGGATTTGACTAATACTAGTATCTGAAAAGCCATCTGATGAGGGAGTCTCAGTGTAAAATTTTCTAGATCAAAGACCGTGAGTTTGGAATCCTAAGGATCGATAGATATGATAGTTGGTAATAATAATTTCCTTTGTGCTGGACATGATTGTAGCACTTCTAAGGCTAACATTGCTGAAGGGAATATCGCCAAATCTTCAACAATGTTTTAATTCTGAGCAGCTCTCGCATGTGGATTAAAAGCTGACTTTCGAAGTACACCTTTAGCAAGCGGTTTAATCACTAGATCAAGATTAGGTTTCTCAATTTGAAGTGGTTCAGAAATTGAAGGAGATATGGATGGTGTTTGACTAGAATCTTTTGTCTCTTTACCAGTTACAAGATTTTTAGTTCCATAATCTTAAGATATTGTCGCAACCATAACTTGAGACATCATTAAAATATCTGTCGATGAATTTGAAGAATATCCTATCATTTTACTATCTTGAGTAGGAAAAGGATCCTTCAAGACACCAGGTGTAGGTGAACCTTTGAAAAACTTGGAGACCTCGAATCGATGTGGGCACTCTTTGGTATAGTGATCCTCGTCATAGATAAGACAAGGATAACGAGGCTTTTATTTTTCATCAGTTGGTTCATGCTTTTTAGTTTTCTCTTTGGGAGATGTAGTTTGTTTGTTTTTATTCTTTCCTTTCTTCTTATTACTGGTTTTAGATTTAGCTGTAGATGAGTCTACAACATGGATGTCAGTAGAAGTTTCAAGGGAATAATCTCCTTTCGGTGAATCTGGTAAAGTTATAATGGAAGAAGTAATTTTGGATGAGTTCTTCTTACTTTTTTTAGCACTAACTGAACCAATTACACCGTCTAAAGCATGAGAACCAGAAGGAGTTGCAATTATTTGACCTGAACGCGGTAAGTCAGGATTTTTTTCATATAAAGTACTATATTTTGTATATACAAGGTCTAAGTACTGTGCTTGAGCTATGACCTATTCTTCTGTAACAACACCTCACTTAGCCACATCTTCAGTGATCTTTGGAAGTAATGATTTAATAAACCATTCTACCAAGATCTGATCCGGAATAAAAAATTTCACTAAACATCATCTATGTCTCTATTCATGTATGTAATCTGAAATGTATGTAGACATAGATTGTTTTAATGAAGTTAAGAGTTCCGTGCCGTTGTGGTAATGAACTAGCAATTGAAAGTGTGTTAAAAAAATTGTTTCTAACGCGTTGAAATTGTTGAATGAGCCACGTGGTAGTTCAATATACCACTTTGCAGCTAAACCTATTAGTGTTCTTTGAAATAGTCTTAATTGAATGGAGTCATCAATCGAAGAGATGGATGCACACCAAAGGTGGTAAGTCATGACATGGTTTGAGGGGTCTTCTCCTGATTTACCTTCGAACTTAAGAATATCACTAGGCATCTTATTCGGCATTGATGGCTAAAACAGAAGATAATAAATCAGATCATTCGTGAGGCACGAAAAATATGGTAAATCTAAAGTTGCAATGAATGGTAACCGATGGTTAGGGTCCTATTGAGCAAACTGATAACATTGAGGGACTATACCAGTACCAGGAGGAGGATATCCAGGGTAACCTGGAATAACCTATGCAGTTGGGATTTGAATGCCTCCGGGATAACCAAGGTTAGCCATACCATACTGAGGTTGAGCTAGTATCTAATATGCGTAACCAAGGTATGGTTGATGTTGGTAAACTGGATTTTGTCCTACAGGTCCATATTGATACTTCCCTTGATACGGTTGATAAAAAAACTGACCTGTATAAGGTTGGCTTGTTACAATTGTACTTGTACCAGGTTGCCATGCCAATTTTTGAACAATAGTATGAACAGTAGGTCCAGGTTGATGAGCAGTGACTTGAGGGATCGGTTGTGATACATGTCCCATTGTTACTTGAGGGGTTGTCAAAATAGGGGTTGCAGAAACTCCAGGGATAGGTATACTAGGTTGTTGAATAGAAGTTGATGCAACAGTTTGGGGTGGAGTGCTAGGTGTAATCAGACCAGGTTGCTGAATACTACTAGGTGCAGATACCTGAGGTATAATTTGAAGCATAGGTTGGATAGGTTGCTGGATTTGAGTGTATTCAATTGGCTGACCGGGCTTATTATAAGGTATTTGCATAGTAGGTTGCAAATTCTATTGATTCAACGATGGATTCCACACTGTATTTACCCCAGGATAAGAAGCTCCCATTGAAGGTTTTGATGCGTAAGATGAAACATAACTAGGTTGATAATTCAGAACGTAGGTTTGATAATTTGTTGGATAATTTCCACTAAAAGGTTGACCTGAAAATAATTTTTGTTCTTGATAAAAATGCGACCCTAAAGGAGGTTGTTGTCCTTGGAAAGACTATTGCCCTGGCATAGGGTATTGTCCTTGAAGAGGTTGTGAACCCTGAATAGAGTACTGCCCTTCAGGTTGATATTTTCCTTGAGATATGTACTGCCGTTGAGGTATGTACTACCCTTGAGTTATGTACTGTCCTTGAGGTTTCCCCCTAGGTGGTAAATTTCTACCTTGAGGGTCAAGGTTAGGAATGTTTCTAGACATCATGTATACTTGTTCCGTGTTCAAATTTTTGGTATGAGATTCATTGGGACCTGGTGATTGTACAAGTTTTTCGGGAGAGGGAGATGCTCCTGAGAAATTACCAAAAAGCGACTGGTATCCTGAAGGAACAGATGGACCACCATACAAAAAAATTTCTGGCTATGAAGAAAACATGGATGAATCACCAGACATTTTTAATGAAGGTCTGTAATTACCTCTGGGTATGGTGTAAAAAGGAATATGGGGTGGCGAATAATTGAGACCAGTATTATGTAGAAAGTAGGTTAACCGAGGATACTAAGTATATTGTTTGAAAGGTCTATAATAGTAAATCGATTCACTATGCCTTATATCTAAATATTCTTGACACGAAGGAAGTATAACCTCTTCTTCTATGTCAGTAATATCTTCAATACTAGTGAGGCCAGGAGGAAGGTTCTCAGTGATGCTAAGCTTCACTCGAGGTGAATGAGGAGGACCAGGGGTTCATGTTATGAAGTCTGAAGTAGGCTCATATGTAGTAGGTTCAGTTTTAGGTTTAGTAGCTAATAATTCAGTAGTTGTAGATGCAAGTTCAACTATCTCAAAAATTTCTAGTTTTCTTTGATAACTTTATGTTGTTTGAGGTTGATCTACTTCGTAATCAGGATGTATTATTTCTGATGTTTCCTCTTGTTTAGTTGATACGGTCCCTGATGGTTGGCCTCTTAGATTTAAGCTTTTCTAACTGACTTGGTGTGTACTCAGGGGGTTTCCCTTGCATTTTACGAGAGTGTCTCGGTAATTGAACCATAGTTAAATGTTTAAAACGCGAAAATTAACAAAAATATCAAAAAAATAAACCTAAAGTCGCTAAGGAAACAATCAAATGAAACACACATCTACAAAATATAAGAGACAATCCACACACAAAAAATATGTTTCCACACTAAAAAAACTAGTTGGTGATGAAATCCAACATCGTAGAATTCTAATGTGGAAAACTGGTATTTGGAACAGCTACCCCGACAACTTGCTTAATGAAACAATCTGGTGCAAGTATCTCCACTTATGCCATCTCGTAGTGAATATTACCCTCCGAAAAGTCAAAGTGAGTCTAGCTGACGTCTATTCTAGGTACAGTGGGACCTTCCCCCCACCGTCACCTTTGGAAACAAATCTTGAAGATTATGGTCACTAAGGTCACCAATGGGAACAACTGTACCTAGGGGAAAAATTTACGATCCTATATACATGCAAGGGCACAGTATCAAGCTCAATCCCCTTGAAGGCTCCTTAATATGGTAAATCCAAGGTTTTCCAACAAGTAACCCTAGGCTCCTAAACAATGGTTAATATGAGGTTTACCGTTTGTATTACGTGCACATCTACTATCTTTCCCAATGAGATAGTTATGATTACCTCACTGGTTTCGACATGATCTCGTGCTTGACTTTGTTAAGAAAATATTCCCAGAGCACAAATGCTGCAATTGGATTTTCCTACCGCAAGATTCTACTTATTTGTTTAAACTATTTTGGAATGTTAATTACAACCTGTTCCAAAACACTAGCCTAAGCTATGTTGGTGGAAAGAGCCCTAGAAAATGTAAAATATCTAGATTGATTTTATTAATGCGTTGTTTTTAATTTGGCTATTGCTTAAGATAAAAGGTATAGAGTTGAAACTTTAATGATGTTTGTGACTCGACTCAAAAATACACTAAATGCATCTAAATGAGAAGTGCAACTCTATATTTTCAATGAATACTATTTAAGGGAAAGATTGAGATATTTAACAATTTTCAAATTAACAAATATTTCATTCATAAACAAAATCATTGAAAAGAAGACGTTTTCGTAAAGAACTCAATTCGCAAAAATGATCAATTTCTCTTTTGAAATGAAATTACTTGAAGAATCAGATCAGAAACTACAAATCAATAAACAAACCATTTCCAAAAGAAACCAATATCTAAAAACTATAAAAACATAAATTTCAAAATCAAAGAAAAATATAATTTTGAAGTCTATCTAAATGTTTGAGGATGTTTTCTCCTATTTTGTGATCAGACTAAGAAAAATTTCTACTTATCTCAGCAGAAATGAAAACATCCAAAAATGTTTTGGTGTGATATCAGGCTTTAGTAAGCTAAAAACTCTTCCAAATTTACAAATGAAAAAGGAATCAATTTTCATAAAAGTAAGGTTTGCAATAATCTTAAATGGCTCAGAAATACAATATCATCATATCAGTAAGCTAAGGTAAATTAAGATATCTTGTATGGAGCAGTAATAAAGTAGGGCAAAATTCTCACTTGTAAGATGCAAATAGGATGATAAATCACATAAACACAAAATATGTTGAAAAGAAATTCACACATAATATTTGATAGCTAAGATAGGCTGGGGAAAACACAAAGAATCAAGTGATATGGCTCTAAAAAAGAGAATTTTAATTATTTCAAAAATTTTCCAGGGGTCCACAGTTTCTAATGGAAAACAAAGCAGATGCACACTGTTTTGAATTAAAACATGCAGAAGTTGCCACACTGTTTTCTACTGAAAACCGTGGAGGCAAGGAAAAACTATGAAAAAATAAATAATCAAATTTCTTTTTTAGGGATTCTTAAAAGTTATCTACCCAACCCGTTCTTAGATAAGTCAAAATCAGAAAACTCTAAAATTCAAATTGATAATTAATAAATAAAACTAAGTTCTATTCCCCATCGGAGTCACCATTTTGTTATGCGGATTAATCCCTCTTGCTGACAAGAGCAATATCCCTAGTACTCAACAAGTATCTAAAAATAAACATCCATTTGAAAAACTTTTTCTCTAGATTAATTACATTTTAGAATTATTATAAGAAATTAAAGAGGACATGCCCCTATCTTGAAATCCAACGTTCGATGCAGTCTTTTGTCCTGTCGCTCCAAATTGGTTTCTCCAATAAGTAGAACTTGCAATCAAAGACAAAACAAAAGAATAAATATCTACAACATATAATAATCAAGAAAATATAACCCAACATAATGATCAAGGAGTCTAAGTATTTATGTTATTTTAATAAGCATAAGAACAACTCAATGAGAAAAAGAGATCCATATGTATTATCTTGAATAAAAAGAGTAATCTTACAACCTGATGCCTTGATATTGTACAAATTTCTCCCATGGTCTTGAACAATCATTCCTCCTTTAGTTTGATAAGACATCCCCTCTAAATACTAGCATGGAGTTATGGACATAAGGGCGTGATCATTTTCATGCCAACAACAACTAGTGTAGAAAGTATGCACTCTTGGGAATTCTCTTCAGCAATTACTTTTACAATCTCAACATCTACCCTTCAACCTAAAACTTGAGCTAAATTTATAGGGAAATGGAGGTAGTTTCAGTTCCATGAAGAGGGGTATGGATTCCTCTCATGAAGGGATTTGAGCTCCATGGACCAAGGGATAAGCTCCATGAGTGGAGGGATAAAGATCGAACTGATCACGACTCTAGAAGCTTCCAGTTGGGAGAATATTCGACCAGCTAGGCTCCTAGAATTTACTTTTTATTTTATTTTTCTTTTTACGGGGGTTTGAAGGTAATAGTAGAAAAACGTGTGGGGGTTTTCATAGTTTATAGACCAAAAATCCGTGGACCAACAGGAAAAGGCTAGAAAAAGTACGAAGGTAGACTTTTAAGGGTTTTACAGAGCCTTTCTCCAATTCCAAGGCTTGTTTCAGGAACATTAAGGTTTTTGAATTCTTAAGGGAACATGATATGGGTGGTGATAGACCTATATGGACAATCAAATGTCATGGTGATAAAATGATGTGTAACAAGGCTGTGTTGGAGGATATAACACTAGTTGTTCAAACAAAGGCCCATTTTTGATAGTCATGTTTCCGACCCAACAACTAATATAAGCATCTGCAGTGGCTAACCAAGGTCTCCCTAAGATGAGAGGATAACCATTAAAATTGGTTTTTGGTTGCAGGACCATGAAATCTATAAGATACTTCTAAGAGTCAATGGTAACCATAACATCCTTAACAATTCCCTCCGGAGTTACTATGGATCGATCTGGAAGTTTCATAACTATTATGGTTTTCCTGAAAGTCCCTTGGAGATTAAGTTTAAACATATTTTCCTTGGTCATGATATTGATGGCAGCCCCTATATAAATTAGAGTGTTGGGGACTATGACACCATCTATATGCACATCAAGAACTGGACTACCATGGTCTAGGTATTTTGGAAATATCACCTTCCCTAGCATTAGGTCAGACAATTGTCTTACCACATTGATGGTGGGGGTATCTCTCTTCCTTCTCCAAAAATTCTTTGAGCACTTTTCTTTGATGAGCCTATTATAGATAGGGACATCCTTAATGGCATGGATAAGTGGTATCTTTACACACAAATTTTCTAATTCTCCCAGGAGTTCAGTCTCCTCTCGGGTGTGCTGACTAGGGTGGATCAAGTGCTCGGTAAAAGGAGGAGGTTTTTGGATTTGAGTGTTATCTTCTTCATTTTCCTCCTCAACCTCTACAGGTGGAGATGGGGGATGGTTGTCTGGAATTACTCTTCCTGACTTGAGATTAACCTCTTGTATCTCCATGGATAAGATGGATGGGATGTTTCTCCACTGGGAGCCTGTTGTTCCTGTTTGTTGTTTGGGTTCATATTGGGTTTTGCAGGTATAGGTAGCCTAGG
The DNA here is from genome assembly GCA_034641835.2 of Pinus albicaulis. NCBI lineage: Eukaryota > Viridiplantae > Streptophyta > Pinopsida > Pinales > Pinaceae > Pinus > Pinus albicaulis. The sequence continues at coordinate 1,067,754,586 of CM076580.1, forward strand.
TGGAGCAACATGAGTAAGTTAAGGTTGAGGTTGGGGTGGAGGCATTAGAGCAGGTAGTTGATTTTTTTGAGGCCTCCACCCTTGGGATGGATTTCCCCATTGAGGTGGTTGTGGAACATACTACTGAGATGGTTGGTTTATTGGCTGAGGATGATATGAAGGGTTGGAAGGCCAAGTAGGAGGTGTATACTAGGATGGAGGAGTGGGGGTGTACCAAGGTTGCATGGGTGTAATATGATTGTTGTAATAGTAAGAGTAAGGTGCACCTTGCATACCTTGTTGATATGGCCAAGGGCCTTGAGGCCTTCTCTGGTTGATGAAACAGAGTTGCTCTGGAATTGTTTCCCCACCTTGATATACAACTTTAAGTCTAGGTAAGTAGGGACACTTGTCTGTAGCATGATTCTCTTCAAAGACTAAGCAAACCTCTATGAAATTTAGTGGACATTCATTTATTGGGTGCTTCTTGGTACATCTAGGACAAAATATGGCCACGACTCTCTTCCTCTTGGTTCCTTTTCCCACATTGTGTCCATTTTCAAAGCAAAGGTATGCAACATGTCACTCTTGAAGTCCTCTAGCATGTTTCCAATCTCATGTTTTATGAAGGCATAAGAGGAAGGGGTATTGGATGTACTTTGGCTAGCTCTTCCCTTCTTCCTAAATGCCCTATGATGGTTCTGAAAGAAAGTTTTGATTGTTTCATAGAGTTGTTGCTAGATATATCCTTCAAATAACATATTCAAGGTTTCTATCATCTCTTCACTAATCCCTTGAAGAATTACAGGTTTAAGTGAGTCAAGATGAAGAGTATAATTGGCTCTCTTATAGTTCAATTAAAACCTCTCTTCATAATCCTCTAGGGATTCATCAGGCCCTAGAGTCATCCTAAATATATCATCCTTAGTTTTCTTAGACCTACAATAGTCTTTGTACTTGCTACTAAAGGTCTCTTCCATCTGTGTGCAGGTAGTGATCCTATCCCTAGGAAAACCCATGAACCAGTGCAAGGTTGCATCCCGAGGGGTGGATGAGAATAGCTTCAACTTATGATCATCAGAGGTGTAGTCATAAGTCCTACAAACAACAACAAATTCAAACATGAATGTGTGAGGGTCCTCAGAGGTAAGTCCATGGAAGTGTGGAAGAGTTGAGGGGCTAATGTTTTTCATATTAGTTTCCCCATCTACCTCTCTTATGGGAAAGGCTTTCTAAGTCCCAGCCATCATTAAGATAGGTTAAGTAGGTCCCTCAGTTGAAACAAGGTCTTCTTCTTCTTCCCCAATAGGATACTCAAAATATTTAGAAGGCTCTCCTATAGGGGTTTCAATCTCACTGCCACTGAAGAAGAGTGAAGGGTGGCTAGGAGGTGATGTGGGGGTTTTAGGTAAGTTTGTCTTTGGGTATTCCTAGTCCTACGAGGCATGAAAATCAAATCTCTTTGTATTTTTTTCAATATTTCTAAAATGACATGAAAAGAAAGGAAAGCATAAAAGAATTCTAAAAAAAAAATCAAACATCTACTAGACACCTCCCTAGCAACGATGCCAAAAAGTGGTGAGCCCTGGTATTGCACCAAGAGTGTTGCAACTCCCAGGGGCTACCCTACTTTAATTTATCAACCCGGTGTTCGTACAAAATTTGAGGTGACAGTGCTATATACATAACAGATGCATAAATGGTGAGCCCTGGTATTGCACCAAGAGTGCTGCAACTACCAGGGGCTGCCCTACATTACTTTATCAACCCAGGGTTCGTACAAACTTTGAGGTGACAATTCTATATACACAGCATATGCATTCTATTCATGTCATCCTCTTCCGCTTTACGAAAGGGTGATACTTCTAGGGGTTCTCAGTGAAGTCTGTCACACTTCAATGAAAATAAACTAAATTGCAGAAAGGAAATGAAAGAAATGGAACTAACTTAATGTGTAGGAAGGAAATGACTGTAATAAACTAAATCAAATTGCTGAAAATAAATTTGCGACGCATGACATGGCGGAGTGCGATGGAGGACAACAGTTGTGATATGCGATGTTGCAATCACAATATCACAAGTTTAAAGGGATAGTGGTAAGGATGAAAAAGAACGAACTAAAATGTGCGAAGTGTGATTTGCAATGTGGTAAAAGTTGTGGGTTGCGATCTGCAATGTGGTAAGCTCAGTGAAGTGTGAAGTGTGATGGGTGAGGTGGTGGAGTTATCGCATCGGCGGAATGAACGGTAAGTGTTATGCAAAAAGATAAATGATGTGAAGTGCGATTTGCGATGCAGTAAAAGTTGCAGGCTGCGGTCTGCAATGTGGTAAGTTCAGTGAAGTGTGAAGTGTGATGAGTGAGGTGGAGGAGTTATCGCATCGGTGGAATAAGCAGTAAGTGCTATGTGAAAAGGTAAACGGTGTGATTTGCAATTTGTGCTTTTGCAATATCGCAATTGCAAGAACAAGTTGTAAGTGTTTAAAGGTAAAATCTAAAATGAGCGAAGTGCGATTTCTGATGGCTGACATGGCGGTGGGACTAACGGTGGGGCACATTCTCACAATATCACAATCACAAGAACAAGCGGTAAGTGATTAAAGCTAAAAACTAAAAGTTGTGATTTCCAAAGTACGATGTACGGGTCGAGAGACTCGAGGAGGAAAGGTAGAGGTTGAGTTTTCAATGTTTTTGAACGGTTTTTCACATGTTTTGCATAAAAATGGTAAGGCAACCATGAACGGAGAAAATCAAAGGAATAAGGCTCGAAGGGCTTAAGTGCGTTAGGTAAGTACAACGTTAAAATGAGAGGAAAATGAGGGGAATGGAGGCATAAGGGCAGTGCTTAGAAGTGAAAAACACATGTAGATTTGTTGAGCTATAGCTTAGTCCAAATTTTTATGGTTTTTATCTGATTAATACATGCTTGTACCTAGTGTTTTAATCATTATTTATCCATTAGGTTGTTAATTAGAGGCATTTAGAGACAAAAGTTATTAATTATAAATTCTTGTTATTAATTAAATTGAATAAGTGTTTTTTGTAATAGGTTTTCATGATGGTAGGGAGTTCACATTTGTACAGTTAAGTCATGATTCCAACCTTCCTCTTGTTGATGGAAAATGATATCTTCAGATAAAGATTAAGATGAAACTATTGCATTTTTTTTTTGGTGATATGGGAGTCTCAGCACCATACTAGACATTCCTTTGGATCCAAGAAGAGAGAAAGCTTACAATCAAATGGCTAAATCTCGACCTTGAAGAACTTGGGGATAAAGCTATGTTTATTTCTCATATTGGTGATATCAGCTATGCCAGAGGCTATGCATGGCTATGGGATGTTTTCTTTACGCAAATTGAGCCTCTCACATCCAAGGTTCCTTATCATGTATGTATAGGGAATCACGAGTATGATTGGCCATTACAACCATGGAAATGCTTCCCCATCAACTAATTCCAGCACCATTTGGATTTTGAAGGGGGATATCTTATTCATGTGGAGATGGGGAAAACACAGCCATTTAGGTGCCATATAATCTCCTAAAATATGACACTCATTCAAAGACATCATATTTTGCATAGACATTGATCGACAAATGGAGGCCGAAATGAAAGTTGCAGCAAATAAAGGTCAACCTCTCACTCACATAGATTTGATCAAGCAAGCGATCCTCCTCTTCGTTCATTCCAAGTTAGCAATCAATCCCCAACGTAGATTTTCCTTTGCAACGTTGGGTCACTCTGCAACATGGTGCCAGAAGGAATTCGCCAATGCCATAGAGAGCATAAGCGCAACATTGAGATGTTTGGTAGCATATTCCCAGTAAATACACTCTGACCTCACTTAGCAATTTAGAATGGCTGTCACTGAGGCTAAGAAGTCTTGTTCTTATTCTTGAACTCTCAGAGTGATTCTTATATAGTGCAGATCTTCTGTAGTGCCTGAATACCCAGCTCACCAGCCTGGAAGTCAGAAGCTCTTTGATTTGGATATTATATATCTTCATGATAAACCAAAATGAGACAACTATCCATAGAAAGTTTATGATGCTCTTGTTGATGCTTTAAAGCGTACTATTGAACATGAGGGCATCTATGCACTTCTGGTTCTCTACTGCATTAGGGAAGTCGGATGGGAAATCAGAAATGACAGACAGGAAAAGGACATCAAGCTCATCACTTTTGATTCATATTTGCAATGATAGGGAGCTTGTGGATTTAATAAAGCCCTAGCCAGCCTCATCCGCTAGAATGCTTGGTGACAGATAACGTGTAGCCTGCTTGCTTGTTGCAACAAAAATCATAATCCCAGATTGAAGCTTGCCGGATTGTGTGTTGTCTATGCCAGCAAGGTACGAGGATCAAATTATTTCCAGGAGCCAAGATTTAAGAGAATATTCCTATTCCTAATTTAATTGATTGTATTAAACAAATCTCCTAAATTTTTATTATGTGTAACTATCGTCCATTGAATTAGAGAAGTGTTTCTGCTAGAAAGCAAAAGCTACGCACTAAGGAAAGGGGGTGTGAGACCGTCAATTAGACGAGCTGGGATCGATAGGAATAAAATGTTGAATTTCTCAGATGTGGAGAGATTAATGTCTTAGATGTAAAGTTGAATTACTTAAATGTAGAACCGACATCGAGTTTGCAGAAAAATGTAATATAGATAGAGGAACTGCTGTGTGTAAACCAAAATTGTTGTGCCTCATTTGTGTAAATCGATTTCTCAATGTTGTCTTAACAATAAATGATAGCCTTAAAGGGATGTTGTGAGTAGAATAAATTGTGCATGATTCATTTTGAATTCTAGTTTTTGATGTTTTAAAAGCTTTTCTCCACTACAGTAATTCAACTTATTCTAGGCGTGGAAGGGCCCACCACCTCTGGAGCTAAGCTTGATCAATCAACATAAGTTAATTAGATGTGTGCATGGATTTTATAGTATAAGTTTCCTATTTGATGTTTCTGTGTGAATGTGTGGTTCAATTTCAAAGAATTTCAGTCATCTTCGTATTGCGCAAATCAATGGACTAAAGAATTTATTGTAACCTCTGATCCATTACACAATCCATGCTTGAGTTGCAATATAGAGTTATACTCTATTCCTCTTATTAAAATAGAATGTAATGGGAGCATAAGAACACAATGATTTATGAGTTTGATTCAGTAATTAGAATATATTTAGATGCTTTGAATTTGAATATGTTAACATTGCCCATTTAAATATTAAATCAAGGTTTGTGTTACCTAATTTCTTTGAACGTTTGCAGGATTTAAATGTGCATTTTATTTGTTTATATGCATTCCGGGACTTCACTCAATAATAAGATCTCTTTTTAATTAGAATCTATCTGGTTTTAGATCTCTTTTTAATTAGAATCCTTCTTGTTTTCATAGTATAATCATTTCTTTGTAAGTTTGAGTGCGGATTTGATTGTGCAGGTAGAGAGATCAATTCGAATGCAACGTGATTTAGTTACATGATTTGATTTTGAAGAGTGAGATTATTTATTGAATAATTCCATTCATTTAGATTAAAATCTTTAAATTGAAGGTTTCTTATAGGTTATTTGAAATAATTTTTTTCATAGGATCTTTTAAGTTTTATTTTTACATGAATCAGAGTAGTTTTCTTTTAGCAATAGTTAGAATTGTCTTTTGTTAATTTGGAATCTTGAATTTGTTATCAAGAGTAGTTCTAGTTATTTTAAGGTTTGAAGTTATTATTAGGATAATGTGTGTTCTTTTGGTTATCTCCAGTTAAGTTTCAAGATAGTGAAAGGAACAAATAGATTAGGGTCTTCAAGCTATCATAGGAGATTTACAAATGTAGAATTGTGCGAGAATGTTACATGATTGAGGATTGTTTTGTATTTCCTTATAGATTAATTGCAGTATGGAGTTTATAGTGAATGCTAGATATATTTTTAAAAGTACCTTGATAAAATTAGTTAAGTAGGCCTCCTTTTCAAGATTGTTTATCTGCCAGAAAATGTGTGTTTCATTCCAGTACCTAGTTTATCATTACAAATGAATATATTTATATTCTGATCATTAAGCTGAGCCAAGAGTAGTACAAATCATGTTTACGACTCTTGGATTGATAATTAATATTGAGAGGTTTAATTCGACAATTAAACCGACCAACATTTTTGCGCCATTTCCAGGGAGTTGTATTTTGGCTTAGGTAAAAAATTTCCCACAGAGTTTCAAGGATATTGTAGGATGTTAGAGGGTGGAGAGAGTATGATAAGACATGAGTGAAGAGCCACACATCCACTATTGTGGGGTTGCTCCAAAGTCTGTCCATCTTGCTTATCTCTTGAAATTTTATTTCCTTTCCTGTAGAAGCAAGATTTAGACATTTAATTTCAAAATTTCTTTTCTCTCAATAGATTAAATATTTCTTTGATTCAACATTTTCCCAACATGTCATTCCCTTCCTTTTATGCAAATTTATTTTTTATGCAAGTGTGGTGAGCCTTATTTCAGTCAAAATATTTTAAAATTCATTTATCTTTAGAATCCAATCTTCAACGTTATATAATTTTTGGATTGCTACAAGAACCCTTGCGTACTAATCCATGTGATGACTGAATGTGCTAGTTGGCTTGTTGAGAACAATAAAATGGTATTTTGAGGAATCATTCAATGAGGAGTTTTTATGCTGCTGTTGGAACAGGGTCTCCTAACAAGCTCCGGAACTAGTCCATTTTGGATATTTTTGATTAGATTTAATCTAGCAGAGGGGTTTTGGGGTGGGTCAAAGCCCCAAAAGCGTTGTATTGGGTAAAAGGGAAAACCAGGGGTCCAAAAACCACGGTTTGCAGACCCTAGGAAAGATTAGTCTAGATTGTTATAAATAGAGGACCATTTTTGTATTGTAAGGTAGGATATGATGAGCTATTGATGCGAATTGTGATTTAAGCTATCTGTTTGGGTTTTATGGGAACAGATTCCTACTGGCAGTGTGCACGGAGATCCGAGTCTAGTTGTGTGCAGACCCTTCTGCTGTGTGCGCAGGTTGGGAAAGGAATTGTAAGGAAGGATTGATGAATGAATGAATAAGAAGGATTAATAGAGAACTGAATTTGTGAGTAATTTGGTGCGAATTGCTGGTAATTGCTGTATTGTGTATTTTATGTCTTTAAGGTGTGAATATCTGCGTAAGTGTGTTTTTGGATCTAGATCTATTATGTTTTGTTTATATATTGCTGTGTTATTGTCGTAAAACCATATAACTATAGATCTAGCACACGTGGATGCGAACAGAGACCTAATTAACCTTGCACAGAACAAGGTAATCAGGGATTACAGGGCCTAGTGCAGCTCTGCCTGCTTTACCCATCCTTTCTCAAGGTGCGGAAACCTGGTTCCAGCACCCACCCATACTACTTCAGGTGAGACTTTGACCTGCGCAAGCAGGTCACTGCCAAAAGGGCCAGTAGTATAGGGGTTTGTTGGCAAACCTTGCACACCGAACTTAGGTCAGGACCCCTTGAGCCAACAAATGGTTCCATTGCTGGCACTGTAAGAAGTCTGAGGAAGGGGATTGGGTAATGACAAGAGAATACTAGAAGCCTGAAAGAAAGGAGATTGAAGACTGGTTTGAAAGGCAGATCTAGGAGTTCGCAGTAAAAGAAAATTGTAGTAAGGAATTAACAACGGAAAGGTGGAAAAACATGTATATTCTTATAGAGAACTACAAAATATTCTTTGTGACATTTACGATTGAACCCCAGGAGTGGCTGGCCAGACTTGTAGAACTCCAGAAGTGCTGGAAGGATGAGCGAGTCACTCAGTGGACCCCGAAACTGATCCAATAGCTGGAAAAGACTGATAATACTATCACGCGTACGGTAGATCACTGGTTGGATAGCGTGTTAGAAGGTTTTGTGACAGAATTTTCCATTGATTAGTTTATCTCATATTTTGACGCTGAGCGAAGATTCTTTAAAGGATTTCGGGGCAAATTCCTGAGGACGTTACCGTTGTTGATCAAGATATGACTGTGTGAAAAGAGCATTTTGTGTAGTCATACCGAATGACCTCGGATCTAGATGAAAGCGTGATGTGCAGTGGTAAGTACTATCGGACTAATCTTGATGGAGGAAGATTTGCCTATAATCTGTTTCAAGAACCATCTATGAAAGACCCCCCAGCTACATCGCCACTTAGGACGCACAAAGGTAAGAATTCACCCATACCACCACCTCCCCTGAACAATGATATGGCTGCACACCTAAAACTACCTACCTTCAAGGGGGTAGGAGATGAGGATATGGACCAGTTTTGGTTCATTGCCGAGTCTGTCTGGACTGCGTAGAATGTAGCGAGTGATACAGTGAAGAGGGCACAACTGTCATTAGCATTCGAGGACAGGGCCCTATACTGTTATATACGATACATTGCCCAGAATGGGAGCGCATCCATTCAAGATATCAAAGACACTCTGAAGCAACAGTTCCGAAAGCTGAAATATTATTCCCAGCTAGTAGCAGAAGTAAAGGACTTCAAATAAGGTGCGTCTAAGTCAGTATGGGAGGCCAATCAGTGATTAAAGAAGGCAATCAGGGAAGGGGGATTTGAGTATGATGATAGACAACATACGGAATGGTTCATCGCTATGTTGTTACCTCACTTGTGCACACCGATGAGTCATCAGACCTTTGAGTCACAGGAGAAAGCTGTGGAAGTCACTATAAAACTAGAATATGCCCCCTAAGAAGATACAATGGCAAGGGTACAAAAAATTCAGGAACATCTTGGGGCTATGCACATGGAAATACAGAACCTGCGAAAGGAGTAGGTAAAGGATGGTTGCGCAGATCTTTGGTGCATATGATGTCGGGTGTCTGGCCACAAAAAGGATCAGTGCCCTCTACTAACGGATTACATGCAAGTGGGAGGACCTAGTCCAGTACGCCCATGAGAAAGTAGGGACCCTATTCTGTCGCGACCAGGGTCAAGCAGATCTACGCTATGGTGTGATGACTGTCGGGTAGCAGGACTGCATGATACAAACCATTGCCCTTGGCTAGGTGCGTATGTCCCAGAACTAAAGCAACAATGGTGCAAATTCTGCCGATTAGTGGGACAAGATGAGCAGAACTATCATACTTATGATTTAATGATGGATTGTGGGAACTTATATAGGGTACAATCGGACCCTGTGTCGCCAAGAATTTTTTCGCACCTTGGAGGATCACCGGCCAGAGGCAGAGGAGGTCAGGGAGGAAGCACAGGACGAGGACATGGGAAACTAATATTTTATAACTGTGGGGAAATCAGACACTTTTCCAGAGAATGCCCAAATCCCACCAGACCATTGTGCAAGTATTGTAGGCAACTGGACCACGTGGTGGAGGATTACCCAATTTTAATAGCCAAGATGCAGGAAAAACAACCCACCCCTACACAGAATGTACAAAGAGATAAAACCGAGCTAAGGAATATGAATCCAAGTGTAAAAGTCATGAAACGCAGCGGGATGGTCACTCAGGGATCAAAGGAGGAGCTTGCCCCTTAGGAAGGAGTGAATCTTAAATAATAGGTACCATTGGCAGGCCTCGTGCAGCAACCAATGCACCTCCAGATAGAAGAAGGAGTTGAGCCCTTTTTGAAGGCATGTCTGAAGTTGCTACGAAACCCGTTGGCTGTAGGAAATCTCCAAGCACTAATGAATTCCTGTGCAGCATGACCCAATTTGATCACTAGGACCAAGGATGTACATAAACTATACATCTATAAGAAACACACTGGAAGAAAAATGTGGTTGACTGCACAAATCGGTGACTACGAAATGGATCAGGTCATCTTAGATCTTGGATCGGATGAAAATTTATTACCAAAGCAGACATGGCAACGAATGGGAGAGCCTAAATTAGAATGCTCCACCATCCAAATGTGAATGGAAAATCAACAAAAAATCATCCCTCATGGTTCACATCGTAGGGGTAAGGGTCCTAGCCTACTTTGAAGTAATAGAAATTGTGGAAGATGCGGATCCCTATCCTACACTCCTCAGATTGGACTGGGCTATGGACATGGGGGGTGTCATCAATCTTAAGAAGTGCAGGTACGCGCGTCATAGTGCCACTAGACCCGGCAGAAGGTGTGCGGTATACAGAGCCAGCTTATGAGGAGGAGGAGATAGATCACATTTATAAATTGACTGCGTGAGATGAAGATATGGTTAACCCCACGAAAGAAGGAGTGCTCTGCTGGGAAAAGGAAAGTGAATGTTTTTCTGAATCTGATGAGGAGTTGGAAAATTGGCAGGGTCGGTTGCACGAGGTTTTAGCGCTACGATGTCTTCGGACCACCAGGAATTTCCGACGCATCTCTACCAAGGAAAGAGACCTACCTTGCCATGTGATGTAGGAGATAGTATGAAGATTATTGAACCTAAGATTCCCACGGAACACAGGCAAGGAGCCCTTCCACTAACACTGCGCGGAGCACCTGCACAAGAGCCGGTATTCTTCACTCAGGAGAAGTATTGGAATAGGGTGATCTTGTGCTTACGGATCCCAGTTGCTGGATGGGCCCCGCAGTCAGTCGACCTACGTAGATACTTGCTAACATATAACACTCAAGAGAGCGATCGAACCCTGCCTGGATAGGCTCACCTGGCCACCGTTGCCCTAAGTGTGCGTTCGATTACGGACCCACTTGAACCCACGTGCAATTGGAAGAATTAGTGCTCACTTCAAGTAACAGATGGCATGACGATGCTTGACGCAGCTCTACCAGACCAAGACGTCCCGCCCGAGGATGAAGAGCATGGCTCAAAAATATTGGTGGCCAACTGGCCACTCTGGTACCTGAGCCATGTTATGGAACACCTCGCATCAACCTTAATTACGTGCAGGCATCATTCGGCATCTGACATTCTGTGGAAGAGACATCGGGTACGAATAATGACCAGCAGTACAACCCATTTGGATAAGAAAGGAACCTTACAGTTACACAAAAGAGGCGGTGGACCATCAATGCAACCATTTATGGTACGTTTAATCCGAATTTCTGATGGTAAGTGTCCTGTCTGGGATACTCCACCATTAAATGGCTCTGAATGATGTGTGGTTGGCAGAATAACTTCGCACCAGGCTATTTATTGGTTCTGCAACATGCTCCTGTTATCGGCCTCCTGTTTTCTACGATCATTAACAGTCTCTAGAACACCTATTCTCTTATTTCTATGACGGACCCTAACCTGCCGAATGATCCATTCCTGACCTGCTAAGTACCCGCAGACATTGTCTTGAGAGGCCCTGGGACTGCTAAGTGTAACCAAAGGATCGAGCACTAGCTTCCTACAGAAAGAATTGGCTATGAGCCAGGCACAGAAAGGCACATTAAGCGCATAGGAGGGCACATTAGTACCACAGTCCCCTGCCCACAACATCACAGTCAGGTTACCACTGGTTTTGCGATAAGAAGGAACGCTGAGATACAGGGACATGCTGTGAATTCTTCGCAACTCCAGAGTACCGCCCAATAGAAGCAATTTTTGTTCACTCCCTCGCACTGCTCTCATTGGCAATCATGATCTGACCACAGGGGACATCCAAATAGATTTGGTGCAGCTATCTCACACAGAGCTCCAAGAATTATACACCAGAGTGTTGCAAGAGATGCGCCAATGTGACCAAACTACGCAGCAGTAGTCTGACATACCTTCAGAAGTACAGGCCCAAGGGATTGCATTGGTCACCAACACAATGCATATTATTCAGGAGAAGCTCACACAGGACACGCAGTTGGTCGAAACAGCTACACAGTTATGGACAACATTCCGGCACCATTCTATGCTTCAACATATCCAGGAGGAATTATGACAGGCAGAGACTTCTTTGGATCAAGTCAGCGCTTCCTCACCATCCAACATCTCCATACAACGTTTAACCGTCATGAACAAGATTGAGAACCTTCTTCACACCAAGCATGTCATCCAAAAACGATTGAAACCATGGGCGGACACCGCACTCCAACTAGCCCACGATGTTCAATCCAGAATCATGCACCTCCACCGGCTACTCGAACGAGTTACCACAGCTCCAGACGGTCCTGCCTCCCTGACACTTGTCAACATTGCATAACACGCTACGGCCCAGAGTCAAGAAGTGCTCCCTCCGCTCGTCCGCGCTCTTGATACCTTGCGCGCGCAGATCAAATTCGCACCACCACAGTGACTCGGGACGAGTCACAAGATTGCACTAGTACATTTGGGGGAAATTCCTACACTTGGTTTCGACACTTTTGACCAAATGTCGAAACTTTCCCCAAATTTTTTGAATCCCGCCCGAAACTGTCGCTATACCGACGTTTAGAGAAAAGTGTCGCAATATTGACACTTATACAAAGTGTTGCAATTGCGATGTTTGGAGGAATACATCGCAATTGCGACACTATGCCCCAAAGCGTCGCTATTGCGACGGCTGCCTCCAAACGTTGCAATTGCAACACAATGTCTAAGTGTCGCAATTGCAACGTTTGGAAGCAGCCGTCACAATAGTGACACTTTGGCTGTCGTTGGTATAACGACACTTATATGCAATAAATGACACTATATGCCTTTGCAAAATCCGTGTCACTTATGGTTTATTTTTTATTTTCTTTTGCTTGAACTAAGTCTTATTTCCATGTGGATTGTGTAATTTCACTTTTATTGCATATTATAGAATGTGTTTGTTTATAAGATTATATGATACATGTGAGATACAGGTTTATTATTTATCATATATAAATAAATTTTATCAATATTTTACATTTACACTTTTATGAGGTGATGTTATAAGTAAATTCATAAATATCTCTTTTTAATCCTCATTTTACTCCATGAATATGTTTGGAAATGAAATTTCAATAGATTAATTTTCTCCTAACCTATGTATCATCAATAGTGTACATTTACATTCTTAATTATGAGGTGATGTTATAGGTAAATCCATGAATATCTCCTTTTAATCTTCATTTTACTCCATGAATATGTTTGGAAATGAAATTCCAATAGATTAATTTTCTTGCTATTATATGTTTTATGAATATATGGTAAGGAATTCTCTCTTGTTCTTCTTAGAAATATGAGAAAAATTATTAATTCATCAATATGTGTGTGTGTGTGTTGTGAGGAATAATTTCATAGTTCAACTTAATGGTTCATTATATAATCATGTGATCATCACCAATGATATATCTTAAAAAGTAACTGAAAAGCCATGTGTACAAAATCGATGTATACTCTAGAGAGTGGTTCTCATATCACTATGTAAATTGTTGTATGCTACTTCAACAAAATTATAAGATAAACTATAATACACATCATATATGCACCATAACAATTTCCATACAACTAATTTGTTTTAGGATACATGTGGCATTCTAGAGGAAAATTCCATATGATGTGTATATCAATCTAATAGGTGTTCGTAAGTTGTGAGTATCTAAGAAATGATAAGGAATATCCATACATCATGATCTTGTAATGTGATTATAAATTGTGTCTATAATTTCCATAAAATGTATAAATGATTTGTTTAAAAAAATCAACACAATCAACCCTAAACAATGTTCATGATGTGGAATGTCATTGGAAAAACCAAAATGATGGTCACATGTCCCATTTCTATGGTAATGGTGATCATATATATGTTGTAGTGACACTTGATGAGTAATTAAATAAATCTCAGAGTGTGACTCATTGTGCCATATTTTTTTAAAGCATGATTGTTTTCCTAGTTTTTACTAATTTGTTAACATATTTTATTCATTTGGAAAGCTAATTAATGATGCTTTAAGTAATTAGGACCTAATGAGATATCATATTCACATCTTCACTGAAATATATTTGGTAATTGTAGTCACTATATGAACCGCACATGCATGCTACTTAAGAAAAATTGAAATATAAACTATAATACACATCTTATATCTGCCATAACAATTGTCATACAACTTATTTACTTCTAGATACATTTGAAATACTTCAGGTAAATGCCATATTATGTGTATACCAATATAGTAGGTGTTGGTAAGTTATGAGGATCTAAGAAATGATAGGGTATCCACACATTAGTGCCTTGGTGATTTTTTTGCATAATTTTCTATTTGTTGTAATTTTGTTGCCTGGATTTGTTATAGATTTCAAATAATACAATTATCTACCAATTTTTCTTTATAAAGAAGAAATACAATAAGTAGTCACCTATACTTCCCCACTGTGGTCAATGTTGATGTATGGCCTTGGCCCATTGATCTTACAATTAACTCACTATTCATATTCAATTTTCTCCAGTTCAGCACAATAAAATAAGGAAAACATAAAATGAATTCTTGATTTTTCTTTCCATTGCTCCTACATAATACAAATACTCCTAAAAACCAATTAATATATAAATTGTAATCATTCATGCTAAAATCAGTTTGAATTTTTTTAATGAATCTACTTACAATTAATAGATTACATTGCTCACAGAATAAGAGATAATTTAGAACTATGATTTCATAATAATAAATTACCCTAGCAGTTCAAACTTTGAACATACCTTATGAAATTAAAATATGGCAGGTTAATGAGCCAATCTAGTTTCCTCGGAGCCAATCTTGAGCTCGGCCTAAGTCTGAATGCCTTGAGAGTGCGAGTGTAAGGAAATAGACGCTTAAAGCTTTTATTTTGTGCTTGTGTAATTCACTGTTTGACCATCAAGCCAAGCCACCAGCTATATTAACACTACTTCATGTTGGGGCAGATTGGAATTCTAATTTTTTAGTGCTATAGCATTACTTTTTCACTGTGTCACTAATCACAACCTTGGAAGTTTGCAGGGCAACGGGCTTTATTCTTTCTTTGGTGTTTTATGTAAAATAAAGGATTTGTGAACTTTCTGTAATAGGAAGGGGAAAACTAAATTGATTCTAATTTTAAAATATCAATAATGATAAGTGGTAATTCCTTTATTAAATTTTTAATTTTGAGTGAGCCAAAAAAGTAACTTCCCTTACTTTTTTAGTACAGCCTTGCAATTGCGAAGAGGACTAGTGTTGCAAAATTATTGGTAAGTGGAAATTAAAGGGCGTAAGAACGTTTTTGAAAAAATTTCAAACGTCAAAATTAAGTCTTCTATCCTTCCTAGTACGTCATGGAAAACGGGAATCCACAAATTCTAGTCATCAAATACGTGCAAAATGCCTTATGACGGGCAAAATGGAGGATTGGTCCTATGCTGCTACATGAGTTAGGGTTTCATGTGGCAGCAGGGAACCTTGTATAGTTTTTCAAGGATAGGAAATGAGAATATTGTCAATTAATCATCACATGAAACTTGATCACCATTTGAAAATTGTGTCCTAATTTGAAACAATAAGACTACCCAACTATTTCATTATTTAATTTAGATTGTGTAATACAAAAAAATATCCTAGATAACTTAAATAATGTAAGCACTTTTGCAAAAATTTAGTGGGGAGAACCTTCAATTACATTAATTAATTTGAAGATCCACTTGCATTTTAAGCCATTTTAATTAGTCTTTCATGGCTATTCTAGTAAAAATTTCAACCTCTTGTAGAAATTTGTTTGTCACTTGTATTAGAAATGCAAAAATCAAATGTAAATAAAAATTATTTGAAATGAAAAAATCAAATGTGCACTACATAAAAATGTTTTTTTTTTAAACTACATTAACGTCTGATATCACGCGCACATTCGCCCTCAGCTCTTGCAAAATGGTAAGTTCTTACTACAGGCCCTTCCTCCTATAGTAGGGTTGACCCTATTTGGGTTTTTTTGGAACCTCTGAGAATAAAAAGGTTGTGATTGATTACAGGGCACTGCCTATATTTGTGGAACTTCTTAGCTCTGGGAATGATAATGTTCGAGAAAAAGTAGCACGTTTATTTTATAGGCATAAAATTATTCTTCCCAATTATCTTTATATGTCTGTAATTTTGGAATTTGATTTAAAAAGCTAGTACCCAACTTTGAGTTCAACTGGTGTTCGTGTAAGGCTATTTGGGCTTTGGGAAATATTGCTGGAGACTCTGCAACATTTAGGGATCTTGCCCTCAGTCATGGAACTCTGAGGCAGGTGCTTGCCCAGTTGAATGATACTGCCATAATTTCAATGATAATAAATGGTGCATGGGCTCAGTCAAATTTTTGCCGTGGTAAACCCCAACCACTATTCGAACAGGTAAGCAGAATACATTTTCTGCCTCTTCTTCTTAGTTCGCAGATACTGTGGATTTTTTTTATAGATCTTGGTGCTTGGTAGATTTGGACATAATATGGACCTAGGCGCTTGTTCATTACAATGACTCCGTCATCAGGTTTTAGAAAATGCTTAGAAATTTGGGTTTCACAAGGGGATTTCCCTTGCTTGCAACTATCGGTTATCAATCACATTCAAAAAAAGTCTTTCGTAGCATTGCTGAGCTCTTTGTAGGTGAATTTCTGAGGCAATTTCACAATATCTGAACTAAAATTGTCCGTCCTTTTCAATACTCTGCGCTTGTAACAAAACCAGACAAACAATCTAGTGGCCAATGCAACAACAACAACACCTCCTATTGCAATGCCTACAATTCACCCTCTCTGCATGCATGAATGAATATGGCACCCTCTTTTGTGAACAGGTACTGGAGCTAAAGTTACTTGTTTCCATTAGGATTGTGGAATTCAAAATCCAAAATAGTATCAAATTCCACTACAATAGTATTCCCTGGCGAGGGCAACAGTTCATTGAGACCTATTGGACTCATCACCCCCAAATAGCCTCTAGGGCTACCCAGAGTGTGATCATTTGGAGCAATAAAAAATGCTAATCCATCCCCAATTAAAACAATAACAGGACCCACATTGGTTACAGAAAATGAGAAACATGTTTTGAAAGAAGAAGAAACTTTTGTATTAGGGTCCAGAAATATAACTGGTCTATTGCACAATGCCCTACCTGCACTTCAAATTGGTACTCCCAACTCCATGCTAAGGCTCACTGTGCCATTCTTCAGATGAGCATCTTAACCTGAAGTTTGATTCCAAAAAAACCAAGTCCCATGTTCTATGCCCAAGACCTCTGTTACAACAAGTAGAGTTCTGAGCGAAATACTTCACAATAGGAAGCAAAAGAAACATCGCAAAATTGCTCCACTTTAGACTGATAATTTTCTAGTGTGAAAATTCAACTGCAGATAGTAAAAACATAATATCAAACACAACCAATCCACAATGGAATTTGAACATGAGGATTTATAACCAGAGAAAACCCTCTCCAGGTTAAAATAATTCCAGAATGGCTTTAAGATTATACTAATGAGCGCTTACAACACCATAGCAATTACTGTCACAATGAAATCCACTGGAAGCAAAGCCCTTGTATAGTTTCTACATTTCCACAGTGGAAGCAAGAATCTTGCTATCTCTCATGATCTGGTTCTGTGGTCAGATCCTTTTCTATGGCTGTCTTGTTCTACTAAACGTGGATCTGTCTTAGCTTTGGCTCTGGTTCTCATTTAGGATTGTGCCTATCTAATCTTGCTGTGGCTTTGACTATACAAACTTTTTCAATAGGAAAATGTTGACTCTGCTATATATAGGAGCTTCAATGGGTGCTCTCAAACACTTTTTTGGGCAGCTTTGTTTTGTCTTTGATTCAAGGCAGAACTATTTTGGCCTTGTTTTTTTAGTCCTTGGAACTTAGTTCTCTCATATTTGCCATCCTATCCCCAGTTTGCTACCAATATTGACATAACTTCACGATATCAAAATTGACTATTTTTGGCCATTTATCTTTAGTAATGGTATAGCTTTAATTTGGTGCATTCGTACAATATCTGAAGAGCACTCTCAAGTTGTTATTCAATATTTTAGCATAACTACTACATTTAACTGCCATGCTCTAATATTTATATCAACCATAAGAATTCTTAAGGTAGTTCCACGTTTGTGAAGCAGAAAGAATGCTTCTAACAGCTTCTTATCATAGTGGTACAATTATGTTCGCAGTTTATCTTTTATAAACCTCCAATTTTCCAAACATAGTAGAGACTACAGTTTGCATCTCAAATTTTGGACAAATTTGTTTAGTATTCTACAAAAAATGCATTAAGAATAAAAAAATCCCACAATTTGTAAAAAGCCCACAATTTGTAAAAAGCCCACAATTTTGTAAAAAGACCACAATTTTGTAAAAAGCCCACATTTTATTAAAAATATAAACAATTTGTAAAAAGCCCACAATTTTGTAAAACGCCCACATTTTGTAAAAAGCTCACAATTTGTAAAAAGCCCACTTTTATTTTCTTTTTGCTTATATATTGAGCTCCCATTGAGTTCAACAAGTCTTGGCTTTTCTACACCGTTGAGAGAGATTTATTATTTTCTTTATAGGATAATTTGCATCAATGGAAGAAAACATTAGAGGTGGAAAAAAATTCAAAAGGGTGAAAGGGGTGATGGTAGAGTTTATTTCCCTTGCAAAAAATGTTGTATGAGAAATAATGTTAGAGTTTTAATAGAAAAAACAACAATGCATTGTAGGAAATATGGGCACATTGATGGTGGATCAAATGACTATCATCTCGTGGTAATTAATTATCTATCTTCATTTTGATTATATCGTAAAATTTTATATTATTTTAATATTTTTTATATGCGCACTAATGTTTAATTATTAATGTTTGTAATTTTCATAAAGGCACAATTGCCCCCCAACTTTTTGCAGATGATCAACCAGCTTCCACAGCTAAATAGTAGTAGATTAGATGATGTTGCACCAGTACAAGAGAATATTGCAGCAAATATTAGTATTGGAAATGATGTTGTACAAGGTGAAGAACATGAAGTGAATGATGAAGGTAATTTTAATGGTCCCATGGAGGTAGATCATGATGACAGTAATGAGACAGTTCACATTAATGATGGGACAAATCAAATGCTCCAAGACTTGTATGGTGAGTCAGATGATGATGGTGGAGATAGCAGTGATGGTATTTATGATGTACCTCTGATTGAAAGGTCAAGTGAATGACTTTTTGAACACTCAAATGCAACTCTTCTCTCTATTACATTATTGCTGGTGAACTTAAAGGTTATGAATAATTTGTCGAACAGATGTATGACACAACTCCTAAGGTATGCAATATGTATATATGATCACATATATGTAAATGTTGATTATTTTCCCTTTTTTTAGTTGTAATAAATGTGTAAAATAATAACTTATATATATATATATATATATATATATATATATATATATATATATATCATAGTTATCAAAACCGGCCAGTCAGGACGGCTGCCGGTTGGAACCGGCCTTGCAACCTGGTCAATAGCCTATTCTCACCTGTTTTGGCCAGTTAACCGGACCTAACCGGCCAGTTAAGTACAGAACTGACCGGCCGGTTAGGTGCTCCTCCATGAGTTGCAAATTCCTCAGCGTCTCCTCCATGAGCTGCAAATTCCTCTATTATACTAGCAACAAACTTGTCTAATAACTCATACTCAACACCTTATAGTAGCAACAATACACATGATGACTAATAAATACAAGGCTGGCTAGCATAAAATCCCTGGCAGCATGCAACTCATCAAGTGTACTTGATGACAATTTCTATTCTCAAAACAATCAGCAGCAACCTTATTTCACACTCAGCTAGGAACTGTCAGACCCTCTCTCTCTGCTCACACATAGCAGCAGCATAAATACAAAACCTTTCACATAGCATACAAGCAATTTGATCATGGCATCAAGACTGATGCAAATGGTCTGACGCCACTCAAGGGACAACAACATACAACCTAATGAAAATGTGACTGGCAATAATAAATTGACCACTAGAAAATTCCTGCTTGGAAATGCACTAAACTGGCTACTGAGTTTTCTGGGTTTTAATGAATCTTTTCAGTGATAAATTTTGTCAAACACATTGTGAGCATATTGTTGAAGTTGTAATGCTCTCTCAACTTGTTACAAATAGCACTAATAGTGGGTTTCATAAACCAATTCAATACCTCTAAGTGTTGTAGATGTTTTTCTAGAAATTTATTGGCAAGCAAACATAGATAATGAAGAATACAAGATCTTCAAAATGTTGGTCTGATATATATATATATATATATATACTGAACCCAGAATTGTCTTTAAGGCTGATACAATGAATTGACAACAGATCTGAGCAGGGACAGATTGTATATTATAATATTAACTCAGCAATAAAACACAATGAATAATATAAGAGAAACCTGATACATTACTTCAACAAGTTTTCTTATGTATTTTTCGATGATATGTATTGCATTTGGTGCCATTTTGATATATTCACCTTTGCATGGTATATAAATGAGCAAAATTTTCATATTTTGCCTCTATTGGCTTGGAATCATGGTTGCAAATCTTAAAAATAGTTTTTATTTATTTATTTATTTTTCATTTTATTAAAAAAAAATTATTTAATGTATTTTTTTTAAAACCGGTTCATTGAGATCTGACCGCTACCGGTTAGACCGGTTCCGGTTTGAAACCCGGTTCATTAGCTCCACCGATCCGGTCACCGATTCTGGTTTTAATAACTATGATATATATATATATATATGATTAATAATCTTTACAAGACACTACTTTTTGTTTCTATTGTATATTGTTGGGTGAATATTTGTTACCATCGCCAAATACTTTACCTCGAACATATCGAGATCTACGTGCTATTATGAAACACTTTGGAATGGAATATAACACTATAGATGCATGTCCTAAAGATCATATTATATATTACGGAGAACATGCATTGAAAACAGAATGTCCGAAATGTGGTACTAGTAGATATCAAACAGATCAACTAACCAAAAAGGTGCCTCAAAAGGTTCTTCGTCATATTCCCATAATTCCACATTTGCAGCGAATGTTCAGGTGTAATAGCATAGCATAGTTTATGGATTACCATTCAAAGAATAAAAGTGGAGATGGTGTTCTTCGAATGCCTGCAGATGGTTCTACATTTAGAGAAATCGAGGAAAAATATGTAGATTTTAAAAATGAACCTCGTAATGTCAGGCTTTCATTGGCAGCTGATGGTGTTAATCCATTAGGAGAGCTTAGATCTACTTACTCAATGTGGCCTATTTTCATTATCAACAATAACATTCCTCCTTGGATGTCAATAAAGAGGGAGCACATAATGTTGACTATGATTATTCCAGGTATTTGATACATTATTTTTTTGAATGTAACATTTTCATTTCTCTCGTTGTTTGCATAAATATATATATATTATTTATTTAGTTACTTATATATATATATATATATATATATATATCATGGTAGTAATTATTATGTACCGTAATTTTGAACAATTAGGTAAGTACCAGGTCAAAGATATGAATGTATATATTGAGCCTCTTATCAATGAGCTAATACAGTTATGGCATGGCATCACTATGTATGACATCACTAAACCAATCAAGCAGAAGAGATTTCAATGTCGTGGAATGCTTGTATGGACAATTCATGATGCCCCAGGACTAACACATGTTTGTGGTATGTAATATTTCGTTGCACTTCAATATAATACATAATTATCTAAATTAGATATACCATATTGCATGTTTTAAAAATGATCTCATAGTATAATTGTTATTGATCCATCTATTGCAGGTCTTCAAACAAAGGGTAGATTTGCATGTCTAGTTTGTGGCCCTAAGATGAAGTATCGTCATTCACCAGACTTAAGAAAAGATGGTGTTTGATGAGTTTAGGCACTTTCTCTCTAGGAACCATAAGTATCGTACTACTGAAAAACATCTTTTCAATGATAAAGAAGAAACTGGATTAAAACCACGAAGAATGACAC
The DNA here is from genome assembly GCA_034641835.2 of Pinus albicaulis. NCBI lineage: Eukaryota > Viridiplantae > Streptophyta > Pinopsida > Pinales > Pinaceae > Pinus > Pinus albicaulis. Next base: position 1,067,776,420 of record CM076580.1, read on the forward strand.
CTTAGTTATGGATGTTGGAATATAACAGAATTAATAATCGTCAAGCAGCTGGTACGTAATTTGTGTATATATATATTATTTGTTTATGTAATGTTTGGAATTTTTGTTTTAACTAATGAATTTATTTTATTTTATTTTATAATTAATATTGTTTTGATTTATTTTATTCTTGCGGTGAAGGTACTAATATTGTACTTCCACCTAGAATGAAATGTTATCCTTCTCAATTCGCGAGGTTGCCCTACTATGAGGACCTAAAAATAACTCATTTGTTTGATACAATGCATGTTGGGAATAATGTGACAGAAACGTTATGGCGAACCATAGATGGTGCACATGATAGAGATAAAATTGACAAAATTTGTGCTGACATTGAGAAATCGAATCATGCAATGAAAAGTGTGATCGACAGATCAAATAACAATGGAGGTCGAAATTATAATAATATTCCATGGTTATTAACATAACAACAAAGCAATGATGTAAAAGAGGTCGTTAGAAGAATAAATTTCCAACAAGTCTTGCTTCAAACATAAATAATATCTTAACAAAGAAAGGTGACTTCAGTGGGGTGAAAACACATGATTGGCATACCTTTGTTAAGGTAATTTTTTTGGTATACGTTTTTGTATGTTATTGCTTGAATACATATTTTAAATTTTCCTTTTTTTTGTTTAATTTGGAAAGAAATAATGATTCATTTTTTATTGTTATAGTATGTTCTACCTGTATCTCCCCAAAACGACTTCGACAACAATGCCAAACAAGTTATATATGGTCTTAGTAAATACATGAAGTAAGTAGTTTTGATTTATACGCAAAATCTAATTGATACAATTTCTTTTCGTACTTAATGAAATGATGTATTAATTTACTTGTAATGAAATATATATTATATTTCATTGAAATAACGTTGCGTAATGATTTGTAGATGGTTGTCATTGAAAGAAATCCATCAAGATGAAATAAAGTATTGGAAGAGAGAAATTCCTCAGCTAATGTGTGAAATGCAAAAGTATCTACCTCCAACATTTTTCAATGCACAAGAACACTACTTGATACACCAATTTGAGGAGATTGAAATGTGTGGACCAGTACACACAAGGTCAATGTGAATGGTCGAGAGGCACTTGAAATCCTTGAAGGCTTTGGTTAGACAAAGAGCACGACCTGAGGGTTCTATGGTGGAGGGATATGTGTTATATCAATCCATGGTGTATATTAGTCATTATCTTCCTATATTAGCTGCGCTAGCCATGAAGGCGGTGGATTGCATTTGGGATGTGAACTCCATCAAAAAATTTGAAGTGGAGCACCTGTTGGGAAAAGGTAGAATGAAGAAAGTGAGAGGTAAAAGATTTATTATGTATAATACATATAATGTTTCATTTTTTTACATCATTTATATGATCATTATATTCATTCAGGTTTTATTCTTTCATAGTTTATTAATTAATATAATTTACCATGGTTATAAGTAATATTTATTAATATTGGTGAATTATTGTTTTTTTATTCAGGTGCTCAAGATTATGAGGCACTACTTGTATACATTGCAAACAATCTTGAGTGGATGAGTGAATGGATTGAAACATGTAAATCACGTAATGACGGTAGGTTATCATGGCAACTACTGCGTGAATTGATTAGAGAATCGTATCGTAGTGGAGATGGAAACGTTACGGACAGGGAAATCAATTTAGCATATGGTTTGAAAGATAGAAAGGTAAGAAATTAATTCACCTATTTTATTCATTACTTATTTTATACTATATTTATAATGTGACAACAAGTTTGATTTTTTAGTTAATTTTCATGCTGTGTAAATTATATGATTAATTATTAATTGAGAATGCATCTTTTTCATGTTTGGCATATTGTAGTTGAAACACCACAAGGCTATGTGGTGCAATGGTCGTAAATTTCGCGTTAAACAGTTGGATGATAACAGGAAAACTTCTGATAGTGGGATAACTGCAGTATTCCAGGTCACTAATGTTTCCTCCAGGAGTGACAGACATCCTCGAGAATTTGAAAAATAGATATTATGGGTTCTTAGATGATATAGTTGAGTGTGAATTTAATTCCTTCAAAATAGTTTTGTTCGACGTCAAATGGTATAGGCTACGAATGAATGTACTTGATGATGATAGAACACTTATTCAACATGAAAATGTATTTCCAATGGTTAAAACATCGCAGTTTGAAGCAGGAAAAGATTGCTATGTTTTTCCAAGCCAATGCGAACAAGTCTTTTACTCAGAGGTTCCAGGTGAGAACGAATGGTCATTTGCTATTAGATATGATCCAAGAGGAAGGCCGGTAGAGTATAATGTAGAGGAAGAAGATGATATTGATCTAGAAGAAGATGATGCAGTGGCAGATGAGCAGGAAGATGCATTGACAGATGAAGAAGATATCTTAGAAGATGAACCAGGCATAGGAGATGAGGCAACAATTATTGATGATGATGTCGATGAGGATATTATTGAAAATGACATAATTGATGATGATGATGACACGGTCGATCATTTCAACACCGTTTTTGAATCAGATGTTGATATAGATGTCGATCAGTTGGATGAAGATCAACAAGATACAGAAGAAGAATATTAATATGGTATCTACTGCCAGTGCCAAAATTGGTGGTACAGGCCATGTGGGCCTCTTATGGTATCTACTTCCAGTGCCCAAAAGAAAGTTAATATTTATGATATTCGTGATGGAGATCCTGTGATTTCAATGTGTTTGTTTTGAAAGTTTAGGTTTCATAGTAAATCATCAATGGGCTCTGAAATAAGGCACATTGAAATCTTGGATACATGTTTCATGCCAAAATCAATTGTATCTTCCATAAATACACAATCTTGGACCACTCTGTATAAATATGCTTCTCAGACAATATTACATCTCCCTCATTATACAGGTGGTGTTCTTACATGCATATCAAAGGCATTGTTTTGGCAATCATTTTATAAGTCACTAGATATTGTGGGTACAAGGATCTAGGGTCTCCACATGTAACTATGTTGCCCGGAGACTCACTCCGCCTATCCTTAAATTTGTAAACATAGTAGTATGCCAATGCTTCTTTCATTTTGTATGCATAAGAATATTTTTCATCAAAGTCCATAATTTTTTTTAATTTTTATCCATCCCAGTTTTGTTGTGAATGCACAGGTTTTTGGCTCAACACAGATCTGTTATATCTTTGTACTTTTCCTTTTATTAACTATTTGAAATTTCTAATTATATTTAGAGGTGTCTTTTAAGGGATGAGGGGAATTACTTGGATTTAGTGTTGCCCACTCTCAATAGAGGCTTACAGTAAACTATGACACATTGTGATGTATATTAGTGGTAGTTGGGGCAGCAACAAAATCAGTTTCATGCTTCAGTAGATTTATTCTTCTTGGAAAGCTTTCAGCTGACAAAAAAAAGGGAATGAAACACGCAACCAGTCCCCTTCCTTTTATTGGACCACCTACTTTCTTTTTATGAGAGCATCTACAGGCTAAAGTTACTAGAAGTGGTCAAAAGTGAGTTTGGTTAGTTGGCAAATTCCAACTATTCTTAGCCCTCAACAATTTTTAAATACTTCATAGGCATGTTAACCCCTCCTAGACTGTGTTGCGTAAGTGGGTTTTGCAGAATTTTATGCACTTAGGGTTAGACTCAAATTTTGAAATTTAATGTAATTAGGATTACATTCAAGTGCTGGCCAAATTGGTAAAATTGATACTCAGCCATAGCTGAAAGGCAGTAATATGCAGTGGAGTCATTCTATGAAATGATTCAATTTGGCATGTGAATCTCACATCTAAGGGCCATTAAAATCCCATGGATGGAGACTGATCAGGATTCAAAATTGTTGTTACTATTAGTGGAGGTGGGTATGGCACAAGTATAATAAAAATACTGGAAACAATAGTAACATTATAGATTCGGAATCTTAATCTCTATATTAAATGAGCATTAGAATGTAACTTGATTTCAGTGAAATCTCTAACAGGTTTGTTCTAAATCGGACCTGAAATGCTCACTTGTAAAGATGTTTGAGGCTTGAGGTTGTATGACACTGCAACAATTGACTTGTTGAGTACATGATGACATTAGGCCATTGTGAAACTAAATATATGCTACTTTGGTATGAAGATTGATTGCTTTTAGGTAGGCTTTCAGTTGTGTAGAGTGTCTTGATTTTTATCTGGTCATGCATGTATGCTTGTCCTTTAGAGTGTTTTTTCTTAACCTGACAATAGAAATTTTCCGTCCATTCATTGGTTTCAAAAAAGTTTGACTGGTACAAAAGGAGCCTAGACGTGTAAGCACAATCTAAATTTTGAGTATTCATTGATAAATTAAGCTTAAAATGATAGCTTGGATCTTAATTTACGTGTTAAGTTTTTATAAATGCTTGTTTTCTATTGAAGCAGAGTATATTTTGTTTATTTATTGAGAGATAGAAACTCAAATTATTTTAACGAGGTCTAATGAAATTTTGGCGATCTTGTGAGCTTTGTAGCCTAGTGGAGAACCTCTAGTGTTATGTTTTGTTGATTTTTCTGATGCAAGATGTGCCGCAACTGCCTTAAAATTGATGTTGGTTGCACAAGCATTCGTTCCTGTTTTACTGTCAAATTTTCTCTTTATGGTAGCCTTCTCTTACTACCGTTACCTAAACTTTCTAGGCTATGATGGTAAGTTTCTTCTGATAAAGTTATTAGATCTGAACTGAATTAAGGTTCCATTTTTTAAGTTGTTTCTATACGTTTATCTTTAATACTTCAGATATTTCTGTGCATGTGCTACAATGTTACCCTTCTTGGATAAGACAACATTTTTCCTCTACCCTATTGGCTTTATTATTATTCTCTTTCCATTCTGTAAGTGCTTCAAAGAGCCTGCAAATGTATATTTCTTTCAGTCTTTTCAAATTTGGTTTTGAACTTTCAAGTTTTTTGTTCTGCTAACTATACAATGTTTGTTATGTGTTATTTTTCGATCTAACATGAACAATATATGTTTGTGAATTGTATGTTTAGTGGTACTTGCTAGCTTCAATCCTACACGATATGTTTTGAGTTTCTACTATGGCTAGAAGCGTTCAAAGGGAACCATTTTTATAAATCACCACTACAGGGCTAGAATTGTAGCTGATATGGGAACGACCAATGGGTGGTATGAAAATTTAGCCACGTGTAGCTCTTTGTAAAGGTGCTAATTTGCATCTCAATCACCTGCATTAGTTAGCATAATTGTGTATAAATCGAATGGATACTTGGTAGTTTTCTGAGTTTGATTTTTCATTTTGCTGGAGTCCATTCTTGTAAATTAATAGATTATTTTTTCCATCTTCTGTGGCAAGCTCTCTCTTTCTCTGACCTGCCATTTTCTTCCTTTTTCATTACTGAATTTCATGTGAAAATTCTCAAGTTGATTGAACAGAAATGGATGTGGATTTGCTAGTGAAATCAACAATTGGAAGACATTTAACTTTCTATCAAGATCCATTTTAAACACTAACGAAATGTGATATACAGATGATACCCCGTGTTTATTTATTTTTTTAAATTGTTTGGCGGCCATTCCAGTCCAAAAACACTATGGACATGATCAAGAAGCTTAAGAATGAAATTTTTTGAATCCACATACATCAGCCATTTAGTTTTTGCAGATTGTGACAAAGAAATACAGTGTAGCTGATGTTGGACAGTTAGGGCTCAACAGAGAGTGAATATGGAGTCTGAAATAGCATATGAGGATATCCAAAACTATGACAGTAGAGTATTTATAAACCTTTTCATCAGCTAGTGCATTAAAGATTCCAGCTAACATAACCATTATTAAACAAATTACAAAGCACTCTTCCAACTAGCCAGTGAATATGACCTAGGGAATCTCAGAAAAGATGTCATCAAGTTTACAACTGATCAAAAATACCACCATGGTTGTGCATTGCATGGTTGATATGTTGTACATGTGGTTTGCGTCCAGTTGCTTGCTTCAAGAGATTATAAAGTATGAAATTTAAACAATAGGGATGACAATGTTATTGATGCAGGGGCATTAGACCCAAGACAACTTTTGTACATAAATAAATGTAAAGGGGGGTCTCATGTTTTATTTCCCTATGAAATTATCCATAGTTGAGCTAATTTAGTTAATTTGTAGAGGAAAATGTAACTGCTCGAATGATTAGTGGGCATAGGAAGAGGCAGTCTGTCTCTGTCTGTCATAGCATTAGTCTAATTTGGAACTGTAGGAATTTGAAGAGTTTGTGAGTCATCGAGAAATTCAAATCAATTCATTGTAATTGATATAAAAATAAACCTCTGTGACAGAGTCGGGAGACCTGCATAGAGAACTGCATAGGCTGCATAGAACTATAGAGGAGACAGGGAAGAAGAGAAGGGCAAATCGATTGAAGTTCTGGCCAGCTAAAAGCTTGTAAGCTTGGTCACTGTATAAATGAGGAATTTTTCTCAGTATAACTGTGCATTCGTTGTTTAACTCTGTGGGAGAATACCTTGAGTATTTGTGTATTTATTGATTTATATTTTGTGTGGAATGCCTTGAATATATGTGTGAATAATCTATGTAGTTGAGTTGAATGATGTCCTATGTAACTGGAGGGCTTGAATGGTACTCGGTATCTGATGAGGTGTTGATTTGTTTATGAGTCTTGGTGCTTAACTGCGTGATAAACCTATGTTAAACTAAAATATGAATTGTGTGTGTAAGTTCCGTGAGGGCGTGCATAGATAGTACAGGTCGAAGTCCTGTATTAATCAATGTTGGATTTTGTATGGAAGCCACACCCCGCAACTTGTTGACAATAGAATCCCGAATATGCTCTAACCTCGTGTGAATAAACCAACGGGAATCGATGAGGGTTCATGAAGGATGCAGGTAATTTTTATTCCTGGTTGCCGAGCGAGAATCGAGGGAGAGTAGATATTGAACTGTATTCTGTGGGCAAGATTCAGTTTTGAAGTCAGGTGGAACCCTGAGCAAGAGTAGTCGGAACTGTGAGGGCCGCACAATAAATATGGGTTTTCGTCATATCGCACCGCCTTTATACGGTAAGCTGTATTCCCCATTTGGACGCGATCAATGCCATGGGCTGACACGTGGCCTTAAGTATTTTTGGAAAACCACTCTCATTGTGAGTTAATGATTGTGAAATTAACTCGTGTGATATCCAGTTGGATCGTTGGATCGTCGAAGCCGGTGTGACATATTATCCACCGTTGGATGTGGAAGGGTCGTAGGCGTTGGGCCCCACACATATATATATGTTGATTGTCGTTGTCCTAACTATGGTTTACGGTTTTAACCACGGTATGGCATGTTGGTTGCATTGACACGATTTTAATAATATATGTGTAGCCTGAACATTATATAAATCCCCTGGTTATAAAATGAATGTTATCACTAAAGGCTAGTGTGGTCCGCCTTGTTATATGTTTGTTGTGGTCAAGCACTATTGTAATAAGGACTGTGTTCCAATCCTAGCCAACCATTAACATAACAAGTGTATGTATGTATCGGCCAAGGGTGATGGGTTTATATGAAATACAGGGTTTTAACCAAAAGAGGATATTTAATTAATATCTCGATCTCAGATTGAGATATTAATATACACAAGTGTATTTAATTTGTCAGTTAAAAGGAAGCAGAGTAGGTTGAGAGTAGAGTTCCCCCGAAAGAAGAATGCATATGATGGTATTGCATGAGATATTACATGCACATAATAAACCTTGAAATTAATATCTCAAATATCTGAGATTTGAGATATTAAAGCTCTTAGAATTATTTGTTTAATTTGCCAGTCCCCGACATAAGAATAGGTTGAGATTGAAGTAATGATAAAACCAGGACTGTGGGTTTACCCCGCTATCAGTTATATTCTATATTTCCATTTTAAACACTAAGGAAATGTGATATACAAATGATACCGATTGCAGATAGTGTTTCATTGTACTCAAAGGGCCTCTAACAGTCGTCAACCTTAGTAACAGTATTCTTCGTTAGAAATTTCAGTATGAAACCGCCTAACTTTCTGACATCACAACTATCAAGTCAATTTGTTATGACTTTAGCTTCATTTCTTGCAAATATTGGAGAATTTAAAAATAAAAAAAAAAACGTTACTCATATTTAACTGTCTCTAAGTAATCGACCGTGAAATTTATGTTAAAGAAACTTAGCACAGAATGCAATTGCAATATACAAATCTCAAAATTGGAAGATTGTATTACCTACAAGGACTGGAATCAGCTTGGCACACTGTAAAACAAAAGTAGGCAATAAATCAATAGCTATTTAATTTTTTATTTTTTATTTTTTTCAAAGCGTCAGAAGAGTGACACCTTCAAAGCATCTGTAGAGCTACACCTGCAAAGCATCGGTAGAGCAACACATTCAAAGTGTCGGAAGAGCAACACATTCAATCCGTCGGTAGAGCGACACCTACAAAGCGTTGGTAGAGTGACACCTTCAAAGCGTCGGTTTTGCGACGCTTTAAAAGCGTGGTTAGACATCGGAAGAGCGGCAGTTTAGAAACGTCGGAAGGGCGACATTCAAAATGTCGGAACGCACGTCGTCAGAATTGCGACAGTTATAAACGTCGGACGAGCGACGGTTTTGAAAACATCGGAAGAGTGACGATTGTTTGGAAACCTCGGAAAAAATGTTGGTATTGCGACACTTTGGAAAAGCATCAAAATTGCGACATAATGGCTAACCACATTTTGTCCTGCCTCGAACTGTCGCTCTTGCGACAACTGTGTGTTGGAATAGCGACGAAGTGGCCGTCAGAAATTGGGCCAAATTTTCTAGTGTTGTGTTGGGGGACTGTTGGAACAGGGTCTCCTAACAAGCTGTGAAACTGGTCCATTTTGGAGATTTTTTATTAGATTTAATCTAGCGGGGGGGTTTTGGGGTGGGTCAAAGCCCCGAAAGCGTTGTATTGGGTAAAAGTGAAAACCACGGTTTGCGGACCATAGGAAAGATTAGGCTAGATTGTTATAAATAGAGGACCATTTTTGTATTGTAAGGTAGGATATTATGAGCTATTAATGCGAACTGTGATTAAAGCTATCTTTTTTGGGTTTTTGGGAACAGACTCCTGCTGGCTTTGTGCGCAGAGATCCAAGTCCAGTTGTGTGCGGACCCTGCTGCTGTGTGCGCATGTTGGGAAGGGAATTGTAAGGAAGGATTGATGAATGAATGAATAAGAAGGATTAATAGAGAACTGAATCTGTGAGTAATCTGGTGTGAATTGTTGGTAATTGTTGTATTGTGTATTTTTTGTCTTTAAGCTATGAAGATCTGCATAAGTGTGTTTCTGGATCTGGTTCTATTCTGCTCTGTTTATATATTGTTATGTTATTGTCGTAAAACCATATAACTATAGATCTAGCGCATGTGGATGCGAACAGAGACCTAATTAACCCTGCGCAGAACAAGGTAATCATGGATTATAGGACCTAGTGCAGCTCTGCTTGCTTTACCCATCCTTTCTCAGGGTGCGGAAACCTAGCTCCAGCACCCACCCATACTACTTCGGGTGAGACTTTGACCTGCGCAAGCAGGTCACTGTCGAAAGGGCCAGTAGTATAGGGGTTTGTTGGCAAACCTTGCACACCGAACCTGGGTTAGGACCCCTCGAGCCAACATTCATAGATAAGGTATCCAAACGAGGCTTTCCTATACTTTGGCTGGGTCATTAAAGAAATGTATTTCATATCTCCTCAGTCCTATGGAAGTAGAGGGAGTGCCATATAATGTTGGAAAGGTCTCAGAATATGCTATTTGATGTTGGAAGGGTCTCAAAATATGTTATTTTACGTTGGAAACGTCTCAAAATATGCTATTTGACCATGTAATTTCCTCTTTCATTTAAATAGCCTTTGGCATCAATAAAAACCATTTTCAGCATATTTATTGACAAACAAGAATTATGTGTCTTTCATTAATGGAGTAGAGGATTTGGAGAGATGAGTAGAAGCCTTTTTCTTCCATATATTTCTTGGATTAGAGTTTGGGGACCAAAATCCTCCTATTGGGTAAGTGTGATCTAAAACTAGTCTACAACAATTATCAATTAGATATATCAATATAAAACACTCAACAAAAATATAAGTTTTGATTGTAGAAATGAAGTTTGTTGATATATCAAATGATGATGACATTAGAGGATCTAATTAATAGTGTCAATGGCCTCATGCTAGTTCAATAAACTACCAATCACATTCAAAGTGATAATGACCAATACAAGCATTAAAAATTAAAGAACAGAAACAAATAAAAGGAACTAAAGTGAATAGGATAAGGAACTGAAGAGACAAGAAAAGCCAACACTACCTATAAAACCAATCATAACAATTAAGGAGTTATTTGCATCAAAATAAGGGTTTCATAACATGAAGGATTTATTTTAAATGCAATATATAATGTTCAAAGAAGCAAAAAACCATTGTAACTTTTCCATTATTAAGAAGTAAGTATTAAGCATAGTCATTCGATGTTGCAATTTTTCCTTTGAGTTTTCTTCAGGGTAAACTCTACTTCAATTATGTTTAATTTTTGTTTGAATGTGGTTTTTTATTTTCTTGCTTTGTTGTAGTGGTAATTGATCTGAACACCCATTAATTTATTACTCAATCAAGCCTACTCAACACTAGTAACAATGCATGGATTGTTGGGTTGTATACATAATTCTATGTTCAACCTGTAATTCCTAAATTTTTAATTCATAGCATCATTCACACATTTAATTTAAAAAAAAAAAAACCACAACATTAATTTCTATTTGTTGGCATTGTTGGATAGAATCCACAACATAATCATTGGTTTTCTTGATCATTAGATTAGCACTGTGTAAATCACATGAAACAACCCAAAATTGCATCATATTTGGCATTGATTTATGCATTAGTATGATTAATTTCTATGTAAAGCACATGATACAACATGATATGGAATCCTATCCTTTTTAAAATCTATTTAAAACACCTAAAACTATATTTATCATTGATTGAAGCATTAGTTGAATTGACAACACAATTCTTAGAGTGCTTGAATTACTAGTTAATACCATGGTCTTATGCACATATTAAACCATATGAAACAACTTAGAATAACATCATAAGGAATACCACCTACAACATTCCTTTGATCAATTCTACCACACTCCTTAAAACACAAGACAACCATGCATCCTCAATCCCATGTGAATCAATAGTTACCTACAACCATATACATAAGACGATATGGGTATATATTTGATGGTTCATGATTGTATTACTTACAATGGATGGTAGAAGTGCATTGCATATTTCTTATCACTTGGATATATAATGGATGTCAATGTGTTGCTGATTAAGTGTTTGAATGTGAATATTTAATATATGTAGAGTGTGTTATTCAGTTGGCATGATAAATTTGTAGAATTGGCCTTTTTTCTATCACTAGCAATAATCTTGGAATTCAAACCAAACTAACCAACCCTTGAAAACACATAAGGAGAAAAGCCATTAATCCTAGTTGATGAATTCATGTTGAGAAGCTTAAAATCAGTTTTATAGTGATTGTAGAGACCTGTAGTACTAATTTTAGAGAGAAGAATCTAATGAATGAGGTGGACAAGTCAGAGACCTAACATTTATGGATCAATCAGGACCTCCATGGAAGGATGGGATGTATACTTTGCATCTACAAATACACATTTAGTTCATGACACATGATTGATGGACTTGGGTGCTTATGTTCATGTGACTCCTTGTTGAATTTTTCAACAAGAAACAGTGAAATTGACATCCAAAAACGAAATGTATAAAATGGCACCCATAAATGGCTATCATATGAGGCTTCTAATTTAATTTTCCCTTAATTAAATTGGAAGAAAAAATGTAATTTCATCTCATGACAACTTGTATTAGTTAACTGAGTTAGGAAGACTTAGTTAGCTTAGGAAATTCGAGTTAGAGGTCTATGAGGATGCATGCAAAGGGATTTTATATATTTAGGGGGTCCAGATATAGTTATTTATGAGTTGTAATTAGTTAACTCAATTGATTGAGTTAAAATCAGTTTAACTAGTTCTAACATAGAGATGAACTAGTGAGAGGTTAAGTGAATTAAATTAGATTTAATTCACAAGTAGTGATCAATCAATTAACTGATAATTTACTATAAATAGTTGTTGCATGTCAGTTCTAAGGAAGACCCAGTTGAGTTTGAGGTTAAAGGGAAGATAACTATCAACTATATAATTGGAAAATTGTATAGATAGTGCATGCAACCAGATTCAAGCAGGATCAGAGTGAGACAGACAACAGAGTGCAGGAAGTTTCTTAGTTGACGAATATCATTGTATTGTTTCATGATCTTGACCATATTTAATATAGAGATAGAGGGGTTTTGAGCAGTTGCTTTCTCCAGATACATATTGTGTTGTGAGATTGATTGTCTCTTTCGCTTACTTGTTATGTGATTGTGCGATCGTGTTTTGTTTCCGCAATTACTAGAAGGGTTCGGTATCTTGTTATATTACATTATAAGATCAGATTAAATTTCTTTGGTAGATTGTTTACATGGTATCAAAGCAGGAATTTTTTGGGCAGCGAGCTTGTAGAGAATATCTGAAAATTTTGTTGCATTTTTTTTTCAAATATCATAATTATATTCCTAGCAAAAAAATATCCAAATTGAAAAAACAAATCGGTTGAATCAAAGCTCGAATGAGGGAAATATTGTTGATTTAAAATCTGCTCTCTTTTTTAGAAACTTTTGTGATAGTGGGACAATTACAATGTGCGCGAGTCAAGAACCTGTATGCACTTGAGGTACCAGATGCATGCAATTATTTGAGCAAAGTAGTGGTTAGTGACTTGGTGGTTGAGAGGGAGCACAAATTACCTCTCAACATGTAGCCTCAGAAACAATCTTAGAAGGTTGTGGAGCAGCCACAATTGGAGAAGCAGAGAGGAAAATGAGTGGAGGCATCCACTCAAGTAGAGATCTCCAGTAGGGGGGAATATGGGCAAAGGGAGCACATGCAGCCATACCTCCAGGTGAGAGGTGGGGTGATGTGCAGACATAATCCAAAAAAAAGAAATTTGGGCATGGTCCATTGAGATGGCTTGTCTCATGGATCGAACCTGGCTATGAGGAGCCCACAATACATAATAGAAGGAAGGATCTGTAGGATTGATGCAGTAATATTTCAGGAAGATTGAAATTAGAGTGACATATGTTAGATACTAGAGCGCAGATCAGAGTTAGCAGCAGTGCAGAGGGCACAGATGCAAAGTCAGCAGCAACGCAGAGATTTCAGTAGACAGTGTAGTAATCGATAGTAGTCAGAGACTCTGATGACATATGCATCATACTGATTCAATTTTTTTATAGGCTATTCAGTTTCAGGAGTTGCAGGAAAAAACAACACTAGAGAAGTGTTGCATGCAGAACATTCCAAAGGTACCGGATCGATATAGATTGAATTCCTTTCTTGTTGAGAAGGAGTGTTGAAATTTGCAACAAGAAATAGTGAAATTGGCATCCAGAAAATGGCACCCCTAAATGGCTACCATATGAGGCTTCTAATTTAGTTTTCCCTTTTAATTAAATTGGAATAAAATTTGTAATTTCATCTCATCACAACTTGTATTAGTTAATTGGGTCAGGAAGACTTAGTTATCTTAGGAAATTTGAGTTAGAGGTCTAAGAGGATGCATGCAAATGGATTTTCTATTTTTAGGGGATCCAGATATAGTTATTTGTGATTTGTAATTAGTTAACTCAATTACTTGAGTTGAAATTGATTTAACAAGTTCTAACTGGGATATGATCTAGTGAAAGGTCAACTTAATTTAATTAGATTTAATTCACAAGTAGTGACCGATCAATTAACTCGTAATTCACTATAAATATTTGTTTCACGTTAGTTCTAAGGAAGACCCAATTGAGTTTGAGGTTAAAGGGCAACAGGCCGATCAAGGACAAAAGGTTAATCTGATTTACATTACCTAATTGTTTTCATTAATTTAACAAGTTAAAGTGTGAATACATGAAGAAAATATTAATGTAAATACATTGCAACCTACACAACTATACGGATCACGTATTGAAAAATAAATGAGACAATCAGACAAAGGAAATTATTATTTTTGGACAAATGTCCCCGAAAAAACCCAATGCGGGAAAACCGGTGCAGAAGTTTTGAGGGTTTGTATTATTAAGCAGCAGTAATCTGAGTACAACTAGGGTGCCATAATCCAACTCACCCAACAGAGAATATCCTCGATAGAAAAATAAAATAGTGCGTTTTACCTCACATTGCAAGTCCCGGTTGTTTCGGATCAGAAACTGGCGAAACCCCAACTGCCTCTATGCTACCTCTGTGCAATATATGTGTGGGTCTGCATCACCCTCTCTAGTGTCTATGTCACCTCTCTTGGTGGTTGCACTAGTTCCTATGCGTCTTTGATGCCTCTCTGATATATACTCTTGGTCCTCTGACCAACAACTGCTTCTGCCCCTCACTGCTGCACTGAATCACTCAAATTTTATCTTCGTCTGAGCACTCCTTCATCAGAAGAATTTGATCTCTAGATTCAGACTTTGTGTGTTCTCCAAATGACCCTCAATCCTTCCTTTATACTTTTCTTATTGATGAATCAATGGTAGTGATATAATCTCTAATCGACGATTAAGATGAAATTAGACTTGATCCTCATCACTTAGAAGCTTCTCACCTATTATCACTACACCAAATTCATAAGGATGAGGAAGGAATCCCAACAGAGGTAACTACAAACCAAGAATTTGACTTGATATCTAGCCCTATCAAGCTAGAGGGGGCTCTCTCCAAAAGGTCACAGCCAGGAGGGCTAGAGAGATTAGGGCTTTTAGGCAAGGTATGATATGCAAGGGTTGTTTTGATTTGTTTTGGTTGGGTAAATTAGTAGATAATGGAATTAGGTCAAGGAAAGCTAGGTCAGGGCAATATATTTAGGGTTGCAGGGATGAATGGGGAAAGGTAGGTATAATTTCAATCACTTGAAGATAATGATTATGGAATGGTTCAGAAAATGTAAGGAGGCTGAGGGAAGCATAAGAGATGTATTTCTCTCAGATAGAAGATAATGAAACAAAATATGATCAGTTACCCAAAACAGAGCATGACTAGCATGTATTCTGAATTTCTAACTTATAAAATATCATAACATAGACATGAAAATGAATATGAGAAATACATTCAAACATATGTGACTGAAGAAGAAAAAATGAAAGACATTCAATACCGCAGGTATCCCATAAATGTAGCTGCAACTCCTCTTTTTTAGCTTGGCCAAAACTGAATACAAGTTCCTTTGATCAAGTAGCAAAATGAAATTGATTCCAACTATCACAACCTTTGAAAATGAGTCAAAAATGAAATGATATAGGCCTCAAAAAATCTCTCCCAACCTCAGGGGTCTAATCTCTAAGAGGAGGAGTTGATCCAACAAAGTCTAAATTGAAACCTAGAGTGTAGGGTGGTCAAAGTGACTCAACCCTAACTTTTTGAAAACCAATTCATTACACCTCATTGTGAGTTTTAACCTAATTTATTTCCTATAGGTAATAATAAAAACATGATAATTACATTTACATCATCAATTACATGAGGTAAAAACATGATTCCCCAAGGTAAAATTCAAATTTGTAAAAAAAAACTCAGAAAAAATCAGTCAATTGTTAAACGCACAGTGCCATTTTACCCCAACTTGCAGATTGTTTTTGAATAGGTTTCGGGTGTCAAAATTGGCTCCAATATAGCTTGTGGGAAAGCCCTTCAAGTCTACTTTCTAGAACTACCTTCATTTTGCAAAACGAATCCCATTTTCCCTGTCAAAAATCACTTCTCCCAAGATTGGTCAAAAAGTGAAAAATGAGGGTGTAGAAATGAAAAGTGCGGTTGTAGGAAACTTTTGGAAGCCTTCCTCAACTCCAAATTGATTTCAAGATATTCCTTGGAAGGATATTCCAGTCACGTTGTCATTTGAATAATAATGCGAGTCATTTGGACACTCCATCTAGGATAAAACTTGATTTTCCCAAGGTCACTATAGAAGTGCAGCAAACCTCTTGTAGCACCTGTATTTTTGACATTTCTTCAAAACCATAACACCTGTGTAAAAACTTAAGGTGTTTTTTCTTCCTTGTTCTATGATGGACAAAAAAATCTCTCACTTTTGTCAAATTCATCTTTTTTTGGTCAGAAACACAGTTTGAAGAAAATTTTTCCCTATGAGTGGCAAATGACTTGACCCTTGGAATGATTTCTTAAAAAATGATGGATACATGATCTTTATTTACTCAAATGACCTCATGCTTGCTGAAATGACCTCCCTTATGCCTCCTCTTCTCAGATGTCTCTGATTCCATAGCAAACACTAGCTCAGTGGGAAAGGAAATTAGGGTTTAGTGCTTGTGGACAATGATGACTTGGGCACGCATGGGAAAAATGGTTAAAAAACGAAGTGAGGTCAATGATAATGACAGAGATGAGGTGAAATAAGAGTAAAATAAGGCGAGATGGGTGGGATGTAAATACTAGTACTAACATCGACTCCAGCTGGGGATGGTAGCTCCTTGGAGGTGCTAAGAACCGAAAATCTCTGAATTTAGATCAGTGCCTTATCCATTGGTAAATGGAGTCTAATCTGTAAACTAAAAGTAAAACTGAAACTAAAAACACACTGCAAACTTCAACCCACACTAACAAATCATCAAAGCTTTAGGGCCTTCACCTCGGGCTTCAAACCTTGATGAATTCTGTCAACACTTGCTAAAAATATAATAAAATCAAACTGAAATGATACCATCCTACTCCAATCTGTTGCACAATTGGTGATTTAGGTGAAATGATCCTTCCAGTGTAACCAATCCAGGAAATGGCAACTTACTGAAGTTCTGCTCTCACTTTCCTCAAGCAGGAAGAATGATGTACATGTAGGAGACTCATAATAGAAACTAAAATCAAGGCTTATGCTGACAAACAAAAAAACATTCATCTTCTCCAATGCTTGCAAAAGACTACTGAAGGGATCTTGAAAATCTTGAAGCATTACCTTGTCTTGAGATCCGGCAGCAAAAATACAAGTACTCCCTTCATTCTGATCTGAAATAACACTTGGTTGTTGATCAATAGGAAGGCATAGGGAAGTATAACCTTCTGCTATCTGAGTGTTGGCTGTAAATTCCTCAAGCATGAGAAATTCTGACTCAATCTCTGGCATTTTATCTCTCTCTGGTTCATACTCCTCAAATTCATAGTCTATTTCATCCTTTAAAAAGAAACATTCTTCAAGATTAATAAACATGATAGCTGTATCATCTTTATTAAAGACAACAACATCTGTTAGTTGATATCTTTGCAGGGAATCATCATCATAAATTGGTTTACTCACAACAATTTCCTATATAGTTTCAGCAAGCTCCTCATCGAAATTATATTCAGATTTATCGTACTTAGGTAAATCAGGTTCAGGAGAAACTTCATCAAATATGAACATTGAAAAAGGAGATTGTCTTTCTTCATGATGATCTATAAATCTAGTTTCAGGATTGTCCTCATTTAAACTTAGATTTTCATTTTAAAAAATGGAAGAAGTTTTAACAACACTTTCTTGACTATGTGAACACTGCAAACCTGCTTTAGCTTGGACTGTAACATGAATTTTCAGGAACTGATCTATCTCATCTTCAAACAGAGGAGAAATTACTCTTTGTTTTCTTTTGATAACATAGTAATTGTCTTCTTTCTCTCCTAAAGATTCACAAGGATGTTGAGTATCTTCTTTAACCTTTGGCTCATTAACTTGTTGTACTGCTGCAAGAATTGTCTCCTGTGGGAAGTCTTTATGAACATCAAGATAATATACATCATATTTTTCTTCCATGAGAGAAAACACTTGCTCTTTTTGGTGATGAAAAGGATTGTCATGTAAAGCCTCCAAGATCTCTTCATCCACGAACTCATTATCATCATAATAATCATATAGGTTTTGAATGAAAACCTCAAATTGATCACAATAATTATTAACCAAAGACAAAGAAGGGTAGGACTCTTTGTATTCTTCATAAAATATTGAATGGAAAACTTAAGAGAAAAAATACTAGCAGGTGGAAAACCTTCATACCAATATCGTGTTTTTCCTTCAAGAGAAGCCATGAACATATTTAAGAGACAATATTCAGGAAATTCAACCTTCAACTTGAGTGCATGCATGTGAAATCTAACTAGATGTAAAGCAACATCATTCCTATCATCATCTTTAAACATAGGAAAATTCCTTTGCCAATCTACCTTAGGCATTTTAATTGGGAAACTTGTAATGTGACCCTGACTCATGGGAGCATACCTTCTTACAATAGTTTCCATCTTGAAAATTATTGAAGCTACTGATCTTCATGCAATGGAGTCACCATGAAGTGTTGATTTTCTGGATCTTTCAGTCAATGGAGTCGTCAAGTGAATGGTTCAGCCTTCATATGTGTGCAACTGTTGTTCACCATTAACAATTAGATCTAAATCTTTTTCGTTGTTTCCAAGGGAGGATTTCTCTTTTTTCCACCCCAGCAATGGCACCAGTATGTTATCACTCCACCAGATTCCCAAGGCTGAGGAAGGAATCCCAACAGAGGTAACCACAAACCAAGCTTTTGACTTGATAGCTAGCCCTATCAAGCCGGAGAGGGCTCTCTCCAAAGGGTCACAGCCAGGAGGGCTTGAGAAATTAGGGTTTTTAGGCAAGGTATGATATGCAGATGTTGTTTTGATTTGGTTTGGTTGGGTAAATCAATAGATAATGGAATTAGGTCAAGGAAAGCTAGGTCAGGGCAATAGATTTAGGGTTGTAGGGATGAATGGGGAAAGGTACGTATAATTTCAATCACTTGAAACTAATGGTTATGGAATGGTTTAGAAAATTTAAGGAGGCTGAGGGAAGCATAAGAGATGTATTTATCTCAAGCAGAAGATAATGAAACAAAATATGATCAATTACCCAAAACAGAGCATGACTAACATGTATTCTAAATTTCTCACTTATAATAGATCATAACATAGACATGAAAATGAATATGAAAAATAAATTCAAACATATGTGACTGAAGAAGAAACAATGAAAGACATTCAATACCACATGTATCCCATAAATGTAGCCACAACTCCTCTTTATTAGCTTGGCCAAAATTGAATACAAGTTCCTTTGATTAAGTAGAAAAATGAAACTGATTCCAAATATTCCTACCTTTGAAAATGAGTAAAAAATGACATGATATAGGCCTCAAAAAACCTCTCCCAACCTCAGGGGTCGAATCCCTAAGAGGAGGATCTAATCCAACAAAGTCTGAACTGAAACCTAGAGTGTAGGGTGGTCAAAGTGACTCAACACTAACTTTTTTCAAATTGATTCATTACACCTCATCATGAGTTTTAACCTAATGTATTTACCATAGGTAATAGTAAAAACAGGATAATTACATTTACATCATCAATTACATGAGGTAAAAACATGATTCCCCAAGGCAAAATTCAAATAGTAAAAAAAAAAACTTAGAAAATAATAGTCAATTGTTAAACGTGCAATGCCATTTTACCCCAACTTGTAGGCTGCATTTGACCAGGTTTCGGGTGTCCAAATTAGCTTCAATAAAGCGTGTTGGAAATACCTTCAAGTCTACTTTCTAGAACTACCTTCAGTTTGCAAAATGAAACCCATTTTCCCTGTCAAAAATCACTTCTCCCAAGACTGGTAAAAAAGTGCAGAATGAGGGTGCAAAAATGTAGAGTGTTGTTGCAAGAAAATTTTGGAAGCCTTCCTCAACTC
This sequence comes from Pinus albicaulis, assembly GCA_034641835.2. NCBI lineage: Eukaryota > Viridiplantae > Streptophyta > Pinopsida > Pinales > Pinaceae > Pinus > Pinus albicaulis. Next base: position 1,067,796,309 of record CM076580.1, read on the forward strand.
CAAATTGAGCTCATGATAGCTCATTGGAAATATATTCCAGTATAGTTGTTATTTGACTTATCAAGAAAGTCATTTGGACACTCCAACTAGGATAAAACTTGATTGTCCCAAGGTCACTCCAGAAGTGCAACAAACCTCTTGTAGCACCTGTATTTTTGACATTTCTCCAAAACCATGAAACCTATGTAAAAAATGAAGGAGGTGTTTCCTCCTTGGTTTATGATGGACAAAAACATCTCTCAATTTTGTCAAATTCATCTTTGTTTGGTCAGAAACACAGTTTGAAGAAAATTGGCCCTATGAGTGGAAAATGACTTGACCCTTGGAATGATTTCTTAAAAAATGATGAAGACATGATCTTTATGTACTGAAATGACCTCCCTTATGCCTCCTCTGCTCAGATGTCTTTGATTCCATAGCAAACCCTAGCTCAGTGGGAGAGAAAATTAGCGTTTAGTGCTTGTGGACAATGATGACTTGGGCACCCTTGGGAAAAATGGTTAAAAAACGAAGCAAGGTCAATGATAATGACGGAGATGAGGTGAAAGAAGAGTAAAATAAGGCAGGATGGGTGGGATGTAAATACCAGTGGTAACATCACCCACATGTTAAATTAATTCACTTTAATTATTTAAATTCCCTAAGTTTTAACTTGAGCTCCATTTAAAATAATTAATTATTTGAATAACTTTCACTTCAAGTGGAATTTATCCAATCAATTTCTGGGCCTTGGAGATATCATGTGTTCTAGCCCCTCCACAAAATTTTGGAGCTAAAGCACATCTGATGCTACCCAAAAATCAACATTACCTGGGTGGGATCGGATGTGGGAAAATATCACACAAGAGGAGATGAGGCAAACTCTAGTAAAGAGCTCCATTAGCATCAATAACAGTAAAGGGTTGAAGGGTGTGAAGGAGGAAGAAAATGTGGCCCTTACATCGAATAGGAAAGAAAAAGGTCACATTCATGGAAAAGGGTTGCAAGGAGAGAAGAAGAAGAAGAAGGATATGTCTAAGATTAAGTGCTTCAAGTGTGCCAAGTTTAGCCACTACAGTACTCAATGTCCTTAGAGGAAGAAGGACAAGAAGGAGAAGCAGGATTAGGTGGCGGCATCTGCAAATATAGATTAGTTGTCTTCCATATTGGAGGACCAATTCTCTTTGTATGAAGTTACACCTCCAAGAGAGATGTGGGGAGACATCGAGTTCTAGACACTAGAGTTGCGTAGAGATGGGAAGGATCCATAGAGGAGTAACAGTTACTCCTCACATGGATCATTACCCTCGCTATAGGGCCCCATAGTATTCAATAGCAAGAGGATCCGTTTCAGTTATTGTAGTCAGTTCTAGAGCGACATTTTCAGATTAGTTGGAGTCAGATGCTAAGGAGAATAGAGCAGTATTGATAACAGTGCAAGAGGCACATTGCATAATAAAAAACAATAAATATTTCCCAATAGACAGTGCTGAGGCTAGTAGCAATCAGAGACTCAAGAGATAATTGCAACATAGAGACACAATTGGTTCAGGATTTTGGATGATTCTTAATTGCAGTAGTTGCAACAACAACAACAATAATGAGAGGGAGTGTTTTTTGAGTTTAGTGCAAATGCATGGTTGGTAGCATTGCATGATGTACAATGCAATTTCAACAACATAGATGCAACATGATTCAGTTACTGTTAGTGGCATATAAATCAAATTTAGCGCAGTGGTTGACGGATAATGGATGGCAACTACAATTGTCATACATCAAAAATGTGTATGGAGGATGATGCAAATAAAGGGTGCTATTGTAGTGCACCACTACAGAACATCGTCCTCACTAAGAGGGACTGTTAATTTTTGTAGCTTCAGATGGTGTTCTGGTCTCAGACTTTGTGGAGAGGCCAAAACACAAGAGATATCCAAAACCCATAAATATTTTATGGAAATTCCACCTAGAGACAACTCAATTAAATTAATTGATCAATAATTAAAAAATGCCTAAGTCTAACTTAGGGAAATCGATTAACTAATAGTAATTAATTGAGAAAGGTGAGAATTTTTAAGAAACTCCAAGGAAGAAAGTCATATGGTTACAACTATTGTGTTTAGATGTTGGGATCCTATAAAAAGCTATAAAGATAGATTGTGATATTGAAAGTGCATTCTTTATGGAAAAGAACGTTTTTGTCATTTTAAGGTAAAGCATATAGTAGTATAGCGTCATTTTATTAGATACATGGTTGAAGACAAGGTATTGTTGGAGAAAATTGATATCTTGAAAATGTTGTGGATTCATTAATGAAGCCCTAGTATTGAGAAGCTTTCTTATGTAGGTAATAAAAGGGCTTGGTCACCTCAAACAACTAATGTTGTGACTGTGCAAGCCTCACTATAGAATGTTCAACCAATGGAGGATTGTTTGATGTGTTGTATTCTTTGTGGCACTCATTATAGTTGCTTGAAGTGGTTTCAATCCATGGTTTATACCCACTGCAAGATAAAATTGTGGAATAGATTACAGTTGAACAAGGTTGTATAATGCCTACATAGATTATATCAAGTAAACTACTTTTGTTAATACAATGAGAAATAGGTGTGGTTTTGAGTTTGTCACTTTTCTCATTTAAATTTTTATAGGGTAAATGTTTGCAAACATTATGTATATGTGACATTGTTTCTTCTTATTTTAAGATTCTTTTAACATTGTTTATCTTGAATCAATTTACCAAACTCTTCATAAATGTTATCTTCTTCATTGTGAAACTTTTACAATAATTCATTGGTAAATGTCCTCTAGTGAAATGAGAGTCAATTACATTTTTTAGCCTACCATAAAAACTAATTGTAAGACTCCAATATTTCTATTTATTGATCAAGAATATGGTAACTCAATTGTCTTTTCTATCATATTTTAGTAACTCTTTTTAAATTTATATATAATTCCCATCTTGATTCCTTGAAGATGTTTATGCATGTTGAGTATGTTGTTGTTGTTGGGTCTTGAGTTTGAGATAGTTATCGTAGGAATTCTCCGAATGCCTTGAGTATTCTCTCAAACAGCATGGCATTCTTGCTATTTTTTATTTAAATGGCCTTCTTTTCTTGCTCTTTCATTGTCAAATATGTCATATGTCATTGACCTCTTTTCATTTAAATTGTTTTATTTTTTTCAATGCCGTTAAAGCATGATTTTAGCAAATGTGTTTCATATTTCTAACTTTGTACCTCTATCAATATCATCATTAAATCACATCCTCTTATGTTTCATAGATTCAAGCTTCTCTCTTAATTACTTGATTGTACATTTGACAATACAATTTTATGGACATGTTGTACAAATTTACAACTGCATAGATTAATCTCTGATGTGTGAGAATGACTAAAAAGACGACTAGCATAGTAGGTGAATGAAGTACGAGGGAGAGGTAGTAGCATATGGCAAGAGCACGATTGATGGCAATTTCATATAGTGTCACCTAAAAAAAACCGTTGAGAATAGAAAAAATGTTTGATGACAACTGAGAAAAAGAATAGACAATATGGAGTGTGTGAGCTACATGATGCCAAAATCTTTGGTTTGATACCAATGTTATAAACATTAAAATGTATAACACAAATATTAGAATAAGGGATGTGTTGTGTGTGTCTAGGAGAGAGAGAGAGAGACAATTTACAAGTATGAATACTTATGACGTTTTATCTCTTCACATGATGCACCTATTAAAACTCACTTTGAAGTATAATGTTTTAGGTTTGCATTCTATGTTCATTATGTTATTTAATATGATATAATTTATATATGCCAATGTAGATCTATCTTATCTATAGATCTACCAAGCAAATCAAAGCTCTCAAGATGCAAACCTCTTTTTATTTTTAAGTGCAAGACTTGAGGAAAGATTTATCCAAAATTAAAATAGATCTATGTTGGTTCTTAATAATATTATTTATATTTATACACATTTCATATATATATATATATTCTTATTTTTAATTTTATTAAAATCTTGATAATACATACAATTACATATATATATGTGGCATTTTTCATTGACACATTTTATAATTTATTTAGTTTTTTGTTCCTTTGACTCTCAAGGAGGATTTGAATCTTGAATTTTGTTGTTTTGTTTTCTAATTTCGATATGCATAATATTGATAGTGTAGATAGATAGATAAATAGATAAATATACTGAGAAAAAAAAATTTATTATAAATATTTATTTTTTTTATATTTTTATTAATTTTAAATATGAAAATTTGAAATATAATGATTACAAATATGAATAATTATTTTAATTTCTATGATCCATAATTTATAGCTACTATTTATTTTATAAATATTTCACATTCTTATATTTTAAAATATTGTTTTTTAATTATAAGTTTATTAATTAAATTTCTTAAGTTTTTATACATTTATTAATTATATGTTGTAAAATATCATAGTTCCAAATATGAATCATTATTATTTTAATTTATTTTAATGTACTATGCATTTCCTCCAAAAAAAATTATTTGTAATTTTATTAATAAAAACAAAATTACAATATAACACATTGAATTGATTACATTTGTTGTTTTTGTTATTTTTTAAGCCATCCAAAAACATGTTTTATTATTATTATTATTATTATTATTTTATTTAATACTTCATTTAGGGATTATTTGTAATTTTATTAATAAAAACAAAATTACAATATAACATATTGAATTGATTACCTTTGTTATTTTTGTTATTTTTTAAGCCAGCCAAAAACATGTTTTTTTATTATTATTATTATTTTATTTAATACTTCATTTTAGGGATACAACATATCTTCCCCATATTGATAGGACATTTAAATGTTTCCACTCATTTATAGATAATACAAAATCAAAATTTTACACTCATTTACAAACACTACATCTCCCCCATAGGACCTCTCAGCACAATAACATTTTTTATTGTATTTTATTAGAAACATAGTCAAAAAAAAATTATTGTATTTTACTGGAGACATGGTCAAAAAATTTTATTGTATCTTATTGGAGACATGGTCAAACTTGAGAGATGAGTGATCAAAGTTTAACCATGTCTCTAATAAAATACAATAACAAATCCATAGTCTAATATAGAGGCTATATATAAAGAGAGAATGTGTTACACAAAAATGAGTATACAAATATCTATATAGTATCAGTTGCATACTTGTTACTTCTTGTGTGGATATCTTCTTATGTTGTTGGTATTGTGCTCAAATCAAGAACCTTAATGATAAAAATGATACTCCCTCATCTCCTAAATATAATGCAAGGTAATGATTCTTCTCTTTTTGCATTGAGTGGTACCTATTTTTATTTATTCTCCAAAGTTTACCACCATTTTATTTTATACATATAGATGTGCTTAAGAGTTTCCTTTAGCACGCTCACAATACCATTATGACTTGTAACGTCACTAACTTATCTGGGTCATATGTCGGCATTAATATAAATTTTTCCTTATGAAAAAAAATGCAAAATTTTCAAACTTCTAAATATATTAAAAAAAACTACAATATTTATATTAAAAATATAACTAAGCAGTTACAATATATTGATTCATCAAGTCTCTGAAATATCCCCTTTCTCCATTTTTATTTCCATGAAAAGCGATGTTGTGACAAGCCTGATTAGAAGAAAGGCTGGAAAAGAAGTTGTCGATGTTGTGATAAGCTTGATTAGAAGAAATGCTGGAAAAGAAGTTGTCTTCGTTATTGGAGGGCAACCCCATCGGCCTGCATTTGATTCACCAACTCGGATGAATATATTGTGTATCAAAGGAATGGCTAAAGTGGGAGAGTCCAAAATGGGGAAGAGGAAAATTTTACAGGAGGCACCAGATTCTATTTTATTGTTATCAAATTTTATTATACTAAAAATTATTTCACTTAAGAGATATTTTCCTTCTTTTTTTCCTTCATAACACCTCTAAACTGGTTGAACTTTTGTCTAGTGGACTCTACCACAAGGAGTCTGACTCTGATTGACCCAAGGAGAATTGAACCTTCACCAACTCGGATGAATATATTGTGTATCAAAGGAATGGCTAAAGTGGGAGAGTCCAAAATGGGGAAGAGGAAAATTTTACAAGAGGCACCAGATTCTATTTTATTGTTATCAAATTTTATTATACTAAAAATTATTTCAGTTAAGAGATATTTTCCTTCTTTTTTTCCTTCATAACACCTCTAAACTGGTTGAACTCTTGTCTAATGGACTCTACCACAAGGAGTCTGACTCTGATTGACCCAAGGAGAATTGAATCCGTGGGCAAATGACTTGGCAATAGGCTTCAACTAAGTGGTTTATACACCAACATAAATCCATCTTAACCACCGATCTAACATGAGCCTAGAGGGATAAAAAATTTTCAGGTGCAAACTTATTTTAGAGTGCAGAAAACAGTGAGTAATTTTTTATTGTTTAAATTGTATTTTTGAACTTTATAGAGATTACATAACATATGCATTGAGTCATTTTATAAACACACATTAAACTAGTTTTTTTGTTATTAATATATTTCAAAATATAAGCCAATATTAATTCATAACAAAATATCTCATATTGGATATTTTATTATATACAACATTAAAATATTTTTTTTTAATATTTCTTTTTTCTACATATAAATATATATGAAATTGTTCATTTAACATTTTTTTCTATATATAGATATATGAAGTTGATATGACCTGTTAAAATAATTTTGAAAAGTACAAGGTTAAAATCTTACAATTTTTTTACTAAAACATATTATTTTTTTTAGGCATTACTTTTTTATTTAAAAAATAATTTATTTTTATTTTAAGATGAACCAACATACTTACACGTGCTCAGCCAAAGCTAATTAAACAATCAATTAAAACTAACTAAAAACGAAATGTCTTATTAAAAAAAAACAGAATACCAGAATAATGATTCCATGTATCATTTTTTTCCAATTCCTATACGAAAACACTAGTGGTTAAAAAAGGTGTGGCAGATCCTCTATTCTGATTAATCTGGCCACACTTGATAACTTGGATTTCATGGAATTTGAATGAAATACGTTATGCTACGACTTTAGTTTGAGGAAAAAAGAGGGGGATGATTAGTAACTTTCCCTGTTTTAGTCAATCTAAATTCCAGAATAGATACTGAGAACACATTTGTTGGTAGAAGCCACCCTAAACACAAACACTCGAGAATACGTGCTTTGAAGAATTAGAGTCCGGAATTTTATCCAGTCTTCATTTGTAGGCTGATATATTTTTCAGAAACATGGGAAATATTTATTAGTGTATTGTTTATGTATTAATATCACACTATAGCCAAGACACCATCGACGGCATATATATAAATAATCAGGAAGCTCGGCTCAGAATTACAAGTATCACCATTTCTTCTTTACAATCAGGCTCCCGATGAGGATTTTGTATTTACAAAGAATACAATCAGAAAGGAAAAAATAATAGATGCTATATCTTTTTCTTCCAATAAAACCTACAGGGTTTTCCTCAGTATTGTTTTTTTTTTCAGAAGAATCCTCAGTATTGTTACAGTTAATCAAGTGTACCAAATGGGATCTTGTTTCTAAAGTAAATTTCGCTTATACATCTCAGAAACTCACGCAACAGATGAAGTGTTTCTAGCTCATCCAGAGAGGAGAATCAATTTCACTGCAGCACCATCAACGCCATGACCAGATAAGGAAAACATTTATGCAACTGACTTTGTCAAATATGTCTTATCTTGATCAATGGTTTCAAGTATCCAGTTGCGCTCAAATGTATCAAATGCACGATTCTTCAGCCGCAGAATCTGCTTGTGATAATTGCGTAGAGTACTTCTATGCCCGACGCTTATATATGTTATTCCCGCAGCTGCAATCTCTTCGTACAGACGAACCTGCAGTTCAGAAACTTATCATTAATTCTTCAGGGTTAACTACCTCAATAGATTTATGCCGCTAACTTGCAGGTAGAAATAAAATTTTCAAGCCTCTACTTTAAACTGAAACATAACTCTTTAAAAGATCAGTAAACATACGGTCCTGAAATATATGTTGTAGGCACTCCCAGAAACCATTTCGGATCAGTTCGAGACCATTTCCTGTACAGGAAATGTCCCTGGATGTTGGAAATGGGTTCTAAAATATTTCAGGTTTTACTAGCAAATGTGTAGCAGTTTTCATCCATTTAAGGAAACTGCTGAGGTCGTTTCTGATCAACATTTTCCTAACAGGGATCCCCAACACTTGATGGCCACTTCAAATTCAAATCTATAGATCTTAGACAAGATGTAATGTTCACACAGTGGTCAACTGCCGGTAGATATATGGCACAGATCCCCGTTAGTTTTAACCCTTGATCACTGATGTGAATACTTCATAGCAGCAAAGCAAAGTTCATGAATTTTAGCGCCATTGCTTCATGTATAAATGAAATTATGGATTTAAAGATGTTCGTATCATTTTCATGTGAAATTCAGATGATGGATTTTATCTGGAAATTTTATTACCACTTTTGGAAACTTAGCTACCAGCATTGCCTCCCATTTAATGTGGTTTCTTGAGAAGTCTAGCCCCATTTTCTTTCCTTTGGTAGACCTTTAGCTGATTTCTTGCCATATCTTCTTCATCATCTTATAAAATGTTTTACATTTGGAGTATTTATATCTTTGTTGTTATGTGATTGATGTTCCACCAAGTTTCCAGTACAAGGGGATATGGGAAAGGTGAGATGCACAAAGGAATGTTTGGGAGCAACCCAAATTTTAGGGAAATTTAGGAAGGACTAGGAAACATTGAGGCGTGCGTGTATCTGTAATTCAAATTCAAATTTAATAATAATATACATTTATTTATACATCGTAAATGAATCAATGAAATAGAAAAAGTAAAATATTTATACGTGTTGATTTTCTAGTGCTAATTAGACAAGGACAATTTTCTACAACTGATGGTTACTTCCAATGATATATTAGATTATTTTAACACAGTCTAGAACACACTAAGTAACTACACTGAGAAAATTCAACTGGTCAAATATTGACTATCTCAGAAATTTGGCTCCTTGGAAACTTCGACCTCTTCCTCAAATCACTTCCCTCGTGTGTGAGAGAAAAATGTGAGTGATGAGAGAGCATGAAAATGAGAAGTTCGTGTGTCGTTTTATAGTGATTTTAGGGAGCTCAAGAGGCACATCTCTTTGCAAATTAAATTTAAAATCAAATTAAATTTTCTTTCTTCTAATTTAAATTTAATTTTTCTTTCTTTTAAATTGTGTAGTTGGGGAATACCTTCCACAGCTACCCAAAAATCAACACTCCCCCTTAACTAGGGAGGTATTCACTTTGACTTCCTCAAGATGTCCACTTAGTTGAAAATTTTCTCCATCCCAAGAAAAGATTGAATGAACCCACTATGTTAATGTATCCATCCACTTCATATTTCATTCCAGAACCACATGTAAAGCATCCTGCATTAGCGTCATGCAAAGGATCTAGTGACCCACTAGCCAAATACCCTTTTCAATATGGTTAGGTACCCCCTGACCGGGGATAACAAAACTAGTCCGAAGTCACCAACTAACCAAGTTGTCACTTGGAACGAGGTCAATTTTCCTTGACCAATGGTGAAACCTTGGGCCCATTTACCATGAGGCACTCACTCTACCCACTAGCCAAGTAACCCTTTGCAATATGGTCAGAACATTCTAACCCGGGGGACCACTCCGGGCCCTGATGTTATCTAGGACATTCTCCGTAGCCACATTACGTGGCACCAAATCAATAACCTTGACCTAGGGAGAATGTCTGCCTTTATGCTACAAAATCAAAGTTCCCTCTCAACGAGGGAGGCATTCTCAACCACTCCAAGCTTGTCCCTGAAGTATGCAAACTTCATCTGGGACAAAGGCTTTGTGAGAATGTCAGCAACCTGCTCATCCGTAGAAATGTATTGGAGCCTCACTGCTCCCTTTTGTACCATGTCTCAAATGTAGTGGTACTTGATCTCAGTGTGCTTTGACCTGTCATGGAAAACTAGATTTTCAGAAAGCTTCACACAATTTTGATTGCCACAATGTATCACATTTGTCTCCAACACCTGACCAAATAATCCTACAAGCAGCTTCTGAAGCCACCTTGCTTCACAACTCACCAAACTAGATGTGATATACTCAACCTTTACAGCGCTGAGTGCGGCAGATGTCTACTTCCTGCTCGATATCATAGCATAACCCAAACTGAAGCAACATCCGATGTGCTCTTCCTGTCTTCGGCGCTTCCCACCCAATCAAAATCTATGTATCCCTACAATTGTACTTCAACATTTGAGACATCTCAATCTATAATTGATTGTACCATGCATATATCTCAACACATGTTTTACCGCAATCCAATGTACATGCATTGGTTCCACCATGAACTAGCTCAGAGTGTTCACTGCAAAGCAAAAATTAGGCCTAGTATTAACTAGATACATCAAGGATTCGATCAACCATTGATACATAGAGGGATCCACCAAATCCAAGTCAGTGCCTCTCAGTTGTTGATTTGTGAATCTTCTAGATAAAGTCATGGATCAACTCCCAGTTAATCTTAGCTCTTGATTATGTTTTAATCTTGGCTGTTAAAGGGTCAACGAAAGATTATAAGAAGGAGGGTGAGTGGCCTATGGAAAACACACTGAGCATTTGCATTTTCGAGCTTGTGAGAGAGACACAAATTTTAATCAAGATCGAATCACTAGGGCAGGCTAGCTAAGTGATTTCGATCTAGTGATTAGTTCCAGAGAAGGGCAAATGCAGTAACAGGTCAAGAGGACCAAGAGTACATTTCAGAGAGAGAGGCAACAGTGACGCAGTAGAGGCAACGTAATCATCTAGAGGGGTGACGCAGTCCCTTAAGGGGATCACGCAGAATTGACACAGTGCCTTCTAGATTCAGTCCGGAGATAGCTGGAAGCTGTGGTTTCTGAGCCAGGAGGGCCAAAACTCAGTTCCAGATCAGCTTGATCGTTGTAGAGGAGGAGGTGATGCAGTTCCTTAGGTTGCCCACGCAGGCTTACGTAGTAGTAGCGTAGGCATCACGTAGAGGCAAAGAGGGGCTTCACCAACGCTGCTCCGGATCAGCCGGGGACTTGCAGAGTGAGGTATATCTCACATTTCTTCTATTGCCGAGATTTTCTCTGAAGGGTGAGCAAAATATTGGTACCCTAGTTGTACTCAAGATTCTGTTGCTTAATAATACAAAACCCTCGGATCCCCTGCACCGGATTTCCCAAGTTGGGTTTTTCCTGGGACTTAGTCCAAAAATAAATGTGTCAAATGTGGATGTTTTTCATTGTATTTTGTTCAGTCTGTTTCAGCACTTAGATTTATTCCGTAGCATTATTTGTGTAGACTGCTTCAATAATTACTTTGATATTTCACTGTAATGAAATAATTATGGAAAATAATAGGAGAAGTAATTCAAAGTTTTGCAGTGGGAATCCAGATTTAGGATTTTTCACATGGTATCAGAGCTTATTCAAGATGAAGTGCAGGAGAAACAAGAGTGAACCAAGAGATTAACGCTGAAGGGACTGGGAGCTACGTAAGCATCAATACACTACCCCAGTAGTTACACAGTCCAGACCAGGAGAGCTATCTAGCACAGAGAAATCTCCCTCTGAGAGTTGACAGAGGGGTAAGCTATTCCAGTTGCAGAAGAAGCAGCGTAGCAGACCAGCGTTGCTGAAGGACGCAGTAGCTGCACAACAGTGAGTGCTGGTGCATAAGCGTCAGAAAATTTCTAAAAAACACAGTTGGGGATTTCTTGACCTCAGAGAGTTCTCTTACTCAAAGAGACTCAGTTTTTCTTGTGCGGCAGCAGAAGCATTGATTTACTCCTCAAGGAGTGCGTAAGTCTAGCTGAGCAAAGGGTTAGAGGGAGAAGTCGACAGTTGAGGAGATGGCCAGCAATGGATTGCGTGACCAAGATAGGTTGGAGGGTGCCTCCAACTATGTCATTTGGAAGTCAAGGATTCAGTTTCTCCTTGATGAGCATGATATACAGAGTCTCATTTCCAGCGCATTTGCAGAGACACTGGATGCAGCACATCTGAGAGCCTTCAAGAAGAACATGGCAAGAGCCAAACTATTGATCCTAGATTGCTTAAAGGATCACATCATACCCCACATAGCAGCAAAGGACACTACTAGAGAAATGTGTGTAGGGCTGGAAAAACTATATCAAGGATTTTCTGAGCAGCGGAAGATGTATCTGGAGGAGAAGATGCATAACACCAGGATGAAGAAGGGAGAGTGTTTTGACTCTTTCCTATCTCGAATTCAAGAAAAATGAGACCAATTGTAAGCAGTGGGGTCAGCACCTAGAGACTCACAGCTGGTAAAGCTCACTTTGAACTTTGCTTCAGAAGACTATCAAGTTTTTGTCCAGAGCATCCTGAGCAGAGAAAGACTCCCAGGGTAGGAAGCTATGTGGGCAGCCTTGTAGCAAGAAGAGTTGAGGAGAGATCTCCTCAAAATCCATATTGAGGATGGCAGCAACTGTTCAAAAGTCAAGGAGGAGGAAGAAAACGCAGCCCTTGCATCGAAGGGACAACAACGGCAGAAGAAGAAAGATTTTGTCCAAGATCAAGTGCTTCAGGTGTGGGGAAATGGGACATTATGCCACACAATGCCCTTTTAAGAAAAAGGACAAGGAGTAGAAGCAGGATCCTCAAGCCGGAGCTGCCAAGATTAAGGCAGAAGATGATTAAGCTATGTTAGCTCATATTCCGAAAGGAGGGAAGTGGGATGACTTGGAGTTGTAGATCCAGAATCTCCTAGAGGCAGGATCCTTGAGTATTTCCGAACTCTTGGATCACAAACGAGCTACGAGAGCCTTAAGACAGTAGCAGGGATGGACAATTGCAGCAAAAGAGAAAGAGGCAATGCAGTGGCTAGCAGTACTAGAGTCTGATCAACGCAGAAGAAGAGTGGCAGCAGCAACAGTTGAGCAGCAGCAGCGCAGAGCACACTGGTGCAACGTAATGCAGTGCAGTGCTCACGCAGCAGTTTTAGAGAGCTAGTGCAGAAGTTAGAAGCATACAATTTTATTACTCAGATGCAGTATTACTTGTCCAATTTCGGATGTTTTTCTGTTGCAATTAGCAACAATGCAACAAAATAGCAGCAACAACAATGGAGCAGCAGCAGTGTAGTGCGCAGTGGTACAGAGCAGTGCTCAGGCAGTGCAGCAACATGGTTGCAGAATTCAAAGGGAGTTGCAGTACAGTAGCAGTTGGCAGTAGCATGCAGAGTTAATAGCAGTATAGTTGCAACATTTGTGCAGTGTTAGTGAGCAGCATCAACGGCACAGCAGTAGATGTTACAGAAGTCAGAGCAACACATAGAGTTGTATTGCTAGAGCACTTTCCTCGCTAAGAGGGAGTGTTGATTTATGGTAGCAACGGATGTGCTCTAGCCTTGTAATTTTGTATATAGGCTAAGGCACATGTATTCCATAATACCCAGAAAGGATTTTGAAAAATTCCACTTAGAGATGGTTTAATTAAATTAATTAATCATTTTTTAATGTTTTCCTAAGTCTAAACTTAGGGAAACTGATTAATTAAAGGGTATTAATTAAACTAAGTGTGAATCTTCTAGATAAAGTCATGGATCAACTCCCAATTAATCTTAGCCCTTGATTATGTTTTAATCTTGATCATTGAAGGGTCAACGAAAGATTATAAGGAGGGTGAGGGGCCTATGGAAAACACACTGAGCATTTGGCATTTTCGAGCTTGTGAGAGAGACATAACCTTTTATCAAGATCAAATCACTAGGGCAGGCTAAGTGATTTCGATCTAGTGATCAGTTCCAGAGAGGGGCAAATGCAGTAACTGGTCAGGAGGACCAGGAGTACATTTCAGAGAGAGAGGCGACAGTGACGCAGTAGAGGCATCGCAGTGATCTAAAGGGGTGACGTAGTCCTTGAAGGGGATCACGTAGAATTGATGTAGTGCCTTCTAGATTCAGTCCGAAGATAGCTGGAAGCTATGGTTTCTGAGCCAAGAGGACCAAAACTCAGTTCCAGATTAGCTTGATCGTTGCGGAGGAGGAGGTGACACAGTTCCTTAGTTTGCCCACGCAGGCTTACATAGTAGCAGTGTAGGCATCACGTAGAGGCAGAGAGGGGCTTCACCAGCATTGCTCAGGATCAGCCGGGGACTTGCAGAGTGAGGTATATCTCACATTTCTTCTGTTGCTGAGATTTTCTCTAAAGGGTGTGCTGGATATTGGCACCCTAGTTGTACTCAAGATTTTGCTGCTTAATAATACAAAATCCTCAAATCTGCTGCACCGGTTTTCCCAAGTTGGGTTTTTCTGGAGACTTAGTCCAAAAATAACTGTGTCAAATGTGGATGTTTTTCATTGTATTTTGTTTAGTTTGTTTCAGCAATTAGATTTATTCCGCAGCATTATTTGTGTAGACTGCTTCAGTAATTACTTCGATATTTCACTGTAATGAAATAATTATGGAAAATAATATAAGTAATTCAGATTTGATGCAGTAGGAATCCAGATTTAGGATTTTTCACATCAGCCTCTTCAGATTGGTCACCATGGGAGTGGCCATGGTCTTGCATTCCATCATCCCAAATCTCTAAAGGATCGTAATAATATACTTCCCTTGATTGAGGAATATCTAACCCAGCTTCTGCCACACTTCTAATCCCAAGAAGAAATGCATCAAACCTAGGTCTTTCATCTCGAACTCACAGGTTAACTCTCTCTTACACTTATAAATGAGATTTTCTGCTCCTGTAAAAAACAAGTCATCAACATATAACAACAAGATCGTGGGATCACCTTTAACAACCTTGTAGTAAAGATTGGGATTGACATCCATTAGGGGAATTTTGAGGTAAAAAATGGGCCTCCTAAGGAAAATGTACAATCAAAATTCACTTTATGAGAACCAATCACATTTTAAGAGATGACATCATCCCTCATGGTTGAGGTGGCATTACTTCAGTTAAATGTACTTATTTGTCACATTCTCAATGGTGGATAAGAACTCATGGTTAACCATGGTAGTATTCTAAGTACTTTTAAATGTCATTTCACACTTTTTGAATAAAATATTATTATTGTCATTTCATATTTTTTTGAAAGAAACAATGCATATCCCTATACAATCTTCATGTCTTTACATACTTTTCAATAAATATTATGTTTGTATATTTTCATATATTTATTTTTAAATTATATATTCATCTCATTTTATTTAATATTATAATTTCAAATTAATTATAAGTTAATATTTATGCGTATATAAATAAATACCTATTCATAAATATAAATTAAATCTATTTAAATACTTTTTTTAATACAATTCAATTAATTTCATTATATATATATATATATATATATATATATATATATATATATAACATAGTCTAAATGTAATAGAATATATATCATATTCCATTTTATATTATATATTATTTCTTCTTATGTTATAAATCAAATCAATTCAATATGCAATATAAAATTAATACATAAAATAATATATTACATTTATTATATTATATTATTTGAATTTTATATAGTATATTAATTACATGTTATTATATAATTTAATTGTATAATTTAAATAATATAAATTTTAATTAATGGTATGTTATACAACTAATAATTTATGAATTTATATTTATAATTTATTTTAAGTTAATTAAGTACAAAGGACAGATGCATTAGTTGTTCAATGATAATGATTTTTTCTTAAAAATATCATTTTTATCTATAAGCACATCAATACAACTTTTTTTATTAATGTTGTTTTGGTACAACTTTTCAATTGAATTTAACCATGGTTACATGGATTGTGGTGCAAAAAGTGAATTGTAAATTCATAAATATTATTTTATTGGTTTAGCTATTATTTTATTATTTCCTTAGGAGGCCCATTGTAGACTTCAAAATTCCCCTAATGACTCTTAGGGAAACCAAGTCTTGCTAGATATCCGCCAATCCAAGAATACCAAGCCCGAGGTGTCTACTTGAGTCTGTACAAAGGCTTCTTCAGTCTGCAGAAATGAGACTTATTCTCATGTACCTCAAAGCCCTAAGGTTGCTCTATGTACACTTATTCCACAATCACTCCATTGAGGAAAGCTGTATTAACATCCATCTAATGCAATTTCCAACCCATAACAAAAGCAATAGAAATAATAGTTCTAATAGAAGTGTATCTGCTGACTAGAACAAATTTCTCTTCATTGATCTAGGTAAATATTGGTGACCACCTGCCTATTCCACTTGGACCCCCAACATTATTTTCTACCAGTTTTCTATTTTTCGTCACAATTTCCTATTTTAACATTTTTCTATTTTGACAATTTTCAGGTCCTAAACTTTTGGAGTTGTTTTGAGGCCCTAAATAACGTTTTTTGGGGAAACAAGCAAACATGAGTCTTAGATTCACGTTTGCAGTCGAAAGTTGTTGTCCTCGAATATACCTTTCTAACGGACTACCATAAACGTCAAACAGAGATTGCATGAAAAAGTTACGACCCCAGGAAGTTGACGTTCCAACTAACCCCATCAGGGCCCATATCTTTATGCGCTTCATCTCCCAGGGTTAGGTTTTTGGATGTTTATGGTTTTTCAATGTGTCTTCATGATAAAAAGGCCTTTGAGCCACATTGTAACACAATTAAGAAGGCATATAGCTGTCACATCTCTTCTCTAGAGATAAGCTACCATTGCTCGAGATAGTTTGTTTTCATTTTGCATGTAAACAAATTCCATCATTTGCTATTTATTAATTGAAGTTTTGTTTCTCTGTTGTTACCCACCACTTCGTGAGCAATATCCCTAGGAGAAATGTTTTTCTCCATGATGGTCCTCAATTGACAACCAACAACCCCTTGCGGCCATCAACTAGCTCGTTGTGCCATTTCTCTGCCACCTGAGCCAGCCATGTGGCCCCTCATCCATCGGTCATGATCGTATGTTTGAAGGTGGGCTTCTCGAACCCAAAGGTATGTCTTGTCATTTGTTAATTGAGTATTAGGTTTACTTACCATAGACACTCTTGGCCATGGATAAATGGGGGGATTCAGTGGAAAGAGTGAACTTTGTTTGTGTTTTTGTCCCCTTTACCTCTTTTGGATGTTACCCTTGGATTTTAATACCGTAAGATCTCCTTTACTGACCATTTGGTTTTAGGCTGGTACTACTTGGAAAACCTCGACTTTGGTTATGTGGTCCTGCTCCATTATCCACATATACGACTCCCTTTCCATTCACTATAGCCCCATTCATCATCTCTCCCACCCGGGTCCACATCTCCTCACTAGGTCCACATGGGGTTAGCCTTCCCATTCCCTTGCCCCCACCTTGGGCCAGGCCTGGAATGATGCCCCGAAGGATGAAGCGGCTGAAAAGAAAAGTAAAAGCATAAATGGCCACATTCAACAACAAAATGTACCACAAGATGCAAAAGATGGTTGGGACAAACATAATTAGCATGTGGGCAAAAGCCAATACATAAGCTCTACCCCATACCCATGGCCATCACCCTGGTTCCATAGGCCCTAGATGAGCCTCCTTTATCATTCAAGAAAACATGATTGTCCCAATCCCTGGAGAGCAATGAACCATCATACTAAAAAGGGGGTAATCACTGCTATATCTTACACATCATGCTCTTATTCTTTGAGCCCCAAGCAGTTAATTAAAGAAAAATCATAAAAGACAAAAGGCATATAAAGAAGGGTGGAAAAATCAAGGCCTAGGCACCTCATGTTCCACGATTGCTCCCTCCTACACATTACATACCCAGGTGTGGGCTTCCCTTTCTCTAGCTACCCTTGTGCCCCTATATGTGGCTCAGGATTCCCCTATCATTCCCTATTCCATTTCACCTCTTTATCATATGCCACCACCATTTGAGGGATGCACCTTGGACATACTATCCCCTCTAAAGGTAGAAACCACCTAATAAGGTACCTGGCTAACCCCTTTTGGAGCTTGGAAACATTAGCACATGCTAAAGCCCACTATGGAAGGGCATGCCATTATGAAGCGTCCACTTGTTGTCCATGGTTTATAAGCTCTTTTACCCGATTACTTTAATGACTTGTTGTACTGGAAGGCTAGGGGATGCATTAGATCTTATGCAGGATTGTGAATGGTGTCCATTTAAGTTTGGTCTCCCTATACGAGGTCCTAACCCTCCAGAGGCCTACATTGGCATATATAGGGTGCATGTAGAGAGCCATGGGACTCCACAACAGTAGACAACACTCCATGATTGCTAGAGATCCACCTTTTGGATGAGGAAGATGCATCTAGTAAACTATGCCCCAGCTGGCCCCACAAGTGCACCACACACTTGGCAGGTGTCACAGGACTTGTATGATGACATGGAAATATTCATTCCATCATCTAAGCCCTCACAGATGGTATACAAGCATCTTCGACTCATATGGAGACCCATGAGGTCATTGGTGTGCCCCCACACTCACTAGGAGCACCACAAGTTTATTGTTTGGAGAACAAGGGATGACCCCCCTTGTCCATCATTTTTTAGGATCCTCTTCATCATTAATTTATTTGTGAGCTAGTTTGGTGGGTTTATCACCAAAAGTTAGTTAATTTGCACATTATTTTATGTTTAAGGGCTAATGTAGGCCCATTAGGTAATTCGAACTCCTAATGAGTGTATAAATAGGAGTTGAATGGATTCATTTGTATCATCACTTGGATTTGGGTCATTCACTCCTTGGACAACTTCACACTTTTTCCTTGGTGGATATTTTTGGATAATGGATGAATTTTGATGTATGGATTGGGTTCTTCTTATCTTGGAGCTTCTTATATTGCAAATGTGTTGCTGGTTGGATATATTCTCTTACTTGTAAGTGCAATTTTTAATGCTATTTTCTTTTATTTTGCTGCATTCATTCGTTTATATGAGATTTTCGCTAATTTAGGGCTAATTGTTGCATGCATTTACGACATCAATGTGGAATTATGTTTCTATTTAGCTTATCTCAATGTATGGGCCATGTTTGATGAATGAATTCTCCTAGGGATCGAGTTATCTCAATAAGCCTCTTCCATTTGCAATGAAGTATAAACGCTTTTAAGGTCACTTTTCTACTCTTGCCCTAAACATTGGATGAAATCGACTTTGAGAGCCTCCTTGAACAAGAAACGAAGTCCATCTTCATAATTCTCCTTGACTCCATATCCCCAAGAGGAATTAGGCACTGATCCATCAAAGGGTGGTCATTTAAACCATATTCTTTCACCTTTTCCTCCTTTTTCTAGGTCTAACATGCTGGGCCACCTACGACATCAATTTCCCAAGAAACTAGCCCTAAAAAAAGTTTGATCTCCTAGGCGCCACTGTGTTGGTGTGTCCTCAAGGTCAACTCCAAATTTGAAGAGATTTTGTAAATTTTTGTAGATGTTCTATGCTTGATGCAATTTTACTTTATTCCCAATATCAAACAACGATCACATAAACAAGAAAGTAAAATGCTAATAGAACATACCAATAGATTGACAGAAGACAAGCCAAAAATACACTTAACATGATCAACAAAATATGTGTTGTGGTGTGTTACGACGGTCAACAGGAGCTTCAACCAGCAAAGTCTCTACACGGTCAGCCAACCAGAATGTGTCACACAGCCCTCTCAAACAGCTCTACAACGATTAACCCAAAGTCAACAAAAGTCAACGCTATCTAGTCAACGGACAATGCAAAAAAACAACAACAAAAGTCAACATAGCCTGGTCAAAGTCAATGTCTAGCCTTGATTTCTGTGCCAAAAAATGCGGACTGTAGAAATCGGAATTTTGGGAGAGATTGGGGTCAGTTTGACCATGTGTTGACCAAAATCAATACTGGTCAAATCTGCGTTGAAACCCTAGGTCAAAACCAGAAAATCCTTGCTACGTTTTTCCCACGTGTGAGAGAAGAAGAGCCTCCAAGATGATGATCGAACCAATCAGATGCTGAGAGAGAATGTGTGATGAGTGATGGTCAAAATGACCTCCAACGTTGACCTATATATATCCGTCAGTGAGGGTGTGTGACACATTTGTTGGGGTTTCAAACCTACATTACAATTCTAGCCGACCTTGCACATAAGTGGAATTAATTCAAAATAAATGCTATGCTCATCGGATCAAGATGATCTTTAAATCGATCTTGCACCTCTCCGAAAGAGGAATCCAATAAAAATATTGGAATCTTCATTTGAGCATCACAACATGGAGTTTGGACCTAGTTGTCCAAAATTAACATTCCCTCTCAACTAGGGAGATCTCCATCCACCTGTGCCATCCAAACATCGTGTGTCATCCCACCGTAACTTGCTTCGCTGGCTTCTTTATTTTAGAACAAAAGGTGAGTCACAAAGGCATCACTCTCGGCTGACAAATTCAACTCAGAGATCCAAAACCTCTATAGGACTCAAAGGAGTCACATACCAACCTGAAGTTGGTTTACCTGACCCGAAGTTAGTTGGAGGTCTGAAACCTCACTAGACTTGATCCCAGATCAAGTGGTTGGACACGTGCCATCCTAGACATAAAGAGTACAGCAATCTCCGATGCATCCATCGATCTTTGCTACTGGTCTCTAGCTTTTCCCACCTCACTAGCCAAATGAGTAGTACTTACCATGAGTCTGGAACTCAATGGGTAGGATGCATACGAGGCATAGATCATGAGAGGTGAACCAACTCAATATCATAACGGTGGGGCAGAAGTACACCAACAAGGTTCGGCAAGCCTAGCCCTGTGGTTGCTTATAGCTCCAAGAAGCTATCCCCAAAGCCCCCTGGAGCTCTCAGAGCTCATCGTCCAACAAGACCCTCAAGATAGGGTCATTCCATGATACCAAGATTCTCATGGAAGGTTAGGAACTTGACCTTCCCCAAGGGCTTTGTACCATATCCCGGATAAAGTGGTACCTGATATCGATATGCTTGGATCGATCGTGGAACACAGGATTCTCGGACAACTGAATCCCACTCTGGTTATCACAAAGGATAATGGTGGTATCTAACACATGCCCGAACAGCTCACTGAAGATCTTTCGCAACCAAACTGTTTCACAACAGGGCATACTCGCTGCAATGTATTCGGCCTCAACGGTGCTCAAAGCCACCGACTTCTACTTCTTGCTCATCCATGATATCAAAGTAGACCCAAGTGTGAAGCAGCATCGAGATGTGCTCTTGCGATCCACCACACTACCAGCCCAATCGGCATCAGTATATCCATGGAGTGTCACGCTCCTGGCAGTGTATCTCAGCCCATGGTTTATCGTGTCCCAAAGATATCTTAACAAATTTGTAATATCCCAAAATAGGGAAAATCAACAAGGTTGGGAATATCTTATGATATCCCAAGATTGTAGATCCAGCAATATTAAAACACAATATGAGGACTGCAACTAAGTAAACAACAGATCTAAATACACATCAAAATATGCAGAAATAGCTGAGCCATTTTATTAATATTTGGAGGTGCAAAATGCAAATACAATAGTGCTCAAAATATGAGACACTCAAGCCACAAAAGTAGCCTAGAATGACCCTGCAATCATATCCCAAGAGGGACTGCATAACTGTTGCTCTACTGAAAGGTGTACTGCGCTGTCCCTACTACAGATGTAGGGACTACAACTGCCTGTAAGATAGAAAATCAGATCTAGGCAGAACGGGAGCTCCGATGATGCTGAAACTATAGATCTGGGCTCTATGATGGATTCCCAAGATAACCTTAGAAGGATTTCTCAGATCTAGTCTAAGACAACCTTCTCCCTAGGGCTCCATGAATATGCTGCTGGGAATGCAGATCTGAAGCTAGATCTGATAATATGATGGCTGCAATGATGTACAATCAAATCTAAGCAAGAAGGGCGGATCCCTTCACTAGATCCTTGGGCTAAAAGCTCCAGATCTAGCTCCTCCAATCTCCTCTACTGAAAATAATTGCAGAATGAACAACAGCTTCTGAAAACTGCGCTATGAGAGAGGGAGGCTCCTTTCCCCATAGAAAAATATGTCAAATCAGCTCCTGGGTGATGGCAACAATAGATCCAATGTGAGGAGGTTATCCCTCACAGGATTTCCAGCTGAAATGCTGGAAACTTCCTTCCTCCAATAGATCTGCAAGACTGAACTACACAATCCTTGAAAGGACTGCTGCAACAAGGAGGCAAAACCACAAGGCCTGAATGCCGAATATAGATCTGATGCTCTAGAAGACTGAATATGAAGAACAAAGTGGTAGGATGAATCCTCCACTGGTTTTCTAGCTGAATACTAGAAACAACCTCCTGAAGATGGCACTAATGCCTGATATGGAATGAAGAAAAATCTTTTTCCTCAGAGATCACTCAAAGAAAGAGGTGGGATTCCCGCCCGGGAACACCCTGCAAGCTATGCTAAATAGCCCAAGCTTGCATAGAAATGTCCTAAGACAAATCTAGATCTAAACAGATCAAGAAATGCATAATCCAAATCATGCCTTCCATTGTGCCTTCACCTTCATTATATGCATGAGCCTTCCATAGCCTAGGCCCACTCCAATACTGCGTTGTACATGTGGACAAAGTCTCCATGTTTGACTGCATTGTTGATCCATGCCCTCAATCATGTTCACATGGTGATCACTCTCTCCATCATGCATGCAGTAAATGCACCACTTCCTCCACTACCTTATCATGATTGATCTCCTTTGAATGTATCATGATCTTAGTTGACCTTATCAAAGATCCATGTGATTTAATATTTAATATACGTGATCTTCTTTGACTATTTCACCTTCCATAATCTATCTCACAAATGAGACATGCTCTCCATTAATGGAGTTGCTCCACTACTCCATGAGTCTAGATCTAGAACAAAAATGTCCACACACACACCTAAAAGTGGATCTTATTCATCTTTGGGGTTTGTGGGTCCCTCCACCCTTTTATTTACTTAATTTATTAAAAAGATCAAGGACTCTAATATTCCAAACGTGATGTTCAAATTTGGGAATATTACATTTGGCACCAACCCAATGAATGTGATGAGGATCAACCATGTGTTGACTCAAAGTGTTCACTACAAAACATACATCCGGATGGGTGTTCACTAAGAACATCAAGGCCCCTACGAGTTGACGATACTCAATAGGATTTGCTAGCACGGGCCCAACAGCGTTGCCACTCGACTTCTTAAAGTTGAGCTCCATCGGTGTCAACATGGACTTACAGTCCTGTTGACCACTGGAGTGGCACCTGATGATAATGAGAAGACTCCATGTCCAAAGATGAACCAGAGGACACATATACCATCAGATATCATCAGTTCAACAGAGTTTTTAAGCTCTACTTCTACTTCTCATCATCTTTCTCTTGTACCCAAATTTCATGCCCTACGGGGAATTGTAATAAATGATGCTAGTAATGATGAGTTTTGAGTCAGTATTGAGTCTGTAACAGGCCTAGGTAGCCTGGGACCTTGCCAACAAGTGAATATTACTCTGAGAGGTTTTTTTTTACTTGGTTAATTATCATCTCCCTACTAGGAGTTAATAATTAATTGAGTTTTTTCTTCCAATTTTACCCCAAAGCCGGAGTACGGCTTAATGGTGAGACCTTGGGTGAGTCCTAGTGTCTAGAGTCAATGTATATTACCACACTAGATCACAAAAAAAAAAATTGTGGAATTTGGTTAGGTCTAAGTAGTGATGTTTTAATTTTTTAGATTTCCCGCAACTCGAAATTGCAATAAAAATTGTAATTGAATTGTAATAAGTGTTGCTTAGAGAAGTTGTATGGGGTGTGAGTAATCAAAATTACACCTCTCTGTAATATTCCCATTTTTGGCATCACCCATGACAGGGCTAGGAGGGACTTCCAGAGTTAGGAGCAGACAGGTCACATGTACAGATTGGTGCTATCAGTGGGCTCAAGAGCTTTTCGGAAGAGTTTTGAGGAGTTTTCATGGTATTCGGAGGCATTCGCTTGATATACTCCATCATCCGAGCAGTTTGGCTTTTGCTCCAATGCATTCCGATAACTTTCGGAATTTTGAGTTATTTATGGGCTTAACTCAGCTAATTATGCTCAAGGTGGCATTCCGAGAATACGCATTCATTCTTAATTAATAGCTCATTGGGCTTGGAGACAGAGACCTACAATAGAATGATTGAACAGATTGATGACAGGAGAAAGAGGCAAATCGCTGATTTTCTGCATTAAAAAGGAATATTTTAATAAAAAGGAAAAGTGCTCCATGAATAAAATAATAATAAAATAATGCTCTAGAAGGCTCCAAGAGATCTATAAAAGAAAGGGAGGAGGCCATTGGGAGATATCTTTGGAGTAGATCATTTGCTTGTGTATGAGAGGTTTGAGACGTGGTTCTCTACTTCATCTGTAGCCCCAGGACGGAAACCCTCGGGTGATTTGTAGTATTGAGCCAGCTTCGTATACAAGTTTCATAGGAGTTTCACGAGCTTCGAGTTTCGTGCAGGGATCATTGAGATCACTAACGAGCTACATCATTTTCGGTGGTTGGTGTCATTGTTGGAAGATACAGCGTTCCAGATTGTGCTTGACAGATTGTTTATCTTGGTGGTCAGTTGTCTATGTCAGCGCTTTCTAGGTCAGATCTATATGTAAACCCCTGTTTATTATCTATAATAAAAGCTAAGATTTTTCTTCTGTTCTATGTGGTCTTCGATTCCAGTATTTATGTGTTTAATTTTACGTGGCAATCTTCTGTTGAGTGAATGTTTATTTTACGGCAAATTGTGGTATTCAGTATTTTTCTGCATTTTTAGTTAAAATATCCCATCCGGGATATTACAGTGGTATCAAAGCACTAATCTTGGCTCAGCTGTGGGATTGATTTGAAAAGCCAAGTTCCAGGGTTATTGCGGATAAATTTCAAAGAAAGTTTGTGACTGAAATTAACGCAGGTATTTTCCTGAAGGTTGTGTGAAATCGTCACTTAAATATTCAACAATTTCCATTTGAAATTGTTGAATCAATTGTTCACGAATCGTTGAAACGGAGCCGACTCACATTTCATATCAAATCCGAATTGCCAAAAATGTTTTAAAGGGGGCCGATAGTTGAAATATTTCAGGAGCCGATTCAGATTATAGTGGAAGTCGAATCATTCCCCTCGGCCAAGTATTTATGAAGGAGGCCGATTATATGATTCAGGACGGTGGAGCCGGAAACCAGAGATCCGGAGCTGCAGTCATCCGACAGGGAATTTGGCACTACGCATCCATCTTGTGAGAGCCGCCATCGAAGTTGTGGCTGCATTACCAATCAAAATCACTAATTCGAGAGGTCGAATCACGTTGCAGAGACGTGAGTAATCTCAGTCGACAAATTTTATTAGAGGCAGGAATATTTGTAAAAAAAAAAAAAAAACCAAGTTCCATGGTGCCGTCAAAAATGCTGGAGCCAATTTAAAAGCCAAAATTTATGAAAGGCAAGAATTATATTTTTCTGGGACGTCAAGTAAAGTGGGCATAGAATATTAAGTGTGGCTGTCAAATTTTGAAGGGAGTCAAATATTTTATGAGGCCATACGAAACCCAATATCGCATCACCGTGAGAATTTTGCTGAGTCGCATTGCAAATTTATGATATATCGCAAATTTTAAGAACGGAGTTGACGTCTTCATTTGCCAAAGCCACACCCAGAAGAAGGATCAATTTCCAAAAGGAGACGAGGACACAAAAGGAGCCGAATCCAACGGTGCTCATAATTCGATGATACAGAGGAACATACAGCCACATTATTTGCTCCAGGCGACGTTTATCATTAAGCGGTGTCCGATTTGACTAGGATCGTGGCCATCGCTTGTGGAAATCACATGGGGTCCAGAGCTGGCCATCCAAGTCATGTGACATCTGCGCAAATTGTGGGAGTAAGCAACGTCGTAACCCATCAAGCAGTCGTTCAAAAGGGAGCAGCAAAATGGAGCTGTTGATTTGCATCATGCACCAATCGTCGAAGCAGAGCTTTCCTGTCTGAGAGACGACGGTTCAACACTGAGCGTATGTTGTTGTAAAGGATTGTGCAAGATTATGAGTCGGCACCTGCATTTCTTGTGTTGGTGGACAAGCGAGTGAGAAGTGACCATCACGTGGGACCAACGCACACATAAAATCCAATCAGGTTCTCCAGGGGTGACGAATGCAATGTGTATTCAGTTTTCCAGAATTTGGAGCCACATTCTGAAGCCGCCATTCCGATTCTGGACTGCAAACATCGTGATCGCATGATCTCAGGATCTGAGTTCCGTATTATACTTACAAACTGTTGGGCGTCACATAAGTTGCTGCGTGCTGCAATTTTGGGCGGAATTCCCAAGATATATATATCCATAAAATATCTGGAACAGATCGTGATCGGCTAAATTTTGGTGTGACGTGAATTGTTAGCACATTCAGACGTATGTTAATTCATCAATGGCTGAAGCGACATATTGACCTGTAGCAGCCTTTCTGGGGACATTTAATTGAGTTGCCTGCATAACCAAGACCAATTCCATCAAAGAGTCATAATCACCACCGTGTCATACCAAACTGTTCGTGGGCTTATCTTGTGCGTGCTGCTTTGTTTTGGTGCTGTCTTCGTGGGGAGAAATACTGTTAGTGGTTGCTTGCGGGTACGGTCTTGTGACAACACTTCAAGGTTAGAACTTGTGGCTACATTCTTGGACAGCATGATCTTCTTCAAACATGGCGGAAATTTCTTTGGAAGGTGGCCTCTGCGATAATCAATACATACCAGGTTCCTCTTGTATCTCTGTTATGCGTTTATTGATGGTTTCTGTGGAGTAAATTATCATGGATTGTCTAACACAGTCTTGATGTAAGTCTATTAATGAAGTTACAAATTTCTGAGTATGAGAAGAAATACCAGCCATTGGGCTAAGACTGGTTCTTTTATAAATTCTCCACTATACACCTGTATTTGACACCAGAAAACACATGTCACCTACAGCAGTGTGTATTTGAACTGTTTGACAAAAAACCACACCTACACCACTATAAAAACTCAGAAAAACAGTGACCACATCATTGGCTGAACCATGGAGGGATTCCTGAGCAGGTTGAGAAGGGTAAAAATTGATTCCTTGAACCACCATGAATCAGAAAACCAGAGAACAAAACAGAACAGCAGACCCTTCTCCAAGAAGGTACATAATTTGCTCCTACAAGAGCATCCGAGGAACCTACAAAAGGAGGAAGAAGTGGGAAATTGGCTTTATGCACTTGGGATGGACTTGAAGAATGGAAGATTAGGAAATGACTTTCCCATGTTGGAGGAACTAGAATCATGTCTTCCAAAGGTAGAGCAATCTGATTGGAGTTTAAATTGGGCTTTGAAGCCATCTATGCTTGCATTGATACAAGCCAGATTCTTGGAACATCCAAGTGAGAGAGTCCAGCTTATAGTTGCCTCTTGTTTCAGCGATATCTTGAGGATAACAACACCCTTCCCTCCCTACAATGATGATATTATGAGAAGAATTTTCAGATTGATTGTAGAGACTTTTCAGGATTTGGACAACAACATAGGTTCTACCTTTGGGAAGAAGCTTGAGATTCTATGGAGTATGGCCACAATCAAGACTTATGTCATCATGATTGACCTTGGGTGTGATGACCTGATTTTGCAGATGTTTCGATGCTTCTTTAGCATTAGGAGACATCATCCTGATACTGTCATAGCACACATGCAGTCCATCTTGTCGTCATGTATGAGAGACCATGAGACCATTGGCAGAGAGTTGCAGACCCGGTTGCTGAGCATTTGGAGGAGAGAGCAGTTGGTCTCGCCTGCTGCTTATGAGCTAGCCCAAGGGCTAATTGAGCAGAACATTGAGTTTCTCAGGAGACAGTTGACCAGGGAGGAGCGACTCCAGTTTGGTAGGTCAGGCAGCAGAAATGAGTTGAGGAGGAAGGGACTTTGCTTCATTTGCAAAGAACCTTGGGGGCCTAATCACTCATGTTTGAGAGATGCAGATGAGGTGGCAGAGCTAGAGCAGGTAGACATTCCATCTGTATGCCAGGGTGAGGGCTCTTCTTCAGATGAGTCCATGGGATCAGTTGAGGATGCTTCCGCGGAGCGAGAGCAGTCATGCAGAGATGATGACAGTAGACCGGAGTTGTATTCCAATGTGCAGGGTGAGCAGTCAGGGGACTATATAGGAGATACTCTGGGTGATGAGTCCCTTGTGATGATTCAGTCATAGCAGCATATGATGGAGCCTGAGTTAGCAGAGGAGGATATTATTCACATCAGGCATGATATTCCTTTGGGGGAGATCCAGATGGGCGCCCACATTGAGCCTATGATGGATATGCGGCTAACATTGGGGTCAGCCTTTGAGGAGGAGCAGTCAGATGCACAGACACCGTGTACAGTGACGGCAATTGCAGATCCATATCCTCTAGAGATGTTGGGGGTCGATGGGATAGTTCTGCAGGAAGCTAGGGGACAACAGGAGTTTTACATTCCCGATGAGAGGGATGAGTTGTTGGAGATGGTGGAGCATCCATCTTTGGGCCGACACATCGATGAGGTACAGATAGATGTACATATAGTCAGCCGAGCTGCAGTACTTTCAGTGAGTAGTACTCTCCAGGAGTACATCGATGGGGCTTGCAACATGTCTTGACCACTTTGGCCCACTATAGAGAGAGGGGCTTCCTTCTATAGGCAGTTTCCATTAGTAGACAGGGCAGAGCAGTGGGAGTTGACTACGGGCTGGCGACAACACCCTGGGCATGTTCCATGTGTAGTTGTTGCTACATTGGATTCTTCTTCCAGGATGGACTGGCGAGAGATCATGAGTTGGTACCCTCTTGATGGTACGGTATTTTTCGTGGGGAGCACATCAGAGCAGGGGCCCTTAGACATAGTAGATGTTACAGATTCCAGTTGGCAGGAGGGCACCGGTTGTTGTTACTTCAGGACTCCTTCCCGATTTCAGGAGAGTAGGATCAGCATGGGATTGAGTCAGGACTTGGATTGGAGAGAGGTGATGAGTTGGTATGCAGTTGGTGGAGCAGCATATGCAGTTACAGGTACAGCACAGCAGGAGCTCGAGAGCATTGATGCTTGTTGGTGGTCTTCACCTCTGAGAGCATCAGCTATAGCCAGAGACAGTGCGCAGCCTGAGCCGTGGGACTTGGGCGATGATTGGCCATGGTGGCATTGGGATCCGAGGGGATTGTTTGTTGACTGGGACAGAGAGAGATCAGTTTGGGATCCCGGCATTGAGGGATCTGTTCCAAGAGGTTTGACACAGGTGCATAGCAGCACCCAGAGGTTGGTATGGGATCCAGGCATTGGGTCTGAGATGCGGCGGGCCAACAGAGTGGCCCACATATTTCGATTGCTTGAGGGCAAGCAATCTTGGGGCGAGAGGTTTGTAATGTTCCCATTTTTGGTATCACCCGTGACAGGGCTAGGAGGGACTTCCAGAGTTAGGAGCAGACAGGTCACATGTACAGATTGGTGCTATTAGTGGGCTCAGGAGCTTTTCGGAGGAGTTTTGAGGAGTTTTCATGGTGTTCGGAGGCATTCGCTTGATATACTCCATCATCCGAGCAGTTTGGCTTTTGCTCCAATGCATTCCGATAACTTTCGGAATTTTGAGTTATTTATGGGCTTAACTCAGCTAATTATGCTCAAGGTGGCATTCCGAGAGGAATACATGATGGAACACCTTAGTGTAATAGCTCATTGGAACCGGGACGAGGAGACCTACACGATGGGACAGTTAAACACAGATTTCAATGACCGGAGAAGGCGTGGTAGCTGATTTACCCTTTTCTGCATTCAAAAGGAATATTTTATAATATTTTAATAAAAGGGAAAAGTGCTCCATGAATAAAATAATAATAAAATAATGCTCTAGAAGGCTCCAAGGGATCTATAAAAGAAAAGGAGGAGGCCATTGGGAGACATCTTTGGAGTAGATCATTTGCTTGTATATGAGAGGTTTGAGGACGTGATTCTCTACTTCATGCAGTAGCCCCAGGACGGAAACCCTCGGGTGATTTGTGAGTATTGGACGGAAACCCAATACTTTTGAGGAGACTTCACTTAGGAGTTTCACAGAGCTTCAAAGTTTGGTGTGAGGATCATTCAGATCTTCAACTTGGGCTTCAACATTTTCAGTGGGTTCAGTGTCAGCTGTTGCCTGAGGGAGAGTGCAGCAATTCAGTTTGTGGCCAACACCGTTCAGCAGCTTATCTTGGTGGTCAGTTGTCTATCTCAGCGCTTTCTGGGTCAGATCTATATGTAAACCCCTGTTTATTATCTATAATAAAAGCTGAGATTTTTCTTCTGTTCTATGTGGTCTTCGATTGCAGTATTTATGTGTTTAATTTTACATGGCAATCTTCTGTTGAGTGAATGTTTATTTTACGGCAAATTTTGGTATTCAGTGTTTTTCTGCATTTTTAGTTATATCCCATCCGGGATATTACACTCTCACCGTCAAATTTCTACTATGACACACTTTGAGGGGTTAAAAATGTGTTTTGAACCCTCAAAACCCACTTTTCCTAGGTTTAGTGGGAAATCTGACAACTAATTAAGCCAAAAATTAAATAAATGGAGAAAAATAAGTATCCACGCATGCTAAATGAGGTGGGAAATTATGGAGGAATTAAAGTGAAGTCCCGAAGTGATGTGGACACCTAAAATCAAGGAAAAGACATGTGATCAAATAAAATTGAATTTTCGGCATTAAATGAGAGTTGCTTACTTAAAATTTCGAATTTGGGAAGTTAGTGCATATTTGGGAGGATTTGAGAGAATATTTAGTGGATATTTTTGTGGAAAATTGTCCCCACATGTGTTACCACCCATAGACACTTGTCATTCCATCATAAAATTCGAATTTGGCACATTAAAGGAAGAAGAAAATGATGTCCACTTGCCAGAATCCGATTTTTACATTTGGCAATGGAGCTCCACATATCAAATTCGAATTTGCCTTGAGATCTCCTCCCTCTCACCACTTGGCATATGTTTCTTCATTGAGATTTGCTCCCAAATTTCTATATAATGGAGCCATGGGCTTTCACATTGTATCATGTAATACGAACTATTGGGCTTGAGGACGTGCCGTCGGATTGTACACGTACTTGCAATATAATACAAAAGTTTTTGGGGTAATTTGTGATGGTGTTCTTCTCCTTGCATATGTGGTAAATTCTTGACGACTTGTTATGCTTCTATTTATTTCATCATGCTATTGTTTCATTTATGTTTGTTTCAAGTTATGTTAGTATGCAGTTATTTCATATTAGCATAAGAGTTACTTGATCTCTTTAGGATAAGAAATCTTCTATTTGATGTCAAATATATCTATAGGAGTTGTTTCCATTGCTTTGATTTAATTTCATGAGGATTAGATACGTTGTGGTGAGATTATGTAGAAGGATCCGTCTTTGGTCAAGCTTTTCAAGTGTGAGGGGACGTTTTCGAAGGAACCAACCCATTCTTGAAAATATTCAAGGAGAACCTACATGTGTTGATTTCCAAAGTCTAATCTATATTTTATTTTGTCTTGCCGACGTTCTTTTAAGTTTCTCAAAGCTCTTATTTCTTGCATCAAAAAAATCAAACTTAGAATATTTTACTTTTCAAGTATTTCTCTTCATTTATTTAATATCTGGCTATTTCAAAGAGCCAAGCTATGGCTAGTCAAAGAGGAGAGCTTGCTCATACTCTTTGGCCTAGCCTCTTGTAGATTATTTTTGTAATATTACTTTGTGATTTCTTGAGCTAACATTTGTTGCTGTAGTTTTTCTCTAAATTGTTGTCTTGCATTTGCAAGCTTCATTTTCAGAAAACTAATTACAAGTTTGCATGTAGGACCTTGGGGTCTCTATTTCTCTCTCTTGGCCATGTAACTCAAAGAAGCTTTGCCTTGCTTCTTCTTCCTCGAAAAATCTACATTTTGTTGGGTCTTTGTGGGCTTCAAATTGCAAAAATTTTCAGCAAGGAAATATCTATGGCTCAAGCCAACATTATGAAGACTTTCCTTGAATTTTAGAGAAGACTTTGTTAAAATTTGGGTACTAGAGGACAAGTAGTTCCCTAAGGCTTTGATCTTTGGCCTAGGGAAAAGTGTCCAAATGTATTTATCTTTTTCTCCTAAAGTGACTTTATAAGTGGTAAAGTCAAATCTAATATAAAAGTGACTTTATAAGTGATAAAGTTACTAAGTCTAATTTTAAAGTGACTTTAATAAAGTCAATGTGAAATTAGAAAGTGAAAAGTGACATTGGAAATAAAAGGCTAAGTGGGTCTTTATTAAAGTGGGGTGAATTAAAAATAGAAAGTGAGATTTAAACGCACATTTATCTCAGCCCTAGATCTAAGGCTATCTCAGCCATTGGATTTAGGGATCGTACAACACAAATTTCGAGGAGGAGAAACAACAGTGGGCAGCATGCATTCTGAGGCTGAGTGGGCATGGTTTTCGAGGTTGAAAGAGGTTGTTGTAATTTTTGTACAATCCGTATAGTAGTATGGAATTTCTGGCACATATTTCGAGGACGTACAACATTAAATGATGTTATCTCATACTATAATTAATTTCTGTTTTGATTGTTTTGCTGATTTGGCACATTTTCCGAGGTGGAGACAAGCACAAAAAACGAGATAAGTCTATTATTGTGTTTGCTGGAATTTTTCTATATATTTCACTTCTCTGTAAAAGCATTTTCCAGAAATAAAGAAGAGCTCTCGCACTGGTTTTCCCCAAGAGTTGTAGGGGGTTTTTCCAGGGTCATATTGACCAAAAATCAGTGTGTCATTTTCTGTGTGTGGCTGAAATTATTTCTAAATTTTATTTCTGCATTTTCCAGCACTTTGAAATTTCTAGAATTTGTGTTTTCAGAAATATTTATTATTTCTAGCTTGTTGAATGTATGTTTATGGGAATGGGCATTTAACTATATGGGAGTAATAAGGAGAAACTGATAACTGGGGTTGGGTCAAAATTTCGACATGGTATCAGAGATTGGGTGGCTGAAAAGTGCAGTTTGGGACAAGTGAAAAATTACAGCAAGCTTATATTTCACACAGAAAGCTGAACCTTTACCACAACATTGAAATTTTCAGTCTGTTAGGACAACAAACATATCTTTGGGCTTGAGGGTGGAGGATAGATTGGATGGGCATAGCAACTAGAATTCATGGAAGCAGAGAATCCAGAGCATCTTTGAGGAGGCAGAAGTCTGGGGCATAATAGTACATACCCAACAACACCCAGTAGCAGTGCTTACTGACGCTGTTCAGTTGGTTGAGTTTAAAAAGAAAAATGCCAAGGGAAAGAGATTGATTCTGGAAGGTATTAAAGACCATATCATTCCTCATGTGAGAGGAAAGGGACTTGCACATGAAATGTGTATAGCCTTGACCAATCTCTACCAGAGTACCAATGAAAATCGAAAAATTGTCCTAAGGGAGAAGCTAAAGGCCATTAAGATGACAAAGACTAATAGTGTTACTGCATACCTCACAAAGATCACTAATGTGAGAGATGAGTTGGCAGCTGGTGGAGAGGCCATTCCACCCGCTAAGTTGGTGTGGATTACAGTGAATGGTCTTTCCAGTACATGGCTGAATTTTGCAGATGGGATTGTTGCACGGGAGACCCTTCCCACTTGGGAGAGGTTGTGGGATGATTGCATTCAGAATGAAATCAGAAAGAACCAGCTTGGGGCAGCCAAATAAATTGAGGATGAGGATGTAGCATTGTTAGCAAGGGGCAAGAAGGGCAAGGGAAAGAAGCAAGTTTCCACAAGAAGTGGTGGGAGTAAAGGAAAAGGTAAAGGTAAGCAACAACTGAACAAGGAGAAAGACTATTCCAAAGTGAAGTGTTGGAATTGTCAGAAGTTGGGAAACTATGCAATTGTGTGTCCGGAGAAGAAGAAAAAGGGAAAGGACAAGACCATGGCAGCATCAGCAGAGATAGAGGAATTTTCGGAGAGCTTTGACCAGGAGTTTGGGTTCATTGGTTGTGAGTCCACTAGTGTAGGATCACCTGCAACGAAGGTTGAGAGGGAGTGTGCATTTCCCTCCATTAGCAGAGCATATTCAGGTATTTGGTATGTTAACAGTGGGGCTTCACATCATATGACAGGAGTCCGTGAGTACTTCTCAGAGCTTTCATAGAGTGGCACTGATATAGAGGTAGTACTCAGAGACGACAGCATTGTTAGAGTAGTCGGTGTGGGTACATTGACATTTGATAGGGAACCCAAACCTCCCTTGAAAGTGTTGGATGTTCTATATGTGCAAGGGATGAGGAAGAACCCTATATCCGTCTCAACATTGGAGGACAAAGGGTATGAGGTATTGTTCAAGAGAGGACAGGTGCTTATATATCCCAGGGGCGCTCCAGCTGATTCAGCTAAAGTGATTGGTGTACGCCATGCCAAGGTGTACAGATTTGCGTTTCTGCCCCTTTTGGCATTGAGCAGTAGTACCAGCAGCATAGCTAGAGCTATGCGAGATTTGGCACCACAGGATGGGGCACATGTATCATGGGGTCTTGAGGACATTGCGGGAGATCACCACAGGTGTGCCAGATTTTAATTTTGATCACATTGATACATGCAGAGGATGTGCTATGGTGAAGTTTGCCAAATCCCCTTTTCCCAACAGTGATAGCAGATCAACTGGGATTCTTCATTTGATTCATACCGATTTGAGCGATCGAATGTCTCATGTTTCCTAGAGTGGATATGAGTACTATGTTTTATTCATTGATGATCACTCCAAGAAGACCTAGATTTATTTCTTGAAGACCAAGAGTGAGGTCTTCAAGTGGTTTCAGGAGTTCAGAGCTCTTGTGGAGACTCAGACAGGTCGGAAGATCAAGTCCCTCAATGGAAGGGAGTACACCCTTGGTGAGTTTGTTGATTATTGTGCAGAGGTAGGCATCGGGAGGGAGTTCACAGTTCCTTACAACCCCCAGCAGAACGGGGTTGTGGAGAGGAAGAACAGATCCATCATTGGTGCTGCCAAAGCCATGCTACATGATTAGGGGTTACCGTTGTTTTTGTGGGCAGAGGCCTGCAACACTGCTTTGTATTTGCAGAACAGGAGTCCACATCGTGCCTTGGGGCATGTGACTTCGGAGAAGGCTTTTTCTGGGAAGAAGCCTGATGTTGGTCACTTCCGTATCTTTGGGTGTATTGCATACTCCTCTGTACCCAAGGAGAAGAGGACCAAGCTAGAGCCCTGTAATATCCCCAACGGGAAATAGACAGTAATACACAAAAATACAAACAAGCAACTATATAGAACAAAATGTCGGAACTAGAATATGGAGCAAGTACACATAAAATACCAGAACGCTAAGCCATTTTATTAATTCTGAGAATACATGTATGGGTACAATAGATAATCAGAATAAGTGCACCTATCCTTGCACGAGGCAAGTGAAGAACCCTCTCAGAATAGGAAATGGCTACAATAGAGGAAGTTTCGTCCTAGGCGTTCTTTGGAGAAATACCAGTAGATCTTTGTGTGGAATTAGGCCCCAGGCGGTGATCCCCTTGCCGGAATGATGAAAATCGGTGAGCCACTGAACTCACACGGACAAAACCCGGAAACCATATGCCAAATGACCACTAAGAAAATCACCCCCGAAGCCACTCCTCCTAGAAAAGCAGCTGTCTCCAACTTAGTGTGAGAGGCTCAAGAAGAGCTTATTTGGAAAATAGCCACAAATCCCTCTGCAAAGCTCCCAAGCTTGAATAGTCAGTCCCTCCAGAAGTACAGAAAAATACGGCGGGGACTCCCGAAAATCCCCCAACGGTACATGCCAACACTGTTGCGTCCTCCCTCCAGGACTGCGCAGTCACTCAATGAGACCCAGCTCCTCTGCAAAATGTCCACCCAAATCACCTGCAAATCCACTGCTGAAACTGAAGGAATACCTTGCCCGAGCAGGCACTCGAAGTCCCCCGGAGCCAAGGGCGAGATCTCCGACCGGAGACACTCAGTTTGCACTAAACAGTGCTGCAAACCGACTAAACAACCGACGTGCTGAAGTAGACAGAAGTCTAGCTCTCAATATCAATATCATATCAACAATTCCCAAATGGAGTGAAACCCCCGCCTTTTATAGTGCTAGCTCCCCTCAAAACCCTAACTGCGTCCTTGAGTTCCTCCTATGCCTGCGCAGTTGCCTCTAGAGCCTATGTGAGGCCTCTCTCATGTTAAGGGTGGACCCCCAAGGCTTTCCTTTAAGTTACAACGTTACTCTACTAGGAAGCACTTTATTTTATTAAAGTGAGTTGACCCCCTCTTTCTCACTTTTATTTATTAATTTAACTATAG
This sequence comes from Pinus albicaulis, assembly GCA_034641835.2. Lineage (NCBI taxonomy): Eukaryota > Viridiplantae > Streptophyta > Pinopsida > Pinales > Pinaceae > Pinus > Pinus albicaulis. The sequence goes on from CM076580.1 coordinate 1,067,832,735, forward strand.
GCGGCAAAACTATATAAAAATGAAATATTCCCATTAGCGGTGCTAATTAGGAATATTACAGTCTCCCCCGGCAAAACGTTGCTTGTCCTCAAGCAACTGAAGTGATGGATGCTGTAAAATCTGCTCGCTCTCCCAAGTGGCATCCTCATCCGGAAAAAATTGCTTGTCCTCAAGCAACGCTTGAACAAGCCTACTCTCTAGCTGATGCTCCCCACCAATACTGCAAAATGTGCCTGGGTCCCACTGAAACCTCTCTGCCTCCTGCATCACCCTGATACGAAGGGATATCTCAATGCCAGGATCCCAAACTGGCCTCTCATAGTACCAGTCGACCAATAATCCCCCCGGATCGCATCGCCACCATGGCCAATAATCGCCCAAGTCCCACGGCTTGGACTGTGCACTGCCTCTGGCTGTGACTAATGTTCTAAGAGGTGGAGACCACCAATAAGCATCAATGCTCCTGGGCTCCTGTTGCGTTGTACCTGTAGCTGCATATGCTACCCCTCCAACTGCATACCAACTCATCACCTCTCTCCAATCCAACTCATGACTCAATCCCATGCTGATCCTGCTCCCCTGAAATTGGGAAGGAGTCCCGAAGTAACGACAACTGGTGCCCTCCTGCCGACTGGGATCTATGACATATACTATGTCCAAGGGCCCCTGCTCCACTGTGCTCCCTACGAAGAATACCGTACCATCAAGAGGGTACCAACTCATGATCTCCCGCCAGTCCATCTTGGAGGAAGCATCTGATGTAGCAACAACAACTGCATGTGGAACATGCCTAGAAGGTTTCCGCCAACCCGTAATCATCTCCCACTGCCAAACTATCACATCTACCTCCAACATCTCCAGAGGATATGGATCTGTAGCTGCTGTCACGGTACTCGGTGTCTGTGCACCTGACTGCTCCACCTCAAAGGATGACCCCAATGCTAGCCACATATCCATCATAGGCTCAATGTGGGCACCCATCTGGACCTCACCCAAGGAAATGTCATGCCTGATGTCCATAGTATCCTCCTCTACTGACTCAGGCTCCATCATGTGCTGCTCTAGCTGAAGCGTCACAAGTGACTCATCACCCAGAGTATCTCCTATACAGTCCCCTGACTGCTCACCCTGCACACTGTAATACGACTGCAATCTATTGTCATCATACCTGCATGACTGCTCTTGCTCCACAGAAGCAACCTCAACTGATCCTATGGACTCATATGAAAGAGAGTCCTCACCCTGGCATACAGAAGGAATGCCCTCCTGTTCTACCTCCGCCATCTCATCTGCATCGAACATGCCATCCACCCTCTCGACAAAGTGTCGATACAGTGTCTGGAGTCCAGACGCATGCTGGGATGCTACCTCTGCTGCACCCCGTATCCTCTGCTCATGCATGATCTCGACATGCCCTGAGGAAAAAATGATGCATGTCTCCCTCATGACCTGCTCCCCAAGCGTAGGCTCAGCAACGACTAATGTGCCACCACTGCAGAGGATCTTCTCATCCCCTGAACTGTGGCTGTCAACTAGCGTACTGACCCAGTGCCACTGCTGAGAAGTCTCTCGCCTAGTGTGCTGAGGGCCATCCAAATGTCGTGGGTGTGCCTCACGGACCCTGCTGCTCATGCCCAAAGTGCCAAAGGACAACAACAAAATCAGTTGTGCCCATGAGTGATGTAGAAGAGTGTCGGATGTGTGAGTCCCCACAAATACCATCAAGTATCGCTCCTTTGTCTCCTCATCGATCCTGGGTGAAATACCCCCAAAGGTAAGCCCAGTGTCCCTGTCTGTGAGTCTCCCTGGATGCAATACTCTAAGACCTTGATGTGCCGCGCCGTACGCCCTCGCAAGCCACCGGTCATCCATGTACTCCTCAACATGCCACTGCACACTAAGGCATACCCCTGAATACTGCTGGATACCCCATGCTACTGCTGTACCACCCTGTACCGTCTCGTGCCCTGACTGTGTCCAGGAATCTGTCACTCTCCGCGTGCTCTCAATGTGGTGTAGGGCACTCCTACTCCACAATGCAGTCCCACACACTACGGTACACCACCATGTAGCTCCATGTCCACCAGTAGTCCACTGATCACTGCTAGAGGCTCCCACACATCCATGGATGTGATGTCCTAGAGCTGTGCCTCTACATATCGGACTACCACCAATCGGTATCATCATGTCCACCGTCACATCACTATACCCGCCGACAAATGGATCATCATTGCAAATCCTCCTCGAGGGGTCCGAGAAGTGAATCTCCCTATGGGTCAGTAGTGTTACCACCACTGCTCGGCTCCGCTGCGTCCTCTGTGCCCCACACAAAGGTGAAGAATCCTTGGCCCCATACAAGGTGCCATCTGGTGGCCTGCCAATGCCACCTCCTTCCGACAAGCTCCTGCCAAGGTGTGCTGACCACCCCGTGATCCCGTGTATGAATGTCATGACAAGACAACCTAGGGAGTCTACCCATAAACTGGTTGGCCACTGGAGCTGACCGAAACCGCACATGCTCTACTACTAGGTCAACTGTACTCTCCAAGGCATAGTCAGCCGACCTGCCTAGGAAATGATGGGTGATCCCACCTGGATCCCAATGCCAATCTGGGGTCCTTGTATGCTCAACACCTAGGAACTCCTGCTGAACTGCACCTGGGTCCACCACTATCTCCATAGCTCGCTCCACCGAGTACCAACTCAAAATCTCTCTCCATCCAACCTCAACATATGGATGTTGTACCCTGTGCAACTCTGATCGTCTCATACCGCTATCCAAGTCAACATATGAGATCTGACTAGGTGGCTCTGCCTCGTTCTCTCCAACGGAAAGAGATGACCCAACAACACTGCTAGTCCCATCCATGCATGCCTGAAGGGGAATGATCTGACGCTCCAATGTGCCCTCTGATGGTACCATCAGGGAATCCAGCTGTTCCCCAATGCGGACCAACTTGGCCGCCGACTTGGCACAAGTCGCTCTCATACCCTCCAGCTCCTGGTCCTGCAACAAAATGGCCTCCCGTACTGACGTGGCCTTCTCTCTCAAAACTCGAAGGTCCGTCCGAAGCCGATGATACCGCTGTCTGTGACCATCATCCAATACCTCTGTACCTGCTAGTGCCTCATCAAAGGTGGATATATCTCCTATCGCCTCACCCATCTGTCGTGTGCTGCTACCACCTGAAGACTCGGACACGACTCCGGTCATCACCTCAATGGATGGCTCTACTGGGGTAGGCTCTACCTTCTCCACTACCACATCAATCGACACGACCAAGGAGGTCTCCAATGAGAGTGAATCCTGTGTCACACTAGGTGTAACCTCGGACTCCCTGCAATCCTGTGTTCCCTCATCCTCCAAGTGCGAGGTAACCATTTTAATGGTTTCCCTCTCCGATACTCGGTCAAGCTGGAAAGAGTTATCCAACTTGTCCACCCAAGCTTTTTCTGAGCGCTTGGATGACCCGTCAAATGTCGGTAGATGGAATCTGCTAGCTGTGCGGTGGTAGTCTCCATCATGATGATGTCGGTGCCCCCGGTGATGATCACGGGGTCTAATGCCATACTGGACCTGGATATAGTCTCTGAAAGTGAGAGAGTCCATGAACGCCTGTCCGTAAGCCTGGTACTCTGCAAAAAAGTCAGCCATCCGAGCCGGATCTATCTCCCTCTGTACTGCTGTCCCTGCGTCCTCTGCCAGGAAGGTAGGCATGGTAGATCGCGTGGGTGCTGGAATATCCCTCTGTGCACCTCCCGGTACTCCTGCCCCTGGGTCCTCTGGCAAGAATGTGGGCATAGTGGATCGCGTGGGCGCATGAGATGCCACAATGGGGATAGCATCATGCACTGGTATGTGGTGAGACCTACCGGATCCCTCACCGATCTGGGTAACCCTGGGAGGTTTCCTCTGTCTGATCTCTACGGCCGTGAGCCTCTGTGATATCTCCTGTATGTGATGGAGGAGCGTTTCTCTAAATCCCCTCTCATCATCTGCCATCAGCTCTTTCTGCTATGTGTCTACAGGCTCCTCAGAAACTGCACGACTGCTACGAAACCATACTGCTGCTTAACTTCGACCTCCGATTTACCCACTGAAAACTACTCAGAAAATTCCAGGAATTTGGGAAGGTGATCCTTGCCCAAAACCCAGAAAAACCCAGAAAATGTTTCTTCTAATTCCAAACTTCAAAATTTGACCCTTTATATTTTGGCCCTTTTTCCAATTGCGTTTTTGGTACTGCAACTGCTAGTGCTCAAAAATTCCAGAAAACCTCTGTACGATCTCTTTCCCGATGTCATAGACCACAGGCCGAGCCAGAATTATGCTCTGATACCACTGTAATATCCCTAACGGGAAATAGACAGTAATACACAGAAATACAAACAGGCAACTATATAGAACAAAATGCCAGAACTAGAATATGGAGCAAGTACACATAAAATACCAGAACGCTAAGCCATTTTATTAATTCTGAGAATACATGTATGGGTACAATAGATAATCAGAATAAATGCACCTATCCTTGCACGAGGCAAGTGAAGAACCCTCTCAGAATAGAAAATGGCTACAATAGAGGCTGCGTCCTAGCTGCTGGAGAAATCTGCCGTAGAATGCCGCTGCTGGAATGAACTGAAGCTAGGGGCTGATCCCCTTGCCGGAATGAGCTGAAAATTGGCAGACCACCTGAACTCACCACCCCGGACAAAACCCAGAAACCATATACAAAACGGACCACCTCCGAAAATCACCCCCAGAAACCCTCCTCCTAGAAAAACGCTGTCTCTCCCAGCACAGCGCAGAGGCTCAAGAAGAACGCTGGAAAAGAGCCACAAATCCCTTTGTAAAACTCTCCAACTGAATGGTCAATCCCTCCAAGCTGAAAATACGCTGAGGACTCCACGAAAATCCCCACAACCGAGCTGTACCAACACCAACTGCGTCCTCCCTCCTGGACTGCGCAGTCACCCTATGAGACCCAGCTCCTCTGCAAAACGTCCACCAAAATCTCCTGCAAATCAACCGCTGAAACTGAAGGAATACCTTGCCCGAGCAGGCACTCGAAGTCCCCCGGGGCCAAGGGCGAGATCTCCGACCGGAGACACTCAGTCGCACTAAACAGTGCTGCAGACCGACTAAACAACCGGCGTGCTCAAGTAGACAGAAGTCTAGCTCACAATATCATGAACATATCAATAATCCCAAATGGAGTGAAACCCCCACCTTTTATAGTGCTAGCTCCCCTCAAACCCTAACTGCGTCCATGAGCTCCTCCTATGCCTGCGCAGTTGCCTCTAGAGCCTACGTGAGGCCTCTCTCATGTAAAGTGTGGACCCCCAAGGCTTTCCTTTAAGTTACAACGTTACTCTACTAGGAAGCACTTTATTTTATTAAAGTGAGTTGACCCCCTCTTTCTCACTTTTATTTATTAATTTAACTATAGGCGGCAAAACTATATAAAAATGAAATATTCCAATTAGCGGTGCTAATTAGGAATATTACAAGCCCACTGCAGAGAAGGGTATCTTTGTAGGCTACAGTGAGACCTCAAAAGCCTTTCGGATTTATATTCCTGCATGGAGGAGTTGTTGTTAGGCGGGATTTGAAGTTCGAGGAGGAGAGGGCTTTTAGGAGGTCACGGGAGTTAGAGTATCTGCATTCACCGGACCCTCAGGAGCAGCTGAGTCAGTGACAGGGATCCAGTGGATAGGGATCAGGAGGTACATCGATTATGGTGTCAGGTACATCAGTGAGTAGCGGCTCGCAGAGTCAGAGGGGTGGTGCTTCGGGCAACATGCAGAGTAGTTCACTAGGTAGTCCACTAATGGACAGTTCACACGGTACTTCAGCATCTACAGGTATAGGTTCAGGCAGGAGGACAACAGACAAACATTCAGGAGTTCAGGCTTCTGATGAGGATGAGGATTTTCACTTTCTGGTGGAAGAAGTGTGCTCAGGGAAGAGAAAGCCCAAGTGGCTTCAAGATACCTTGAGCGAGGCCACATCTGTTGCTGGGCCGAAGAGACAGGTCAGAGAGAGCAGACCACCTGAGCGGTTCTATATGGCAATGGTTGCCAGCATCGTTGACTCCGAGCCTTCTAGCTATGAGGAGGCAGCTAGCCAGCAGGTCTAGAGAAAGGCCATGCGGGAGGAGTATTCTTCTATCATGAAGAATGATGTTTGGGAGGTGGTGCTGAAGCCAGAGGGCAAATCCATGGTTACTTCCAGATGGCTTTGCAAGATAAAGCACGTTGCAAATGGCAACATCGAGAAGTTCAAGGCTAGATTTGTGGTTGGAGGGTTCTCCCAGGTAGAGGGAGTAGACTATGAGGAGACCTTCGCTCCCGTGGCTCGATATACTTCCATTCGCTCCATTATATCGATAGCAGCAAAGATGGGTTGGAAGATCCACCAAATGGATGTGAAGACCGCATTTCTCAATAGCTTCATATAGGAGGAGGTGTACATTGAGCAGCCACATGGCTTTGAGGTGCATGGGAAGGAGTCCCATGTATGCAGACTGAAGAAGACACTTTATGGCCTGAAGCAAGCTCCTAGAGCTTGGTACTCCAGGATTGATACGTACTTGCAGGAGATGGGTTTCACAAAGAGTGATGCAGATTCGAACCTATACTTTATTGTGATAGGTGAGGAGCCTCTCATTCTGGTGTTGTATGTAGATGACTTGGTCATTACGAGTGCAGATAAAGTCATAGAGAGTTGCAAGAGAGATTTTTCTTCGGAGTTCGAGATGAAGGACATTGGCTTGATGCACTACTTTTTGGGACTGGAGGTGTGGCGGGAGGGCCATTTCTTCCTAGGACATGGAAAGTATATTGTGGACATCCTTAGCAGATTTCACATGGAGGATTGCAAACCCATGTCGACACCTATGATCACTAATTGGAAGAAGCTTCACGCTTCAGATTCCGAGTTGGTGGATCCCACATTGTATAGACAGTTGATTGGTTCCTTGATGTATTTGGTCAACACTAGACTAGATATATGTTTTGCAGTCAACATGATGAGCCAGTTCATGTGTGAACCCAGGGGAGTGCACTGGGTTGCTGCAAAACACATTTTGCGGTACTTGTAGGGGATAGTGGATTATGGTCTGGACCTTGGATTATAGACAGGGAGATAGAGTGAGATTGACAAGGTACACTGATTCTGATTGGGCAGGTTGTGCTTCTGATAGGAAGAGAACTTTAGGGTGTTGTTTTGGGTTGGGTTCGGCATTTGTGTCATGGTTCCGCCAAAAGCAGCAGTCAGTAGCATTGAGTTCAGCGGAAGCAGAGTACATGGCAGCGAGTCTAGCTAGTTGTGAGGCCATATGGCTTCGCAAGATGTTGTTTGGCTTATTTGGTCAAGCGTTGAGACCTTCAGTGATTTACTGTAATAATTAGAGTTGCATTAAACTCACGAAGAATCTAGTATTTCATGACAGGTCAAAGCATATCGGGATCAGATATCATTTCATCAGAGACTATGTTCAGAAGAGAGCTGTGAAGCTTTAGTATATTCCCATAGATGAGCAGATAGCAAATATATTCACCAAAGCCTTATCACGGGGCAAGCATGTCTACTTCAGAGACAAGATGGGTGTGGTGAGGAACACTTTCCTTGGTAAGAGGGAGTGTTAAAATTTGGGTGCCAGAGGACAAGTGGTTCCCTAAGGCTTTGATCGTTGGCCTAGGGAAAAGTGTCCAAATATATTTAACCTTTTCTCCTAAAGTGACTTTATAAGTGGTAAAATCAAATCTAATTTAAAAGTGACTTTATAAGTGATAAAGTTACCAAGTCTAATTTTAAAGTGACTTTAATAAAGTCAATATGAAATTAGAAAGTGAAAAGTGACTTTGGAAATAAAAAGCTAAGTGGGTCTTTATTAAAGTGGGGTGAATTAAAAAATAGAAAGTGAGATTTAAATGCACATTTAATCTCAGCCCTAGATCTAAAGCTATCTCAGCCATTGGATTTAGGGATTCCCCAAAAGTCACTTAGGGTTAGGTTAAAGGAGGAAAAGAATGAAAAGATCATTCAGTCTTTCATGAACAGATTGAAAGAAAGAGGAGGAGAGCTGGAAAAATTTCTAGGCTTGAGAAAGTGAAGGAGAGGAGCAGTTCAGCAAATCCATATAGCAGCTAGAGGTTGCACGCATTTCTGAGGCTGAGTGGGCATGGTTTTCGAGGCTGAAAGACGCTACTGTAATTTCCGTGCAGTACGGAATTTCTGGCACGGATTTTGAGGAGGACGTACAACATTAAATGCTATTATCTCTTGTTGTTATAAATTTCTGTTTTGACGGTTTCGCTGCTTTGGCACATTTTCCGAGGTGGAGACAAGCACGGAAAACAAGATAAGTCTATTATTGTGTTTGCTGAATTTTTTTTGTATATTTCACTTCTCTGTAAAAACACAGAAATAAAGAAGAGCTCTCGAACTGGTTTTCCCCAAGAGTTGTAGGGGGTTTTTCCAGGGTCATATTGACCAAAAATTAGCGTGTCATTTTCTATGTGTGTGGCTGAAATTATTTTTGAGTTTTATTTCTACATTTTCCAGCACTTTGAAATTTCCAGAATTTGTGTTTTCAGAAATAATTATTATTTCCAGCTTGTTGAATGTATGTTTATGGGAATGAACATTTAACTACATGGGAGTAATAAGGAGAAACTGATAACCGGGGTTGGGACAAAATTTCTATAGACTTCATAGTTTTCTCCTTATTGTAATAACTAATAAATTATTGGTTTTGGGAGCGTGGGTTTTACCCATTGGTATCCCTATCTCTCCACCTATTTGGAGAGACTTTGTGGCTTGATCTTTGATATTTTTCACTTGCATGCACATCATTTAATTGGGGAATTAACACAATCATGCATTACACTCATTTTGCATGCACCTTAATCTAATTTGCTACAGATTTCTAGTCCTTCTACTTTCATAGCAAGTTCAAACTTTTTCATGCATGCACTTTTAAATTTGTCATAAATTTTGTTCTGAAACCACTTATGCTTCACCTTTAATTACATCTTACATGCAATAAGTATTTGGGCTAATTTTATCCAAAAAGTAGCATTCTACTTCATGACATGCAAATACATCTTAAGTTTGAAAGTTAATTTTCATTGTTTGATTAATTTACTTACATGCCCCAAGCAATCTCTAAAATTTTACCTCCAACATAAGTTGGTTGAATAGATGTTTTAGGGACCCTCTACCTCTATGGACTCTTCATTGTGAGGTCCAAATATTTGGGCGAGGGTGAGGTCTGAGGATTAGAGTTCAATTGTAACCTTGTTTTAGAACTAATTAATAAAATAAACCAAGAGCATTTTTTTCATCACATTACCTTACTTGCAAGATAAAAAAAAAATCTTTCTTGATGGTTTAGAATTTCACATGCAACACCATTTCCTATTTTCAAGAAGCATTTCCTTTCATGCAATTATTGTAATCTCTTTTGCAACAAGTTTTGTTTAATTTTCTTGTACTTGGAACATTGTCCACTTTACCAAGCTCCATTTCATATTTAATGATCACCATGTGCATGAATGGTTTATGAGTCTCATTTCCTTTCAAATACTCTTTTTTTGGGTTGCAAACTTAATTTCATGTTGTTATCTTGGTCTAACAATTGAGTTTTTTCTATCATCTCATTTTCATTCTCATAAGTAGATCACTAATTGTTTCCTTTTGAGAAAGATAGCTTCTCATGTTCTGATTCATAAATCTATTTATCTTGAAAGCATTTACAATATATTGTGCTAACATTTTCTTGTTTCAATTTTCAGGATTACTTTTGTTTTCCATTTGAAAGCATTTTACTTCATTTAAGCAAATACAATTTCATTTAAAGAGAAATACTTTGAAGGCACTGGTTTTCATATGCTTTATGCTTATTTAAATTATGTATCTATGGTTATTGTTCATATCACTTTTTGCTTATAAATCTTAAGAAGTAATCTATTTAACTCTTACAATTCTCCTAGAAACTCACATCTTTTAACTTAGTTTTCCATTTAGGGACCACCCCCCAGAGCTAACCTAGGAAATAGCTTAAACAGAGAGAGTCAGGATTAGTGTGACAACCCCTTTTTTGAGTTCCTTGCCACCAACCACACCTTGTGGGGTTAAAGGCTTTTCCCGCTAACTGTAGGTAGGTGTAGGCGGCAAGGAGAGTTAACATTTTTGGCGTCGTTGCCAAGGACAAGTCTTCTTGTACCTGGGAATAGACTAACTTTTGGTTTTTGCATATTTGAATTTTTAGATTTAGATTCTTGCACAAGAGGCGACTCCACTCAATTCTAATTTTGCAAGAGTCTCTACAAGGAGAAATTCAAGTGGTTTATCCTGAAAGGGTTTATAGAGAGAGGTTAAATAGACTTTCTCATAGTAGAGCTCTTGCTAGTCTTGGTCAAGAGGCTATTTCTAACATTCATTTGTTGTTTCAAGAACAAGTTGAGCCTAACATCATGAATGATCTTTTTGCTCCTTGTAACTTTATTAACATTAATGGCTATCCTCACAATATCCCTGACAAGGCTATTGAAAGGTTGCCTTCTTTTCAAGGTAACAATGCCATTAGTGCTGCATCGCATCTGAAAAACTTTAATGTTTGCATCTTTAAGTGGTGTAACGTTGCTAACTACGAGGATGTAAAGATGAGGCTTTTCGTTCTCTCTTTGGAAGAGGATGCTCTTTATTGGTTCACTAAGCAACCTGCTAACCCGTATGATTCTTTACAAGCGATTATTAATGCTTTCATGGGAAAGTATGGAGAGAGAAGAGAGAATAGTCATTTGATCAGTGCCATTAGTACCATGAAGAAAAATGAGAATGAAACCATGGAGGAGTTTAACAAGAGATTCAATGAATTGCTTAAAAGCATGCCTACTATTGTTAAACCTCCTGATGAATTTCTCTTATGTTCCTATCTGGATTCTTTTGGTGTTGACATTGCTTATGATTTGAGAAGAAAGGAGCCTGCAACTTTGGGTCTAGCTCAAACTGAAGTCTTGAAAATGGAGAGGGCCAAAAAGCAATCAGGAAAATCTGAGATTCCTGGTTTTACTAGAGGGCCATCGAAATCAAATGATTCCAAAGGCGAGGCCAAGGAAGAGGCTACCCATGGTCCTATTAAGGAATTAACACAACTCATCAAGAGCATGGAAGCAAACCACACTAAATAAATGCAAGCCATGCAAAGTAGGTTGGTGGCCATGGAAAGATCGCAAGTGCAAAGATTCCAACCTAGGCCAAATAATGGATGGCAAAAGAAAAAAGGCCATCAACAAGATTATAGGCCTCCAAATCCATTGGAATCTACCAACATGGTAGATAGAATTCCCCCTTTTTGTAGGCCATGTAATGAGTTCCATGAAGAAGCCACATGCCCATATGTAAAGAGAATTATGGAAGGTAGCATGTTGGGAGATGAACATGTAGGAATTAGTGGTCAAATCAATATGTTCTCCATGGAAGATCAAATATACACCATTGAAAGAAATCAAGAGATTGACCATAGTCCTAATAATCTTGGGGTTTACAATATGATTGCAAATTTTGACAAAGTCACTAAGATTTTTGGGCACAGGCCTACATCTAGATAAATTCTTGCTATGGAAAAACACAAAGGGATGACTTATCAGAGAAGGGATATTCAAGATCGGAATAATCACAAAAAAAATTCTCCTCCTACTTCAGAATTAAATTTTGACTTGGGCAATTGGGTGAATAATGCAAAGGTTTCTATCCCAGTGACAGAGCTTTTAAAGATAACATCTTAAAGGGCCAAGTTACTAAGTGAAATTGAAGTTACTCAATGGGAACAAAATCCAAATAATGAACCAGAAAATGAAGAAATTGTATTGAAAAGTATGAACTATTATGTGGGGAACGAAATCATCTACCATTTTATGTTTCTTTGATAGTGAATGATCGTCTTTTACACAACTGCATGCTTGATTCAAGGGCTTCATCAAATGTCATGACCAAGAAAGTCATGGAGCAATTGAATTTAAGGATATCTAGGCCCTATCACAACATATGTTCAATCGATTCTAAAACGATTGAAGTGTGTGGGATAATTAAAGATTTACAGGTTTTCCTAGCTGCATACCCAGACAGAATAATGACTATGGATATTATTGTGATAGATGTTCCTGATTCATGGGGAATGCTCCTATCAAGAAAATGGGCATCAGATTTAGGTGGTAGCCTTCAAATGGATTTATCATATGCCACCATCCCCATGCCAAATAATAACTTTGTCAGACTTGATCGGGAGTTAAAGAAAGGATATCATGTTGAGGATCCAAGGAAACCCAACAATGAGATTATCTACAGATCATGCCAGACAGTAAGTGAAGCAGTGTTGACAAATTTTCTTCCCCCCTTAGCAAAGCGGATACAAAATGAAGGGATTAGACATAACTCAAAAAGCTTGGGTACTTCAAGTCTTCCATCAGAGCATTTTCAAGACAAAATTGTAGAATTTACAGTAATTGCATCATCATCGCCATCGCAACTAACCAGGAAGAAAAGAAAAAAATGAAAAAAGAAAAAGGATATAAAAAATGAACCACCAGTTTTGAGCAGGATCAAGCCTCAACGCATCAAAAGTCAAAAAGGGAAAAGGAAGAGGTTTGGTATATCTAATGGCCACAAACAGGTTAATATTGGGGCAAGTCATAGTCCCAAGATAGTCAGAATTGGACAAGGCACATCAGAGAAAGAGCCCATGGATCTACCGGAAAGTAGGCAGGTTCTCAAGATGGATTTCATCGAAGACATTTGATGTCGTGGGGCATCCTGTGTATCATATTCCTAACCCTATCCCTTGTAAATTTTGTTTAAGTAGTTTTATTTCATGAATAAATTGTTATTTATGTTTCCTAGAATAAATTTCAATTTCTATACTTGATTTTATTTGATGTTATTTTGAATGGATACTGCTAATATATATCTTTGGTCGGTGGATGCAGATTCTAGGTTCTTGTACACTATCACTTCATATCTAGCATGCATCCCCATATGGAGCCAAATGTTGACCACTGGAGTGACACCTGATGATAATGAGAAGACTCCATGTCCAAGGATGAACCAGAAGACACATCTACCATCAAATATAATCAGTTCAACAGAGTTTTTAAGCTTTAATTCTACTTCTCATCATCTTTCTCTTGTACCCAAATTCCATGCCCTACAGGGAATTGTAATAAGTGATGCTAGTAATGATGAGTTTTGAGTCAGTATTGAGTCTGTAACAGACCTAAGTAACCTGAGACCTTGCCAACAAGTGAGTATTATTCTGGGAGGTTTTTTTTACTTGGTTAATTATCATCTCCCTACCAAGAGTTAATAATTAATTGAGTTTTTTCCTCCAATTTTACCTCAAAGCCGGAGTACGGCTTGATGGTGAGACTTTGCGTGAGTCCTAGTGTCTAAACTCAATGTATATTACCATACTAAATCACACAAAAAAATTCGTGGAATTTGGTTAAGTCTAGGTAGTGATTTTTTAATTTTTTAGATTTCTCGCAAGTCGAAAATTGCAATAAAAATTGTAATTGAATTGTAATAAGTGTTGCTTAGAGAAGTTGTATGAGGTGTGAGTAACAAAATTACACCTTTCACCCTCAAATTTCTACTATGACACACTTTAAGGGGTTAAAAATGTGTTTTGAACCCTCAAAACCCACTTTTCCTAAGTTTAGTGGGAAACCTGACAATTAATTAAGCCAGAAATTAAATAAATGAAAAAAATAAATATCCACACATGCTAAATGAGGTGGAAAATTATGGAGGAGTTAATGTGAAGTCTCAAAGTGATGTGGACAATCAAGGAAAAGACGTGCTCAAATAAAATTGAATTTCCGACATTAAATGAGAGTTGCTTACTTGGAAATTCGAATTTGTGAAGTTAGTGCATATTTGGGAGGATTTGGAGAATATTTGATGGATATTTTTGTGGAAAATTGTCCCCACATGAGTTACCATCCATATACACTTGTCATTCCATCATAAAATTCGAATTTGGCACATAAGGGAAGAAGAAAATGATGTCCATTTACCAGAATCTGATTTTTACACTTGACAATGGAGCTCCACATATCAAATTCGAAGTTGCTTTGAGATCTCCTCCCTCTCACCACTTGGCATATGGTTCTTCATTGGAATTTGCTCCCAACTTTCTATATAATGGAGCTATGGGCTCTCATATTGTATCATGTAATACGAGCTATTGGGCTTGAGGACGCGCAGTCAGATTGTACATGTATTTGCAATATAATACAAAAGTCTTTGGGGTAACTTGTGATGGTGTTCTTTTCTTTGCATATGTGGTAAATTCTTGACTTGTTGTTATGCTTCTACTTATTTCCTCGTGCTATTGTTTCTTTTATGTTTGTTTCAAGTTATGTTAGTATACAGCTATCTCATATTAGCATAAGAGTTACTTGATCGCTTTAGGATAAGAAATCTTTTATTTGATGTCAAATATATCTATAGGAGTTCTTTCCATTTCTTTGATTTAAATTCATGAGGATTCGATATGTTGTGGTGAGATTGTGTAGAAAGATCCGTCTTTGGTCAAGCTTTTCAAGCGTGAGGAGAAGTTTTCGGAGGAACCAACCCATTTTTGAAAACATTTAAGGAGAATTCGCATGTGTTGATTTCCAAAGTCTAATCTATATTTTATTTTGTCTTGCAGATGTTCTTTTAAGTTTCTCAAAGCTCTTATTTCTTGCATCAAAAAAATCAAACTTAAAATATTTTAATTTTCAAGTATTGCTCTTCATTTCTTTAACATCTGGCTATTTCAAAGAGCCAAGCTATGGCTAGTCAAAGAGGAGAGTTTGCTCATACTCTTTGGCCTAGCCTCTTGTAGATTATTTTTGTAATATTGCTTTGTGATTTCTTGAGCTAACATTTGTTGTATTTTTTCTCTAAATTGTTGTCTTGCAGCTACTTGCAAGCTTCATTTTCAAAAGACTAATTACAAGTTTGCATGCAGGATCTTGGGGTCTCTATTTCTCTCTCTTGGCCATGTAACTCAAAGAGGCTTTGCCTTGCTTCTTCTTCCTCAAAAAATTTACATTTTGTTGAGCCTTTGTGGGCCTTAAATTGCAAAAATTTTCAGCAAGGAAATATCTATGGCTTAAGCCAACATTGTGAAGACTTTCCTTGGAGTTTAGAGAAGACGTCATAGTTTTCTCCTTATTGTAATAACTAATAAAATTCTTGATTTTGGGAGCATGGGTTTTACCGATTGGTATCTCTATCTCTCCACCTTTTTGGAGAGACTTTGTGGCTTGATCTTTGATATTTTTCACTTGCATGCACATCATTTAATTAGAAAATTAACACAATCATGCATTGCACTCATTTTGCATGCACCTTAATCTAATTTGCTACAAATTTTTAGTCTTTTTACTTTCATAGCAAGTTCAAACTTTTGCATGCATGCATTTTTAAATTTTTCATAAATTTTGTTCCATAACCACTTATGCTTCACCTTTAATTACATCTTACATGCAATAAGTATTTGGGCTAATTTTATCCAAAAAGTAGCGTTCTACTTCATGACATGCAAATACATCTCAAGTTTGAAAGTTAATTTTCATTGTTTGATTAATTTACTTACATGCCCCAAGAAATCACTAAAATTTTACCTCCAACATAAGTTGGTTGAATAGACGTTTTAGGGACCCTCTACCTATATGGAATCCTCATTATGAGATCCAAATATTTGGGTGAGGGTGGGGTCTGAGGATTAGAGTTCAATTGTAACCTTATTTTAGAACTAATTAATAAAATAAACCAAGAGCAATTTTTCATCACATTTACCTTACTTGCGAGATCTAATTTTTTGCGTTCTTGATGGTTTAGAATCTCACATGCAACATCATTTCCTATTTTCAAGAAACATTTCCTTTCATGCAAGTATTGTAATCTCTTTTGCAACAAGTTTTGTTTAATTTTCTTGTACTTGGAACATTGTCCACTTTAGCAAGCTCCATTTCATGTTTAATGATCATCATGTGCATGAATGGTTTATGAGTCTCATTTCCTTTCAAGTACTCTTATTTTGGGTTGCAAACTTAATTGCATGTTGTTATCTTGGTCTAACAATTGAGTTTTTTCTATCATCTCATTTGCATTCTCATAACTAGATCACTAATTGTTTCCTTTTGAGCAAGATAGCTTCTCATGCTTTATTCATAAATCTATTTATCTTGAAAGCATTTACAATATCTTGTGCTAACATTTTCTTGTTTCAATTTTCAGGATTACTTTTGCTTTCCATTTGAAAGCATTTTACTTCATTTAGGCAAATACATTTTCATTTAAAGAGAAATACTTTGAAGGCACTGGTTTTCATATGCTTTATGCTTATTTAAATTATGTATTGATGGTTATTGCTCATATCACTTTTTGCTTATAAATCTTAAGAAGTAATCAATTTAACTCTTACAACTCTCCTAGAAAATCACATATTTTAACTTAGTTTTCCATTTAAGGACCACTCCCATAGCTAACCTAGGCAATATCTTAAATGAAGAGAGTCAGGATTAGTGTGACAACCCCTTCTCTGAGTTCCTTGCCACCAACCACACCTTCTGGGGTTAAAGGCTTTTCCCGCTAATTGTAGGTAGGTGTGGCAGCAAGGAGAGTAAACAAGTCCACCATTCTAAATCTTTCCAGCAACTTCACAATATATTTTCCTTGAGAAAGGAAAATCTCACCAGGTCTTTGTCAGACCTTCAGACTTAGAAAGTAATGCATCAGTCCTAGGTCCTTCATCTCGAACTCAAAAGCAAGCTCCCTCTTACACTGATGAATGAGAGAGTCAGCACCTGTCAAGAAGAGATCGTCCACATAGAGCACCAGAATGAGAAGCTTTTCTCTATCGACCTTGAAGTAAAGGTTCGGATCAGCATTACTACGAGTGAAGCCCAGCTTCATCAGGTACGTCTCTATCCTCTCGTACCAAGCCTTGGGGGCTTACTTCAACCCATAGAGGGCTTTCTTCAACCTGCAAACATGGGTGTCCCTATCCTGGACTTCGAACCCCAGAGGTTTCTCCACATACACCTCTTCCTTTATTGCACCATGTAGAAATGCGGTCTTCACATCCATCTAATAGAGATTCCATCCTTGCGTAGCAGCAAGGGCTATGATAGATCGGATGGTGGTATATCGAGCCATAGGTGCAAATATATCATCATAGTCTACGCCTTCTTTTGAGAGAAACCTTGGGCAACGAATCTTGCCTTGAACTTTTCAGCACTTCCATCAAATCCATGCTTGATCTTATAGAGCCATTTCGAGGTGATAACTGCTTTGTCCTTCGGTCTTGGAACCACATCCCATACATCATTCTTCATAATGGACTCATACTCTTCGTGCATAGCATCCTTCCAGACTTGATGCTTTGCGGTTTCTTCAAAAGATCAGGCTCAGATTGTATGATTGTACTCATGGCTGCTAGAGACCCTTTGTATCTATTCGACTTCTTATTTTCACGGAATGCCCCCCTTGGGGCCATATGTCTCTTGACATCCTTGAGAGTATCCCTGAGCCATGATGGTCTTCTCTTCATTGAAGGAGGTGGATCAATAGGGTCCATCGGTCCTTCAACATCGGGCATTGTCTCACCCTTCAGTTCTTCTTGATTTTCAGGCCTTACTTCATGATCTTCCTCAGATCTCAGAAGATTGATTACTTTCCTGAGGGAAGCATCTTCATCAAAGGTAACATTGTAGCATATCTCCACTTCTCTTTGACCAGGCACATAGACTTTATAAGCCTTCGAAATTTCACTGTAGCCCACATACATTCCCTTCTTCCCAGAAGCATCCAGCTTGCTCCTTTTCTCTTTCGGCACATGAAAATAAACGAGACAACCAAAAACTCTAAAATGTGAGACATCATGTTTCTTACCAGAGAAAACCTCTTCGGGAGTTTTGGAGTCCAGAGCAGAATGTGGGCATCAGTTTTATATGTACACGGCAGTGTTCGTAGCTTCTCCCCACAGAAACTTTGGAAGACCTTGGTCATATAGCATAGCACGGGCAACATCCACAATGGTCCTGTTCTTTCTTTCAGCAACGCAATTTTGCTTAGGAGTATATACAGTTGTGGTCTCCTTCTTGATGCCAGCTTCTCTGCAAACGTTATTAAACTCATTCGTCTCATATTCAGTGCCATTATCGGTCCTAAAAATCTTGATCTTCTTCCCTGTTTGATTTTCCACCAAGGTTTTGAAAGTACAAAACCACATGAAAGCCTCATCCTTCTTCAAGAAGTATATCCAAGTTTTGCAAGAGAAGCCATCTATGAACATCATATAATAAGAACATCCTCCCAAGGATGTCACGGGCAGCATACTAGACAAATCAGAATGTATCAATTGCGAGACATCAGATGTCTTTGAGACACTTGAGGGGAAAGGTCCCCTTGTATGCTTTCCTTCGGCACAGCCCTAACATACACCTTCATGATCATTTTTGAACTCGAGCATCCCCGTCACCACCTTCCTTGCTTCGGGAAGGGCTTTGTAACGAAGGTGTCCAAACCTCCAGTGCCATAGTTCAGTCCGTCAAATAATATCACGTCATTGCTCCCAGTGGACTTCCTCCAACTTGATAGAGTGTATCAACTCTAAATCCAATCGTGATAGCTTCCTTGAAGCTCTTCTTCTAGATGCGTACCTTCCCATCAACGAATGCCACATGGAAACCTTTGTTTTCCATGGCCGAAATAGACACAAAGTTCTTTTTCAAATCAGGTACATATAGTACATCTTGCAAATGGAGGACTTGACCTTGACATAAGTGGAGGGTCACAGTCCCAATCCCTTCCACGAGATATGTAGCATTATCTCCAAGGATAATTTTCAGATTAACATCCTTCTCCACCAAATCAGAAAGTGCTTCCTTAAACCCAGTGAGATGCCTTGAGGCACCACTATCAATCAAGCAGACATCCACAGTGTCGGGTGGAGATGCAACAGAGAGGGAAGATACAAGAATAAATCCATTTCTTTTATTGTCAACAACATTAGATTCCTCATACCTGGAATTTCTCTACCTTTTGAAAGATTGCCCATTTCCATTGCAACCAGAGGGAGCCTTTCTCTTTCCTTTGAACCTGTTGTTCCTTTGATTGAAATTCCTCTGGTTGTTGTTGTTGTCATCATCCCCAGGAGAATCCTTCTTATTAGGGCATTCTCTAGCAGAGTGGCCGGTCTTGTTACATGTGTGACATCTTCCTTTCATTCCTTGGGCCCCTGCTCTTGCATGGCTCCTCGGACCACCATTGAAGGCAGCATTACCTTCATTTTCATATTCCTTCATTCTTGATTCCTCTTGTATGCATCTCGATAATACTTCGTCAAAATCAGGTATGACATTGTTATTGAGAATGGTAGTATTGAATACATGCCATTTGGAGGAGAGACCTCCAAGTGTGGTGAGAACCATTTCTTGATCGGCTATTGTCTCCCCAATGGTCAGATCGATCAACTTTAGAAAATAATATTGAACGGATTCATCCCTGCCTTTCTTCAGATTCTTCAGTTGGTTCTTAAAGAAAAGGACTTGATTTGCATTGTTGGCCTTGAACATGTTGACCAACTTATCATACATCTCCTTGGATGTGCCTAGCTCAGAGATGTAAGCAATCAAGCTCTTATGAATTGAATCCCTGATCATCAACTTTGCTTTGATTTTCCCCTTCTTATATTTTGACTTGGTGGCAGCAGGTGCAAATGATGGAGGCTCTTGGATATTACCCTACACATAGTCCATGACATCTTGGTCTTCCAACATTAGATCCAAAGTCATCTTCCAAGCATGGAAGTCTTCCTTCCCAGTCAATTTGTCATCAGCTTTGAAGCCATTATAGTTTGAGGTACCCATGTGTCCTTGACGAATGCTCCTTCTTCGGTGATTGCTCTCAATACAAACTTGGGCTTTGTCTTCACCTTAGCTCCGATACCATGTAAATTTTCGTAGATGTTCTATGCTTGATGCAATTTTACTTTATTCCCAATATCAAACAGCAATCACATAAACAAGAAAGTAAACTGATGATAGAACATACCAATATATCGACAAAAGACAAGCCAAAAATACACTTAGCTTGATCAACAAAATATATGTGTTGTGGTGCGTTACGGCAGTCAACAAGATGCTTCAACCAACAAAGTCTCTACATAGTCAACCAAACAGAATGTGTCACACAACCCTCTCGGACAACTCTACAATGGTTGACCGGAAGTCAACAAAAGTCAATGTTGTCCAGTCAATGGTCAATGCAAAAACAGCAGTAGCAAAAGTCAACGCAACCAGGTCAAAGTCAACGTCCAGCCTCGATTTCTGTGCCCAAAAATGCAGACTGCAGAAATCAGAATTTTGGGAGAGATTGGGGTCAGTTTGACCATTCGTTGACCAAAGTCAATGCTGGTCAAATATGCACTGAAACCCTAGGTCAAAACCAAAAAATCCTTGCTGCATTTTTCCCACATGTGAGAGAAGAAGAGCCTCCAAGATGATGATCGAACCAATCAGATGATGAGAGAGAATGTCTGATGAGTGATGGTGAAAATGACCTCCAACGTTGACCTATATATATCCATCAGTGAGGGTGTGTGACACATCTGTTGGGGCTTCAAGCCTAAATTTCAATTATGGCTGACCTTGCACATAAGTGGAATTAATTCAAAATAAATGTTCTACTCATTGGATCAAGATGATCTTTAGATTGATCTTGCACCTCTCCGAAAGAGGAATCCAATAAAAATATTGGCATATTCATCTGAGCATCACAACATGGAGTTTGGACCTAGTTGTCCAAAATTAATAGATTTTGACAGTTGGATTGCAAGATACCCTAGGTCTAGGATCAAAATTTTCCTTGGTGTTCCCAAGGCTAGTACCTCATAGGATCAATTTGACATTTTTAGGTGAAAATTATTGTTTGATCATTTCCCCTTGCCTTGGTTAGGTTAAGAATATCATTGGTTGCTAGAATCCATCCCATTAACTTGGGCTGAGTCCACTTGGCCCCATGTGGTCCCATTTCTTATCAAAGACAATTCATTAAGGGCAACTCAGGAATCCAGTTTCCATAAGGATTTTAGGAATTGGGAAACTCTTTTTTAAGTCGTATTCTTTTAACCTAACCCTCAAATCCTCACCTCCTTTCCCTAAAAAGTCTTGTACCTTGCTTAAAGAGCAAGCAAGCTCCATTCTTAATCCTATCCTAGGGAAAGGGTCTTTAACGTCACTTTACATCTATTTGTTGATCCATCATTTATAAGTGACTTCTTAATTACCGGGTCTCCTCCCATCGGTGAAAGTCCGTAAAGAGCAGGGAGTCTTAGCTGTGGTGACAGTGGGCTAAGTCTCTATCGTTGCCCTTGACCTAACAGTTGCCCTCTTAGGAGTCCCTTTTAGGTCCCCTACTGGTTTGTGTGGTAACAGTTGTATCTCTATGTTTTTTTTTAAATTTGTATTTCATTTCGTTCCTTCATAAATCTAGATCAATGGTATCAAAGTAGGTTGCTATTTCTCTATTTTTCTATGCACGTCCCCAACGAGGTCAGAGTATAAGGACTTGGGACTAGAACTGGTTGAACCCTTGCAAGTCCGGCCTCCCTGACCCTGACAGCCTCCCATAGCGGAAGAAAATAAGTTGAGGGAGCAGTAGATCCTTTCAAATTATTGCTCAAAGAAGCCCTCGAGCGATAAAGGAATGAGATGATGGATAATTTTTCCCAGATCCTTCAATGGATGCCAATGGGCGAAGTATCTTCATCCAACAATCACTTCACCACCCCCTTTAAAGGACAAGTTAACTATGACATTCCTATATTTGAAAGCCAGATAAACATAGATGCTCTAGAGAAACAACTAAATTTGCTGGAAGGATATTTTTTGGTCCATAATTTTTTCGATAGAGAAAAGATTGCTTTTGCACTCCTTAAGGTCGCCTCCCGTGCCAAAGACTAGTGGGAAACTTACTGTGAGCAGAAAGATGAAGAGGAATCCTTACTATTTTCTACCACACCCTCTTGGGACTGTTTCTGAGATGTCGTTAAGGAACAATATTACCCTGTCGGGAGCTACGAAGACAAGTACATAAAGTGGACCACAATATGGCAAGAAAGAGACCAAGAAGTGTCGAAGTTCACGAATATCTTTTATACAATATGCACAAAGTTGGGTATCAAGGACTCTGAGCGACATGTAGGGGTTGAGTATAGTGGCTACCTACACAAATACATCCAGGTTCAAATGGAGTTCTTGGACATCTCCTCGCTTGGCCCAACATACCAATATGTTGTTAATATCAAGCATAAATTTAAACAAAAGAAGCGAGACTTTGGATATGCAAATTTAAAGCAGGGAAAAGGCACCTCCAAATCACAGAACAAAGGAAAGAGCCAAGGTGGAACGACCCGGGACAATTCGTTGAAGAAACAAGCAAAAAATGGCAATGGGAAGATGAAGAAAGACACAAGAAAGTGGTGTGTGTTCCATGAGAACCCCACTCACAACACAAATGAATGTCACACAAAGTAGACACTGGTGGTCGAGCTAAAATATTTTGAGTCAGATGCATGTTCTGACTCTGAGCCAAAACCCAACAAGGGGAAACAAATCATTGATGCAAAACTCAGTGCCATCGTTGCCACCACCAAGCTCAAGAAAAGTGAGTCTAAAGATCCAGAGGAGGGTGAGCGGCTCTTCCGCTCAGATGTGGGTGAAGGGTGCTCCATTACAGTTCATTGTAAATAGTGGGAGCCAAAAGAACCTCATTTCAACAAAGGTTGTTAAGTTGTTGGGCTTGTCGACAACACACTCACAACCATGCACCATCGAGTGACTCCACCAAGGGCGAGATCTCCACGTTAGTTAGCAGTGTTGCCTGCCCTACAACATCAAGCTTGGTACTATGTGATGTTGTTCCTCTTGAAGTTTGTGATGTTTTATTAGGCCAACCATATTTGTGGAAGCGTCATGTTGTGTATGAGTCCAGGTCTCGTACTGTTATTATTACTTTGGAAAAAAAGATATATAGAATAATGTTGAAAAATGTAACTAGGTTCGGTCTTCATAAATGTATTTGAGTCATTTTTGTGAAAATTTATGAATCTACACCAGAAATCCTACTGTAGTAAATCTAATTTGCATTACCTACTTCTCCTATTTAAATTAAAAGTTATTTTTCTGAATATTTAGTAAAAATACTAATGCAAACACACTGCAGCATACACAATTATACAGGTCAAGTACTAAAAAATAAGAGGAACAACCAGACAAAGGACACGCAAATTTTTCGAACAAATGTCCCTGGAAAAACCCAATGCGGGAAAACTGGTGCAGCAGATCTGAGGGTTTATATTATTAAGCAGCAATATTCTGAGTACATCTAGGGTGCCAAAATCCGGCTCACCCAATAGAGAAAAACCTCGGAAAACAGAAATAACTCGTGATTTTTACCTCACACTACAAGTTCCAGCTAATGCGGATAGAAAATTGGTGACGTCCTAGCTGCCTTTACATTTCCTATGCGCAGTAAATGCGAAGGCCTGCGTGGGTCTGGCTGAGGATTGCGTCACCCCTTCTTTGCGCTGATCTGCCTCTCAAAAATTGAGTTTTAGCCCTCCCGGCTCAGAAACCTCAGTCTCCAGCTAAATCTGGACCGTCTCTCAAAACCACTTCACAGCTCCTGCGTGAGCCTACATCACCCTATCTAGATCTATGTCACCTCTCCTGGTGGCTGCGCTGGTCCCTTTGCTGCTTCTGCTGCCCTTGCTCTGCTATGTACTCTTGGTCCTTCGACCAATTAGTGCATCTGCCCCTCACTGCTTCTCTGAATCACTCAGATCTGATCTTCATCCAAGCACTGCTCCGTCAGAAGAATTTGATCTCTTAGGCTCACTGTGTGTATTCTCCAACGGACCCCAAGCCTTCCTTTAATACTTTTCCTATTGATGAATCAACGACCATGATCAAATCTCTAATCGACAGCTAAGTTTAGAAAAGAATTGATATTCGTCACTTAGAACATTCTCACCCACATGTTAAATTAATTCACTTTAATTATTTAATTTCCCCAAGTTTAGACTTAGGGTCCCCATTAAAATAATTAATTATTTGAATAACTTAAGCTCCGAGTGGAATTTCTCCAAACGATTTTTGGGGCTTGGAGATCTCATGTGTTCTATCCCCTCCAGAAAATTTCGGAGCTAGAGCACATCTGATGTTACCCCTAAAATCAACACTCCCTCTTAGCGAGGAATGTGCTCTAGCAATACTTCAACCAGAAGCATCACCCTGATCCACATCATCGGTCCTCCTGCACTGTTGATGCTCGGCTACTACCCCTCATCCATTGCGCTACTGCTATCTGTATTGTTGCCCATGACATTGCCACTTATCACTACCTCATATGTATTGCAACTCCCTCTCAAATGTTGCATCACGCTGCCCATAGCTCTGCCACTACTAACTGTTGCACTACAACTCAGTTGCTGAGAGTTAAGCAACTGAAAAATTCACCCAAAAACTTGACATACAAATCAATCTGGATGCATCCCAATGGTGAAGCTCCCTCTGCTGCTAATTCTGCGCTCACCCTCTCATGCTCTAGGCTGCTACTACTTTGCACTGCGTAAGCACTGCACTATTGAAGTCTATCAACCACTGCGCTGCTGCTGCCTCTGCTATGCGCTACTTCAGTCTTTAGTGTCCTAGCTCTGCCATTGATGCTCCATCCTCCTCTTTGGGTAAACATACAAGAAAACCATTTTCAAATAGTGAAACAAGGTCTAAAGAAATATTAGACCTCATTCACTCTGATGTGTGTGGACCCATGTCTAACAAATCACTTGGAGGTCATATTTACTATGTAACATTCATAGATGATCATTCTAGAAAGACATGGCTCTACCTTCTCAAGAAGAAGGATGAAGTATTTGAGAAGTTCAAGGAGTTTAGATCTGAAGTGGAAACCTTAACCGAAAGAAGAATAAAGACCCTAAGATCCGAGAATGGTGGGGAATACACTTCTAAAGAATTAATTGCTTATTATAAAGAAGTGAGATTTAAGAGGGAGCACATTGTTCCCTACTATCCCGAACAAAATGGAGTGGCTAAAAGAAAGAATAGGTCAATTGAAGAAGGTATTCGAACAATGCTCCTTGATCAAGACCTACCAAGATTCTTACGGGGAGAAGCGGCAATGACAACAGTATACATTCAAAATAGAAGTCCTCATAGAATTCTTGAGAATATGACACCTGAGGAAGCATTCACAAGAAAGAAGCCGAGTGTGGATCATCTCCGAATCTTTGGGAGTCCTGTTTACATCCACTGTTGGTCAAAGTTGTCATTGATGTCAATATGGCATTATTGGAGATGGCAATTATTCTTGTGATGCATGAATACCCCTTTTGTGATGTTTCCCTAACCTCATGCAAACCCTCGGAGAAAACCCTAAGCATGAAGATGATGCACACTCCCTAGCTACATGATAACCCTAAAGCCCTAGCTTAATGATGTTGAGAAATTGGGGCTTTTATTGAAAATTCTCTTCTTGATAATTACTTGTGATTTATTTCATGCTTCTTTCTCTTAGATCTTACCTTCGTTAGATTATTCTGTTCTTCATCAAGTCAATTATCAAATATACGAGAGACAATAGTTAGGCTTACAAGTCAGGGCCAAAACCTCTCACTCTTTGAGAGGATAACCTGCATCAAATTCTTCTTATAGAGATTCCAATTGACGAATACCAAGACTATGACCCTTGACCTATCTAGCCCCTCCAGGGCCAAGACACTGGTTTCCTTGATTGTCTTCTTCTCCTTCTATCTTCTTCTTTTACACGGGAAATCATAATGGATATCTTCATCACTGTCGCTGTCATCCTTGTTACCAAGAGTGTAACATTGTGCTCAAATTGCAGTACTATCATAACAGTATGACAGAACTAGCACCGAAGACTAATGTTGTTGAATGTAGTGCTTGTAACACATTGAGCTACCACATTACTGTATTAATGAACCACATCATAGGATCACCGAACCACATCACTCTATAGCATCATAGAGCCACGACACTGTACCCATCCAAGCCTTCTATTCATCCGAGTCTCTTCCTGTAACCATCCAAGCCTTCCATCCTCTTCCTGTACCCATCTGAGCCTTGTATCCATCCAAATAGACTTCTGCAATTTAGACTGAAAACTGTGCCCAAGTCCGAAGTCATCTCCTATGATTTAGCCCGAGAATCTCAAAGATATGCGAGATTGTCTTTTGTTGTGATGTGAGGTGCCTAGACACCTATTTATAGTGGTTCGACCATGCTAATAAGCCGACCTTTGCAAGTGAACCGATCTGACTAATTTTTGTGAGCCGACATGAATATATAGTGCATCTTGAGGCCGACATCAAGGAGGAGAACCGTGCTTGTCTTGGAGGACTTTCTAAATATTTTCTAAGGGTAACATCACTTCATTTACATGTCTCTAATTATCTTGACAAGATGACAAATACCTAAATACATGAAGAAGAAGTCTTTGACCTATAATAAAATTTCGTTGCTCATGAAACCCATGATGCAAGTATTACAATAAATACATCTTATTATCTATCTCGTCATTACATAAATTCATAATTACATGTCATTATGAAGATCGAACGTAGTTACACTTTTCAACACTCCATCTTAACTAGGGAGGTATTCATAGTGGCACTTGGTCATTCTCAATCTGAAGAATTTCTCATAAGAAAAATCAGATTGGTAACCCATCTGTATAGCATCATATCAACCAACATTGTCATAGTGCAAGGCCTTGAGTAATAGCTCCATCTCTCCACGAGATCTTGAGCTACAATGCTGGCGAGACCAATGATTAATATACACCTTAATTATTGTCTCTCTTGGATCATACCCCACCTGAGTTCTCTCAGGGTATCCAGGACTATTCTTATCTTGTATTCCCGGTCCTCAAAGAATATTGGTCCTTCCAAGACTACTCTTATCTTGGATACCCTAATACATCCTCAAAGAGTATCAGATGCCAAATGATTACCCAATCTTCCATTTTTTCTTCCCAGCTGATGACCAAAATGATGTGTCTATGTCATTCTCTCCTCATGGCCTTCACTAAGACTTACGGTTGTTAGTTCTGCTCTAGTGCATGACACATGAATTAGAGAACCATATCCGTCACTTCCTTTTAATTTAGGGAGGACATATACCAATGTACTCATTCCTATACAAGGAATGTAACTAAGCTCCCTCTCGGCTTAGGAATTACCAAGTTTCTTCCAAGTAAGAAACTTATTTCCAGGCTCCCTCTTAATTAGGCACCTGCAGCAGCTCTTCATGAAAATAATGGAACATCCAACTGCTTTGAAGAACTCCTTCCTTAGAGCTCATGCATTGGCGTTTTCCCACGTGCTAAATATGTTTGTCTCGGCCATCTTTTTCATCTTGTGGTACATTTCCTATTGAATGTGGTCAATTATGCTTTTACTTGTTCTTTTCAGCTCCATCAACCTCCGGGGCATCATTCCAAGCCCGACCGAAGGTGTGGGCAATGCGAAGGGGAGGCTAATCGTATGTGGACCCAAGTGGGAAATATGATGAATGGGGTTATAATGAACAGAAGGGGAGTGATGTATGTGGATGGGGAAGCGGGACCATGCAACCAAAATTAGGGTTTCCCATGTAATACCATCCCTAAAGCCCAAAGGTCAATAAAAGAGATCCCATAGGACTAGGATCCGAAGGTAATATCCAAAAGAGGTCTAGGGGACAGGAGCACAAACCTAGCCCACTATTTCCATCGAATCCCCCCATTAATCCATGCCCAGAAGTGTCCATGATATGTAAATTACAATACTAAATTACCAAATGAGAAGGCCTCCCTTTAGGTTTGGGAGGCCCACCTTCGAACATAAGATCATGACAGATGGGTGAGGGATCACATCGTTGGCTCGGGTGGCAGAGAAATGGCATAACGAGCTAGTTGGTGGCTACAAGGAGCTGTTGGCTGCCGACTGAGGACCATCTTTAAGAAGATTTTCTCCTAATTTTCTCCTAGGGATATCACCCACAAAATTGTGGGTAATAGTCCGGAAAACCAAAATATTGATAAAAATGGGCAAACATCGGCAAAATCAAGATACCATCAAAATATTGGTAAAAATCGGCAAACATTAGCTAGGCCAAAAAATCATGATTTCAAGATAAAATCAGGATTTTATCGAGATGTTCGCAACACTGTGGCATGGACTTAATCACTAGTCTTCCAACAACACAGGGGCATGATTGTATCTATGTGGTGGTGGATAGATTGACCAAGTACACCCACTTCTTTGCTATTCCATCCAAATCCTCAACTTCACAAGTAGTTGAGTTTTTCTTTATAGAAGTATTCAGGTTGCATGGTCTTCCCAGGACCATCATTAGTGACCGGTACAACAGGTTTATGGGAGTGTTTCCGTAGGATTTGTTCAAATTGGTGGGCACTGAGCTCACTCTCAGTACTAGCTATCACTCCCAGATAGATGGGCATACAAATATTGTAAATAAATGGTTGGAGAGGTACTTGCGGAACTATGTGATAGGGCAGTGGCGCACGTGGGTGAAGTGGCTATACCTTGGCGAGTATTGTTACAACACAACTCACCATATGTCCATCGATATGTCACCTTTTTGTGCTCTATATGTTATGATGTATTATCTTTTGCTGACATGATTTTTGGAGACAACTGAGGCCTTGGAGCAAAGGATTGGATATAGGAGATTCAAGAGATCCTAAGGGCTCTCAAGGATAGTTTACGTACAGTTCAGAACCAACATAAGATGTGTGCGGACAGGCACCAGGTAGAGAGACATTTTGAGGTTGGGGGTCTAGTTTTCTTTCTTCTCCAATTGTACAAGCAGTCTACACTAAAGCAGAAGGGAGTCGAGAAGCTCAAACCCTGTTTTTATGGGTCATACAGGGTGACCCGACGGATTGGAGAGGTGGATTATGAGCTATAGCTTCTACCAGGGAACAAATTACACAACGTGTTCCATGTGTCTTGCCTAAAATAGGCCTTGGGACAATCGGTTATAGTTGCACCAGAGTTGCCACCATTGAATGATGAGGGACACTTGATCTTGGTACCGAAGGTTATTTTGCAGGAGAGAGAGGAATCTCAAGAACAAAACCATCAGAGAGTATCTTGCCAGGTGGAAGAATCCATCAGAACAAGATGCCCCATGGGAGGGAGAACAGATTCTACAACATCCAACATTGCAGTTGCTTGAGGACAAGCAAACTTTGGGCACAGAGAACTGTCATGTCCCCAATAAATAATTTTGATAATTGAAATCCTCATTTTTGCAATTTTGGCGTTATAAAATATTTCGGCAAATAAAACTTAGGAAAAGTGGGTTTATGAGCCACTCACTTTATTTTGGAGAAAAAGGAAAAAATAAGCTTTAGAGAAAAAAGAAATATTTTTGTTAAGTGGAATGTGGGGTCCATCTAAAAGGGGGAATCGACCCCCTCGAGGAATTCGCACTAGGAAAAATAGAAGAAAGGGATGGAGTTCGAACTTGTGGAGAAAGGAGGGACCCACCAAAGAAAGGGGTTGGCATCTATAAATAGCGCATTGGGGGTTCATTCTTGCATCTTTTCTCATCTAATTTCCAGAGGTCGAACTCTCTCTTGGAAGTTGTTCAGCACAAGAGGAGCATAGTCGTTTAGCTCAAGAGTTTCAAGCAAAACTCAAACTCATTTCGAAAAACTTTGAGTGTCTCCCTAGTGAGGCTTTGGGGATTATATTCCACAACTTCCATTGGAGTTGATTGTAGTGATTTATCTCAGAATTTCACACTTCCTGGGCACAGAAGAAGAAATACGAAGTGCATATGTAGCAGCTTCTTGCCATTGCATATTTCGGGTTTTTGCAAAGGATTTTCTCTTGCTAGGAAGAGGAGTTTGTAACCATTTTTCAGAGCTGATCCAATATCTTATTGCTGGGTCATATTTCTCTTTCTAGGGCTTGCGCAAGGGTTAGCAGACATAGATTTTTGCAGGGGTTTGGAGCTGGAGATTGCTTGGGTTTTTAGCTAGGGAAGATTGCTATTTTTTGGAGGATATTTTGTGCACAATTTCTCAACTATTTGTCGGAGAATTGTTACCATTTCTCAGCATTTTCTCTCTGGTTGGGCGCAGAACTGAGTGGCTAAGAAATTCACACTTTTTAGTGAATTCCAAGACAGCTGGAATTAGTCCGAAAGATTTCTGGGTTTTGTTGGATTGGGTGTGAGGAGCCTACAACTAATGTCATAATTTTTGGAGCAGATTTGAGGGCCAAAATCATAATTCACCTCCAGTAGCAGCAACAATTTATGGGCAGTGCGAATTGCCAGATTGAGCTATTCTAGTTGGAGATTACACATTATTTTCACCTGGGTGTTGCATGCTTGCAGTAGCAAGCCCAGGTTCCATTTTTCCTCCACTAATGTACACATATTTCCATATTCAATACAATGGATCAGACTTTTGGCTCCATTTTTGTGTATATTGATTTGTGGCTATGTTATAAATTTTTCCTTTGTTGTAGCTAATGCATGCATTTGATATTTATTGTTAATTGCTAATTAGGAACAATACACTTTGATAGTAGCAGAAGCATTCTCAAGAGGCTCGGGTACCTTCCCTTCAACATATTCTAGGACATCATTTTCACCCAAAGTCACATCCAACCTGGTTCTCCAAACTGCCTAGTTAGATGAGTTGTTCAACTTCTCTTCAATCTTGAAGTGTGAGGTAGACATCTTGACCAAGTCAAATAAGCTCCTTCAAATCAGATTCCTTCAAAGGTGAATTCTCGCCTCCATGGGCTTGTCTTCACCTCAACTCTGAAACCATATTAATTTTCCAATGTTCTATGCTTAACACAATCACTTATTCCAATTCTTCTTCAACTAGCAATCAATTTCCAATATAATTCAATCTTCTAGCAACAATAAGCAATTGTAGATAGAACAGTAAATCAAATGCGCAATAGAAGATAACCAAGAAAACAGAGACATAGTATTTTGTCAAAGACCAAAGAAAAACCCCACAAGGGGGAAAACCCTTTCCAAATTCTTCTTCTATTAGATTGCCATCAAATGTTTAGCAGAGAGATACAATATCCAAGTACAACAACAATAAGCCAAAGGTCAAAGCCTTGACTAAACAAATTCACCATCCAATATTCAATCAAAGATGAGCCTAAAAAGTCAACTATGGTTAAAAGTCAAATTTGCAAATTCTGGTCAAAGTCAACAGCAATAGCAACAGCCCTAACCAGTCCTAGTCAACGATCAAATCAACCTCTAAAACATTTGGTCAACAAGTCAAAATATTCAGTCATCTTCCTTCAGTGAAACCCTATCAAAGTAGCCTTCAAAACCTCAGTCAAAGGAGAGATAAAACCTACAGTCAAACCTCAACAGTTTTGCGGTCAAACTTAGTCAAAGTTTGCGGTCAAAGCAGGTTAACATACCTAGAAAACTTGAGTCCAAATTCCAGTCAACTTGGCCTCCCAAAACTGGTCAAAATCCAAGTCAAACGAAGTCAATTCTTAATTTCTTCCTTGGTCAACGCTAGTCAAAACAGTCCCAAACAGAAACTCAATGTACCAAACAGAAAAGTCTTCCTTCCCTTCACACGAGTAAACTCGAACCTGCAATTTCAAAGTTGTATGAACCAATTAGGAGGTGTGATGTGTGAATGATGCCTCCAACTGATGTGACATGTGTATTTATCTGTGCACTTGGAGGTCAATTTTCCTTGCCCAAGTCGATTTGTACTTTTGTGCAGTTGTCGGTTTTATATTAAAAATAATATTTTTCCTTGAGAAAATTAAATTCTTCCAAGGGCTAATAGGGTCTCCAAAGAGTGAGGAGGGTTTCACAAAGGAGGGAATTTCTCCCTGAGATGCCAAATTTCAGCAACCCTCTGGGTGGACTCACTTGGTCCCTTGTTTAGTTGTAATTAGAAAATGATCAGTTAGAGTATCCTAAAAAATGAGCCCCCTTTCCCTTTTTATAATTTCCTTTTGTGGGACCTCCTTTTTTCTAATTTTAAAGTGACTTTACCTATTTGCCACCATAAAACAAAAATTACCTTTTTTCCACCCTTTTTCCAAAATTGATCAAAATTGTCAAAAATAGATAAAATATGTTGTTGTTCAAAAAGGTGGGGACATTACATGAACAACTATATGAGCCACTTCGACACATTTGAGACATTATCCTATCACACAACAATAAGTAAATCTGAACCATATGAAGGAGGACAAGGAGCAAAAGTCTTTTGTTGACTGAAATTTCTGATGTGGATAACTCGCAAATATGACGACAAAATTTTGTGTACAGGTCAAATTTTCTATGCTATTGCAGGCCCGAAATTTCGGGGGCCAAAATTTCAGTAAGTTAACCAGTTTGACCTATGTTGACTTTAACTTTGGAGGTGACTTGGAGAAGGGCTAGACTTGGAGTTTTTGGTGGCAATTTTTGTCTTGATCTTGGTCTTGGATATCTCATTTTGATCTGATTCTATAAGAGAAGAATTGTTGGGTTTTCCTAGTTGTGGGGTTTTTCCCTGGCTTGGAGCCTAATTTTGGTCTCCTGTGTCTCTTTTGTTTTTCCTAAAGCGCTAAACATTTGTATAATTTCTTGATGAAGAACATAAAAGTAGTGATAAGATGATATTTAACATTCACAAGTAATTATCATGAAAGAGAAATCAAATTAAACTGTGTACTAGATTTCTCAACAAGTTTTACATGTGAAAACTAGGGTTTTCCCCCTTACTTCATGCATAGATTTGATATCTCTTCAATTTAACCCTAAAGAATCCATCACCCAAGTAGGGAAATGCATTTGAATCCTTGTGATGATCAAAATTTACCAAAAACATTATCCTTTTTCCTCTTTCTATCTTCCTAAGCTCTTTAAGGCAAGCCGCTAGGGCTAAGGCAAGGGTTGAATTCAACTAGTGCCTCCTGAAGGAAGACGTTAAGCTATTTTGGCTTGATCTCACCTCGATTGACCTCATAAACTCAAAATCTAGCTTGTTCCATGGTGAAATTTGCCCCAGTATGGCTGACATCATTACCCTAGGCAATTTGTGCTCTAATAAACCCTAATCCTAAACAAGGCTTCAACTTAGGGCTTATATTGAAGGTTTACCTTCTTTTGTTGATTACATCATTTGCAAACAATTTCCCAATGCTTCCATTCCTAGATACTCCTTTGTTGAGATACACTTTAAAACCATTGGTTATCAAGCATCTTTTAAGGCTTTGTTGTAGTACGTTGTTACTATACATAGAGAATTGTTCTTGTTACCCACCACCTATCGATAGTATCCATAGGAGAAAAATTTTCTCCTAGTGGTCCTCAGTCGGCAACCACCACTAGATAGCTCAATGTGCCACTATCTCCGCTACCTAAGCCAGCCATGTGGTCTCTCGCCTATCTCTTATGATCATATGTTTGAAGGTGGACCTTCCAACCCCGAAGGTATGGCTTTTCATTGTGTAGTTGGGTACTTTTGTTTACTTATCATGGACACTTTTAGCATGGATTAGTGGGGTGATTCGGCAAAAAGAGTGGTTTTGGTTGGTACTCTTGTCTCCTCTATCCAATTTGATGGTTAACCTTGTATCTTAGTCCTGTGGGATCTCCTTTATTGGCTACTAGCTTTTGGGGTGGCACTACATGGGAAACCCTGATTTTGGCTGCGTGGTCCCGCTTCCTGACGCCATATACATCACCCCCCTCCGCTCATTATAACCCCATTCACCATATTTCCTATCTGTGTCCACATTTGTCCATTGGGTCCACAAGGAGTTAGCCTCTCCTTTCGCTTGTCCACACCTTGGGCCGGGCTTGGAACAATGCCCCAGAGGTTTATGCAGGTAAAAGGAGAAGAAAAGGCAAAATTTGGCCACTTTCAACAAGAAATGTACCATAAAATGAAAAATATGGCCAGGACATACACATTTAGCACGTGGGAAAAATCCAAACATGAGCTCTACCCTTATCATTACTGCCATCACCCTGGTTCCTAGGGTGCCTCATATTGACCCCTTAGTCATTAAGTAACCCATGATTGTCCCAACCCTTGGTGGGCGATGAACTACCCCACTTTAAGGAGGGTATCCACTGCTATATCTTACACATCACACTCTCATCCCCTTGACCCTCGAGCAATTATAAAGGAAAATCAATAAAAGGCAAAAGGCATATGAAGAAGGGTAGAAAAACAAAGGCCTAGGGTAACTCATGTACCATGATTTCTCCCTCCTGCATTCATACACCCAAGTGTGGGCTTCCCTTATTATGGCTACCCTTGTACTGTGGCATGTGGCTTGGAGCCTTCCCTTGATGCCCCATTATATTCCACCATTATATCACATACCACCTGTCGTTTGACGGATGTACCATAGACATGTCACCTCCTTGGAGGTTGAAACCACCTAATAGGGTCCTTGGTTAACATTCTTCTTGAACTTGGAGACACTTGTACGTTCTAAATCCCACTATAGAAGGGCATGCCACTATGACGTGTCCCCTTGGTTCAATGATTTGTAAGCTCATTTACTCAATTGCAATAGCGATTGGTTGTACTGGAAGGTGAGGGGACGCATTGGATCTTATACAAGATTGCAGGTGGGTCTTCATTTGGGGTTTGATCTCCCTATACGGGGTCCATGCCCTCCAGAGGGTCATATTGGCATTTGTAGGGTGAGTGTTGAGAGCCACGAGACTCTGCCATAGTAGAGAGCAGATTGCCACTCCATGGGATCCTTCAGTTTCACTCATGGCTTGCTCATGTTCCACCTATTGGACAATGATGATGCACCTAGACCACCTTCCCCAGTCGGCTCCACTCTTGCACCACACACTTGGCAGTTGATCCAGGGCCCGGATGGGGATGTGTCTCACCACGGGAGACAATGGGAGGGCTTGCATCATTCCTCTAGCCCTTATAGATGGGATACAGGCTTGTTCGATTCATTTAGAGACCCATGAGGATGTTGTTATGCCCCCATAGCCACTTGGGGGCCCCCACAGCCACTTGGGGGCACCACAGGTCATTTGCTTGGATATCAAGGGGCCACCCCCTTGATCACTATATTTGGAGCCTATTCTTTCATTTTGGCACACATTGAACTCCATTAGGCCTCTTCAATGCCCTTTCGACTTGTGGTACTTATCATTTTTCCCTCTTGAGAGGCTTATCTTTGTATTATGGAGCTATCTTGGTGGGCTTGTCACCAAGTCATGTTATTTTTGCAATTTTTTTTATTAGTGGGGGCATTATTAGGCCTAATTAGGCAAATCAAACCCCTTAGGGAGGATATATATTGATGTGATGATCATTTCATTTGATCATAACTTGGATTTGGATCATTTGTTTCTTCTGGGAATTTCGCTAGCCTTATTGATGGACGAATTGGAAGTTTAAGCATTTCGATGTTTGGAAGGACTTATTTTTTATCTTGGAGCTTTGATTTTTTTTGTATCTATTAGTGATTGGAAAAATTCACTATTATTGTAAGCGACCTTACATCGTTTCCTTTTTCATATCGTACACTTGTATAATGTATGAAAGATTTTCGCTCATGAAATTGGTTTAGTTGCCTTAAATAAATGCGAATTTGTTTGATCTTCTCTTTGTTAGTGCCTTTTATATGTTTATGTTGCATATAGTGAATGATTGTCCTAGGGGTATATGATTGCTCATATTTACCTTGATAAGTCACCAATTGTAGCACCTAAAGAAGTATAAACTTTCCTAGTGACCTAGTTGTTGCCTCTAGACCATGATGTTGTTAGGAGACTCCTTGATTGAGTACAAGTTATCTCTAAACATTGGATTACATTGACTCCATTCCCCCAACAAGCTAGGCATTGGTCTAGTCCTAGGTGACCACTAAACGAACATTCCTTTCACCTTCCTCTTCTCTCTTCTAACCCCTAACCTAGAAGGCCATCTAGGGCATCATACAATTTCAATTGTAGCCATCGAAAATTGATGAAAGTTGGTCTAGAGCTGTGTAGTTGAGTTCTTAAGAGGTCCTCCAAATTCGAGGCCATTCCGACAATGGAATATCGAGATATCTCAAGCCCTAACTCGAAACCATTCACCTAGTTTGCCTTTGGTTAGTGGCTTCATCAAAGATCATAGCATTAAACATTAAAGACAAATTTTATCACCTTGATCCTTTTATTCTCCCTTACTTGATCAAGCCCCTTTGTTTGAAGTTTCACTCCAAATCCTTGACCTTGTTTGGGTTCGTTAGGGCTTATTTGTGGTCCTGCAACCTTAACACTCCAATTTCACAAGGATTGCTTTGTATCAAGACATACTTCCTCAACCCTAGGTATAGGCCTACTAGCCCTTCTTGGAGAGCCATTCACCTTGCTTCTAAAGTAAGAAATCCGCTTCATTAGAGTTTATCCCTTGAATAGGCTTAGAAATCACTACCCTTACACTATTGACACATTCCTCCTAGTGATTTCCCTAATACCAGGACTCCTATCAGTGAAAGTCAGTAAAGAGCAGGGAGTTTTTGTAATATTCCTAACGGAAATATTAAGTGAATGACATCAACATGCACTATAACAACAACTAGGAAATTCAACACATATACATGAAATCAAAAAACAAGAGGAAATGCACCAAAACTCTGAGCCATTTTATTTATTCTGAGCAAAATGGAGTACAATGAGTATGGAAAAAGGAACTTGGGCTTGCTACAGCAAGCAAAGCATAACTCCGGTGTCAACAAATGGCTCCAAATGCTTGAGAACCCTCCTGGAGAAATTGCGCCATGCCTGGTGCAAAACTACTGCTGGAAACTAGAAACAACCCTGTTGACCGCTAGAGTGGCACCTGATGATAATGAGAAGACTCCATGCCCAAAGATGAACCAGAAGACATTTGTACCATCAGATATCATCAGTTCAATAGAGTTTTTGAACTCTACTTCTATTTTTCATCATCTTTCTCTTGTACCCAGATTCCATGCACTACGGAGAATTGTAATAAGTGATACTAGTAATGACGAATTTGAGTTAGTATTGAGTCTGTAACAGGCCTAGGTAGTTTGGGACCTTTCCAACAAGTGAGCATTACTCTGGGAGTTTTTTTTTTACTCGGATAATTATCATCTCCCTACCAGGACTTAATAATTAATTGAGTTTTTTCCTCCAATTTTACCCCAAAGTCGGAGTACGGCTTGATGGTGAGGCCTTGGGTGAGTCCTAGTGTCTAAAGTCAATGTATATTACCATACTAGATCACACACAAAATTTCGTGGAATTTGGTTAGGTCTAGGTAGTGATTTTTTAATTTTTTAGATTTCCTGCAAGTAAAAAATTGCAATAAAATTTGTAATTGAATTGTAATAAGTGTTGCCTAGAGAAGTTATATGGGGTATGAGTAATCAAAATTACATCTCTCACCCTTAAATTTTTACTATGACACACTTTGAGGGGTTAAAAATGTGTTTTGAACCTTCAAAACCTATTTTTCCTAAGTTTAGTGGGAAATCTGGAAATTAATTAAGCCAGAAATTAAATAAATGGAGAAAAATAAATATCCACACATGCTAAATGAGATGGAAATGAGGTGGAAAATTATAGCGGAGTTAAAGTGAAATCCCAAGGTGATGTGGACTCCTAAAATCAAGAAAAGGATATGTGCTCAAATAAAATTGAATTTCTGGCATTAAATGAGATCTGCTTACATGGAAATTCGGATTTGTGAAGTTAGTGCATTTTTTGGAGGATTTGGGAGAATATTTGATAGAGATTTTTGTGGAAAATTGTCCCCACATGGGTTACCACCCATATACACTTGTCATTCCATCATAAAATTTGACTTTGGCACATAAGAGAAGAAGAAAATGATGTCCACTTACCAAAATCTGATTTTTACATTTGGCAATGGAGCTCCACATATCAAATTCGAATTTTCCTTGTGATCTCCTCCCTCTCACCACTTGGCATTTGGTTTTCATTGGCATTTGCTCCCATCTTTCTATAAAATGGAGCCATGGGCTCTCATATTTTATATGGTTTTACTAGCTATTGTGCTTGCGGAAGCGCTGCTACTTTGTACACTTTTCAAGAATATCAATAAAAATACTTTGGGGTTCCATTCATGGGTGTTTTTCCTTTGGAGCATGGTGCATTGTGAGATATTGGTATAGTTTTTTCTATGCTTTGAGTTAATTCATTTTCCATGTGTTCTTGTGATCTTGCTAGTGCACAGCTATCTTGTATTAGCATTTGATTTGAAAGTAGGCTCTAGAGATTGAAAGTTCTACTTTATTTTCAAATAAATTTCTAGAAGTTTCAATTCATTGTTTGCTTCTTTAAATCTACATGGACTAATGTGTGACTTGAGTATTGTAGAAGAATTCTTTTTGGATCAAGCGTGAGGGGAATTCTTTGGGAGACCAACCCACTCTTGAAGC
Source organism: Pinus albicaulis (assembly GCA_034641835.2). Classification (NCBI taxonomy): domain Eukaryota; kingdom Viridiplantae; phylum Streptophyta; class Pinopsida; order Pinales; family Pinaceae; genus Pinus; species Pinus albicaulis. The sequence goes on from CM076580.1 coordinate 1,067,871,308, forward strand.
ACCTTCAAAGGAACTCTCATTTAGTATTTGGATTTTCATAGTTTATCTAACAAAAAAGTGTCTTGCAGGGATTCGTTTGGACATAGTTTGTATACATGCAATTATTTAAAAATATTTTACTTTTCATTGTGCTTCATTGGATCATATTTTGTTATTTAAAGAGCTTAAGCATGGCTAGATAAAGAAAAGAGTTTACTCATCCTCTTTGGCTTAACCCTTTGTAGATTATTGTGCAATATTTTGTGATTTTCTTTGTTTAACACTTGGGTTTTTTTTTTTTGTAGCATTTTTTTCTAACTTGTTTTCTTGTAGCAACTTGTGAAATTCACCTTCAAGAAACTACTTACAAATTGTTGCAGGACCTTTGAACTCTAATGTCAAACGAGGAGGACTCTCTCTTTTTCCTTTGGTCGTGGGCAGTTAAAGAGTTTCCTTGAGGAAGGCCGAGTTCCTTTTGTGGCTTTTTCTCTCTCTCTTGGTCGTGAGCATTGAGGAGGCTTAGTCTCTCTTCTTCAATTGTAAAAATATGATTTCTATTGAGTCTTTGTATTGCAGAAATTTCTCATCAAAGATAAGTCTAAGACCTCAAGTTTCATTTGTAAAGGTTTTCCTTGAGCTTGTAGGAGGCTTCATAGTCTCTTACCTCTAACAACTAATAAAATTTCCGATTTCGAGAGCTTGGGTTTTACCCATTGGCATCTCTATCTCTCCATTTTTTTGAGAGGACTTGTGGTGTGATTTGTTGATCTATTTAAATTGCATGCATCTCATTAATTGGTCAATTAACACAACCATGCATTTCATTCATTTCACTACTTATTCACTTTGATTTGCTACAAGTTTTAGGAGCATTTACTTTCATAGCAAATTCAGATTTTTTAATATGCAAGCATATTTACTTGAGTTTATTTAGCTTGAAATCATACTTCAAATTTGCTTATGCTTCACCATTGAGCACACTCTACAATCTTAAGTTTGATGCATCAAGTAAGACTGCATTTTATTTCATGATAAGCAAATATATTTCAAGTTGAAGTTGAATTTTCATTTTCATGTTAATTTGCTTTTAGATCTTACATGCCCCAAGCATCACTAAAATTTTACCTCCAACATAAGTTGGTTGAATAGACATTTTAGGGACCCTCTACTCTTCTATTGACTCCTCACTATGAGATCCATATCTTTGGGCAAGGGTGAGGTCTGAGGATTCAAGAGTTGAATTGTAACCTTGCTTTAGAACTAATTAATAAAATAAACCAAGAGCATTTTTCATCGCATTTACCTTACTTGCAAGTTCTAAATTTTTGCTTTCTTGATGGTTTAGAGTCTCACATGCAACAACATTTCCCATTTTCAAGAAGCATTTCATTTCATGCAAGTATTGTAATCTCTTTTGCAAAAAGTTTAGTTTAATTTTCTTGTACTTGGAACATTCTCTACTTTAGCAAACTCTCTTTCATGTTTAATGATCATCATGTTCATGAGTCTCATTTTTCTTTACAAGTACTCTTATTTCATGTTGCAATGCTAATTGCATGTTGTTATCTTGGTCTAACATTTGAGTTTTTCTATCATCTCATTTACATTCTCCAAAATAGATTACTAATTGTTTGTATTTTGGCAAGATATCTTCACATGTTTTAATTCACCAATTTATATATCTTAAAAGAATTATTGTATCTTGCATTTATAATATCTTGTGCGAACAGTTTCTTGTTTCACTTTTCAGGATTACTTTTGCTTTCCATTTGAAAACAGTTCACTTCATTTAAGCAAATACAATTTCATTTTAAGAGCAATACTATGAAGACATTGGTTTTTCATATGTTTCATGTTTATCTTATGTATTGATGGTTATTGTTCATATCACATTTTTGTTTATAAATCTGAAGAAGTAACCTATTTAACTCTAACAACTCTCCTAGAAAACTCACATCTTTAACTTAGTTTTTCTCTAGGGACCACCCTCTATAGCTAACCTAGAAGATAGCTTAAACGGAGAGAGTCGAGATTAGTGTCACAGCCCCTTATCTGAGTTCCTTGCCACCAACCACACCTTGTGGGGTTAAAGGCTTTTCACACTAACTTGTACGTAGGTGTAGACGGCAAGCAATAACATTTTTGGCGTCGTTGTCGTGGACAAACTTTTTTGTACCTGGGAAATCGACTAACTTTTCGTTTTTGCATGTTGGATTTTAGAGTTAGATTCTTGTTCAAGTGGCGACTCCACTTATTCATTGTCTACAAGGATTTTTGCTTGAAGCCTCATTCTTGTAGAATTCTTGCTAATCTTGGACATGAGCCTCTCTCTAATATCCTTTTTCTCTTTCAAGGTCAAGTGAGCATGACATCATGAATGATATGTTTGCCCCTTGCAATTTTACTAACATTCCAGGATATCCAAATTTTATTCTGGATGAAGCAATTGAGGCTGTTGATGAGTTGCCTAGTTTTCTAGATAACAATGCCATTACCACCGAAACTAGGGATCTCATCAGGGAGTTGACTCAAATGATTAAGGATATGCAACTCAACCAAGCTCAACTCATTAAAAACATGGAACTCAATCAAACAAGATTAATAGTAAATCATGCACACGCAATAAAGGCCATGGAGGTCAATCATTCTAATCAGATGACCTCTATTCAAAAAAGATTGCGCCATGGAAGAAAAACAAGTGCAATTAATCAACACCATGGAAACAAATCATGCTAAGGAAATAAATGTTACGAAGGCTAATCAGATCACTTTTCGGAATAGGTTGGAGGAAATCGAAAGATTACAAGTACAAAAATTCTAGCTTAGGTTAGATGACGAATGGGAAAAGAACAAAGAAACAGATCATAAGCCTCCCCATCCTCTAAAGTAAGCTTCATCTCATTATGAGGAGAGCATTTATTCCATTGAAAAATGGCTAATTGAAGGTGACCTGGACAGAAAGGAAACTAAGGGGAATCAATTTTATGCTTATGAGACTGATCCATCACCCATGTTAGCGCAGATGCAAAATGGAGAAAGGAAGGTCAAAGAAGTCTTGGATACTTCGAATTTTCCATCTGAGCATCTTCAAGATCGAGCAGAATGGTCTACTTTGATTGCATCAACATCAACATCACAATCTATTAAGAAGAAAAGAAAAATGCAGAAAGGATTTGGTAAATCTGATGACCAGGTACAACACAGTGTTGAGACGGATCAAAGTCCTAAAATATTCAGAATTGGACAGGGCACACCAGAAAAGCAGCCCATGGATCTGCCGGAAAGAAGGTAGTTTCTTAGCATGAACTTTATTGAAAAAATATGATGCCATGGGGCATCTTTTTGTATCATATTTCTAACCTTATCCCTTGTCAAATTTTGTTTAAGTAGAATTCTTTCATGAATAAATTGTTATTTATGCTCTTACAATAAATTTCCATTTCTATACTTCATTTTATTTGATGATATTTTGAATGGATACTGCGAATATATATCTTTGGTTGGTGGATGCATATTCCATGTCCTTGCACACTATCACTTCATATCTAGCATGCATCTTCATATGGAGCTAAATGTTGACAACTGCAGTGGTACCTGACGATAATGGGAAGACTCCATGCCGAAGGATGAACCAGAAGACATTTGTACCATTAGATATCATCAGTTCAACAGAGTTTTGAACTCTACTTCTATTTCTCATCATCTTTCTCTTGTACCAAGATTCCACACCCTATGGAGATTTGTAATAAGTGATGCTAGTAATGACGAATTTGAGTTAGTATTGATTCTGTAACAGGCCTAGGTAGCTTGGGACCTTTCCAACAAGTGAGTATTACTCTGGGAGATTTTTTTTACTCGGTTAATTATCATCTCCCTACCAGGGATTAATAATTAATTGAGTTTTTTCCTCCAATTTTACCATACTAGATCACACAAAAAATGTTGTGGAATTTGATTAGGTTTAGGTAGTGATATTTTAATGTTTTTTAGATTTCCCGCAAGTCGAAAATTGCAATAAAAATTGTAATTGAATTGTAATAAGTGTTACCTAGAGAATTTGTATGGGGTATGAGTAATCAAAATTACACCTCTCACCCTCAACTTTCTATTATGACACACTTTGAGGGGTTAAAAATGTGTTTTGAACCCTCAAAACCCACTTTTTCTAAGTTTAGTGGGAAATCTGGCAATCAATTAAGCCATAAATTAAATAAACGAAGAAAAATAAATATCCACACATGCTAAATGAAGTGGAAATGAGGTGGAAAATTATGAAGGAGTCAAAGTGAAGTCCCAAGGTGATGTGGACTCCTAAAATCAAGGAAAGGATATGTGTTCAAATAAAATTGAATTTCTGACATTAAATGAGAGCTGCTTACTTGGAAATTCGGATTTGTGAAGTTAGTGCATATTTAGGAGGATTTGGGAGAATATTTGGTGAAGCTTTTTGTGCGAAATTGTCCTCACATGGGTTACCACCCATATACACTTGTCATTCCATCATAAAATTCGAGTTTGGCACATAAGGGAAAAATAAAATGATGTCCACTTGCCAAAATCTGATTTTTACACTTGGCAATGGAGCTCCACATATCAAATTCGAATTTGCCTTGTGATCTCCTCCTTCTCACCACTTGCCATTTGGTTCTTCATTGGGATTTTCTCCCAGCTTTCTATATAATGGAGCCATGGGCTCTCACATATTGTATATGGTTTTACTAGCAATTGTGCTTGCGGTGTTGGAAATACTAAGAGGGGGGTGAATCAATATTTCTTTCCAATTGTTATTTTTACCAGTTAGATCACTTATAATTAAAACACAAAATGAACAATAAAAATAAATTATTTTATTATATTCTTCAATAAAATAGATACAATAAAATATGTACAACAGGTGTAGGGCTCCAACCCTAAACGAAGACATCAATCTTCAATCTTCCATGTTCCAACCTGTTGCCAAGCACCAACTTGGACAATTGTGAGGCTCCGACCTCTAGGGCTTTGACCCTATCTATCCAAGGCACCAACCTTGTGTTTAGAGGCTCCAACGCCAAGGGCACCAACCCTTCTTTGGTTCAGGCTCCAACCTGGATTCTTGAGGACACCAATCCTCTAGGGCTCCAACCCTCTCTTCCAAGGCACCAACCTTGTCTCTATGAGGCTCCAACCTTTTGGGCTCCAACCACAACTTCACTTCGTCAAAATATCACTGGTTATTCTTCATGGCTCCCAAAGTCTTCTTCAATGAGCTCTGACAATCTTCAGCAATGCCTTCACTTAGTCTCCACGTCACATCATCAATGACAACCTTTTCTTCTTAGAAGGTATCACCACTGCTCTTCATCATACCTAAACACTTTCTCCTAGGTTACCTCATGATGGCTTCAATGCATCATGGTCTTCAAGGTAGGTCTACAAAATTTTCTCCAATCTGCCTTTCCAAAACTTCAAGTCTTCTTCAGCAACACTTCTATGGCTGCTCCAATAATGTATGTCTCAAAGATTTGCTTCTACAAGCTTACTAGATGCTACTCTTCAACAACAACTTCCTAAGACTGCCTTGACAAGGATTTCAACCTTGCTCCAAAAGTGTGCACAAACTATTCGAGGGCTAAGATAAAACTTCATAAACAATGCACCTTCAAGACTGTTGTAAACACCTTCTACAGGGAGCTCCACAATGTCAAGATGGCCTCCAAGTCTGCTTCAACCATGCAGTAGGGACTACCTCAACAAGGTGTCAACTCTTCAATGTCTGCTACAAAGGGGCTTCTACAATTCTGCTCCAAAGATGACACTCAACTCCACAAAGCATAGAAGGTATTTTTCATGTTTACTTCAAATAAGATTATATGCATCATTTATGCTTGAACATTGCTGCACAAAGGCTTTCAAGGCTGCCTTTATCTCTTACTGCTTGAGGATGACAATATGTACTTATTGAGCAGGAACCTTTACTTCAAATGATGAAATACAACAACATTTTGTTACTGGCCTCAGATCAATCCAGTAACCCACAGATTTGAACTTCAAATTCTGAACTTTATGCCACAATTTTGAGGTATAAAAGAAATTCACCACAGAAAAGTCTTGAGACTACAATCTAGAAAACCCAAACAAGTGCAATGGTGCTGATCCTTAACTCCGGCTACTGCAATAATAAAAGGTCTGAAGTCATGTACCTATCTCTTGTCCAAGGCTGCCAAACAGGTCCAAAGTCCTGTAGCTATCAGTCAACAGATCCGAGGTTTGGTTCAGGTCTGCACAGTCCGAGGTTTAAGGGTATAATCTGAGTTACTGCAATAAAAGTTTAGACCCAAAACTCATTTAAACCGTTCCTGTGCCTTATCTTTTCCTTTATCCGAGTTGCTGTGGTACTTCTGTGATAATAGCCGAGGTGAATGATTGAGAATGAGTTCTGAAACCCTTATATATAGTATTTTTTTGCAATCCAAGATGAAGATACACGTCACTGTAGGCAGGCCGACTTGAAAGACAAGGTGCAGGTCAGCTCACTATCAAAAAAATATTTTTTTACTTGAAAATTCAATATCTCACAAACTATTTGGAATTTCGGGGCAAGTAAGGGCTCCTTAGAAAGAGGAAAAAATCCTCTTTAAGATGGTCTAGGCCCCGTTGAGAAAAGATGTCTCTAAGGTGGAAAAAAATATTTTTCTTTGGGACTGTCTTTAAATTTTATGCATAAATTTTTTGGGACAACAAGGTCATTAGGCAAAAATTGTGCAGAGGGTGATTAGGACAGCAAGGTCATTAGGGCTACTTCATTGTTACGACTCCAAGTTCTTCATCATAGTGTGTTATCATGCTTGTCATCAATGTCATCTATGTCATCATGATAGTGTAGCATCCAAGTCATGTCATGTAATAGTGCAGCGATATGTCATCCATATGTCAAAGTGCAACATCCATTAATTTGCCATCAAGAGAGCTTCAAAGTAGTCTTCCAACCACCATCCATATCATCAAATGAGATCTTCCAACAATGTCATCATATGCCATCAAGTGATCTCCAAGTTCTTCATGTCATGCAATCATTGTCCATGTCATCAAATGGTCCTCCATGTCATCATTATAGTTTACAACCATTGTCATCAAGACCTTCATCAATGTAATATCCCGAAAGGGAAATAGACAGCAATACAAGCATACAACAATAAAGAAAATGCCGGAAATAGAGCATAAAGCAAATACACATAAAATGCCGGGAATGCTAAGCCATTTTATTAATCTGAGAATATAAAGGAATACAATAGATGATCTGAATGATAGCACCTATTCTTGCTCAAGGCAAGTGAAGAACTCTCTCAGAAAGACAGGAAAATGGTCAAGGCAAGAACACTGCGTCCTGCAAACTCGCCGGAAAATCGCCGTAATCGGCGGCCGCCGGAAAGGACCGGGGTTAGGGCCGATTGCGTCGTAATGAGCTGAAAATCTGCAAATCACCTGTACTCGCCAACCCGGACAAAACCCAGAAACCATATCAAAAATGGTCAGCCTCCAAAATCCACCGAAGAAACCCTCAAGGAATTACGCTGCCCCTCCAGGCCAAAGGTGATGCTAAAATGATATATGCCGAAATAGGGCCACAAACTCCCTTTAAAAATCTCCTACCGATAAAGACCGAGTCTCCACACCTGACCACCGAAACCCCGTGCATAACCCCGCACAGGAACACCAACTAGGACTGCGTCCTCTCTCCCAAAGACTGCGCAGTCACAAGAGAAGCCCAGCTCCTCAGCCAAACAACCAACCAAATCTCCCGCTAATGACTGAAGGAAAAACCTTGCCCGAGCAGGCACTCGAAGTCCCCCGGGGCTAAGGGTGAGATCTCCGACCGGAGACACTCAACGCACTAAACAGTGCTGCAGACAGGCTAAATAGCCAGCGTGCTCAAGAAGACAAAATGTCTAGCTCCAATATCATCAACAACAAGAATCCCCAAATGAGGAGGTTCCTCCATCTTTTATAGCATTGGTTTCCCTCCAAAACCAACGTAGTGTGTGGCCCCCCTTGGCTCCCCCTTAAGTCGCAACGTTGTGTCTACTAGGGAGTGAACTTTATTTTTAGAGTGAGTTATGTCCCCCTCTACTCACTTTTATTTATAATTTAATTATATAAGGCAAAATTGATCAAAATTAATATTTCCAATTAGCTGCTGCTAATTGGGAATATTACAGTCCTCCCCGCCAAAAATTGCTTGTCCTCAAGCAATCCCTGAACCAGCCTCCTCTCTCGCTGATGCTCCCCACTGACACTGCAAAATGTGCCTGGGTCTCAGATGCGCCACTGAAACCTCCCTGACCTCTGCATCACCCTGATATGAAGGGATCTCTCAATGCCAGGATCCCAAACTGATCTCTCACGGTACCAGCCAACCAATAGTCCTCCCGGATCCCATCGCCACCGTGGCCAATAATCGCACAAGTCCCACGGCTCGGACTGTGCACTGCCTCTGGCTATGACCAATGCTATAAGAGGTGAAGACCACCAACAAGCATCAATGCTCCCGGGCTCCTGCTGCATTGTACCTGTAGCTGCATATGCTACCCCTCCAACTGCATACCAACTCATCACCTCTCTCCAATCCAAGTTGTGACTCAATCCCATGTTGATCCTGCTCTCCTGAAATCGGGATGGAGTGCTGAAGAAATGATGTCCTGTGCCACCTTGCCAGCTGGAATCTATAACCTCTGTTATGTCCAAGGGCCCCTACTCGACTGTGCTCCCTACGAAGAATACCGTACCATCTAGAGGGTACCAACTCATGATCTCTCGCCAGTCCATCCTAGAAGAAGAATTTGATGTAGCAACAACAACTGCATGTGGAACATGCCTGGAAGGTTGCCGCCAACCCGTAATCATCTCCCACTGCCAAACTATCACATCTACCTCCAACATCTCCAAAGGATATTGATCTGTAGCTGCTGTCACAGTACTCGGTGTCCGTGCATCTGACTGCTCCACCTCAAAGGATTACCCCAATGCTAGCCACATATCCATCATAAGCTCAATGTGGGCACCCATCTGGACCTCACCCAAGGAAATGTCATGCCTGATGTCCATAATATCCTCCTCTGCTGACTCAGGCTCCATCATGTGTTGCTCTAGCTGAAGCGTCACAAGTGACTCATCACCCAGAGTATCTCCTATACAGTCCCCTGACTGCTCACCCTGCACACTGTAATACGGCTGCAATCTACTGTCATCATACCTGCATGACTGCTCTTGCTCCACAGAAGCAACCTCAACTGATCCTATGGACTCATATGAAAGAGAGTCCTCACCCTCGCATACAGAAGGAATGCCCTCCTGTTCTACCTCCGCCACCTCATCTACATTGAATATGCCATCCACCCTCTCACTGAAGTGTCGATACAATGTCCGGAGTCCAGACGCATGCTGGGATGCTACCTCTGCTGAACCCAATATCCTCTGCTCATGCATGATCTCAACATGCCCTGAGGGAAAAATGATGCATGTCTCCCTCATGACCTGCTCCCCAAGCGTAGGCTCAATAATGACTAATGTGCCACCACTGCAGAGGATCATCTCATCCCCTAAACTGTGGCTGTCAACTAGCATACTGACCCAGTGCCACTGCTGAGAAGTCTCTCGCCTAGTGTGCTGAGGGCCATCCAAATATCTTGGGTGTGCCTCACGGACCCTGCTGCTCATGCCCAAAGTGCCAAAGGACAACAACAAAATCAGTTGTGCCCATGAGTGATGTAGAAGAGTGTCGGATGTGTGAGTCCCTACAGATACCATCAAGTATCGCTCCTCTGTCTCCTCATCGATCCTGGGTGAAATACCCCCAAAGGTAAGCCCAGTGTCCTTGTCTGTGAGTCTCCCTGGATGCAATACTCTAAGACCCTGTTGTGCCGCGTCGTACGCCCTCGCAAGCCACCGGTCATCCATGTACCCCTCAACATGCCACTGCACACTAAGGCATACCCCTGAATACTGCTGGATCCCCCATGCTACTGCTGTACCACCCTGTACCGTCTCATGCCCTGACTGTGTCCAGGAATCTGTCACTCCCCGCGTGCTCTCAATGTGATGTAGGGCACTCCTACTCCACAATGCAGTCCCACACACTACGGTACACCACCATGTAGCTCCATGTCCACCAGTAGTCCACTGATCACTGCTAGAGGCTCCCACACATCCATGGATGTGATGTCCTAGAGCTGTGCCTCTACATATCGGACTACCACCAATCGGTATCGTCATGTCCACCGTCGCATCACTATACTCACCGACAAATGGATCATCACTGCAAATCATCCTCGAGGGGTCCAAGAAGTGAATCTCCCTATGGGTCAGTAGTGTTACCACCACTGCTCGGCTCCGCTGCGTCCTCTGTGCCCCACACAAAGGTGAAGAATCCTTGGCCCCATACAAGGCGCCATCTGGTGGCCTGCTAATGCCACTTCCTCCGACAAACTCCTGCCAAGGTATGTTGACCACCCCGTGATCCCGTGTACGAGTGTCATACCAAAACAACCTAGGGAGTCTGCCCATAAACTGGTTGGCCACTGGAGCTGACCCAAACTCCCCTAGCGCATGCACATGCTCTACTGCTTGGCCAACTGTACCCTCCAAGACACAGGCAACCAACCCGCCTAGGAAATGATAGGTGATCCCACCTGGATCCCAATGCCAATCTGGGGTTCCTATAATCCCCATGCATAGAAACTCCTGCTGAGCTACACTCGGATCCATCACCATCTCCATAGCCCGCTCCACCGAGTACCAACTCAAAATCTCTCTCCATCCAACCTCAACATGTGGATGCTGTACCCTGTGCAACTCTGATCGTCTCATACCGCTATCCAAGTCAACATATGGGATCTGACTAGGTGGCTCTGCCTCTCTCTCTCCAACGGGAAGAGATGACCCAACAACACTGCTAGTCCCATCCATGCATGCCTGAAGGGGAATGATCTGATGCTCCAACGTGCCCTCCGATTGTACCATCAGGGAATCCAGTCGTTCCCCAATGCGGACCAACTTGGCCGCCGACTTGGCACAAGTCACTCTCATACCCTCCAGCTCCTGGTCCTGCAACAAAATGGCCTCCCGTACTGACGTGGCCTTCCCTCTCAAAACTCAAAGGTCCGTCCGAAGCCGATGATACCGCTGTCTGCGACCATCATCCAATACCTCTGTACCTGCTAGTGCCTCATCGAAGGTGGATATATCTCCTAACGCCTCACCCATCTGTTGTGTGCTGCTACCACCTGAAGACTCGGACACAACTCCGATCATCACCTCAATGGATGGCTCTACTAAGGTAGGCTCTACCTTCTCCACTACCACATCAACCGACATGGCCAAGGAGGTCTCCAATGAGGGTGAATCCTGTGTCACACTAGGTGTAACCTCAGACTCCCTGCAATCCTGTGTGCCCTCATCCTCCAAGTGCAATGTTGCCACCTTAATGGCCTCTGACTGCGACATCTGATTAAGCTGGAAATAGATGTCCAACTTTTCTACCCAAGACTTTGCCGAACTGTTTGATGAGCCATCAAACATGGGCAAATGAAATCTGCTAGCCGCGCGGTGGTCATCATCATGATGTCTGTGTCCCCTGTGATGATCACGGGGTCTACCATCACGCTGGAGCTGAACATAATCTCTAAATGAGATAAGATCTCTGATTGTCGGCCCGCGTGCCAGGTACTCTGCAATGCAGGGGTCCATCTGGCCAGGGTCAACCTCTGGCTCCCGCTGTGCTGCTTCCCCTGTGTCCTCTGCTAGGAAAGTGGGCATAGTGGGTCGCGTGGGTGCATGCGATGCCATGATGGAGATAGCATCACGCTCTGGCATATGGTGTGACGTGCCTGATCCCTCACCGATTTGAAAATCCCTTGGGGTTTCCCGCTGCCTAACCTCCAGCGCAGTGAGTCTTTGTGACACATCCTGCATGTGTTGGAGGAGCGCCTCTCTAAATCTCCTCGCATCCTCCTCGTCTACCATAGGACCCTTTCTGCTATGTGTCTACAGGCTCCTCAGAAACTGCACGGCTGCTGCAAAACCATACTACTGCTTGATTTCGACCTCCGATTTACCCACTGAAAAATACTCGGAAAATTCTAGGAATTTGGGAAGGTGATCCTTGCCCAAAACCCAGAAAAACCCAGAAAACGTTTCTTCTAATTCCAACCTTCAAAATTTGACCCTTTATATTTTGGCCCTTTTTCCAATTTCGTTTTTGGTACTGCAACTGCTATTGCTCTCCAAAATTCCAGCAAACCTCTGTATGATCTCTTTCCCAATGTCATAGACCACAGGCTGAGCCAGAATTATGCTCTGATACCACTGTAATATCCCGAAAGGGAAATAGACAGCAATACAAGCATACAACAATAAAGAAAATGCCGGAAATAGAGCATAAAGCAAATACACATAAAATGCCGGGAATGCTAAGCCATTTTATTAATCTGAGAATATAAAGGAATACAATAGATGATCTGAATGATAGCACCTATTCTTGCTCAAGGCAAGTGAAGAACTCTCTCAGAAAGACAGGAAATGGCTGCTACAAGAACACTGCGTCCCAGCTGCTGGAAAACTGCCGTAACTGCGGCTGCTGGAATGGACTGAAGCTAGGGGCTGATCCCCTTGCCGGAATGAGCTGAAAATTTGCAGACCGCTTGTACTCACCACCCCGGTCAAAACCCAGAAACCATAACAAAAATGGACCACCTCCGAAAATCACCAAGGAAACCCTCCTCAAGGAATTACGCTGTCCCTCCAGGCCCAGTGCAGATGCCAAATGATATATGCTGAAATAGGGCCACAAACTCCCCGGAAAATCTCCTACTGATAAAGACTGAGCCTCCACACCGGATCTCACTGAAACCCCTGCAGACAACCCCGCAATAGAACACCTCCAACTAGAACTGCGTCCTCTCTCCCAAGGACTGCGCAGTCACAAGAGAAGCCCAGCTCCTCCGCCACACAACCAACCAAATCTCCCGCAAAACACTGAAGGGAAAACCTTGCCCGAGCAGGCACTCGAAGTCCCCCGGGGCTAAGGGCGAGATCTCCGACCGGAGACACTCAACGCACTAAACAGTGCTGCAGACAGGCTAAACAGCCAGCGTGCTCAAGAAGACAAAATGTCTAGCTCCAATATCATCAACAACAAGAATGCCCAAATGAGGAGGCTCCTCCATCTTTTATAGCATTGGTTTCCCTCCAAAACCAACGTAGTGTGTGGCCCCCCTTGGCTCCCCCTTAAGTCGCAACGTTGTGTCTACTAGGGAGTGAACTTTATTTTTAGAGTGAGTTATATCCCCCTCTACTCACTTTTATTTATAATTTAATTATATAAGGCAAAATTGATCAAAATTAATATTTCCAATTAGCTGCTGCTAATTGGGAATATTACAATCAAGAGGCCATCATCAATTGTGGTCATTCATTTAGTGTATGACATCATCAAGTGTATGACTCCATATGTCATCACGGATTAAGGTCTAGATCATCAAGGCACATGAAACCAATGAAGCGAACATCGCGATTTAATCGCGATTTTTTCGGGCGAACGATCTAATCGGCGATGTTTTCCCTGATGTTTTGAAAAAATAGCCGATCGGCAAAAAATCGCGATTCGATATGAAAAAATTGTGGCAAGGGAAAACAGCGGGGTTATAATGCGATTTTGATGTTTTTTTTTTCATTTTCACATGGACAGGTTTGGTTATGAGAGCTAAGGGGTGAAGGAGGAGAGCCAAGGAGGGAGATACGTGATCTTCAAGCCCAAGATTGAACAAAAGTGAAGAATTTCTTGCAAGCCAAGCGAACAAAAATCGAATTTGGACCAAGTGTCTCCGGCAAAACGTTTTTTCCAGGTATGGGCATCAAATTTGACTCTTTTTTTTTGTTTTTTTCTTGTTCTTCCATGGGTTTCTATTACCCATGTATTTTTCATCATTTGTGATTGCATTTGGTTTTTTTTTTTTTTTTTTTGAGAGGAGAGGGTTTATTTTGGTCAAAAATGCAAAAAATTGTTTGTTAAATTTTGTTTTTTATATTTCTTCTTGTGCTCTTAGTTTCTTCCCATTATTTTTGCTTGTGTTTCAACATGTATTTTTTCCCATTATTTTTGCATTGAGTTGAGGGTTTTTTTTTGTGAAAAAAATCAAAATGTTGTATGTAAAATTGTAATTTTTTTTATTTTATTTTTTAACTTGCAATTTTTCTTGTGCCCTAAGTTCAAATTTCAACGTTCAAAGTTCAAAGTTTCCAACATGCCAAGGAAATTAGATCCTTTATGGGAATTTGGTGAGCCTGATCAGGGGTTTGACCGATCAAACTTGACTTGCAAATTATGTGGTCATCACATGACAGGGGGTATACAGGTTGAAATACCACCTGGCACAAATTCATGGGCATGAAGTAGGCCCTTGAACAAACACCAATCCAGAAATAATCAAAAGAGCCATGAACTCATTGGGAGAAATAGAAACCACTAAACTCAGCAAGGCAGCTCTGAAGAGTCAAATATCAGGGTTTAGAGTTGACCATGAGAGTGGTAGTAGCTCTTCAGCATCAGCCTCTTCTACAGGCAGCCCCGTAGCTACCCCCTCATTTTTTGCTCCTAGAACCACTCACGGGGCACATCCATCTATCTCCTCCCTTATTAAAAAAAAGGAGAAGGAAGAAGCTGATAAGTTGTTGGGAAAACTGTTTCTTTGGAGTGATATTCCTTTCAGTGTTGCCAGGAACAATCCATTTTATCAGGCTACGATTGATGCTATCGTTGTTGTTGGCCCAAGATACAAAGCCCCTTCATATGATGACTTTAGAGGGCGCATTCTGCAAAATGAGAAAGTTGACTGCATCAAGAGATTGGAAGAGTTAAGGGCATCATGGGAAGTCACAGGATGCACTGTGATGTCAGATGGTTGGACTGATCAAAAGGGTAGGACCCTTATTAACTTCTTGGTCAGTTGTCCCAAGGGGACAATGTTTATGAAATCTGTTGACGCATCTGCACATGTCAAAGATGCAAGATTATTCTGTGATTTATTAGATGTGTTCATTCTGGAGGTTGGGCCCCAAAATGTTGTCCAAATCATAATGGACAACGCTGCAAACTATGTTTCTGCTGGCAAGATGCTTATGGAGAGGTATCCGAGCATATTTTGGACACCTTGTGCTGCACATTGCCTTGATTTGATGTTGGAGGACATCGGAAAATTTGATTTTGTCAAAGATATTGTAGAATCATCAAAGAGCATCACAAAATTTATATATAATCATGCATCTGTGCTTCATTTGATGAGGACATTCACCAACAAGAAGGAGTTGGTGTGGCCTGCTATTACACGACTTGCCACTAGTTTCATATCTCTTCAATCCCTCTTGAATTCTAAGTGGGATTTGAAGAGAATGTTTCTTTCAGATGAGTGGCGTGCTTTGACTATCAGCCGCAAATCAGAGGGAGAGGCCATTTGCAGGTTGGTGTCATATCAGGAAAGTTTCTGGGCTGGAGTGGAAGAGGTGTGCAGCATTACTGAACCTTTGGTAAAGGTTCTTAGATTGGTGGATGGAGACAAACCCGCAATGGGCTACTTGTATGAGGCCATGGATAGGGCCAAAGACGCTGTTCGCAGCTATTACGATGATAAGGGTGATGAGGGGTTTCAGAAACAACTTCTTTTATGGGAAGTGATTGATGATCGATGGAACAACACACTCCATCATCCCATTCATGCTACAGGGATCTTCCTAAACCCCAGATTTGCTTATTCATGTAGTTTCCTATTTGATGCTGAGGTCATGGATGGCTTTTTCACTTGTGTTCAGAAGATGGTGCCAAATCCATCAGAACATGCAGAGATATCCAAAGAGATGGAGGTATACAAAATGGTAGGTGGCACCTTGAGCTTCGACATGGCTGTCCAGGATAGGACTACTAAAATGTCAGGTAAGATTTTCATTATTTTAAAATTTTTCTTATGTTTGTAACTTTATAAGTTTATCTTATTCGTTGTAACTTGTAACTTGTAGATGCATGGTGGAGGAGCTACGGTGGCAGATTACCAAAACTCCAAAAACTTGCCATTAGAATACTCAACCAAACATGTAGCGCTTCAGGATGCGAGCGTAAATGGAGTGTATTTGAAAAAATACACACCAAAAAGCACAACAGGTAAAAAACTTAAAATATTCCAACTGATTTTTTGAATTCATTAAATATTTTTTTTAAATATTTAATTTATTAATTTATGACCCTTGTACAGGTTGGAGGCTCAACGGCTCAATGACATGGTTTACGTCTACTACAATCTTAGATTGTGGGTGAGACAACTTGAGAGGACACCTGATATGGAGGCCATCTCTTTAGATGCGATTGACACCACTGCTGAATGGAGGGTTGAGGCTGAGAGGCCTGTCATGGAGTCAGCCCCTGATTGGATAGAGCAGGAGGTAGTGGAGGGGGAGGAGGACGAGGAGGAGGAACAACAGCAAGAGGAGGAGGAGGAGGAGGTGACACCACCTACCACTACTACCGGTAGAGGACGTGGTCTGCCTCCTTTAGCTCCTAGTGCTTCAGGTTCCCATTCTAGTGCTTCAGTTTCTACTTCTAGAGCACGACAAAGCCCATTGCCAGTCCCGCCAGCTTCTTCATCTAGAGAGAAAGGCAAAGCTGTTGTATTTTCTCGCAAGAGGGGCAGAGGAAATCAGTAGTATAGGACCATAGGTTATATGGTGCATTGACATTCCTTTGTATATGACATTATGACTCATGATATGAGATACATTATTATATATTTTGTTGATATTTTGAGGCTGAGTTGACTCTTGAGACTCAGGACTTAGTATTCAAGACAAGATTCAGTTTTATGTGTGATGTAGCACTAGACATGATATTACACATCTTATATATTAGTTTTTTTTCATATTTATGTGTCAATGCATTTATTTTATGCTGTAGATGCTTTAGATATTAAAAAAATTGAAAAAAAATGAATATTTTTGTATGTGCCGATTTTTACCGATGTTTTCCCGATTTTTACGATTTTTTCCAATTTTTTCCCCTCGCCGATTTAATCCCGATCGCGATTTTCAAAACCTTGCATGAAACATTATAGCTAGTTCAAGGACTTCTTCATTAGTGGTTTCACATCTTCGTGGTTGACATCTTCATTGATGGCATCCTTGTCAAACAAGAGTTATGTCATCATCATCTAGAACCAGGCATCTCAAGAATATTTTCCATCTTGGCTAGTGCCATATTGACATCAATGACAACCTTGATTAACAAACTCCCCATTTGTCATTGATGGCAATATTCTTTCCCTTCATCATTCTCTCCCTCCTTGACATCAATGGCAAATAGGGTGCCCAAGTACTCCCCCTATCACACTGCTTCATGTTGCTCCCCTTGCCATGGTGCTCTTTCTTCTGGCAATGTGGTCCATGATAGATGTGACCACATTTCTTCATATGATGAACCGACTCCCCTTGCTTGCATAAACTCTTCTAGCTCAAGAAAGACTTCTTGCTTTGTGATCTAATGGAAGACGGTTTCAACAATGGTCCATTGGGTGAGATGGGATTATGTTCTTCAATGCTCCCAAAAGATGATCTAAAAGATGATTGTCCACCTAGTGCCCTTTCGCGGAATGATCACAAACTCCCCCTAATTGTATGCATGGTCTCCTTTTTGGCAAAGTCTCACCATCAAATACTTTGAATATCAAGGATGACTTCATCAAGTCAACAACATGTGTTGTTGGCTGGAGTGTTCAAGAGAGTTTCAAACCCAGTTTTCTTCCTTCTCCATACTTGTGTAACTTTCTTTTCTGGCTTGGTTGTCATGGTTCTAGCTTGTGTAGGGACCCAAGCAAGTAACAATCATGTGCCATATGTCCAATATTATGGCAATTGAAACACTCTATGTTGTTCATAATAAGAAATCATGACTTCTTCTTACAAAATTGCTTCTAGGATATTGAAGGGTACCATTATTTTTGTCTTTGTGATATGCCCTACAGTCTTTTGCCATGTGCCCAAAGTTTGTACAAGAATAGCAATAACCAAGAAATATACTTTGGTACCTCGGAGATCGAGTTTTCCTTGATGTACTTCTGAAGTCCCTTTGCCTTGGGATTCTTTGATGATATTCATTGCCTTTTGTATTCTTGACACCATCTGCAAGTCTCCTTGGAGTAGAATTTCTTCCGTTGTTGTCTTGATTCTTCTCCTTGCCTTTGCTAGAACTGGGAGCATCAACATTTCTTTCTAGGTTCCTCACATCTTTGTTGTTTGAAGCATTATCATTCTTGCTTGAGGATTCACCTGCATAGCCAAGACATGATTTATCAAGGGGAGACCTTTGATGACTTAGGATGTCATCTAGGGTTTGAGAGCTTTTCAAGTTCTTATTCAGCAAGTCAACTTCCTTTTTAAGAAAGACAATTTCTCCTTTCAACTTTTCACAATCTTCATCTTTCATAACTAGTTGCTTCTTCATTTCTTCCATCATCCTTGTTGCTTCATGTGCTTCGATTTTAAGGGAGATGACATTTGATTTCATTATGAAGACTTCTTCATTCTCCTTTGCTAGACTGCTCTCCATTTCTTCTTTTATTCTTGTAGCTTCACATGTTTCGGCCTTGAGAAGATTGATGTTTGATTTTAGTTTCAAGATTTCTTCATCCTTTTCTTCTAGTTGGCATATCATGGTGTTTCTCTCCTTTTTTGCTTCATTAACTTGTCCTTCTATGAATGCCAAAGTTTCCATCACCTTCTCGACTCCTTGTGCTTGTTTCCTTGATTCTTCTAGTTGAGATCTAAGAGAGGAGACCTCTTCCTTGTATTGACCAATCTCTGCTTCAAGATTGTTCAAGCTCTTAAGTCTTTGTTCAAGGTGGCTTGACAAAGTTCCTTCCCTTTTCTTTGCCTTATCCAATTGATTTGTCATAGATATGACTTCTTCATGATGCTTTCTTTTGTTTTGATGAAATTCCTCTTTAAGTTTGGCGAGCTCCTCATCTCTTTCTTGTACTTGAAGCTTGACAAAGTCAACTTCCTTCCTTGTCTTGTCTTTGTTACCATCTTGCGCTTTCTTCTTAAGTTCCTCATTTTCCTTTTTCAAACCATTAATCTCTTCCATGGAAGCCATACGTTTCTTCATGAGATCTTCTTCAAAGTCTTCTTTGTTCTCTTCATCTTCTAGGTCTTCTTTAGACTTGTTGTCATCTCTCTTATCTTCAGCTTCCTTGATGGATTCTGGACTTCTTTCTTGTTTTCCATCATCTTCTTGACTAGAGATCATTGTCAACACTCTTTTGAGTGAAAATCATGAAGTTTGTCCCATATGACTTTTGTTGACGAACATTTTTCAAATTTGGCCTTCACAGAATTTGTTAACCCATTCAAAATTGTCTTCATTGCTTTTGTATTGTACTCCTTGGATTCTTCGTCCATCGTGTCATTAGTAATCACTGATTTCCAAACTTCAGTTCCTTGAGTCTTCAAGAAATTCCTCATTCTTGCCTCCCATATATCAAAATTTCCATTGAACAATGGAGCCTTTGCAAATTGATTTACTTCAATTTCAATGGTTGAGGAAGACACATCTTTAGGAGGATTGGAGACTTTCTTCCTTGGCTTTGACAGCTATGTTCTAATGAACAACCTTCAAGTTGTTAGGCTTTGAGTGAAGGTATTGGCTCTAATACCAATTGTTGGAAATACTGAGACAGGGGTGAATCAGTGTTTCTTTCCAATACTTATTTTTACCAGTTAGATCACTTATAATTAGAACACAAAATGAACAATAAGAATAAATTATTTTATTATATTCTTCAATAAATAGATACAATAAAATATGTACAATAGGTGTAGGGCTCCAACCCTAGACGAAGACAAGGCACCAACCTTGCATTTAGAGGCTCCAACCTGTTGCCTAGCACCAACTTGGACTATTGTGAGGCTCCGACCTCTAGGGCTTCGACCCTATCTATCCAAGGCACCAACCTTGCATTTAGAGGCTCCAACCCCAAGGGCACAAACCCTTCTTTGGTTCAGGCTCCAACCTGGATTCTTGAGGACACCGATCCTCTAGGGCTCCAACCCTCTCTTCCAAGGCACTGACCTTGTCTCTATGAGGCTCCAACCCGCAACTTCACTTCGTCAAAATATCACTAGTTATTCTTCATGGCTCCCAAAGTCTTCTTCAATGAGCCTTGACAAACTTCAGTAATGCCTTCACTTAGTCTCCACGTCACATCATCGATGACAACCTTTTCTTCTTAGAAGGTATCACCATTGCTCTTCATCGTACCCAAACACTTTCTCCTAGGTCACCTCATGATGGCTTCAATGCATCATGGTCTTCAAGACAGGTCTAGAAGATTCTCTTCAATCTGCCTTTCCAAAACTTCAAGTCTTCTTCAGCAACACTTCTATGGCTGCTCCAATAATGTATGTCTTAAAGATTTGCTTCTACAAGCTTACTAGATGCTACTCTTCAACAACAACTTCCTAACACTGCCTTGACAAGGATTTCAACCTTGCTCCAAAAGTGTGCACAAACTGTTCTAGGGCTAAGATAAAACTTTATAAAAAATGCACCTTCAAGACTGTTGTAAACACCTTCTACAGGAAGCTCCATAATGTCAAGATGGCCTCCAAGTCTGCTTCAACCATGCAGTAGGGACTGCCTCAACAAGGTGTCAACTCTTCAATGTCTGCTGCAAAGGGGCTTCTACAATTCTGCTCCAAATATGACAGTCAACTCCACAAAGCATAGAAGGTATTTTTCATGTTAATTTCAAATAAAATTATATGAGGCTACATCATTTATGCTTGAACATTGTTGCACAAAGGCTTTCAAGGCTGTCTTTATCTCTTACTGCTTAAGGATGACAATATGTACTTATTGAGCAGGAACCTTTACTTCAAATGATGAAATACAACAACATTTTGTTACTGGCCTCAGATCAATCCAGTAACCCACAGATTCAAACTTCAAATTCTGAACTTTATGCCGCGGTTCCGAGGTATAAAAGAAATTCACCACAGAAAAGTCTTCAGACTGCAATCTGGAAAACCCAAACAAGTGCAATGGTGTTGATCCTTAACTCCGACAACTACAATAATAAAAGGTCTGAAGTCCTGTACCTATCTCTTGTCCAAGGCTGCTAAACAGGTCCAAAGTCCTGTAGCTATCACTCAACAAATCTGAGGTTTGGTTCAGGTCTGCACAGTCCGAGGTTTAAGGCTATAATCTGAGTTACTACAATAAAAGTTTAGACCCAAAACTCATTTAAACTGTTCTTGTGCCTTATCTTTTCCTTTATCCGAGTTGTTGTGGTACTTCTGTGATAATAGCCGAGGTGAATGATTGAGAATGAGTTCTGAAACCCTTATATATAGTATTTTTTTGCAATCCAAGATGAAGAGACACGTCACTGTAGGCAGGCAGACTTGAAAGACAAGGTGCAGGTTGGCTCACTGTCAAAAAAATAATTTACTTGAAAATTCAATATCTCACAAACTATTTGGAATTTCGGGGCAAGGGCTCATTGGAAAGAGGAAAAAATCCTCTTTAAGATGGTCTAGGTCCCGTTGAGAAAAGATGTCTCTAAGGTGGAAAAAAATATTTTTCTTTGGGACTATCTTTAAATTTTGTGCAGAAAATTTTTGGGACAACAAGGTCATTAGGCAAAAATTGTGCAGAGGGTGATTAGGACAGCAAGGTCATTAGGGCTCCTTCATTGTTACGACTCCAAGTTCTTCATCATAGTGTGTTATCATGCTTGTAATCAATGTCATCTATGTCATCATGATAGTGTAGCGTCCAAGTCATGTTATGTAATAGTGCAGCGATATGTCATCCATATGTCAAAGTGCAACATCCATTAATTTGCCATCAAGAGAACTTCAAAGTAGTCTTACAACCAGCATCCATATCATCAAATGAGATCTTCCAACAATGTCATCATATGCCATCAAGTGATCTCTAAGTCCTTCATGTCATGCAATCATTGTCCATGTCATCAAATGGTCCTCCATGTCATCATATAGTTTCCAACCATTGTCATCAAGAGGCCATCATCAATTGTGGTCATTCATTTAGTGTATGACATCATCAAGTGTATGACTCCATATGTCATCATGGGTTAAGGTCTAGATCATCAAGGCACATGCAACATTATAGTTAGTTCAAGGACTTCTTCATTGGTGGTTTCACATCTTCGTGGTTGACATCTTCATTGATGACATCCTTGTCAAACAAGAGTTATGCATCATCATCTAGAACCAGGCATCTCAAGAATATTTGCCATCTCGGCTAGTGCCATATTGACATCAATGACAACCTTGATTAACATGCGGAAGCACTGCTACTTTGTACACTTTTCAAGAATATCAATAAAAAGACTTTGGGAGTCCATTCATGGGTGTTCTTCCTTTGGAGCGTGGTGCATTGTGAACTATTGGTATAATTTTTTCTATGCTTTGAGTTATTTCATTTTCCATGTATTGTGAACTTGTTAGTGCATAGCTATCTTGTATTAACATTTGATTTGAAAGTAGCTCTAGAAGTTGAAAGTTCTAGTTTATTTTCAAATAAATTTCTAGAAGTTTCAATTCATTGTTTACTTATCTAAATTTACATGGACTAATGTGTGACTTGAGTATTGTAGAAGAATTCTTTTTGGATCAAGCGTGAGGGGAAGTCTTTGGGAGAGCAACCCACTCTTGAAAAACCTTCAAAGGAAGTCTCATTTGTTATTTGGATTTTTATAGTTTATCTTACGAAAAAGTGTCTTGCAGGGATTCGTTTGGCATAGTTTGTATGCATGCAATCATTTAAAAATATTTTACTTTTCATTGTGCTTCCTTGGATCATATTTTGTTATTTAAAGAGATTAAGCATGGCTAGACAAAGAGGAGAGTTTACTCATCCTCTTTGGCTTAGCCCTTTGTAGATTATTGTGCAATATTTTGTGTTTTTCTTTGTCTAACACTTAGTTGGTTTTTTTTGTAGCATTCATTTTCTAACTTGTTTTCTTGTAGCAATTTGTGGGATTCACCTTCAAGAAACCACTAACAAATTGTTGCAGGACCTTTGAGCTCTAATGTCAAACAAGGAGGACTCTCTATTTTTCCATTGGTCATGGGCAGTTAAGGAGCTTCCTTGAGGAAGACCGAGTTCCTTTTGTGGTTTCTTCTCTCTCTTAGTCGTGAGCATTAAGGAGGCTTACCCTCTCTTCTTCACTTATAAAAATATGATTTCTATTGAGTCTTTATATTGCAAAAATTTCTCATCAAAGATAAATCTAAGACCTCAAGTTTCATTTGTAAAGGTTTTCCTTGAGCTTGTAGGAGGCTTCATAGTCTCTTACCTCTAACAACCAATAAAATTTTTGATTTTTGGAGCGTGGGTCTTACCCATTGGCATCTCAATCTCTCCATTTTTTGGAGAGGACTTGTGGTGTGATTTGTTGATCTATTTAAATTGCATGCATCTCATCTAATTGGTCAATTAACACAACCATGCATTTCATTCATTTCACTGGCTATTCACTTTGATTTGCTACAAGTTTTAGGAGCATTTACTTTCATAGCAAATTCATATTTTTTTTATATGCAAGCATCTTTACCTGAGTTTATTTAGCTTGAAATCATACTTCAAATTTTCTTATGCTTCACCATTGAGCACACTCTACAATCTTAAGTCTGATGCATCAAGTAAAACTGCATTTTATTTCATGATAAGCAAATATATTTCAAGTTGAAGTTGAATTTTCATTTTCATGTTAATTTACTTTTAGCTCTTACATGCCCCAAGCATCACTAAAATTTTACCTCCAACTTAAGTTGGTTGAATAGACATTTTAGGGACCCTCTACTCCTCTATTGACTCCTCACCGTGAGATCCATATCTTTGGGCGAGGATGAGGTCTGAGGATTCAAGAGTTGAATTGTAACCTTGCTTTAGAACTAATTAATAAAATAAACCAAGAGCATTTTTCATCACATTTACCTTACTTGCAAGTTCTAAATTTTCGCTTTCTTGATGGTTTAGAGTCTCACATGCAACATCATTTCATATTTTCAATAAGCATTTCCTTTCATACAAGTATTGTAATCTCTTTTGCAACAAGTTTAGTTTAATTTTCTTGTACTTGGAACATTCTCTACTTTAGCAAACTCCCTTTCATGTTTAATGATCATCATGTTCATGAGTCTCATTTTCATTACAAGTACTCTTATTTCATGTTGCAATGTTAATTGCATGTTGTTATCTTGGTCTAACATTTGAATTTTTCTATCATCTCTTTTACATTTTCCAAAATAGATTACTAATTGTTTGTATTTTGGCAAGATATCTTCACATGTTTTGATTCACCAATTTATATATTTTAAAAGCATTATTGTATCTTGCATTTATAATACCTTGTGCGAACAGTTTCTTGTTTCACTTTTCAAGATTACTTTTGCTTTCCATTTGAAAACAGTTCACTTCATTTAAGCAAATACAATTTCATTTTAAGAGCAATACTATGAAGGCACTGGTTTTTCATATGTTTCATGCTTATCTTATGTATTGATGGTTATTGCTCATATCACGTTTTTGCTTATAAATCTGAAGAAGTAATCTATTTAACTCTAACAACCCTCCTAGAAAACTCACATCTTTAACTTAGTTTTTCTTTAGGGACCACCCCCCCATAGTTAACCTAAGAGATAGATAAAACAAGAGACTCGGGATTAGTGTGACAGCCCCTTCTCTGAGTTCCTTGCCACCAACCACACCTTGTGGGGTTAAAGGCTTTTTTCACTAACTTGTAGGTAGGTGTAGGAGGCAAGCGATAGAAAACCCTGCATTTGACCCTGTTGGAAACACTGAGAGGGGGGTGAATCAGTATTTCTTTTCAATTGTTATTATTACCAATTAGATTCGACACAAAATATAGAAATGAATAATTTATTATGGAAGGAAGGATAATGATCATTTTATAAATGAATGAGTACAATGATTGCCAAGCACCAACTTGGACTTAATGAGGCTTCGACCTCTAGGGCTTCGACCCTATCTTCTCCAAGGCACCAACCTTGTGTTTAGGGTCTCCTACCCCAAGGACACAAATCCTTTCTTCATTTATTTACCAGACTATCAGTTCAAAGATGTTTTATTGCACTAATCTACATCACCAATTTTGCACCATACTTCACCGTTTATTCAACACCACACTGCTCCATTAATTATGTCCCACTGTTCTTGCAATACACTGCACTTATTCTTCTGTTCTGCACCAAAACTTCACCAACTGTATTAAGGTGTCAAAACTTCACAATTTACTATACTTCTAGCACCATGTTGCACTAGGACTAATTTGCCCCTCACTGTACCAACAATACCAATTACAGGTTCGGTCTTCTTATGAACTGACTAGTCTTCAACAATTCCTAGCAGCCTGAAGTAAGAGATAGCAAATCTGAATTTTGATGCTTGCAATACAGCCTTGAATAGTTAACCCTTTAACAAGCTACAACAGGTCCGAAGGTGAGCAAGATAGCACAGTTCTGAGATATAGCAAATAGTCCGAAATACTACACTTATTCTAGGTTAAGATGTCCCAACCATTCCAATTTAAAATAGATTCAAGCTACTATATTGCAATACTAGTCATTGCAATTCCAAGAAAAGAGATATATGCCACTGTAATTGTTTACTGGTCTGAGCCATGAAGTCTGAGCCACTGTAATATATACAGGTCTGAGGGTAAAGACGGTGATACGTTGTGTTTAGGTCCAAACTCTGTTTCAATGAGGTGGTCTGAGGCTAATACAATGGATCTGAGGTGTATTACAGTGAGTTTTGGACAGGTCTGAGCCAAGCTTCAGGAGGTCTGCAACAAAATCCAAGCTACAAATAGGTCCAAGTAGAAGCAGGTCCGAAATATGAAATGGTACGAAGCTATAACAGTAGATTACAGTGAGCCTGTGGGTGTCCAAGCTTCCTGGAGGTGTCAAATATCAAATTTATAACCCATAAACATAGACCCTTTCTCTTTAATTTAATGCTTCCTCTCTTTTAAGTTCACGAGTTGTGAACTGTAATACTTTTCTCTTTGGATTCTCACCGAATTGCTTGGAAAGAAATGAGCTATGAGGTCTTATTTATAAGCATTATGATGTGAAATAAGGGGACGTGGCCCTTGGAGGGAGGTCAACAGTAGGGATAGGGCATAGGTCAGCTATATGTCAAAAATAGGATATATAATTTTCAAAAATCAATTTCTCCTAGAATATTTGGAGTTTCGAGCCAAGTAATAGCTCATTGGAAAGGAAAAATTATGCTCTAGATGATGGTGAAGGTTTCATAGAGAAATTTTGCCTCCAAGGTAGTGAAAAATAATTTTCAATGTGACTGGTCATGTATTGGTGTAAAAATGGAGGTAGGGCAAAATGTCTTGGGCTTCTTTGATTCTTCATCATAAGGTTACCGTGCCATAGTGATATATGTCTTCATGTAGTCTTCGATCATCTAGATGACCAAAGGGCATCATCTAATCCTTCAACATGTATGGTCATCAAAGTACATGATTGACACTTCTTCATCATCATCTAGCATCCTATTCCCATATTTACATCAATGACAACCTAGATTAACAATCTCCCCCTTTGTCATTGATGGAAATATTCCACCTTTTTCTCCCCCTTTGACATCAATGGCAAATGGGGTGCCAACATACTCCCCTGTCATGCTGCACCCTGTATTACGTTGCTCCTTTGCTTGGTTTCTTTAATGCGAGGCAAGTGCAATGACCCCCATCTTTTGATGAAGATATTCAAATGCTTCTCGAGGAAGGGGTTTTGTAAAGATATCTTCAATTTGTTCCTTTGGGTTGACATATTCCAACTTGATATTTTGTTCATCAACATGTTCACGGAGAAAGTGGTATTTGATTGGAATATGTTTGGTCTTCGAGTGCATCACCGAATTCTTTGAAAGGTTGAAAGCGCTAGAGTTGTCACAAAAAATGGTGATTGGTTGCTTAGTTTCTATGTTGACATCTTTCAAAGCTTCCTTCATCCATAGTATTTGTGTAAAACAATCAACAACAGCTATATATTCAGCTCTAGCTATAGAAAGGGACTATAGATGATTGTTTTTTGATGAGCCAAGATACAAGACAATCTCCCATAAAGAATGCATTTCCACTGGTGCTTTTTCGATCATCCACGCTTCCAACCCAATCAACATCGAAGTAAGTTGTTACAGTAAGAGTTGAGCTCTTGGGATACCAAAGACCAAAATCAGTAGTTCCTTTCAAATATCTAATTATTCTCTTCACATCTGCTAGATGAGACTTGTTGACCACTGGAGTGGCACCTAATGATTATGTGAAGACTCCATGCCCAAGGATGAACCAAAGGACACTTGTACCATCATATATCATCAAATATCATCAGTTCAATAGAGTTTTTAAAGTCTACTTCTATTTCTTATCATTTTCTCTTATATCCATATTCCACGCCCTACAACAAATTGTAATAAGTGATGCTAGTAATGATGAGTTTTGTGTCAGTATTGAGTCTGTAATAGGCCTAGGTAGCCTGGGACCTTGCCAACAAGTGAGTATTACTCTGGGAGGTTTTTTTTACTCGGTTAATTAGCATCTCCCTACCAGGATTTAATAATTAATTGAGTTTTTTCCTTCAATTTTACCCCAAAGCCAGAGTACGGCTTGATGGTGAGGCCTTGGGTGAGTCCTAGTGTCTAGAGTCAATGTATATTACCATACTAGATCACACAAAAAATTTAATGGAATTTGGTTAGGTCTAGGTAGTGACTTTTTAACTTCTTAGATTTCCCATAACTCGAAAATTGCAATAAAAATTGTAATTGAATTGTAGTAAGCGTTACCTAGAGAAGTTGTATGGGGTATGAGTAATCAAAATTACACCTCTCATCCTCAACTTTCTACTATGACACACTTTGAGGGGTTAAACATGTGTTTTGAACCCTCAAAACCCACTTTTCCTAGGTTTAGTGGGAAATCTGGCAATTAATTAA
The DNA here is from genome assembly GCA_034641835.2 of Pinus albicaulis. NCBI lineage: Eukaryota > Viridiplantae > Streptophyta > Pinopsida > Pinales > Pinaceae > Pinus > Pinus albicaulis. Next base: position 1,067,899,365 of record CM076580.1, read on the forward strand.
GTCGGAAATTAAATAAATGGAGAAAAATAAATATCCACACATGCTTAATGAGGTGGGAAATTATGGAGGAGTTAAAGTGAAGTCCCAAGGTGATGTGGACTCCTAAAATCAAGAAAAGGACATGTGCTCAAATAAAATTGAATTTCTGGCATTAAATGAGAACTGCTTACTTGGAAATTCGAATTTATGAAGTTAGTGCATATTTGGGAAGATTTGGGAGACTATCTGGTGGAGATTTTGTGGGAACTTGTCCCCACATGGGTTACCACCCATATACACTTGTCATTCCATCATAAAATTTGAATTTGGCACATAAGGGAAGAAGAAAATGACGTCCACTTGCCAGAATCCGATTTTTACACTTGGCAATAGAGCTCCACATATCAAATTCGAATTTTCCTTGTGATCTCCTCCCTCTCACCACTTGGAATTTGGTTCTTCATTGGGATTTGCTCCCAACTTTCTATAGTTAGGATATTCTGACACATAGAAAATAGTTAAGTATAACTTGGTTTAGTGTAGAGTTAGGTAAAGTGTGTTTCTTTACCATGTACATTTGTAACTTATAATCCAACAATCACGATTTGTAGTGATCCGACGATTCACTCTCCTCGGTATTAACAACACTTGATCCATGGCTTAGCACCCAATTGGTCCATGATCTCTATTTAAAGAGCATGTAGGGTCATTTGTTCGGTAACCGTTTATGAGAGAAACATATGTAACTTTTCTTTTATATTAATAAATTGCCTGAAGTGGCCACGTTGGCTCAGGTCATTAACTATTTCCCTCGTCGAGAGTTTTAACCATGTGATATACTGGTGTACTGATTTGTGATCTGTTTGTGAGTAGTGACTTTTGGTGTTTGATCTAAGGAACTTACCTTGTAAATTCCTACATGGTACCGAGCTATTTTGAGGGCCCCATCCATTGTTGATCCAAATCCGAAGCCGGTTTGACTGCATGCAACTGCCGTTATCTAGATCTATTATTTATGAACCCTTTTGGGCTTGGAGAACGACTCTGTTGTGTCCGGAGCATCTGTTACAGTGAGGAACCCCTTTTCGTTTCATGCGAAAAGGTTTCTAGTTGCCCAAGTTATGTCATTTTAGATCTGGAAGTATAAAGTATCTGTTTTGCAGTTATATTTATTAATCATTTTGTTGATTTTGGTTCCTCTGTTTATTTCGGTTTACAATTTTTCTATTGTCAGATCTATACCCTCTTCTCTGTATATGCTATTTGCTCTGCGCTGTGTGAGATCTTGGCAAATCAGAATCAAGAAGAGGGGATTTTTTTTGCTACATATGCTCTTTCCCTATGTCTTTGTGCGATCTCGGGAAATCAAAAATAACAAAAAAGTGATAGTTGCCGGTAAGGCTAACCGAAAATATAACGTTCCGCCGTAAGGGTTGTATTTCGCTTTTTTTATGCTCGGATTTTGTGTTTTTTGTTCAAGAAAAAGCACGCACACTGAAGAGTTACAAAAAAAAAAAAAATCCTTCCTCCTTTCAAACAATTACAGAATCCTTTTACTAGCTCACTTGGTGTAAAGTTAGTTTATGAGAATAGAGGTCTTGGGTTCAAGTCTCTTTCTCAACCTTCTTTTTCTAAAAAGGTTTTTGTTAAAGGGGCGGGATTTTTTTTTTAAAGTAGAATTTCATTATCAAATTTCAACCGTTCCCGTAACTACAAGTTATCTACAACTCGGGCTTTTTAGCGTATAACAACTTCTTCATCCGAGTCGCTTTTTTTTTAATCGGCCTAATTTTTCAAGATCTTTCCATTGGAGTATATCAGACCTTTTTCACTTCGCTTTTAAAAAATTGGAAAGTGTTTGCCCTATTATTCTAATCAAAGACCCGCTTATTTTAACATAATTTCACATGGTAGATTTACTTAGAAGTAAAGGGCTTTATAGAATAACCACAGACAAGAAACTAAACTCTATCGATGGAAATAAAGTCAAGCAATGGGAAAATAAACAAGATCAAGCACAAGGGTTGATAGGAATGTCCATTGCTCAATATCTTCGATTTCATATCCTTGAAATTGACACCCCTCATGAAGCCCTAAAAAAGATAAATATTGTTTTTGGCATTCAAAATCAAATCAAGGCCCACTAGCTTGAAAATGAGCTTCTTACTTTGGACCTCAATAATTTCTTCTCTATTGAATATTTTTTGTCCAAATTCAAGACCCTTAGACTTCTTTTAGAAGGTTGTAAGGTCAAAAAGGAAGGAAGTAGCCTCATCTATTCCATTCTTGCTAAGCTTGGCCCTGTATACTCTGTATTTGTTTCCACCTTCCATTCCACTAGAGAAGCCATCATTTCTCAAGGAACAGCCTACAAGAACCCTTCTTTTGATGTCTTTTATGATTCTTTGATAAGAGAACAAGAAAAACTCTTACACCTTGGTCTTATCACTTCTGGAAAATATTCTAACAAAGCCTTGGCACCCCAACAACAACCATATCAAAAGAATCCCTAGAAGTATTATCCTAAAAATTATGGTCTTAAAAAATACAAGGGTCCTAAGCAATTTCAGCAGCAAACTGAAAAAGCAACTCACCAAACTGATAAGGAAACTAAAAACAAAGGGAAGAAAACAGATAGACATTGCAACTTTTGTAATCGTGATGGCCATGTAGAGTCCAAATGTTTTAAGAAGATGTAAGCCTTGGAAGCAACAATGAAGAAGCACCACATCAATTTGGAGACCTCTTCAACTTCATCTTCAGGAATAGCACTTTCTACTTGTGGTTGTAAAGCATCTGCTTATACATTAAATGTATCTTCTTCTTCTCATTCTCATGAGTGGATAATTGATTCTGGAGCTTCTTACCACATGGCCAAAAATAAAGCCATGTTTTCTTCTTTAAATGATTGTAACACCAAACATATTTATGTTGGTGATGATAGTTCTCTTAGTGTTGTAGGATCTGGAACCATTCATCTAGATAATGGTCAATTTAATGATGTACTATGTGATCCTACCTTACCATGCAACCTTCTATCTATTTATCAGATAACTCATTCAGGTGAAGGGAAAATAGTAAAATTCTCACCTCATGATGTTGTAATCAAGGACCTCAAAGATCCTAGACATATTTTAGCTATTGGCATTGTTGATGATTCCACAAGGTTGTATAATTTTGACAACTTTGGGTCATCATGTCTTGCCTCCAATTTTGTTGCTCATAATGATGAAGTGAGCAAACTTTGGCATGAGCAATTTGTTCACTTAAACTATCGCTCTCGTCAAAATCCATGTAAAGAAAATATGGTGAAATATCTTCCTATGGTATATTTTCGAGATGGTGTTTGCTCCGGATGTGTACTCAGAAAACATCATCGAGATAGTTTGACAAACATGCCACTTGGCACGCTTCAGCCCCTTTGTAGCTTGTGCACAGTGATTTATGTGGTCCACTTCATGTTGTTTCTTTCTCTGTTTGCAAGTACTTCTTAACTTTCATTGATGAATTTTCTAGACACACATGGGTATACTTCTTAAAACTCAAGAGTGAAGTTTTTAAGATGTTCTTGGCCTTTAAGGCCTTTGTTGAGAAATAATATGGACATCAAATTCTTAAGTTAAGATTAGACAATGGAGGAGAATATGTTAACAACAAATTTATCAACTTTTGCACTAAGCATGGCATTCAATTGCAACATACTGTTCCATATACTCCACAACAAAATGGTGTAGCTGAAAGGAAGAATCGCACCTTAAAAGAAATGGTTGATTGTATGCTTCAATCTAAAGGACTTAGTCTCAATTTTTGGGTAGAAGCAATTAACTGTGCAAATTACATACTAAATCGTACTCCTACTAAGGTTTTAAGGAATGTAACTCAAGAAGAAGACTGGAGCTCAATCAAAACCAGATGTAAGTCACTTTCATTTTTTTGGAAGTGATGCTTGGGCCCATATTCCAGATGCGAAACAGAAAGCCTTAGAATCTAATAGTGAAAAATGCATTTTTGTTGGATATTCTGAAGATGTCAAAGGATATAGACTTCTTCAACCAAAATCCAAAAATATAATCATTAGAAGAAATGTAAAATTTGATGAAAATATATCGGCATGTGAGCCTAGTTCGGCGGGTGTGCCACCTTTGGCCTGCGAGCCTGATTAGGCATATGTGCCACCTCTCTCTATCTCTTCTATTTTTGATAACATTCCTTCTAGTTCAGATGATGACAATGAGGATGAAAATCCTCCTCCACCTCTTGAAGATATTCCTTCCACTCCACAGCTTCCAATATGGGTCCGCTCTACTTGGGATGCAACAGGTTCTCTTGTAGGTGACCCTGCACATTGACGACATACATGTTCTCAGTTCTAAATAGCCTCTTCATTATTGGCTCAAGTTATAGAAAGTCCTGATCCAAACACCTTTGAAGAAGCTTCTGGTCATCCAAATTGGGATGAAGCTATGAATGAAGAATATTGTTCCTTATTGGAAAATGATACTTGGGATCTTCTTTCTCTTCCAAAAGGAAGAACTTGTCAGATGCAGATGGGTTTACAAAACAAAGTTTGGACCAGATGGAAAAGTGGATAAACATAAAGCTCATCTTGTTGCTAAAGGATTTTCACCAGTTGAAGGCATTGACTATACTGAAACCTTCTCCCCTATTGCCAAAATGAATTCTATACGCCTTGTTCTTTCCCTTGCTGCCTCCTTTAAATGGGAAGTCCATTAGATGGATGTTAAATCTACCTTCTTACATGGAGATTTGCATGAAGAAATCTACATGGAACTACCCCCTGGCTTTATCCAAAACGACTCTAGTGTTGTTTGTCGCCTTAGGAAGTCTCTCTATGGTCTCAAACAAGCTCCTCGGGCTTGGTATGCCAAAATGGATAGATTTCTATTAAACAATGGCTTTTCTAGGTCTCATTCTGACAACACTGTCTACACCAAGAAAGTGGGTAAGTCCTTCACCATCCTTGTTCTTTATGGTGATGATCGTATCCTTACTAGTAGTGATCCCAACCATATAAACCATGTGAAGGCTAGCCTAAAAAAGAAGTTTGAAATGATAAACTTAGGACACTTGCATTATTTCCGTGGTCTTCAAGTCTTGCAATCCAAAGAAGGTATTACCCTCTCTCAGTCCAAGTATGTCTGTGATCTTCTACACCACTTTCACATGGAAGACTGTAAGCCAACCCCTTCTCCCTTTCAGTCTGGAGTCAAGCTTTCAGTCACTTGTACTACCCCTAAAGTTGATGCTACCTTATATCATCAACTTGTTGATGGCTCCTTATCTAGCTTATGCAGATCACGACCTTTCCTTTGTCGTTTGGTCTTGTTGCTCAGTTTATGCACCAACCTCATGAAGGTCACTGGAAAGCAGCTAAAAGAATACTTCGATAAATTCGAGGTACAGTTCAGTTCAGGATTCATTACAGTGCAGGAGCATCTCCATTATTGATTGGTTTCACTGATTCTGATTGGGTTGGTGACCCTGATGATAGAAAGTCTACTGCAGGATATGTATTCACTCTTGGTTCAGGACCTATTACTTGGTCTTGTAAGAAACAAAGTGGCATCTCTCTTTCTTCGGCAGAAGCAGAGTATCGTGGTGTCGTTGAAGCAAGCAAGGAAGACATGTGGCTTCCGTCAGATCCTGTCTGAATTTGGTCTTCATCAGCAGCATCCAACTACACTTTGGTGTGATAATCAGAGTGCCATTCAACTATGCAAAGATCCAATTGAGCACAAGCGTATGAAACACGTTGAGCTTCATATACACTTCATCAAAAAGCTTATTCATGATCGTGTTCTTAAAGTACAATATTGTTCAACCAATGATCAAGCTGTCGATATCTTTACAAAGGCTCTCACAGAAGCGAAGTTTACCAAACTTCGATCCATGCTTGGAGTTCAAGAAAGTTATCATTAAGGGGGGATAGGCTCTAATGCCTCCTTCCTTCTCCTACTGTGTCACCTTTGTAAATCCTTCAATCCTATCCCAAGTTGTTCTTAAGGGGAGATGTTAGGATATTTCGACACATAGGAAATAGGCTCCTTTTGTGTCACCTTTGTAAATCTTCAATCTATCCCAAGTTGTTCTTAAGGGGGATAATAAGGATATTCTGACACATAGGAAATAGTTAAGTATAACTTGGTCTAGTGTAGAGTTAGGTAAAGTGTGTTTCTTTACTATGTACATTTGTAACTTATAATCCGACGGTCACAATTTGTAGTGATCCGACGGTTCACTCTCTCCTCAGTATTAACGACACTTGATCCGTGGCTTAACACCCGATTGGTCCATGATCTCTATTTAAAGAGCATGGAGGGTCATTTGTTCGATAACTGTTTATGAGAGAAACATATGTAACTTTTCTTTTATATTAATAAATTGTCTGAAGTGGCCGCGTTGGCTCAAGCCATGGATTGTTTCCCTCTTCAAGGGTTTTAACCACGTGATATACTAGTGTACTGATTTGTGATCCGTGTGTGAGCGGTGACCTTTGGTGTTTGATCTAAGTAACTTACCCTGTAAATTCCTACATCTATATAATGGAGCCATGGGCTCTCATATTGTATCATGTTATGAGCTATTGGGCTTGAGGAAACCCTGCCATTTTTGTATATCAATAAAATCAAGACTTTGGGGCTATTTAGCGAATGTTCTCTTGGCATTATGAGGTGATTTCTTTCCATACCATTGCTATTTTATTTGAATTCATTAATATGCTTAATCAATATTAGTTTATATTTGCCATTTTGCTTGGATTGATGCGTGCAAGCTATCTTGCATGCATCATTGAGTTAGAGTATTATTCTAGGAATTAGTTTGCCAAGTCATTTTCGGAAGAATGTTTGGTTTATCTATTTCATTATGATGCTCTAATCCTTTTTCAGACTAATATTTGTTTAAGTGTGTAGGGAAGATCTATTCGTATTGTGTGCAGGAAATCCATCCGGGCATGGGAGAAGTTTCAAATAGATCAACTCACTCCTAGATTCAAAGCAATCCAAGACTCAGCAACTTTCAACCCCAAGTTTTGCATCAAAGGAAGACAAAGAGAGAGTTTCTCATTCTCTAGCTACTTGATCATGTATTTCCACTTTTAAAATCTAAAATTTTCCATTTGTAGAGCGTCTTAAAGTCATATTTGCTACTTCAAGATGTTGAAAAGTGTAACTAGGTCGGTCTTCATGTTGACTATGTAAATATGAAAAGGAGTCAAAGATATAAAATGTAATTAAGTGTCAAGACCTTGCTGGCAGTCTAATCAACGATGGAAGTCAAGCTATAGTTACAACAAAGTTTGCCACATTAAATAATGAAGAAATCGCAATTCATGTCGGCCTATTCACTGTGGACAAGTCAGCCTATATCTTAGCTAGATGGTCGGCCTAAAAGCAAGCACAGTCATGTATATATATAACTAGAATTGGGATCATTTGCAAGGCAGTCTTCGGAGGAGATTGAAATAAAAACAATGGACAGACCTGAAGAGAATTGCAAACATCATTAAGAAGAAAATGCGGAATGGATATCTGAAATAATGACGCAGATAAGGAATAAGCAGAGGTATAGGACTGAAGCATTATGCGGTAACATCCAAGCAAGAATTGCGGACATACTCTGAGACTACAGTCCAAATATAACAAAGATTTCAGTGTGGAAGATTTGCGGATTTGGTTGGGTTAAGAACTACCGTGATATACAACAGACATATATTAGGAGAGAGTGCGGATGTATACCAGAGGACAATGCAGTGTTGAAGTGCAAACAAATGAAGGTCACAGTGCAGAACATAAAGAGAAGAGACAACTACTGTTCAAACAATTCTATAAGCATATGAAATGTGAAGATCAAGATCTTAAGTCTAGACCTTGGTACTTGTCATTGGAAGATCAATAAAAAGAATTCTTTGCGAGTTTTTGCCCTGGCTCTAGGTGCCTAATCTTTGTGTCTTACGTTTTGATAATTGACTTGATGAAAGATTAACTTAACCTAAAGAAGAGAAGACATAAGTACATTCACAAGTAACTACCAAGAAGAGAATTGTATTAACCTTGAGCCCTCCAGATTCTCAACATGGTATCAGAGCTAAGGTAACAGTTAAGGAAAGGGCATACAATCTAAGAGACTCAAGGAACCTCAGATCAATCCACCAAGACAATATTCGGAAATCCTTCTCTAAGATTTTCGGTGAATCTATCTCTGTAATTTTCGGATGGGCATAACAGTTCAGGTAAATCTGAGATTTCGAATGGATAAGTAAGGAAGACAGTTTCGAATCTCCACAGTGGGATATCTCGGATATATGGATGATCAAAGTAAACAGAATTCAGACTACTCTGTGATTCTCGGATCAGAGATATAGTTCAGACATCATTTCATATTCGGTACGATTACAAAGGATAAAATCTCAGTGTATTTCGGTGCCTCCATAGTTTGTTGGTGTCACAGTTTGGTAACTATCTCAGATCTCGGTGTTGTGCCTTGGTGTCAACTTAATGGTCTCGATGATGGAGCAACGATCTACATTAAAGAAGATCATCAATCAAATCAAGGCAAATAAGAATTCACATCAACAAAGAATTGAATCCTCTAGTCATCTTATAAAGGAATCTACAATGCAAAATAACACAAAATACAAACAGCCAAAAGAAACACTTCATATGTACAAAGAAGACATTTACATCAAGGACCCTTCCCTTAACAAAAGGAGCAACCATCCAAAGAAGTAATAATCTCCATCAACAAAAGGAAGCTGGATCTAAAGATGTTGTCACCATAATTGAAGTAATTTTCTTTATTGAAGAAAATCCTTTTCATTTGGAAGCATATCATCCAAAAGGAGAGCACTGATACATTTTTTCTCAACCACCATCGAAGCAATCAAGCTGAAGCCTTGATCTTCACTTGTCAAGTAAGTATCTTTCATTCCATAATCAAATTTGGTTAAATGAATTTGTTTTTGCAGGGAGATCTACAAGCTAGTTAGGCTACCAAGAATCCCTGCATGAGGAGGATAGTCATAGTCCTCGAAGAAAGCAAAGTCATGAAAAGTCTATGAGGGATTGGAGACATCAAGAGAATATATGATAAGCTGAAAGAATTATTCTATAAAATAAATAAGGTTATGTCACTTAGACCCGATTTACACAAAATTGAGGTATCAAAGAATGAAGGGATAGCTTCATAAGATCTCAACTGTGAAACCAGGAAAAGATGATAAGATGGACAACATAACAAATAGACAAGAAAATTACCTCATGCAACTTGTGGTCTCTATGCTAGATCAAGGGCAAAAAATGTTGAAGGATAAAAGACTCAAACGTTTGTTGAGGAAATGTGGAAGACTTATCGACATTACAAGAAAGTTGGTCCTAAAGGGACAATCTCAATAGGAGAAAGAAACGAAGCCCGTATCATCGAAAATAATGGAGGAAGTTGAAGAAAAGAAGTTCAAGAAAAATCACGCAAACTTATGAATAAGGAATTGATTTTTGTTGGTTATATGATAGGAAACAATGCAACATCCTGATCGAAGCATGGCAGCAGCTCCTAGTAAATCAGCTCCGAGGGAAAACCTCTAATAACATTACTAATGGAAAGCAGTCATCAAGAGCAAGAGTCATCATGGAAACATATTTCTGGGATGTGATATAGATGTAGCAGGCTAAGAGAATGAAGCTATTCATTCCTGAGAAATTGCTACAAGATGACTCAAGGGAAAAAGGGTATGAGGTATGTATATATTTATATGCTAACATTGGATGTTGTGAAGTCATTTCATATGGTTGTAGGTAATGAATTTCTGTATATTGAAGTATGATCTGTGGAGGAGTATCTCTCAAGTGCATAAACAAATGAAATCAACATAATATGTCCTCATGGAATATGAGGTGGTTGTATATGAACAAGACACTAGAAAAGTTGTATGTTCCTGGGAATCAAGAATGTGCAGAGAGGAAGAGATCATGAAATGAAACCATGTCAAGAGACAGTTATCATCCGGAGAACAAGAAGATGTGACTAGGAGATCCCCTGGGAAGATATGTAGACTCTAATGGAAGTTTGGTAAAGAAGAAGACCCTTGGAAAATCATATCATTAGGAGACATGTCAATCTGTATGAAGGATGTCGATGCCTACAGGAAGATGTCATGGTGAAAGGTCATCATCAAGGTAACTTTTTTTCTAAAAGTTCATATGTATATGTTTATCTGGATGAGTTTGTGCAGGGTTGCCAATCATGAAAAAGGATGTATTATCCTTGGAGATGATTCGAAGGAAAGCAGCATAGCATAACAATGGACCAGATAAGGAAATCTGATGAATCACTCTTTGATAGTTGAATGGAAGTGATGGATGATCTGTGCCCTATGAAGCTAAAAGTTGGAGATTCCTCAATATCGAAATCCATGACATCGAGGACAGAAATTCTTCATGAGCAGCTGGGTGTCTCACCATTGCTGCTAGAGGTCCCTGGTTAAGAGGGAGCCTGATGTAAGTTTCTTACTTGGAAGAAACTTGGTAATTCCTAAGTATGAGCTTAGGTACATTCTTTGTATAAGAATGAGTACATTCCCTTGTGGAATAAGGTCCTCCCTGGTTGAGAGGGAGAGATAGACACATCATTCTGGTCTTGGGAAGACAGAATGGAGGATTGGGTAATCATCTGGCATTCGATACTCTTTGAGAATGTGATAGGGCATTCAAGATAAGAGTAGTCGGGAACCGATATTCTTTAAGGGCTAGCTACCCAAGAGAAGAATAGTCCAAGAAGGTCATACTTTGGGAGCACCCGGGTGGAGTATGTACCTTGGAGAGACAATGACGAAGGTGTCTATAAGTCATGTGTCTCGCCAGCATTGAAGCCCGTTGTCTCGTTGAAGAGATGGGACTGTTAGTCAAGGCCTTGCACTGGGACAATGTTGGTTGATATGATGCTATATAGATGTGATTACCAATCCAATTCTTCTTATGAGATTCTTCAGTTTGAAAGTAACCATGTACTTGTATGATTACCTCTCTAGTTAAGAGGGAGTGTTGAAAAGTGTAACTAGGTCAGTCTTCATGTTGACTATGTAAATATGAAAAGGAGTCAAAGATATAAAATGTAATTAAGTGTCAAGACCTTGCTGGCAGTCTAATCAACGATGGAAGTCAAGCTATAGTTACAACAAAGTTTGCCACATTAAATAATGAAGAAATCGCAATTCATGTCGGCCTATATCTCAGCTAGATGGTCGGCCTAAAAGCAAGCACAGTCATGTATATATATAACTAGAATTGCGGATCATTTGCAAGGCAATCTTCGGAGGAGATTGAAATAAAAACAACGGACAAACCTGAAGAGATTTGCGGACATCACTAAGAAGAAAATGTGGAATGGATATCTGAAATAATGACGCAGATAAGGAATAAGCAGAGGTACAGGACTGAAGCATTATGCAGTAACATCCAAGCAATAATTGCGGACATACTCTGAGACTACAGTCCGAATATAACAAAGATTTCAGTGTGGAAGATTTGCGGATTCGGTTGGGTTAAGAACTACCGTGATATACAACAGACATATATTAGGAGAGAGTGCGGATGTATACCAGAGGACAATGCAGTGTTGAAGTGCAAACAAATGAAGGTCACAGTGCAAAACATAAGGAGAAGAGACAGCATTAGTAAGGAAGGTAAATCCCTACTGTTTAAACAATTCTATAAGCATATGAAATGTGAAGATCAAGATCTTAATTTTGGACCTTGGTACTTGTCATTGGAAGATCAATAAGAAGAATTCTTTGCGAGTTTTTGCTCTGGCTCTAGGAGCCTAATCTTTGTGTCTTACGTTTTGATAATTGACTTGATCAAAGATTAACTTAACCTAAAGAAGAGAAGACATACGTACATTCACAAGTAACTATCAAGAAGAGAATTGTATTAACCTTAAGCCCTCCAGATTCTCAACACAAGAGAGTTTCTTTAAACTAGGCAAGAATGGGGGTTCGCTTCCATTCCTTGGGCTAGTGTCTTTGTATATTAATTTGTATTTTAAATCCTCTTAATTTCGGCCTAATGTTTGATTTTCTTTCGCAGCTTGCAAGCTTAAGCGTGAAAAGCGAGGAGCTTGAGGAAAAGATGGCAAAAGACAAGTGATCCTCCTTGCATGCGAAGGCTTCCATTACTTCAAAATATGATTTTAGGGAGGCCGTAAGCACCTTTGGGACAGCAGCAAACTCAATCTTTGTCATTGGCCTTGGAGCCTTGAGAAATTCATATTTTGAAAGTTATTCTCCATAAGTTGTGTTGTCAATTTTTGAGGAGGAGATTAAGCCTTTTTCCAAGCTCTTTATTCGTAAAAGGATCTCCTTTTGGGCAGCCTTCTTAAAGGCTATTTTCTTCACTTGTAATCAATAATAAAATAACTCTTTTTTGCTTGAGGGAACTTGGGATGTTTTTCCCATGGTATCCCCCTTCCTTGGTTGAAGAGGAAGGAATTACCTGGGTGGATTGATTCATTTTCTGATTTTTGTTTTATGCATGCCAATGAATTAACCACTAATGCACTCTACATCCATCTAACTAAATTTTGGTTAAATTAAACTTACATGCATGAGCCCCAATGCTACAAACTTTAGCAAAATCTCCATTTTTTATGTGTGAGCAATTCGCATGGTTGGCAAATTCCATTAATTTAATGTTTATGCTTCATGCATGTTGAGGAACCATTGAAACACATTTTTATAAGAACTTATTTCATTACACTTGCCATTTAATGCCACAACACACATGTCTATTTTTTCTCTCAAAGTTTGTTTTATTATTGCAAGTAAGCACCATCTCATCTCTAGTGGAAAAATTGTATGTATCATTTAAATGAGATTTATCAACATTCATTTCACAAAAGCAACTCATTAAAACTTACCTCCAACATAAGTTGGTTGAATAGACGTTTTTAGGGACCCTCTACTCCTCTACTGACTCCTCATTGTGGGATCCATATCTTTGGGCGAGGGTGAGGTCTGAGGATTAAAGAGTTGAATTGTAACATTTCTTTAGAACTAATTAATAAACTAAACCAAGAGCATTTTTCATCACATTTAGCTTACTTGCAAATTCTTGAATTTTTCTTTTTTGATGGTTCAGAGTCTCACATGAAATATCATTTCCCTTTTTCAAGAAGCATTTCCTTTCATGCAAGTATGGTAATCTCTTTTGCAACAAGTTTAGCTTAATTTTCTTGTACTTGGACATTATCTACTTTAGAAAGCTCCATTTCATGTTTCATGTTCATCATGTTCATGGATGGTTGATGAATCTCATTTCCTTTCAAGTACTCTTATTTCATGTTGCAAAGCTAAATGTATGTTGGTTTAACTTTCAAGTCTTTTTATCATCCGATTTATATTTAAATCACTGTTTTTTTCCTTGTGAAAAAGATAGCTTCATGTGTTTTGATTCATAAATTCGTTTATCTTGAGACATTTTTGATATCTTGTGTTAACAGTCTTTTGTTTCCATTTCAGGATCACTATGTTCTCATCACTTTGAGCATTTCTTTTACTTTTGAGCACGTTATTTGTAAAGGCACTAGTTAAATGGTTTGTCATTATTTCAAAGTTGCTCATAAGTGCTCATAGATCTTTAAAAGTAATCCAATTTCACTCTAACAATTCTCCTAAAAACTCAAAAATCTCTAACTTAGTTTTCCATTTAGGGACCACCCCCCATAGCTAACCTAGGAGATAGCTTAAACAGAGAGAATCGGGATTAGTGTGACAGCTCTTTCTCTGAGTTCTTTGCCACCAACCACACGTTGTGGGGTTAAAGGCTTTTCCCACTAATTGTAGGTAGGTGTAGGCGGAAAGCGATAACAAGACTGTTTAGGACTTGATTGAATCTTGCCACCATTCCAACTGCTTGCATAATGTCTAGTCTTGTGGCAGTTAAGTATAGAAGAGCTCCAATAATTGACCTATAAAGAGTTGCATCGATGAGAGGGGAATCATCATCTTTGCTTAATTTACAATTTGTGGTCATTGGTGTGCTCATAGGGGCACAATCTTCCATCCCATATCTTTTGAGCATGTCTTTAAGATATTTTGTTTGAGATATAAACATGCCTGCGGTGGTTTGAGATATTTGTAGTCCAAGAAAGTAAGATAGCTCACTAATCATTGACATTTCGAACCTTTTGGACATATTTAGAGCAAATTCATGGCTCATCTTATCATCATTGCTAGCAAAGATTAGATTATCAACGTATGCAAGAGTGATCAAAATTTTTCCTCGTTCATCTTCATGTAGAGATTGCGACCTGCTACTCCCTTTTTGAAATCTTCTTGTTGCAGATAGTGATCCAACTTTGCATACCATGCTCTAGGGGTCTATTTTAAGCCATACAAGGCCTTTTTTAGCTTGCATACCATGCTCTAGGGGCCTATTTTAAGCCATACAAGGCCTTTTTTAGCTTGCATACAAAGTCCTTCCCTTTGGCAAGATCAAATCCTTTTGGTTGCTCCATGTGAACTTCTTCCTTAAGTTCTCCATTCAGAAATGTTGATTTTACATCCATTTGATAAACTTTGAATCCTTTTGAGCAAGTAAATGTCAAAAACATTCTTATAGCTTCCAATCGAGTTACTAGTGCAAAGGTTTCTTCGAAGTCAATTCCTTCAATTTGCGAGTATCCTTTGCAAACAAGCCTAGCTTTATTTCTAATACTCTGTCCATCCTCATTCATCTTGTTTTTGAATACCCATTTTGTTCCAATTATATTTTTATCTTTTGGGTGAGGTACTAGCTCCCAAGTCTCATTCTTTTTTATTTGAGACATTTCTTCTTCCATGGCCTCTATCCAATGAGGATCTTTACTTGCCTGAGAAATTTTTTCAGGTTCTATTAAAGGTAAGGGAGCAACATCATCTTTTCTTGGAGTGTTTGTCATCCTTCTTCGAGTTTGAATTTCGTCATCTACATTCCTAATAACTTGTTCTTTCGGATGATGTTTTTGAAGGAATTTGATCTTAGAAGGATTTTGTGAAGGTTCACTTTGAGGTTCTTCATCATTTTCTTCTTTTTCAAGTTCTTCTTCACTTTCTTCAAGGAAGGGCTTAACTTCCTGATCTTCAATTTTCTTTTCTGGAAGACCTTCATCAATCTTCACATCAATGCTTTCCACTATTTTCCATAGGCAATTGTTGTAACATTTGTAAGCTTTGCTCCTTGTGTAATATCCAAGAAATATTCTTTCGTCAACTCGAGAATCAAATTTTCCTGGTGAGTCATCATTGATTTTTATGAAGCATTTGCTTCCAAAAATCCTAAAATATTTTACTGAAGCAAGTCTTCCTTTCCATAATTTATAAGGAGTCTTTTCATTATTTGGTCTTAGTTGAGTTCGATTTAAGGTATCAATTGTCGTCCCAACTGCTTCTCTCCAAATCAACGGCTAGTAGCATTGTCCTTGCCATTTCTTCAACAGTTTGGTTCCTTCTTTCAACTACTCCATTTTGCTTGGGTGTCCTAGCAGTAGAGAGTTCTCTTTCGATTCCATGCTCTTTATAGAATTCATCAAATTCTTTTGAGGTGAATTCTCCTCCTTTATCCATTCTAGGACATTTAATCTTAGAATCTTTTTCATTTTCAACAAGAGCTTTAAGATTCTTAAAACATTCAAATGCTTCGGATTTATACTTTATGAAATATACCCACATCATTCTAGTATAGTCATCAACAAATAGAGCAAAGTACCTTTCACCTTGAAGCGCTGGAGTTCTAGTTGGCCAACATATATCTGCATGAATTATCTTTAAGTTTTGATGTTGAGAACTCCTTAGTTTTGTGGCTGGTTCTAGTTTTCTTTCCATGTTGGCAAGGGCCACATACAACTTGATTTGGCTTGAACATCTTTGGAATGTCCCTTTGTAATATTCCTAATTAGCACCGCTAATTGGAATATTTCATTTTTGTATAGTTTTGCCGCCTATAGT
Organism: Pinus albicaulis; assembly: GCA_034641835.2. Lineage (NCBI taxonomy): Eukaryota > Viridiplantae > Streptophyta > Pinopsida > Pinales > Pinaceae > Pinus > Pinus albicaulis. Next base: position 1,067,915,341 of record CM076580.1, read on the forward strand.
TAAATTAATAAATAAAAGTGAGAAAGAGGGGGTCAACTCACTTTAATAAAATAAAGTGCTTCCTAGTAGAGCAACGTTGTAACTTAAAGGAAAGCCTTGGGGGTCCACACTTTACATGAGAGAGGCCTCACGTAGACTCTAGAGGTAACTGCGCAGGCATAGGAGGAACTCAAGGATGCAGTTAGGGTTTTGAGGGGAGCTAGCACTATAAAAGGTGGGAGTTTCACCTCATTTGTCATTATTGATATGTTATTGATATTGAGAGCTAGACTTCTGTCTACTTCAGCACGTCGGTTGTTTAGTCGGTCTGCAGCACTGTTTAGTGCGAACTGAGTGTCTCCGGTCGGAGATCTCACCCTTGGCCCCGGGGGACTTCGAGTGCCTGCTCGGGCAAGGTTTTTCTTCAGTCTTTAGCAGGAGATTTGCAGGTGTTTTGTTGGGAGTTTTACGGAGGAGCTGAGCTTCATTGGGTGACTGCGCAGTCCTTGGAGGGAGGACGCAGTTTGAGTTGGAGCTGTTCAGTGGTAGAGATTTCTGCGGGAGATCCAGGCCTATTCCGGTGTGGAGGTTCAGTGTTTATCAGTGGGAGATTTTCTTGAGGGGTTGTGGCCCCATTTTAGTCTATTTCAGTTGGTGTCTGCGCAGTTCTTGGAGGGACAGCGTTTTTCTAGGAGGAGGGTTTCTGGGGGTGATTTTCGGAGGTGGTCCGTTTTGTATATGGTTTCTGGGTTTTGTCCGGAGCAGTGAGTACAGGTGATCTATAGATTTTCAGCTCATTCCGGCGAGGGGATCAGCCTCTAGCTCCAGTTCTTTCCAGGAGCAGCAGTTTACGGCAATTTCTTCCAGCAGCTGGGAAGCAGTTTCTGTAGCAGCCATTTCCTGTTTCTGAGAGGGTTCTTCACTTGCCTGGTGCAAGGATAGGTGCTCTTATTCTGATTATCCATTGTACCCATTTATATTCTCAGATTAATAAAATGGCTTAGCATTCCTGGCATTTTATGTGTACTTGCTTTATATTCTGTTTCCGACATTTTTCTATATAGTTGTATGCTTGTATTGCTGTCTATTTCCTATTCGGGATATTACAGTGGTATCAGAGCATAGATCTGGCTCAGCCTGTGGTCTATGACATCGGGAAAGAGATCATACAGAGGTTTGCTGGAATTTTGGAGAGCAATAGCAGTTGCAGTACCAAAAACGAAATTGGAAAAAGGGCCAAAATATAAAAGGTCAAATTTTGAAGGTTGGAATTAGAAGAAACGTTTTCTGGGTTTTTCTGGGTTTTGGGCAAGGATCACCTTCCCAAATTCCTGGAATTTTCTGAGTAGTTTTCAGTGGGTAAATCGGAGGTCGAAGTTAAGCAACAGTATGGTTTTGCAACAGCCGTGCAGTTTCTGAGGAGCCTGTAGACACATAGCAGAAAGAGCCGATGGCAGGTGATGATGATGAGAGGAGATTTATAGAGGCGCTCCTCCAACACATGCAGGTGATGTCACAGAAACTCACTGCGTTGGAGGTTAGTTTTCAGATTGGTGAGGGATCAGGCACATCCCACCATTTGCCGGAGCATGATGCCACTCAGCATATGGCATCACATACACCCGCACGTCCTATCATGCCCACTTTTCTAGATGAAGACGCAGGGGCAGCAGCACAGCGGGAGCCGGAGCCGGGCCACATGGGTGACTATTTTGCAGAGTACCAGGCATACAGGCAGGAGTTCATGGAGGCTCTCTCGTTCAGAGATTATGTTCAGCTCCAGCGTGATAGTAGACCTCACAACTTTCACAGAGGGAACAGGCGCTCACATGATGGGGGCTTACAGCACACAGTGGACAAATTCCATCTACCGACATTTGACGGGTCATCCAAGCGCTCAGAAAAAGCTTGGGTGGACAAGTTGGATACCTCTTTCCAGCTTGACCGAGTATCGGAGAGGGAAACCATTAAAATGGTTACCTCGCACTGGGAGGATGAGGGCACACATGATTGCAGGGAGTCTGAGGTTACGCCTAGTGTGACACAGGATTCACCCTCATCGGAGACCTCCTTGGCCATGCCGGTTGATGTGGTAGTGGAGAAGGTAGAGCCTACCTCAGTAGAGCCATCCATTGAGGTGATGACCGGAGTCGTGTCCGAGTCTTCAGGTGGTAGCAGCACACGACAGATGGGTGAGACGATAGGAGATATATCCACCTTTGATGAGGCACTAGCAGGTACAGAGGTATTGGATGATGGTCACAGACAGCGGTATCATCGGCTTCGGGCAGACCTTCGAGTTTTGAGAGAGAAGGCCATGTCAGTACGGGAGACCATTTTGTTGCAGGACCAGGAGCTGGAGGGTATGAGAGTGACTTGTGCCAAGTCGGCGGCCAAGTTGGTCCGCATTGGGGAACAGCTAGATTCCCTGATGGTACAACCAGAGGGCACGTTGGAGCGTCAGATCATTCCCCTTCAGGCATGCATGGATGGGACTAGCAGTGTTGTTGGGTCATCTCTTTCCGTTGGAGAGAGAGAGGCGGAGCCACCTAGTCAGATCTCATATGTTGACCTTGATAGCGGTATGAGACGATCAGAGTTGCACAGGGTACAGCATCCACATGCTGAGGTTGGATGGAGAGAGATTTTGAGTTGGTACTCAATGGAGCGGGCTATGGAGATAGTGATGGATCCGAGTGTAGCTCAGCAGGATTTTCTATGCATGGGGAATACAGGGACCCCAGATTGGCATTGGGATCCAAGAGGGATCACCTACCGTTTCCCAGGCAGGTCGGCTGACTATGTCTTGGAGAGTACAGTTGGCCTAGCAGTAGAGCATGTGCAGTTTCGGTCAGCTACAGTGGCCAACCAGTTTAGGGGCAGACTCCCTAGGTTGTCTTGGCATGACATTCATACACGGGGTCACGGGGTGGTCAGCACACCTTGGCAGGAGCTTGTCAGAGGAGGTGGCAGTGGCAGGCCACCAGATGGCACCTTGTATGGGGCCAAGGATTCTCCACCTTTGTGTGGGGCGCAGAGGACGCAGCGGAGCCAAGCAGTGGTGGTAACACTACTAACACACAGGGAGATTCACTTCTCGGACCCCTTGAGGAGTATTTGGAGTGATGATCCTTTTGTCGGCAGGTATAGTGATGCGACGGTGGAGACGATGTTACCGATTGGTGGTAGTCGGACATGTAGAGGCACAGCTCTAGGACATCACATCCAGGGATGTGTGGGAGCCTCTAGCATTGAGCGGTGGATTGCTGGTGGACATGGAGTAGCATGGTGGTGTACCATAGTGTGTGGGACTGCATTGTGGAGTAGGAGTATCCTACATCACATTGTGAGCATGCGGAGAGTGACCGATGCCTGGACACAGTCAGGGCACGAGATGGTACAGGGTGCTACAGCAGTAGCACATGGTATCCAGCAGTATTCAGGGGTATGCCTTAGTGTGCAGTGGCATGTTGAGGAGTACATGGATGACCGGTGGCTTGCGAGGGCGTACGGTGCGGCACAACAGGGTCTTAGAGTATTGCATCCAGGGAGACTCACAGACAGGGACACTGGGCTTACCTTTGGGGGTATTTCACCCAGGATCGATGAGGAGACAGAGGAGCGATACTTGATGGTATTTGTGGGGACTCACACATCCGACACTCTTCTACATCACTCATGGGCACAACTGATTTTGTTGTTGTCCTTTGGCACTTTGGGCGTGAGCAGCAGGGTACGCGAGGTTCACCCAAGATATTTGGATGACACTCAGTACACTAGGCGAGAGACTTCTCAGCAGTGGCACTGGGTTGGTGTGCTAGTTGACAGCCACGGGTTGGGGGATGAGATGATCCTTTGCAGAGGTGGTGCATCAGTCATCACTGAGCCTACGCTTGGGGAGCAGGTCATGAGGGAGACATGCATCATTTTTCCCTCAAGGCATGTCGAGATCATGCATGAGCAGAGGATACGGGGTACAGCAGAGGTAGTATCCCAGTATGTGTCGACACTGTATCGACACTTTGTTGAGAGGGTGGATGGCATGTTCGATGCAGATGAGATGGCGGAGGTAGAACAGGAGGGCATTCCTTCTGTATGCCAGGGTGAGGACTCTTTTTCACATGAGTCCATAGGATCAGTTGAGGTCGCTTCTGGGGAGCGAGGGCAGTCATGCATGGATGGTGACAGTAGACTGGAGCTATATTCTAGTGTCCAGGGTGAGCAGTCATGGGACTCTGCGAGAGATACTCTGGGTGAAGAGTCACTTGTGACAATTCAGCTAGAGCAGCAGGTGATGGAGCCTGAGTCGTTAGAGGAGGACACTACTCACATCAGGCATGATATTCCTTTGAGAGAGAGCCATATGGGCACTCACATCGAGCCTATGGTGGATATGCAGCTAACCGCAGGGTCAGACATTGAGAAGGAGCAGTCAGCTGCATTGACATCGAGTACGGTGACAGCTGTTGCAGATCCATATCCTTTGGATGTGTTGGAGGTTGATGGATTTGTTATGCAGGGGGCTAGTAGACAGCAGGAGCTGTTGGATATGTTGGAGCATCCATCTTTGGGTCGACACTGGGATGAGGCGCAGATAGATGTACTCGCAGTCAGCAGAGCTGCAGCGTTTTTAGTGGGTAGCACTCTCCAAGAGTACATCGATGGAGCTTGCAGCATACCTTGCCCACTTTCTCCCATTATAGAGAGAGAGGCTTCCTTCTACAGGCAGCTTCCATTGACATACAGGGTAGAGCAGTGGGAGTTGATTACAGGCTGGCGGAAACATCCCAGGCATGTTCCATATACCGTTGTTGTTGCTACATCAGATTCTTCTTCTAGGATGGACTGGCGGGAGATCATGAGTTGGTACCCTCTTGATGGTATGGTATTCTTCGTAGACAGCACAGCGGAGCAGGGGCCCTTGGACATAGTAGATGTTACAGATCCCAGTTGGCAGGAGGGCACCGGTTGTCATTACTTCAGGACTCCTTCCCGATTTCAGGAGACCAGGATCAGCATGGGATGGAGTCAGGACTTGGATTGGATAGAGGTGATGAGTTGGTATGCAGTTGGAGGGGTAGCATATGCAGCTACAGGTACAACGCAGCAGGAGCCCGAGAGCATTGATGCTTGTTGGTGGTCTTCACCTCTTAGAGCACTAGTCATAGCCAGAGGCAGTGCACAGTCCAAGCCGTGGGACTTGTGCAATTATTGGCCACAGTGGCGATGGGATCCGGGAGGACTATTGATTGGCTAGTACCGTGAGAGGCCAGTTTGGGATCCTGGCATTGAGATATCCCTTCGTATCAGGGTGATGCAGGAGACAGAGAGGTTTCAGTGGGACCCAGGCACATTTTGCAGTATCGGTGGGGAGCATCAGCTAGAGAGGAGGCTTGTTCAAGCGTTGCTTGAGGACAAGCAATTTTTGCCGAATGAGGATGCCACTTGGGAGAGCGAGCAGATTTTACAGCATCCATCACTTCAGTTGCTTGAGGACAAGCAACATTTTGCCGGGGGAGACTGTAATATTCCTAATTAGCACCGCTAATTGGAATATTTCATTTTTGTATAGTTTTGCCGCCTATAGTTAAATTAATAAATAAAAGTGAGAAAGAGGGGGTCAACTCACTTTAATAAAATAAAGTGCTTCCTAGTAGAGCAACGTTGTAATTTAAAGGAAAGCCTTGGGGGTCCACACTTTACATGAGAGAGGCCTCACGTAGACTCTAGAGGTAACTGCGCAGGCATAGGAGGAACTCAAGGACGCAGTTAGGGTTTTGAGGGGAGCTAGCACTATAAAAGGTGGGAGTTTCACCTCATTTGGTATTATTGATATTGTTGATGATATTGAGTTAGACTTCTGTCTACTTGAGCACGCTGGCTGTTTAGTCGGTCTGCAGCACTGTTTAGTGCGACTGAGTGTCTTCGGTCGGAGATCTCACCCTTGGCCCCGGGGGGCTTCGAGTGCCTGCTCGGGCAACGTTTTTCTTCAGTTTTTAGCAGGAGATTTGCAGGTGTTTCGTTGGGAGTTTTGCTGAGGAGCTGAGCTTCATTGGGTGACTGCGCAGTCCTTGGAGGGAGGACGCAGTTTGAGTTGGAGCTGTTCAGTGGTAGAGATTTCTGCAGGAGATTCAGGCCTATTCCGATGTGGAGGTTCAGCGTTTATCATTTGGTGAGTTTCCTGAGGAGTTGTGGCCCCATTTCAGTCTATTTCAGTGGTGTCTGCGCTGGTCCTGGAGGGACAGCGTTTTTCTAGGAGGAGGGTTTCTGGGGGTGATTTTCAGAGGTGGTCCGTTTTGTATATGGTTTCTGGGTTTTGTCCGGGGTGGTGAGTTCAGGTGGTCTGCCGATTTTCAGCTCATTCCGGCAAGGGGATCAGCCCCTAGCTTCAGTTCATTCCAGCAGCAGCAGTTTACGGCAGTTTCTTCCAGCAGTTGGGATGCAGTTTCTGTAGCAGCCATTTCCTGTTTTTCTGAGAGGGTTCTTCACTTGCCTTGAGCAAGGATAGGTGCTCTTATTCTGATTATCCATTGTACCCATTTATATTCTCAGATTAATAAAATGGCTTAGCATTCCTGGCATTTTATGTGTACTTGCTTTATATTCTGTTTCCGGCATTTTTCTATATAGTTGTATGCTTGTATTGCTGTCTATTTCCTATTCGGGATATTACACCCTTACTGCATTAATTTTGTTGATGTTGACCAAGTTATCAAAACTTGTCTACCCCAATCGCTTGTGCCATAACCAACTTTCATTTGTTTGACTTCAGTAACATTTATCTCCTTGGATTTTACTGAGAATGTAAACATTATCTGGTGTTCTTACTCCTTTCACCACAAGTTCTCCTGAGGATGAATCTCTTCTTTCACAATTTTTAGTACTAAAGAAATTTGGCTAACACTTAAGAGATTGTGTTTGAGCCCTTCTACCAGCAAAGTATTTTGAGCCTTTCCTTGTCCATTGACGAGGGTAGTAGTTCCTTTTCCAGTGATTTTAGCAGATCCACTTCCAAAGGATACATTTCCATTTTTCTTGTTCAATGAGACAAACTTCTTTTGGTCACCTTTCATATGTCTTGAGCATCCACTATCCATGAACCAATGCTTTTCTTCATTATGAGCACATAGAGCTAGGCCACATTTATCCATTTTGAAATTTACGCTTTTAGCTTCCTCTCTTTTGAGAGGGCAATTTTGTTCATTATGATCATAATTATTACATAATGAACAAGTGTGATCAAACTCAGCTAAAGGATCAAAAGAATTGTAAGTTTTTATTTGTCCTTGCTCTTTAGGACAACGTAGTTTGATTATTTGATCTTTCAATCTTGGTGCTTCATTCTTATGAGCCTTGCAGTGCTTAGCTTGATGACCAAAGTTTTTACAATAGTAACAATACCCAAGAAAGATAGTTTGGTACCTATTGTAGTAGCCATAACTTGAATCAACATTCTTCCTTAGAGTTTCTCTTCCTTCAATTCTTGGTTTTGAGATGGGCCTTTGTTCTTGGCGAGACGACTTCTCTTCTTTTGGATGGCAAGAGAGTATGTCGGCATAACTCCTTGCATTATTATTCGTACTTGATGATTCTCCTTTGAAACCAATTCCAGATTTGTCATATTGAGGTTTCTAAGTATTAAGAATGTTATAAAGTGCTTGAGAGCTTTTCCAACTCCTTTTGACTTGCTCCAATTCCTTTCTTAGAGATACTATTTCAGGTTCACGTTTTTCACAGATATCTTCCTTCTCTTTTAGCTTATTGTTCAAGAAGTCTTCCCTTCTTTTTGCTTCCTCCTTTTCTACTTTGAGAGAAATTATCTTCTTTCGTAAATTCTCATTTTCTTCAATGGTACTTATTAGTAATTTATCCACATTTCCTTCGTCTTCCAGTTCTGAATCATCATCATTCGTGAATGCCATGAATAACTCTTCTTTGCTTCCGACATAGTCATTTTCCTCATCTGATTCATGGCATATTTCTAGTTGAATTCTTCTTGATGACTACAAATTCATCTTCATCAGACTCATCTTGTTTGGAGAAGAAGTTCTTCTTATTAAACCCTTTCTTTTTGTACACCATTCTTTTGGATTCCTCTTCATCATCACTATCGTGTTTATGAGGACATTTTGCAGCGTAATGACCTATTCTTCCACATTTGAAACAAATAAGAGGGTACTTACCTTTTAGCTTAGATCCCTACTTTAGTCTTTGTACAAATTGAGCTAATTCGGTTTCAGCATCAGAGTCATCGTTGTTGTTATTCCATCATTTTCCTCTTTTTGTTGATTTTGAGGCTTTGAATGCTGCTTCTTTGGAATTTGGAATTCCTTTTCTCATCTCATAGGAAATGAGAATTCCATGAAGTTCATGCATCTTGAGAGTATCTAGGTCCTTCATTTCTTCTATGGCACTTACTTTGGAGTCAAATCTGTCAGGAAGAGATCTCAGGATTTTTTGAACAATAGTGCTTTCTTCAACTTTTTCTCCTAACCCTCTAAGAGCATTAACCACTTCAGCTACTCGGATAAAGTAAGATGCAATATCTTCTTCGCCATCCATTTTTAGACTTTCGAATTGAATTCCATGAGTTTGAAGCTTTGCCTTCTTAACTTTGGAGTCCCCATCATATAGGGAAATCAGCTTATCCCATACTTCTTTGGCCGAGTCACAATTCAGGACTTTTGTGAATTCAGAATCAGAGATTCCACTAGAGATGGAATTTAGAGCTTTGGCATTAGCAATGTCAACTTTTCTTTCTTCTGGATCAGTTGGAAGAGTGAAGGGAGCTTTGTTCCCATTCAAAACATAATGCCACACTTCAGGACCGAGGGACATTAAATAGTAGGACATCCTCTTCTTCCAAACACCAAAATTTGTTCCATCGAACATAGGCAGCTTCCCTGTCGCTTCTTTGTTCTTCATTGTGTCTAAGAATCCTTCTTCCAGCTATTAGGCTGATAATGAAGAAGCTGGCTCTGATACCAATTGTTGGAAATACTGAGAGGGGGATGAATCAGTATATATTTTCAATTGTTATTATAACTAGTTAGATTCTACACAAAAATATAGAAATGAATAATTTATTATGGAAGGAGGGATAATGATCCTTTTATAAATGAATGAGTACAATGATTGCTAAGCACCAGCTTGGACTTAATGAGGCTCCGACCTCTAGGGCTTCGACCCTATCTTCTCCAAGGCACCAACCTTGTGTTTAGGGGCTCCTACCCCAAGGACACCAATCCTTTCTTCGTTTCTTTACTGGACTATCAATTCAAAGATGTTTATTGCACTAATCTACATCACCAATTCTACACCATACTGCACCGTTTATTCAGCACCACACTTCTCCATTAATTTTGTCCCACTGTTCTTGCAATACACTGCAATTATTCTTTTGTTCTGCACCAGCACTTCACCAACTGTATTAAGGAGTCAAAACTTCACAATTTACTATACTTCTAGCACCTTGTTGCACTAGGACTATAATTTCCCCTCACTATACCAACAATACCAATTACAAGTTCGGTCAAATTATGAACTGACTAGTCTTCAACAATTCCTAGCGGCCTGAAGTAAGGGATAGAAAATCTGAATTTTGATGCTTGCAATACAGCCCTGAATAGTTAACCCTTGAACAAGCTACAATAGGTGCGAAGGTGACCAAGATAGCACAGTTTTTAGATATAGCAAATAGTCTGAAGTACTTCACTTATTCTAGGTTAAGAAGCCCCAACCACTCCAATTTAAAACAAATTCGAGCTACTGTATTGCAATACTAGGTCACTGCAATTCCAAGCCAAGAGATATACGCCACTGTAGTTGTTTACTGGTCCGAGCCAGGAAGTCTGAGCCATTGTAATATATACAGGTTCGAGGGTAAACACTGTGATACGTTGTGTTTAGGTCCAAACTCTATTTCAATGAGGTGGTATAAGGCTAATACAGTGGATCCGAGGTGTATTACAGTGAGTTTTGGACGGGTCCGAGCTAAGCTTCAGGAGATCTGCAACAAAATCCGAGCTACAAATAGGTCCAAGTAGAAGCAGGTCTGAAATATGAAATGGTACGAAGCTATAACAGTAGATTACAGTGAGCCTGTAGGTGTCAAATATCCGATTTATAACCAAGAAACGTAGACCCTTTCTCCTTAATTTAATGCTCCCTCTCTTTTAAGTTCAAGAGTTGTGAACTGTAATACTTTTCTGTTGAGATTTTGTATAGTTGGTGTAGCATCGGGTGTGCTCTAGCACTGAAATTTTGTGGAGGGGCTAGGATAACTTTGATTTCCAAAACCCAGAAAAGGATTTCAGAAATTTCAGTTGGTGTTCAAGTTATTCAAATAATTAATTATTTTAATGGATTTCCTAAGTCTAAACTTCGGAAAATAAAATAATTGAAGTGAATTAATTAACACGTGCTGAAATTGTCTTAGGTCAAATGGAACAAGTAGTCTTTTAATCTCAGGCATTGATGAATGATTTAATCTCCGTCGTTGAAGGGTTCAACGAAAAGTATAAGAGAAAGGCTTGAGGGTCAGTTGGAGGGACACATAGTTGCAGAGCTAAGGAGTAGATCTGGAATTCTAGGGCGGGTTTGCTAAGAATTTTCGGAGGAATTTCCTGCAGCGAGGGTTAGTATTGGTGAAGGGAATGATCTGATTCCAGATCCAAGAGTCAGTAAGAGGCAGAGGAACCACAGCTATGCAGGTGCTGCGCAGTCGCTACGCAGGTGCTACACAGGATAGCACAGAGGCTTCAGAGGGTTTCAGAATTACGCAGGAGGGCTTCTAGGCCAGTGTAAGGCCTGCGTCACCCTTCCAGGGGTTACACAATCCCTCTCTGGGCAGCGCAGTGGCATTCTGAGGTTAGCAAGGCTCACGCGGGAGCTTCAGGGGCAGCGCTGAGGGTTTCTAGGGCGAGATCCAGGCTGAGTTCTGTAAATCCCGTTTGAGGGTGTGGATCAGTCAGATATTTGGCACTAGAACTTCAGGTTAGCTGCAGATTTGATTTCTTTTATTCTCTGTCGGGTTTTCCAGATCTGGAACCCAGATTTACTGTACTCAGAACTACTTAATAATAAACCCTCATATCTACTGCATCGGTTTGCCCGCTTTGGGTTTTTCTGGGGACTTACATCCAAAAATCCATGTGTCACTTTGTTGCATGAGTGCGTTATTCAGTAAATGATCTACATGTGTAGGCTGTAGTTGTGTTTATTTTCGGTATTTTCTTAATATAATTTCTGAAAATAACTTGTATTAATTAAATCAAGTAGGAGAAATAATCCAATTCACTGCAGTAGAATTTTCACATGGTATCAGAGCGATAGCAGATCAAGTTGAATCTCCAACAATCAGCTAAAGAAATATTTTTTTGCAGGGTGGCAGAAGAAGCAGCAGATTTGGAAAGGGCATCTTGACAGCAGGAGAACGCAGATCCAGAAGAGGACAACGCTAAAGCTGCAGGAGGCCTTCAGTCTTATGCAGACCCTTCACAGGGCAGCGTAAGGACTGCGTCACCCAGTCTGGGGTTACGCAATCCACTTCTGAGCAGCGTTGGGATTGCGTTGGGCCAGCCAATGAGACACAGTCCAATCATTTCTCCAGTTGCGAAAGATATTTTGCCAAAATCCGGAAGCAGTGCGTCAGATCTTCAGCAGCGCTGGTGGGGTAGAGATTCTGCAAGTGCATAATTGTGCCTAGCTAAGGCAACAAAGGCGGGAGGAAGACAGTCACTTAGCAGATTTGAGCCAAACAGATCTGAGATTCGATCGGGAGGATCGGAGAGTACTGTTCGTTTGTGTTTTGGTGGAAGAATTCCAGGAGGGAAATTAGTCTTCAGCAGATGCAGCGACTAGAGGGTTTCTCGTCACCAAGAAACCCAGATCCAGAGGGAGAAGTACTGTTTCTGTCAGATCTGAGCAAAGATGGCTCGATATGGACTGAGGGACCAAGATAGATTGGACGACATGTCCAACTATGTTATCTGGAGGGCTAGAATCCTCTCAGTTCTGGATGAGTATGGTCTCAAAGAGCATGCGGAGAAGGTTCTTGTTGTACCAACCGATGCAGATCCTCTCAAGAAGTATAAAGAAAATCAAGCGCGGACGAAACGTTTGATCATAGACGGAGTCAAGGACCACATTATACCTCGTATTTCTGGGAAGAATACAACAAATGACATGAGGGTAGCCTTGGACACGATGTACCAAGGAGGCTCCTTGCAAAGAAGAATGCTTCTTGAGAACCAGATGTGGTTGTTCCAAATGATGAAGGGTGAAGAGATAAATCCATTCCTCTTCAGGCTTCAAGCCATCTGAGATTCGCTAGTTGGCATCGGTGCTACTCCGGATGAGGGGCTCTTAGTAAGGACTACTCTGAATGCAGTCTCGGAAGATTGGGAAACGTTTGTCCAGAGCATTCTGGGAAGCGCAGTGTTACCATCTTGGGCTGACATGTGGGCTATCCTCCACCAAGAGGAGATCAAGAGGGTCACCAAGCGTCAAAATATCGGTGGAGGAAGCGGAAAGGCCAAAGTCAAGGAAGAGGAGGAGGATGCAGCCCTTACATCAAGGGAAAAGAAACAACAAGGGAAGAAGAAGAAGGACCTTTCCAAGGTCAGATGCTTTAACTGTGGTGATCTTGGACATTTCGCTAGTAGTTGTCCTAAGAAGAAGGACAAAGGCTCTTCTGATTCCAAGGCCGCGACAACAAAGGATGATGGCTCTGATGATGATGCAGCCATGAGTACTCATGTGCCTCAAGAGAAGATGTGGGGTGACATGGATCTATAGAGCATCTACAAATAGATGGCGGGATCCTTGAGTCAACCCTACTCTTGGATCACATACGAGCTACAGGAGCCTTAAGACGGTAGCGGAATGAGTCAGGAGATGGTTGCAGAAGGCCACATTGAAGCAGAAGAGGGAGCTGAAGAGTTGAAGAAGGAGCAGCGTAATGCAGAGGCAGCAGTAGCATGGAGGCAGCAGCGCAGAGGGGCTGATGGGACTTCAGCAGCATAGAGAAGTTGTGCTCACGCAGTGCAGTGTTGCAGCATGACAGTGTCTCCAGGAGGACATCGTAAATCAGCATCCAGGGAGCTTCAACTGTGGAGGGGAACTTGACTTATCTGTCAAACAGTTGGGCAGAGTCTTGCAATTGCTTACTTCTCAGCAACTGAGTTGTAGTGCAGCAGATAGCAGTGGCAGTGCTATGGGCAGCATGATGCAGCAATTTGAGAGGGAGCTGCAGTACAAATGTGGCAGTGTCAGCGACAGTGGCATGGGCAGCGGTACAAAGAGCAACAGTGCAGTTGATGGAGGGCAATAGGCCAAGCATCAGCAGCACAGAATCTAGCTTCAAGATCTTGTAGTGCATGTTGTGGATGCATTGCTAGAGTACACTTTCCTAAAGCACACTCCGTGCTAAGAGGGAGTGTTGAGATTTTGTATGGTTGGTGTAGCATCAAGTGTGCTCTAGCCTTGAAATTTTGTGGAGGGATTAGGACCCACTTGATCTCCAAAACCCAGAAAAGGATTTGAGAAATTTCAGTTGGTGTTCAAGTTATTCAAATAATTAATTATTTTAATGGATTTCCTAAGTCTAAACTTAGGAAAATAAAATAATTAAAGTGAATTAATTAACACATGTGCTGAAACTGTCTTAAGTCACATGGATCAAGCAGTCTTCTAATCTTACTCGTTGATGAATAATTTAATCTCGGTTGTTGAAGCGTTCAACGAAAAGTATAACAGAAAGGCTTGAGGGTCAATTGGAGGGACACAGAGTTGCAGAGCTGAGGAATAGATTTGGAATTCTAGGGCGAGTTTGCTACGAATTTCCGGAGGAATTTCCTGCAGTGAGGGGTAGTATTGGCCAAGGGAATGATTTGATTCCAGGGCCAAGAGTCAGTAAGAGGTAGAGGAGCAACAACAAGGACAATGCAGAGAAGCAGAGCAACAGCTACGCAATTGCTGCGCAGTCGCTACGCAGGACAGTGCAGAGGCTTCAGAGGGTTTCAAAATTACGCAGGAGGGCTTCTAGGCCAGCGTAAGGACTGCGTCACCCTCCAAGGGTTACGCAGTCCCTCTCTGGGCAGCGTAGTGGCATTCTGAGGCTAGTCGGGCTGACGTTGGGGCTTCAGGGGCAGCACTAAGGGTTTCTAGGGCCAGATCCGAGTTAAGTTCTGTAAATCTCGTTTGAAGGTGTGGATCAATCAGATATTTGGCACTAGAACTTCAGGTTAGTTGCAGATTTGATTTCTTTTATGCTCTGTCAGGTTTTCTAGATCTGGAACCCAGATTTACAGTACTCAGAACTACTTAATAATAAACCGTCATATCCGCTGCACCGGTTTTCCCGCTTTGGGTTTTTCCAGGGACTTATGTCCAAAAATCCATGTGTCACTTTATTGCATGAGCGTATTATTAAGTAAATGATTTGAATGTGTAGGCTGTAGTTGTGTTTATTTTCTGAATCTAATTTCTGAAAATAACTTGTATTAATTAAATCAAGTAGGAGAAATAAACCAATACACTGCAGTAGAATTTTCACATTTTCTCTGTGGATTCTCACAGAATTGCTTGGAAAGAAATGAGGTCTGAGGTCTTATTTAGACGCATTATGATGTGAATGAGGGGACGTGGCCCTTGGAGTGAGGCTGAGATTAGGGATAGGGCATAGGTCGGCTATATGTCAAAAATAGGATATATAATTTTCAAAAATCAATTTCTCCTAGAATATTTGGGGTTTCGGGCCAAGTAATAGCTCATTGGAAAGGAAAAATTATGCTCTAGATGATGGTGAAGGTTTCATAGAGAAATTTTGCTTCCAAGGTAGTGAAAAATAATTTTCAATGTGACTGGTCATGTATTGGTGCAGAAATGGAGGTAGGGCAGAATGTCTTGGTCTTCTTTGATTCTTCATCATAAGGTTACCGTGCCATAGTGATATATGTCTTCATGTAGTCTTCAATCATCCAGATGACCAAAGGGCATCATCTAATCCTTCAACAAATATGGTCATCAAGGTACATGACTGACACTTCTTCATCATCATCTAGCATCCTATTGCCATATTTACATCAATGAACCTAGATTAACAGACCCCTCAAAAGTGCCCAAAAATTTCTACAATTTGAGCTGTATCCTCTCCACATAAATCCCACAAAAAACCAAAAAGGGTTTGGGGAAATTTTACTGACCACCCGGGGCCCCAATTGTAAGCTTGCTCCTCCCAACAGGCTACCAAATAACTACAAAAATTTTATGTTGTGATAGAGCTGAAATTCCTCTGAAAATGCAGTTGATGCCTCCCCCAATTTTTCTCCACAAGACCCAAAAAGGAATTGGTCCCAAACCCAGCCACTGTAAAACCAACAAGTGTGAAATTCCAGTCTCACTGGCTGAACGCACTACCTGGAAATAGGTTGTTGCTACTCCTCCAATCTCCAAGAAAATCTCTCAAATTTTCCTGCAAAATTACCCTCAAATCCTTCCTTGGTTTCTCTAGCCCCTAGGATCTCAAATTATGCTAGCTCTTGGTCACACTTGAGTAACTGTTAAAAGGACTGTGCAAGCCCTAGGAGTCAACTACTTAACCCAGAAATCTCCCCCAATGACTGACCTCCCAACCACCCAAAATCTCTTGTAATTGATGCTCCAATTCAGTCTTGAAATCCCTGACAAAGGAGCTTCTCCACAGATGGCTCCCTCAAGAGGTGTGAATTCCTCCACAACATCCCTGTGTTGCGCAGAAATGGAAGCAATCTCTTTTCCCTGCCAGTGTTATCAGAACCGAACTGGTTCTGAAAAATCGACCGGTCCGACCAGTTTCAGAGGCAAAACTGGTCTGAACCAGCCCTCCGAGCCAGAAATGATCGATTCAGTACCGAACCGGCCGGTTCCGTATAGGTCCAGTTCCACCGGTTCACAAGCCTAGGCATGAAAAAAAAAATTATTATTTTTCCTAGTTACTAACACTACCCTAGGCCCCCCTAAAGCTACTTAAACACTTCCACCCCCTCTATTTCAATCACACTATTCATTCAAGTCTCTTGCAATTCTTGAGCTGAGTTCGGTGAGGAGAATTTAGAGAGTTTTTTGTAGGGTTGTTCTGAGGGATATTTTTTGCAGATTTGAAGAGCTGATTGGAGTCTTGGAGAGTTGTTGGGTTTGAAAATTTTCGAGCTACTTCAAAGATTTTTTTTTCCTTAGAGAGCTTTGGGTTTTCTTCAGTGCTTTTTGCAACTGGTGGAAATTTTTGTTCAGTGATCAAATTCACAAGAGGTCCCCAAATGATGGCCCTCATCTTCTATTTATGCTTGTCGTCATCTTCATCTCCTCGTGGGCCCCATTCTCCACTAGTACGCCTTCCCTCTCCTTCCTTCTCTGTCCACAAGTGCGCTTTTCCTAAGGGAGTGCGAATTCCCTTTTTGTGTGGCCCCCACAACCCACCAAAAATCGATTTTCTCCTTCTCCTAAGTCAAAATAACAAAAATTGCTACTAATTTCAAAATTGTCAAAAAATGTAATATTTCCTAAGTGACTTAGGAAAATTGGGGATATTACAGCTTTAGTTGATGTGATAATGGGCTATTGCTCCATTGTTGCCCCTTCACCTAGTAGTTGCTCTATAGGAACCCCTCCTAGTGCCCCTGCTAGTTTAGGCAGTAACAATGTCTTTTTACATTTAAGAAGTACATTGCTTAGCCTATGATACATATTGCCTTGAGCCAATTGACTGGAAATACCCTTTAGGTGAAAATTGGGAAGTCTTCCATGTGATGAAATTACACTAAAGAGCAAGAGGAGGATTGTTGAGGTGATAGTGGAAATCTGCCTCATTGTTGCATCTTGGTCTGACTCTTGCCTTGTGAGGCCCCTCACAAGGCCTACTAGATTTTGAGGCAGCAAGCACTTAGGCATGAAGTCATGCCCTATGCCAAATGGAATGATCAAAATGCTAAACTGTAGCCATGGGAAGTTAATCAGGTTGGCGGAAGTGGGGATTGTCTTAGCCCCCACCAACGTTCAAATCTCACAAAATTCAACGGCTTGCCCCCACAAGGGTGGTTGAAAGTGGTAGAACCATCATGATCATTAAGTCAAGCTGGGTGGCTCCACACCCCTCCCGATTAAAAACCACAACTGGTGTCCCACCTTTGGGTGATAGCCTCAGGTGTTCACAATTATGGATCTTGGACGACTCCTTTGGAAGCATTCTCAATTCAACAATGAAAAACAAAAAAGGACGACAATTGACCTACAAGTTAGCATCATATAAAGGATTGTATTTGGTTTGTAGAAGGCAAGAATTTATGTAAGGAGAAACCACATGCCCAGAATAGAGAAACACTAATGAATTGAAATCTGCCTACCAAAACCTTACTGAAACAGAAAAATGAGACCCACAAATGAAAAACAAAAAAAGAAAACATTTAACATCTATGCTCAAAAACACACTGAAAGACATGTTAGTTTAAACAATGTCAACCACCACTGACAAGCACACTGTAATGTCCCCATTTTTATTTTCCTCCATAGTATAGTCAGGGAAGATTTCCACAGTAGAGGATGGCCAGGTCATTGGAGCAGGTTCATGTCATCAGGGGTTTCGAGGGAGTTTTGAGGAATTTTTACGAGATCTAATGGCATTCGCTTGGCATATTACATCATACGCACAACTTGTCTTTCGTTCCGTCGCATTCCGACAATTTTCAAAAATTAACATTATTATGGAGCCTAACTTAACTAATTATGCTCGAGGTGGCATTTCGAGAATAATATTTGATGGAACACCTCAATGTATTAGGTCATTGGAACCGGAATGAGAAAATCTACAGAATGGGATGCTGAGAAGTGACTTCTAGTGGCCAGAGAGGGTATGGTGGGCAATTTACCATTTTCCTTAATTAAAAATGACTTTAATTAGTCATTTCATTAAGGAAAAATAATTAATTGGAGGAAAAGGCCCAAAAGTGACTTAAGTAAAACAAAATTAAACTAAAAGGTCACTTAAGACAAAGTCAATGGAGGAGCTTCTAGAATAATAATAAAATAATAAAATAAGATGCTTCTAGAGGCTTGGAGATCTATCCATTGGATCTATAAAAGAGGAAGAGGAGGTCATTTGGAGACATATTGGATTTGGTATTGCTTTTTGTATGAGAGGTTGGTAACCCGATTCTTTACTTCATTGGTAGCCCCAGGATGGAAACCCTCGGGTATGTTGTTGAGTGTTGGGAGAAAACCCAACTCTCTTTGACGAGACTTCATTCAAGAGTTTCATAGAGCTTCAGGGATATTGGAGTGAGGATCATTCAGGTCCTCAATTAGCGCTTCATTGTCTTTCAGTTGATTTAGTGGCAGTTGTTGTTGGAGGGAGAGTGCAGTTGTTCAGTTGTGGAGGTCGGTGCAGTGCAACAGATTATCTTGGAGGCCAGCCTTTCATCTTAGCGATTTCGATTGGATATGCATGTAAAAACCTTGTTTATATATTATAAATAAAGATAAGATTTCCTTCTGCTCATTATTGTTATTTGCATGCCTTGTGTTGTTAAATTTTACATGGCAATCTTCTGTTTATGGATGGAATATTTATCTGAAGTATTTATGAGTTAAAATTTCAATAACATTCCATTTTTTTTTCCATTTGGGACATTACAGTGGTATCAGAGCTTCAGTCTTGGCTCAGCCCGCAGGTTTCAATTTCCAATTGCAACGATTATTGTTGGAGGGTTTTGCCATAGAAGCTAAAGACCCAATTCACTCGACAAATTTTCCATATTACAAATTCGTCAGATCTTCTTCGAAATTGTCGTTCCCTCAATAATCATCCGACAAATTTGAGAATCATAATTGCCCAAATTATATCAATTTTTTAATTTTTAGGTGTGGGCCATCAAAATCATTCCAAGGTTGGCACTTTATTTTGTAAAGGCCGCAACATATTATTAGATTTTAAGGGGCCGAATGATAAATTTCTTGAAAGTAGCCAACTCCATTAAGCAGGTCGTGGCTTTTTATTGCTTAGTGGGGCCGTGAAGATATTACAGAGGGGCTTGAGTAAGTTTTCATTGTGGGCCAAATTTCATAGTGGGCCAAACCATTGTAGAGAGGTCGTATTAAAAATAAGCATTATCTTATGCTCGATTTGGAGCCCAACCAAACTATTGGCGTGGACAGCATCATTCAAATAAAAGATCGGACCAATCAATGGAGGTCAACTCAGGCCGATATTGGTTTGAGTGGGCCGCTTGAAAATTTCAAAGTCGAACAAGGTCAAAAGCCATCATTGTTAGACGCCTGAGCATTATTAGTGCACAGAAGGCCGAAATAGAAAATCAAGGGCCATTGAAGACGATTTAGAGAAGTCGTCAATCAAAGAATTGCCAAAAGTTGTCTGTGGGGAATCATTCGAGACGTCTAGGTTCTCTGCTGCCAAGGGATGACTAAAATGCCGACTTCCACCAAACGACATTCTCTCATACCGAATTGAGTCGACTAGGTGGGGTTGACAATTTGTCCCAGAAGTTACGTGGATCCAAGGAGTGGTTGACAGAACAGGAGTATGATACATATTGTGCGCTTTAGAGAAGTGTCACAGCTTTTAGCAAGGACTGAGCCCATTATTTGATCGAATTATGAGTCAATCGCTACAAGCGGCATTGCCGTGGAAAAGGAATTATAAATTCTGAGCCAATCACTACAAGCGGCATTGTCGTGGAAAGGGCATTATATTTTTTGGAGCAGTCCATTAATTTCGTGAATGCCATCCAAATTTCTTTATGTCGGGAAGTCGAGACCGAGAGCGCAGGAGGAACAAGTTCGTCAAGTGAATTATCGATTTTAGGGTTAGCAGTTGCATGTCGCATCTCTTTAATGAGTGAGTGGAGGGTCGAGAACACTGAGTCGAATTGGGAATTCTGAAGTCACATTGTTGTTTGAGGGCAATCAAATTTAATTGAGGCTGATTTCCTATGCCTGAAGAATGCGAATTGGAAAATGGCATACCTGGTTCAGATTGAACACTATAGTAAATAAGCACCGACAACCCGCGTATGGAAGCAACATAGTTAATGACGGTTTGCTTCCTCTTGGGAGTTTCTACGTAGGTTGTCATGGTGTCTAAATTTACACTCATCGCTAGGTGAATTGACAATGCTTGATTGCCACAATCAATTGGGAGCGTTGTGACATTGATCGCCAATGCGTGAACAAAGGGGATGGTCATTGCACCGATATGTATTACGTCATGTTGCGGGGACTGAGAATGTTTGCGCACTTGAAAAGACAGAAGTCTGGGGTCTACACCTATAGCCGAATTTAGTTGTTGTAACCACAGGAATTTGGATCTTGTAGTAGTTAAATGAAATTGTGCATTGAAAGCTCCCGACGTATGCATTGGTTAAATGATATTATCCTGAGTGTGTGAATTTTCCCTATAGCAGACTGAACTCCATATTAGTTGTGGTTGCTGGCATCAAAGGCTGAATTCACTTTTGTACATGGGAGGACTGCCATCTTTAACCTGGACAAGTTCACAGTATCAATGTTGGTCAAACGAGTTGGAACAACCCAAGTTCATCTACTGTTCTTGTAATCTTGGTCTTGAAAAAGGGGTCATGTAGTTTGAAGTTATCATATTTTAAGTCTCTGTGATTTAAATGCTCCTTATTCCTAAGGATACATATCAGAAAGCCGAGTCATTATGTTATTGAGGGTCATTAGCTTGTCTGAATAATATATGAATATTGTTGAGAATGTGTTGTGTGACTGAGTATGAAATCTTGGGAGGTCAAGATATCTGAGGAAGTGAGTCTACTACTATAACAGTCAATCTTGTGTGCCATTGTTGTAAACATTGTAGAGTCTCGAGATGATGTTGTTGTTTGATGAGCAGAGTTGTTGTTGCTAGGGAAAAAGAGTTTATAGTTGTTAGCCTTGTATATGTTGCCAAATCATGGAGTATTTGAAATGCCTCATAAGCCAACACAACTGTTAGCTTTTGTAGCATCGGATGTGTTATAGCCTCGAGATTTGACAAAGAGGTTAGAATACATGTATTCTCCAATACCTAGAAATAGTTTCCAGAAATGCCACCTAGAGATGACTTAATTAAATTAATTAGCCAGTTTTTAATATTTCCGAAGTCTAAACTTAGGAAATATGATTAATTAAAAGGAATTAATTAAGTCATGGTGAGAATTTTCTAGAAAAAGACTTGGATCGATTTCTAGTTAATCTTAGCCATCAATTAAGTTTTAATTGTGGTCATTGAAGTCTCAACGGAAGATTATAAGAAGAAACTCAATGGGGCTTCGAGAACACACTTCAGCAGTTCAATTTATCTGGCAAATCGATTTCCACAGTAGCAATGTTTTGTTGCTGGAGAGCGAACTAGTGAGCTCGAGCAGTGAGAGAGGGGCAGAGATAGTAAGGCCAAAGGAAGTTTTCTAGTTCCGGTGAGTGCACTGCAGAGAGGCAGTGAGTGCCACAGAGAGGCAGCGCAAAGCCACGCAGAGGCAACGCAAAACTTCAGTGGGTGATTCCGTTTTTGCTAGGGAGCAGGAGATTTTATGAGCTAGAAGCTAGGTAGGAGGCCTAGAGGTGAGGGAGATCAGTCTTCCAAAAAACAACTGCAGAGACAAAAAGAGAAGAAGCAGTTTCGAGCTTGTGAAAACAAGGAGCAGCTCAAATCGAGCTGAGGTCAGTGTTGGATCGCCTGTGGAAGTGAGATTTTTCTCACTAGTTTTACTACCAGTAATTTCTCTATTTGGATTGCTAGATTAAGCATCCATAGTTTTTTACTCAGATTTACTACTGCATAGTAATCAAATCCTCAGTTGTTGCACTGGTTTTCTCGAGTTGGGTTTTTCTGGGGACTTAGTCCAAAAACAACTGTGTATTTTGTGTGTGTGCATCTATTCTTCCAGCGTTTATTTTTCTTCCGCAGTATTTGTTTTGTGAAGGCTGCAGTGCATGTATTTTGATATTTTCTGTAGGAAACTGCAAATAAGTTGATTAATTAATTTTACAAATAGAAGAAATATTATCAGTTGTTGCAGTAGGATTCAGGGATTCCCGAATTTTCACAACAACAACACAATGGACTGCAATGTAGACCAGAAAATGAATCTGTACAGCAGACCTTTCTCGAGAGGGGTCTATGCCATTCTTCAAAAATAACAATCAAGGGAACTGTAGAAAGAGCCAGAGATTGGACACAAAATCCTTGCACATGGAACAGATTTGAAACACATGAGAGTCATAGAGAAATCCTTTTTCTAACTAGATGAACTCGATGCACTCCTCTTTGAAGTGAACCAATTAGAAGGGAAGAAACTCATTGGGCTCTAAAACCAGCTATGCTTGCTCTCATACAACACAAATTCTTGGGGGGACCATGTGAAGGGATTAGTCTTCTAGTTGCATCTTGTCTCAGTAATATCATGAGACTAACCACCCCTACAATTCCTTACAATGATGGTGTTGTGAGGAGTATTTTCAGACTGATAGTAGAAACTTTCTAGGACTTGGACAACAGTGCAGGCTCTACCTTTGGGAAGAAGCTTGAGGTTTTAGAAGTCATGGCCATGACCAGGACTTATGAGATCATGTTTGATCTTGAGTGTGATGGCTTGATTCTGCAGATGTTCCAATGCTTCTTCAACATTAGGAGACATCATCCTGACACAATCATAGCACACATGAAGTCCATCTTGTCATCGTGTATGAGAAGTTGTGATGCCATTTGTTGGAAGTTGCAGACTAGATTGTTGAGCATTTGGCGGAGAGATCAGTTGGTCTCACCTCCTGCTTATGAGCTAGCCGAAAGCTGGTTGAGCAGAAAATTGGGTTGTTCAGGAGACAGTTGACTAGGGAGGAGTTGCTCCGATTTCGTGGATCATGCAGCAAGAATAAGCTGAGGAGGAAGGGACTTTGCTTCATCTGCAAGGGACCTTGTGGACCTGACCAATCATGCTTGAGTGACACTGAGGGGATGAAAGAGGTAGAGCAGGTGGAGATTCCTTCTAATCTTCACAGTGAGGATTCTTCTTTGGATGAGTCATGTGGAGTGGTTGATAGCAGGCCATATTTATACGATGAGCAGTCAGTGGACCCTATGGGGAAGTGTGTTACTGGCGATGATTCCGCATGAGCAGCATATGGTGGGGCATGAGTCCACTGAGGAGGATGATGTGCATAGTATGCATGATGAGCCTTTTGGGGTGAGCCAGTTGGAGGTTCATATTGAGCCTATGATGGATGTGCAGTTACCCATAGGGTCAGCCATTGATGAGGGGAAAATAGATGTACGGACGTCTAGCAGGATGACAGTATTTGCAGACACTTATCCTCAAGAGGTATTGGAGGTTGACAGGGTAGTTCTGCGGGAGGCTAGTAGACAGCAAGAGCATGGCATTTCCGAGCAAAGGAGGGAGGAGCTGTTGGAGATGGTGGTGCATTCATCTTTGGGCCCACACACCAATGAGGTGCAGCTAGATGCACAGGAAATTAGCAGAGTTGCAATAGTTTCAGGAAGAAACACTCTCCAGGAGAACATAGACAGGCTTGCAGCACATCTTGGCCATGTTTTCCTATTATAAAGAGAGGGGCCTGCTTCCTCAAACAGATCTCGTTGATAGACTGGATAGAGCAGCATGAGTTGAGCATGGACCGGCGGCAACATGTAGACTTGTTGCATATGTA
The DNA here is from genome assembly GCA_034641835.2 of Pinus albicaulis. Lineage (NCBI taxonomy): Eukaryota > Viridiplantae > Streptophyta > Pinopsida > Pinales > Pinaceae > Pinus > Pinus albicaulis. The sequence continues at coordinate 1,067,939,035 of CM076580.1, forward strand.
GGTGTCCTTGCATTTGATTATTCTCCCAAGATAGATTAGCAAGAGATCATGAGTTGGTATCCTATTGATGGAGTATCATTCTTAGTTCGGGGCACAGTACAACAGGAGCCCTTAGATGAGAGGGTTATTACATGTTTCGGTGGGCAGTGGGTTGTGGATCGATAGTTCATTAGAATTTCAGTACCACTAGCCCAACATCAACAGAGTGGGGTTGACCTCAACCTATGCCAGAAGTGGGATTGGTGAGAGGTGATGAGTTGGTATTCGTTTGATGGAGCAGCAACTATAGCCAGAGACTGAGCACAGTCCAATGTGAAAATATCTGAATCCAAATTACAAAAACCCTACTGCAGCATTCTAATTTACTTATCCTACTTGTTTGATTTAATTAACAAGTTATTTTTCTGAAATATTCAGTAAAACATCAAAGTAAACACTACTGCAGCCTACACATATAAACAGATTAAGAACTGAAGAATAAAGCCCACATGACAAAGGACACAATATTTTTCAGACAAATGTCCTCGGAAAAACCCAATGAGGGAAAATCGATGCAGTAGCTCTTAAAGGGTTTTATTATTATGCAGAATTTTGAATACATTCAAGGGCACCAAACATGGTTTTCCCAAATAGAGAAATCTCGGCAGATGTACCCCGATCACTCGGAGATAGAAAATATGGTTGATTCAACTCAGGCTTCACACCTTTTGGATCTGCAGAAAATGAGCCCTTTCTGGCCCACTGGAACCCCAGCGCTACCTCTCCCGGCACTGCGTCAGCCTTACGGCCCTGTGTGAGCCTCTGCGTAGCACAGGCTAGCCCTACATCACCCTAGTTGAGCCTACGCTACCTCTGCGCAGCTCTAGCTTGGCATGCGTCACTCTGGCTGAGCCTATGTTGCCTTTGTGCTGCTTTGGTTGAGCCTGCGTCACCCTTGTTGAGTCCTTGCACTGCTCTGGTACATATATGCCTCTCTACCAAAGTATCCTCGCCCTCGAATATGAAATCCCACTACCGATCTGCCCCTCACTGCACTGCAAGCTCACTCGAAAATTCTCTGCAAACTGTGCCCCAGAATTTCGACTTAACTCAAGTGATGCTACTATGTGTGTGTTCTCCAACTAACGCTAAGCCTTCCTTTAATACTTTTCTCATTGAACATTCAACGGTCATGATCTAATCTCTAATCGATGGCTAAGATTAGAAAAGACTTGATCCACGTCACTTAGAACATTCTCATCCACATGTCTAAATTAATTCATTTTAATTATTTAATTTCTCTAAATTAGACTTAGGGTCTCCATTAAAATAATTAATATTTTGAATAACTTAGGTTCCGGATGGAATTTCTCCAAATGATTTCTGGGTCTTGGAGATCTCATGTGTTCTAGCCCTCAACAAAGTTTCGGAGCTAGAGCACATCTGATGCTACCCAAAATCTCAACACTCCCTCTTAGCGATGAATGTGCTCCAGCAACACTTCACTCTAGAAGCGTTACTCTGATCCAAGGCATCGGTCCCCGGCGCTGTTGATGCTCAGTTGCTGCCCCTCATCCACTGCGTTGTTGCCTTCTGTACTGCTGCCCATGACTCTGCCACAGTCACTGCCTCATCTGTACTGCAGCTCCCTTTCAAATGTTGCATCATGCTGCCCATAGCACTGCCACTGCTAACTATTGCACTGCAACTCAGTTGCTGAGAAGTTAGCAACTGAAGGATGTCACCCAAAACACTGACAGACAAGTCAGTTTGGCTGCATCCCCATACTGAAGCACCCTCTGCTGATGTTCTGCGCTAACCCTTTGAAGCTTTGCGTTGTCTATTGCTCTACACTGCATAAGCACTACTTTTGTGCTGCTGAAATCCGATCTGCCTCTGTGCTGTTGCTGCCTCTCCTCTGCACTGCTCTAGTCTTCAGCATCCCAACACTGCCAAAATGCCTCCATGATCCTCTGTATCAACTAACTCCAGCCATCATGCTACTATCTTTAAAGGCTCCCATAGCTCGTATGTGACCCAAGAGTTTGGGAACCTCAAGGATCCTGCCCTCCTCTACAGTTCAAGTGAACTACATATCAATGTCGCCCCACTTCTTCTCTCGAGGTACATGAGCACTCATGGCCACATCATCATCACTGCCATCATCCCCCTTGGTTGTCGCAACCTTGGAATCCGAATCTTCCTTGCCCTTCTTCTTCTGAGGACCAGCATTGGCGAAGCGTCCCAATTCGCCGCATTTAAAGCACTAAACCTTTGAGAGGTCCTTCTTCTTCTGCCATTGCTTCTGCCTTTGTCCTTTAGATGCGAGAGTTGCACCTTCCTCCTCCTCCTTCTTAATCTTGGCTCCTCTATTGTTGCTGCCCATCTTGGACATCCTCTTGATCTCATCTTGACAAAGAGTTGCCCACATGTCCTCCCAATTTGGAAGTTGTGCTCTTCCTAAAACACTTCGAACAAAGGTCTCCAAATCATCGGTGACTACATTCAGGGCAATCCTCACCATGAGACCATCCTCAAGAGTTTCCCCCATAACAACCAGTTGATCTTGAATTGCCTTCAATCGAATGAGGAAGGGTTAGATTTCCTCTCCCTTGTGCATCTGAAATAGTCGCAGTTGATTCTCCAGAAGCATCTTCCTCTAGACAGAAGTAACTTGATACAATGTGGTCAAGGTCGCCCACATCTCAATTACCATATTCTTCTCGACAATGTGTGGGACCACATGATCCTTTACCCCGTCCATTATCAGGCGCTTGACCCTTGTTTGCGCTTCCTCATATTTCTTTAACAAATCAGCATTGATTGGGACGACCATGACCTTCTAGGCATAATCTTTGATGCGATACTCATCCAGGACAGATAGGATCCTGGCCTTCCAGATGATGAAGTTAGATGTTCCATCTAACCTATCTTGATCCCTTAATCCATGAGGCCATCCCTGCTCAACGGTGTCGAAGTGGATGCTCTTCTCCCTTCTTCTGTTGCTGCTCTCAGCAAGAGACCAGATCTGTGTTTCTTGGCGATAGAAACCCTCTAGAGAATACGCTCCCTCTAACCAGTGATTTCCTTCTCAGAAATCCTCCACCAATTCTGCCGAATCAACCCTCTCCAATCAATTTGTTGATCAGATCTCAGACTTCTTGGCTAGAAAGTCTGCTGAAGAACTGCTTCCCCTTACTTTGTCAACCCTGCTAGTCATTGTTCTGCACCGACAAAAACAATGCCCCACCAGCAAGTTTGAAGATAAAAAATTGAACCTCCAGCCACAACAAATGGCACAACATCACCCCCTCTCGGACTGTGTCACCCTCTTGGGGTTGCGTCATCTCTACGCTAGACAGGGTCTACATCACCCTTCTGGGCCTGCGTCAACCCCTGCGTGAGCTAGACAGGCTCTGTGTCACCTTTGTTGGGTTTGCGTTGTCCCTCAGGTGCTGCGCTACCTCCTTTTGGATCTGGGTTGTCCCAGCCGCTCTCCTGCAGAAAAAAAATCTCCGTCACTTCGTTGATGGCTTCAGCTCTCCCCAATCTGCAATAGCTCTCATCCCATGTGAAAATTTATGAATCCAAATTACAGAAACCCTATTGCAATATTCTGATTTACTTCTCCTAATTGTTTGATTTAAATAACAAGTTATTTTTCTGAAATATTCAGTAAAACATCAAAGTAAACACTACTGCAGCCTACATATACATATTACATACAGATCAAGAACTAAAGAATAAAGCCCACACAACAAAGGACACAATATTTTTTCCCCGGAAAAACCCAATGCGGGAAAACCGGTGCAACAACTCTTAGAGGGTTTTATTATTATGCAGAATTTTGAATACATTCAAGGGCACCAAACATGGTTTGCCCAAATAGAGAAAATATCGGCAAATGTATGTTTATCACTCGAAGACAGAAAATATGGCTGATTCAGATGAGGCTTCACACCTTCTAGATCTACTGAAAACAAGCCCTTTCTGGCCCACTAGAACCCCAGCTCTTCCTTTCTCGGTACTACATCAGCCTTACAACCCTGCGTGAGCCTGTGCGCAGCACAGGCTGGCCCTGTGTCACCCTGGCTGAGCCTATGCTACCTCTGCGTAGCTCTGGCTTGGCCTGCGTCACTCTGGTTGAGCCTATGCTGCCTCTGTGTTGCTCTAGTTGGGCCTGCGTCACCCTTGCTAGGTCTCTACGCTACTCTGGTACAAATCTGCCTCTCTGCCAATGTATCCTCAGCCTCAGATCTGAAATCCCACTACCGATCTGTCCCTCACTGCACTGCAAGCTCACTCAAAAATTATCAGCAAACCGCACCCCAGAATTTCGACTTAGCTCAAGTGCTGCTAATATGTGTGTGTTCTCCAATTGACCCCAAGCCTTCCTTTAATACTTTCCTCGTTGAACATTCAACGGTCGTGATCTAATCTCTAATCGACGGCTAAAATTAGAAAAGACTTGATCCACGTCACTTACAACATTCTCACCCACATGTCTAAATTAATTCACTTTAATTATTTAATTTCCCTAAGTTAAACTTAGGGTCTCCTAAAATAATTAATATTTTGAATAACTTAGGTTCCAGGTGGAATTTCTCCAAACGATTTCTAGGTCTTGGAGATCTCATGTGTTCTAGCCCCCACAAAGTTTCGGAGCTAGAGCACATCCGATGGTACCCAAAATATCAACATCCGACCCATGGGACTTGGGTGATGATTGAACATGGTGGCATTGGGATCCAGATGGATCTACTAGTAGCAGGTTGAGTCAAAGATGGGCATGGGATCCAGGTATTGGGGATCCAGTCATGTTTGGATTGCTTGGAGGTATGATGTGGACCAGTGGTTCATATGGGATCCTGGTATCAGTTTGCAGATACCTCTACAGTGGACAGATGCAGATTGCTTGAGGGAAAGCAATCTTGGTGTGGGAGGATTTGTAATGTCCCCATTTTTATTTTCCTCCATAGTACAACCAAGGTGGATTTCCAAGGCAGAGGATGGCCAAGTCATTGGAGCAAGTTCATGTCATCAGGGGTTCTGAGAGAGTTTTGAAGAGTTTTTACGGGATCTGATGGCATTTGTTTGGCATATCACATCATCCGCACAACTTGTCTTTCATTCTGTCGCATTCCGACAACTTTCAAAAATTAGCATTATTATGGAGCCTAACTTAACTAATTATGCTCGAGGTGGCATTCCGAGAAGATTATTTGATGGAACACCTCAATGTAATAACTCGTTTGAACTAGAATGAGAAGTTCTACAGGTTGGGATTGTGAGAAGTGACTTCTAGTGGCCAAAGAGAGTATGGTGGTCGATTTACCATTTTTCTTAATTAAAAATAACTTTAATTAGTCATTTCATTAAGGAAAAATAATTAATTGGAGGACAGGCCCAAAAGTGACTTAAGTAAAATTTAATTAAATTAAAAAGTCACTTAAGACAGTCAATGGAAGACCTTCTAGAATAATAATAAAATAAGATGTTTCTAGAGGCTTGGAGATCTATCCATCAGATCTATAAAAGAGGAAGAGGAGTTCATTTGGAGACATCATGGATTTGGTATTGCTTCTTGTATGAGAGGTTGAGAACCCGATTCTCTACTTCATTGGTAGCCCCAAGACGAAAATCCTCTGGTACATTTTTGAGTGTCGGACAAAAACCCAACTCTCTTTGAGGAGACTTCATTTAGGAGTTTCAAAGAGCTTCAGGGATATTGGAGTGAGGATCATTCAGGTTCTCAATTGGTGCTTCATTGTCTTTTAGTTGATTCAGTGGCAGTTGTTGTTGGAGGGAGAGTGCAGTTGTTCAGTTGTGGAGGTCGGTGCAATGCAGTAGATTATCTCGGAGGCCAGCCTTTCATCTCAGCTATTTCGGTTGGATATGCATGTAAAACCCCCATTTATATATTATAAATAAAGCTGAGATTTCCTTCTAATCATTATTGTTATTTGCATGCCCTGTGTTGTTAAATTTTACATGGCAATCTTCTGTTTATGGATGGAAACTTTATCTGAAGTATTTCTGAGTTAAAATTTCAAGAACGTTCCAGATTTTGGCATTTGGAACATACACACACAGCCTTCTACATTATTTGAGTTCTTTTACTTCTCCTAAAATCAAAGTCTGCTTTAGAAAACACATTCCATATCAAAAAGATGGACCATTTACAAGCATGAAGAATATGAAAATATGTACAAAGAACATACCTCATTAGCTTCATCTAGTGCACTTGTAGACTCATCTAACAGAGCAAGTTCTGGTTGTGCAAGTAGCAGCCGAGCAAATGCAAGTCGTTGCTGTTCACCCAGCGAAAGTACGCTTGACCAGTCAACATTGGAGTCCAAACCATTGCAGCGTGTCATTAGATGATCAAGACATACAGCCTTCAATACCCCAACAAGCTCATCTTCATTTGGCATAGGTTTAAGTTCACATTGTGTGTTTGTCAATCTCATACTTTTCAATGAAAATGGTAGAGAATCTGTCCATAGAGATTCAAACATAAGCATAAGAAACACAGTTATTGCAAAGTTGAAAAACCTAGAAAACATAATTTATGCCTCACTTAAAAGAATTATTTTTAATTTCCAAAACTAATTAATCAGAGAGGAAAAAATATATATCATACATCCATGAAACTCCAAGGAGAAGGGCTTCTGCCTAATTGTTGTTTCATATATGACACATGAAACCAGTGTTGCGGATATCTACAATTCCTCCTCAGATTTTCAGGTTGCCGAGTTGTCTGATATTTTTAGTGTTTTTCAAGTCCACGTCTATTCTTTCCAATATTTTCCCCGAAATTTCCCATAAATTTATTTCTGAACCCTCGCCAATATATTGCCCCAAATGATATTTGAAACATTTCATCAAGTTATGCTCATAGAAGTGAACTAGGAAGCCTATAAAATGCATTTCATTATTAAACTCTCTTAAGATAGTCAATTCAGAATTCTTTTCTCTGACCCTCCATAGCAAACTATGCCCAAGGTCCCTTGGCCTAGACACATGCCTGATTCCAACTTTATTTTTGAGTAAGGTTACATCAGTATACAATGAAAAGATACAACAATATTCTCCCCTATACAGATCTTACCCATGATGGGGATATTTTTAGGATGGATACTAACAACTTACAAAACATTGTTAATATGAGAAATGAGGGGTAAAATTTGTTGGCAGTAGCTGATAAATTTCACTCAATGCAAAACTAGGTGTTATGCAGAATTTCATAGATCAACATAATATTGAAGTAGCACATATGTTTCAATTGGAAGATCAAAGGCCTTATCAAAACCAGCAGCAGGGCGCCATGTTTAAAATGGTGTTAATGGCATAAAATTTGTTAGATGACTATGTCCTTCAATTAAAAGATACATCATGATAGTGCATCTCTTTTGAGCACAGAAATAGCTACAAGAGAGTCTAGCTATCATGAGGGCAAGAAAAGAAGGAAGCCAATGTGTAATTTTCCTATCATATTGTTGCTTTCAGATGCAATAAAATTGAATTCCAGAAAAAAGGAAAATATAAATGACAGAACATTACAAGAAAGAATGTACCAATACTTCTACCTGATTCTGACACGGCAATAAGATCTTCAATCCACGTAGGATAAAGCAGCTGCTGGCGCAGTGTTCCTAAAACCATGTAAGGCCTTTGAGGAAGGAAAAATATTGCCCCAGAACTTCTTTCTGTTCCATCTACGAGTTGTTGTTCTTTCTCTTCTGTACGATAGTTTGTTCCATTCACTGGCCCATCATTGTTAATTGATCCTTGTAAAATAGATCTATCAGTTCCTTTATTGCTCTGTTTTATATGGAATCTAATAGTGCCTTTACCAGAAGACCATATACCAGCAATAGCTCTCAACAGAGACGTTTTTCCACTTCCACTTGGACCCATTATCTGCATAAATGGCACCATTTAATCTTGTATGTTTTAGCATGGAGGAATGTCAACTCATGGATGAGTACCAAATGGTTAATTGCTGAAACGAGAACATTAAGTTTACAAAACTTACCAGTAAGTGATCTCCTTTAGTGACCACCAATGACAAGTCTTCAATAAGAGTCATAGTGTACTGTGGTGTTTGTAATGTTAAATGTTCAATTTCCAAAAGTTTTTGACAAACTTCAAAAGTATCTGCTCCATTGCATTCTGAAGCAGTTCCATAAAACTGATCAACCTTCAAGAAAGCTATCTTTGGTTTGGAGTCTTCTATCAATAGACTATTGCTTCGGTCCAAAATATCACTGAACTCGCCTGTCATAGACGGGAGAAGGGACATGTCAGAGAAAAATCACATCATGAGAAATTAGATCAATCTGCAACATAGCAAGCAACAGTTGATGCACTCCAAATTCTATAGTTGATCAAGAGGAATACTGTGCTCTTTATGATTCATAGCACCAATGGATTACTATGTTTTTCAACTTATTGCTCACAAATTTCAACAAAAATATACAAATAGATGGTGAAGACCATTGCTGGAAAAATTGGCCTCGGCAAAAAATGGCTGAGGGTCCATACATGGGGAAATTAGCAAAATTCAGCAAAGCACAGTGAACATAAAAAACTAGAAAATAAATTCATTTTTTCAATTTTTTAAATATATAAATCAACAACAACAACAAATAAGCACAATTGCACATAAATATGGAAAAAACGCCTATATATATGATGTAGTGGATGCCAAATCAAAAATGATGCACCAAAGTCAATATTGAATTCTAAATCTTGATAGTTGGTTAATCAAGGACTCAAAACTAGAAAACAAATACAAATGACATCAAATATATATATATATATATCAATTCTCAACATCACGAGTCATCTACATTCTACAATAACAAATTTAGCAGCTAGCTATCAATTCCCTTTCCTGCTTTTAAAAGGAAAGCTGATGACTCATTTGCAACTACAAGATCCTACATCTTCCTTCTAACAGCCATTAGTGGGGGTGTGTGTATCAACCTATGTAGAACATTGTGTTGAGGCTGCCACATCACCATTTGTGGTGTCAATGTGCTCCTTCTCCCATATCCATTGTGGGTCAACCTCCCTTACCCCCTATGCCTCCTTTTTCTACTCCCATAATCATTCAAATGCCTCCTCCATAATAGGCTTGGTGTACTCCACCCTCCACTAAGACATTACGTTAATGTTTCTAATGAAATGGCATCCACATCAAGCATTTTCTCAAACTGCATCACGTACAATCGAACATTGTAGTGGACATAATCCATACCATTCTAGTGTTAAAAATCTAACCTATAAGAGGGTCATAATAAATGTAATAAGTCTTGAGGGTCATAAATTATAATAATTGTAATTTCGTAGTTCTAACTCGTTGCACTCTTTGAGTGCATGCTTTCAAATACACTAAAATTATGCTCACAACCTGAAGCGTGAAATTTAGCAGCAGAACCATTTCCGCCACTTGGGCACTTCCATTCCTCACCTGGGATCTTGCCTCGCTTGTTGTAGCAAGCCTAGGTGCACCTATTCCTGTTAATTTTGGGCAACTAGGTCCAAACTCCATATTGCACTGCTCATATGATGATGATTATATTTTTGTTTGATTCCTCTTTCGGAGAGGTGCAAGATTGATCTAAAGATCATCTTGTTTGGATGAGCAGAACTTATATTTTGATTTTATTTTCCACATGTGCAAATTGACAAGGTCGGCCAGATTTGTGATGTAGGTTCACAAGCCCCAACAAATGTGTCACACACTCTCACTGATGGATATAAATAGGAGAGAGATGATGCTCATTTCATCACCATCTCATCACACATTCTTCTTGTGATCTGATTGGTTCGTACAGCCTAGGAGAGGCATCCATCCCTCACACGTGAATCTGAACCTGAAGAAGCTACGGATTGTTTTACGGCTTTCTGGTCAGCGTTGACCAATGTTTACTTTGGGTCAACAATTGTGCTTTGACTTCGATTTCAGCACAGAAATTCCGATTTCTTGAGGCCGCATTGGAGGGCACGAAAATCGAGGCTGGACATTGAATTTGACTGTTGTCCGTTGACTGCAGAGTTGACTTTGTTGAAAAGTGTAACTAGGATCGGTCTTCATATTGACTATGTAATTATGTATTTATGTAAAAAAGAAGACAAAGATAATAAAATGTATTTTTGTTGTACTTGCTTCATGGGTTTCATGAGCAAGATTTTATTATAGGTCAATAGACTTCTTCTTGATGTCTAGTAGGATTTGTCTTCTAGTTATAAATGTAATTAAGAGTCATGTACATGAAGAGTCTAGTCGACAAAATATGCTCCAAGATCTTGTCATGATACCTTGAAGAAATGACTCCTGAATGATGCTCAAAGATACCCTCATTAATGCTGGATTAGATGCTCTCCATGTCAGTCTATATACAGTGGTGAAGTTGGCCTACAAGATTGTTGTAGGGTCGGCCTAAAAGACACAACTGTGCACTATATATATCAAAGGACCTACGACTTATTTGACAATCAAGCAATGTGGATTCTCTGAGGAAAAACAATGTTTGTATGTGGACTTAAGATCAGGAAGAAGTGCGGGTATAATACAGAGATAGATGCGGATTGATAAAAAGAAAGTGGTGGTCAAGTCCGATTAAATTGCGGACATCTCTGTGATATTACACAGCATAATAAAGTCTGGGATAAAATGTGAGTTATAGGCAGTATTTCAAGTATAAGGTGTGGATTTGTTTTGTATTGTTCTGAAGCAGTGAATGCGGATCAGTATGAAGAAACATATGCAGACAGGTCTGATGTTAAGAGTGCAGATCTGTGGTGCAGATTAGTGTGAAATCAATCTGAGAAGCATTTGGATGTCATGTAATACGAAGGGATAAGATTGATGATCATGATGTTATATGAAGTCTAAGGGTTATTGTAGTGTGAGAAAAGAGGAAGGTAAATCTGTGATTTACCTTCCTAATCACAGTCTATAAGAGATAGTAATATATCTTCAGATTCAAGGATATGTGAAGTAAAAGATATGATCTCAAATGATCTTGTCACCAATAACTGAATAAACAAGAAGAAGTGTTTGAAGATAAACTTAGAGACCAAGTTCTCTAGTGTTGGTGCAGGACAGTGCAGGTTGGTGCAGAAAAGAACGATCAACGTTGGAGGTCGACAAAGGAGCAGTGACAAGGTCTTGGAGGCATACATAGGTCAAGGGTCTAAGTTTTGGTCATGGTACTTGTCATCTGAAAGTCTATAAGAAGAATTTATCGTGGGTTTTCCTCTCCAAGAGGGAGAGGTTTTTCCCTGGCTCGAAGAGCCTAAATTTGTGTCTCTTCTATTTTGGTAATTGACTTGATGAAAGATTAAATAAGTTAAGAAGAGAAGACATAAGTAAATCAAGTAAGCTCACAAGTAATTATCAAGAAGAGAATTTGAATTAATCTCCGGCCCTCCAAATTCTCAACATGGTATCAGAGCTAAGGTGTTGAACACAAGGGTTGCTTGACCAGAAGACACTCCAGGAAGCGAAGATCAAAGTTTGGGTTGAAAAGTCAAATCAGTTTGCAAGGAAGACTCTCAAGCTATTTCAAGAAAGATCTTCAATCTCATTCAAAGGATCAACTCATCAAGAAAATAATCTTTGCCATCAAAGATTTATATTCAAAACATTGTTGGAAGAAACATCATCTTCTGAAGATATCCTTTATCATCAAGGATCCTAGAACACCTACATTGGAGATTTCAATCTTAGAAGAAGCTCCTAACCTCATCTTCATCATCATCAAGGAAGCTGCAAGTCACTCTACTCAAGTAAGTATCTATGACCTTACTTAAATCTGTCAAGATGACCTATTGTAAATAGAGCAACAAATTGGTTGGTGTAATATCCCCAACGGGAAATAAACCGTAATACACAGAAATGCTACAAACAGATATATAAAATAAAATGCCGGAACCAGAATATGGAACAAATACACATAAATGCCAGAACACTAAGCCATTTTATTAATCTGAGAATACATGCATATGGGTACAAAGATAATCGGAATGAGTGCACCTATCCTTGCCTAGGCAAGTGGAGACCCTCTCAGAATAAGAAATGGCTGCAATAGAGACTGCGTCCTAGCTGGCTGGAGAAACTGCCGTAGAAAACTGCTGCTGCAATGTACTGGAACTAGGGGCTGATCCCCTCACTGGAATGAGCTGAAAACTGGAAGGCTAGCTGATCTCGACCCTCCGAACAAAACCCAGAAATCGTGAAGCAAATGCTCCACCTCCGAAAATGCACCAAATAAACCCTCTCCAGAGAAAACGTTGTCTCTCCCAGTGACAGTGCAGAAGCCCAAGAAAACGCTGGGAAGAAGGGCTGAATCCACCTGCAAACCCTCCGGATGAAATAGCATATTTCCTCGAAATTTAAGGAAAACGGCGAAATCTACGCAAAATCCCCACATAAACGCTCTATGCTTCACGTCCTCCTAGGCAGGGCTTGCGTCTCTCTCGGCTAACGCGATCACAAAAGGCAACTCCTCTTGCCAAAACGTCCACCGAGGAAACTACGCAATCCTGCTTGGCGAAGGAAAAACTCCTCGAGCAGGCACTCGAAGTCCCCCGGAGCCAAGGGTGAGATCTCCGACCGGAGACACTCAGTTTGCACTAAACAGTGCTGCAGACCGACTAAACAACCGGCGTGCTGAAGTAGACAGAAGTCTAGCTCTCAATAACAATATCATATCAACTATGCCAAATGGAGTGAAACCCCCACCTTTTATAGTGCTAGCTCCCTCAAAACCCTAACTGCGTCCTTGAGTTCCTCCTTGACCTGCGCAGTTACCTTAGGAGTCTATGTGAGGCCTCTCTCATGTGTGTGTGGACCCCCAAGGCTTTCCCCTTTAAGTTACAACATTGCCTCTACTAGGGAAACACTTTATTTTATTTAAGTGAGTTAGACCCCTTTTCTCACTTTTATTTATTAATTAACTATAGTCGGCAAAACTATACAAAAATCAAATATTCCAATTAGCGATGCTAATTAGGAATATTACAGTCTCCCCCGGCAAAACGTTGCTTGTCCTCAAGCAACTGAAGTGATGGATGCTGTAAAATCTGCTCGCTCTCCCAAGTGGCATCCTCATCCGGCAAAAATTGCTTGTCCTCAAGCAATGCTTGAACAAGCCTACTCTCTAGCTGATGCTCCCCACCGATACTGCAAAATGTGCCTGGGTCCCACTGAAACCTCTCTGTCTCCTGCATCACCCTGATACGAAGGGATATCTCAACGCCAGGATCCCAAACTGGCCTCTCACGGTACCAGCCAACCAATAGTCCTCCCGGATCCCATCGCCACTGTGGCCAATAATCGCACAAGTCCCACAGCTCGGACTGTGCACTGCCTCTGGCTATGACCAATGCTCTAAGAGGTGAAGACCACCAACAAGCATCAATGCTCTCGGGCTCCTGCTGTGATGTACCTGTAACTGCATATGCTGCCTCTCCAACTGCATACCAACTCATCACCTCTCTCCAATCCACGTCCTGACTCAATCCCATGCTGATCCTGCTCTCCTGACATTGGGAAGGAGTCCTGAAGTAATGAGAATCGGTGCCCTCCTGCCAACTGAGATCTGTAACATCTACTATGTCCAAGGGCCCCTGCTCCGTTGTGCTCCCTACGAAGAGTACCGTACCATCAAGAGGGTACCAACTCATGATCTCCCGCCAGTCCATCCTGGAGGAAGCATCTGATGTAGCAACAACAACTGCATGTGGAACATGCCTGGAAGGTTGCCGCCAACCCGTAATCATCTCCCACGGCCAAACTATCACATCTACCTCCAACATCTCCAGAGGATATGGATCTGTAGCTGCTGTCACGGTACTCGATGTCAATGCAACTGACTGCTCCTCCTCAATGACTGACCCTGCGATTAGCTGCATATCCACCACAGACTCGATGTGAGTGCCCATCTGGCTCTCTCTCAAAGGAATATCATGCCTGATGTGAGTAGTGTCCCCCTCTGTCGACTCAGGCTCCATCACCTGCTGCTCTAGCTGAATTGTCACAAGTGACTCTCCACCCAGAGTATCTCTCGCAGAGTCCCATGACTGCTCACCCTGGACACTAAAATATAGCTCCGATCTACTGTCACCATCCAGGCAAGGCTGCCCTCGCTCCCCAGAAGCGGCCTCAACTGATCCTATGGACTCATGTGAAAAGGAGTCCTCACCCTGGTATACAGAAGGAATGCCCTCCTGTTCTACCTCCGCCATCTCATCCGCATCGAACATGCCATCCACCCTCTCGACAACGTGTCGATACAGTGTCTGGAGCCCAGACACATACTGGGATACTACCTCTGCTGTACCCCGTATCCTCTGCTCATGCATGATCTCGACATGCCCTGAGGGAAAAATGATGCATGTCTCCCTCATGACCTGCTCCCCAAGCGTAGGCTCGGTGATAACTGATGCACCACCTCTGCAAAGGATCATCTCATCCCCCAACCTGTGGCTGTCAACTAGCACACCAACCCAGCGCCACTGCTGAGAAGTCTCTCGCCTAGTGTACTGAGTGTCATCCAAATATCTTGGGTGAACCTCGCGTACCCTGCTGCTCACGCCCAAAGTGCCAAAGGTCAAAAGCATAATCAACTGTACCTGTGAGTGATGTCGAAGCGAGTCAGGTGTGTGAGTCCCCACAGATACTGCCAAGTATCGCTCCTCTGTCTCTCCATCGATCCTGGGTGAAATACTCCCAAAGGTAAGCCCGAAGTCCCTGTCCATGAGTCTCTCTGGAAGCAATGCTCTAAGACCCTGCTGTGTAGCACCGTGTGCCCTCGCATACCGCTGATCATCCATACACTCCTCCACATGCCATTGCACACTAAGGCATACCTCGGTATGCTGCTGGATACCATGTGCTACTGCTGTAGCACCCTGTACCGTCTCGTGTCCTGACTATGTCCAGGCATCGGTCACTCTCCGCACACCCTCAATGTGATGTAGGATACTCCTACTCCACAATGCAGTCCCACACACTATGGTACACCACCATGCTACTCCATGTCCACCGGCAATCCACCGCTCAATGCTAGAGGCTCCCACACATCCCTGGATGTGATGTCCTAGAGTTGTGCCTCTACATGTCCGACTACCACCAATCGGTAACATCGTCTCCACCGTCGCATCACCATACCTGCCGACGAAAGGATCATCACTCCAAATACTCCTCAAGGGATCCGAGAAGTGAATCTCCCTAAGTGTCAGTAGTGTTACCACCACTGCTCGGCTCTGCTGCGTCCTCTGTGCCCCACACAAAGGTGAAGAATCCCTGGCCCCATCCAAGGTGCCATCTGGTGGCCTACCAATGCCACCTCCTCCGACAAGCTCCTGCCAAGGTGCGCTGACCACCCCGTGATCCCGTGTATGGGTCACGCCAAGACAACCTAAGGAGTCTGCCCATAAACTGGTTGGCCACTGGAGCTGACCGAAACCGCACATGCTCTACTACTAGGCCAACTGCACTCTCCAAGACATGGTCAGCCGACCTGCCTGGGAAACGATAGGTGATCCCACCTGGATCCCAATGCCAATCTGGGGTTCCTGTAATCCCCATGCATAGAAACTCCTGCTGAGCTACACTCGGATCCATCAGCATCTCCATAGCCCGCTCCACCGAGTACCAACTCAAAATCTCTCTCCATCCAACCTCAACATATGGATGATGTACCCTGTGCAACTCTGATCGTCTCATACTGCTATCCAAGTCAACATATGAGATCTGACTAGGTGGCTCTGCCTCTCTCTCTCCAATGGAAAGAGATGACCCAACAACACTGCTAGTCCCATCCATGCATGCCTGAAGGGGAATGATCTGATGCTCCAACGTGCCCTCTGGTTGTATCATCAGGGAATCCAGTTGTTCCCCAATGTGGACCAACTTGGCCGACGACTTGGCACAAGTTACTCTCATACCCTCCAGCTCCTGGTCCTGCAACAAAATGGCCTCCCGTACTGACGCGGCCTTCTCTCTCAAAACTCGAAGGTCCGTCCGAAGCCGATGATACCGCTGTCTGCGACCATCATCCAATACCTCTGTACCTGCTAGTGCCTCATCGAAGGTGGATATATCTCCTAACGCCTCACCCATCTGTCGTGTGCTGCTACCACCTGAAGACTCGGACACGACTCCGGTCATCACCTCAATGGATGGCTCTACTGGGGTAGGCTCTACCTTCTCCACTACCACATCAACTGACACGGCCAAGGAGGTCTCCAATGAGGGTGAATCCTGTGTCACACTAGGTGTAACCTCAGACTCCCTGCAATCCTGTGTGTCCTCATCCTCCAAGTGCGAGGTAACCATTTTAATGGTTCCCCTCTCCGATACTCGGTCAAGCTGGAAAGAGGCACCCAACTTGTCCACCCAAGCTTTTTCTGAGCGCCTGGATGACCTGTCGAATGTCGGTAGATGGAATCTGTCCACTGTGCGCTGTAAGCCCCCATCATGTGAGCGCATGTTCCCTCTGTGAAAGTTGTGAGGTCTACTAGCTGTGCGGTGGTCATCACGGTGGTGCCTGTGCCCTCGATGATGATGATCACGGGATCTAATGCCATACTGGAACTGGATATAGGCTCTGAAGGTGATAGAATCCATGAATGCCGGTTCGAAAGCCTGATACTCTGTAAAAAGGTCACCCATCAGACCCGGATCTATCTCTCACTGTACTGCTGTCCCTATGTCTTCATCCAGAAAAGTGGGCATGGTAGGGCGTGTGGGTGTATGTGATGCCATATGCTGAGTGGCATCATGCTCCGGCAAATGGTGGGAAGTGCCTGATCCCTCACCAATCCGAAATCCCCTTGGGGTTTCCCGCTGCCTAACCTCCAGCGCAGTGAGTCTCTGTGACACTTCCTGTATGTATTGGAATGCCTTTCTAAATCTCCTCTTATCATCATCACTTGCCATCAGCTCTTTTTGCTATGTGTCTACAGGCTCCTCAGAAACTACACAGCTGCTGCAAAACCATACTGTTGCTTAACTTCGACCTCCGATTTACCCACTGAAAACTACTCAGGAAATTCCAGGAATTTGGGAAGGTGATCCTTGCCCAAAACCCAGAAAAACCCAGAAAACGTTTCTTCTAATTCCAAACTTCAAATTTTGACCCTTTATATTTTGGCCCTTTTTCCAATTGCGTTTTTGGTACTGCAACTGCTATTGCTCTGTATGATCTCTTTCCCGATGTCATAGACCACAGGCTGAGCCAGAATTATGCTCTGATACCACTGTAATATCCCCAACGGGAAATAAACCGTAATACACAGAAATGCTACAAACAGATATATAAAATAAAATGCCGGAACCAGAATATGGAACAAATACACATAAATGCCAGAACACTAAGCCATTTTATTAATCTGAGAATACATGCATATGGGTACAAAGATAATCAGAATGAGTGCACCTATCCTTGCCCTAGGCAAGTGGAGACCCTCTCAGAATAAGAAATGGCTGCAACAGAGACTGCGTCCTAGCTGGCTGGAGAAACTGCCGTAGAAAACTGCTGCTACAATGTGCTGGAACTAGGGGCTAATCCCCTCACTGGAATGAGCTGAAAACTGGAAGGCTAGCTGATCTCAACCCTCCGGACAAAACCCAGAAATCGTGAAGCAAATGCTCCACCCCCGAATCTGCTCCAAATAAACCCTCTCCAGAGAAAACGTTGTCTCTCCCAGTGACAGCGCAGAAGCCCAAGAAAACGCTGGCAAAAAGGGTTGAATCCACCTGCAAACCCTCCAGATGAAATAGCAAAACTCCTCAGGGCTGGAAAACGCTGAAATCTCTGCCAAATCCCCACACAACAAACCTGCTCACAATAACTGCGTCCTCCCTAGCTGGGACTGCGTCCTCTCTCCTAGACTGTGCAGTCACAAAAAGGGGCAACTCCTCTGCAAAACGTCCACCAGGAAACTACTGCAAATCACCACTGAAACTGAAGGAAAAACCTTGCTCGAGCAGGCACTCGAAGTCCCCCGGAGCCAAGGGTGAGATCTCCGACCGGAGACACTCAGTTTGCGCTAAACAGTGCTGCAGACCGACTAAACAACCGGCGTGCTGAAGTAGACAGAAGTCTAGCTCTCAATAACAATATCATATCAACTATGCCAAATGGAGTGAAACCCCCACCTTTTATAGTGCTAGCTCCCTCAAAACCCTAACTGCGTCCTTGAGTTCCTCCTTGACCTGCGCAGTTACCTTAGGAGTCTATGTGAGGCCTCTCTCATGTGTGTGTGGACCCCCAAGGCTTTCCCCTTTAAGTTACAACGTTGCCTCTACTAGGGAAACACTTTATTTTATTTAAGTGAGTTAGACCCCTTTTCTCACTTTTATTTATTAATTAACTATAGTCGGCAAAACTATACAAAAATCAAATATTCCAATTAGCGGTGCTAATTAGGAATATTACAGTTGGGTCATCAAAACTTTAGTGCATGGAAAAAGAGGACAGATTTGAATTTAATTGAAGACGAAGTTATGGACTACAATTCAACCCTCAAAAGAAGATGCTCCATGTAATATCTCGGATGGAATATTTTAATTAAAAATGCAGCAAAATAACTAAACTCCACAAGATGCCGTAAAATCACTATTTACTCAATAGAAGATGGCCATGCAAAATAAACACATAAGCACTGCAATCTATAAACACATCAAATAGGAAGAATCTCAACATTTTATTATAGATAATAACTAGGGTTACAAATGCATCTAACCCAAAGAAAGAGCTGAGACGGAAAACTGGCCACTAAGATGAGCTGCTACACTACGCTGGCCTCAAAACTGAACTGTTGCACTCTCCCTCCGGCAACAGCTGTCACTGAACCCACTGAAGATGATGAAGCACAAGTTGAAGATCTGAATGATCCTCACACCAATCCCTGAAGCTCTGTGAAACTTCTGAGTGAAATCTCCTCAAGAGAGTTGGGTTTTCGTCCAACACTCACAAATCACCCAAGGGTTTCTGTCCTAGGGCTACGGCTGAAGTAGAGAACCACGTCTCACACCTCTCATACAATAAAATGTTTGATCCAAAGATATCCCTCAATGGCCTCTTCCCTTTCTTTTATAGATCTCTTGGAACCTTCTAGAGCATTATTTTATTATTATTTTATTCATGGTGCACTTTTCCCTCTTATTAAAATATTCCTTTTTAGTGCAAAAAAGAGTAAATCAGCTACCATGTCTCCTCTGGTCACTGAAACTCATGCCCAACCGTTCCATCATGTAGGTATCCTCGTCCCGGTTCCAATGAGATATTACACTAAGGTGTTCCATCATGTATTCCTCCTGGAATGCCACCTTGAGCGTAATCAGCTGAGTTAAGCCCACAAAGAACTCAAATTTCTGAAAGTTGTCGGAATGCACCGGAACGAAAGCCAAACTGCTCGGATGATGGAATATATCAAGCGAATGCCACCGGACACCATGGAAACTCCTAAAAACTCCTCCAAAAAGCCCCTAAGCCCACTGATAGCACCAATCTGTACCTATGACCTATCTGCTCCTAACTTGGGAAGTCCAACCTAACCCTGTTGTAGGTGACACCAAAGAAGGGAATATTACAAACCCTCCGCCCCAAGATTGCTTGCCCTCAAGCAATCCAAATATGTGGGACACCCTGTTGGCCCGATGTAACTGAGACCCAATGCTTGGATCCCATACAAACACTTGGGTGCAGCTATGCACCTGTGTCAAGCCACTCGGAATAGACCCCTCAATGCCGGGATCCCAAACTGATCTCTCCCTATATCTATCAACAAACAATCCTCCCAGACCCCAACGCCACCATGGCCAATCATCGCCGAAGTCCAACGGCTCAAATTGTACATTGCCTCTGGCTATAGATGATGCCCCATGAGGTGAAGTCCGCCAATAAGCATCAATGCTCCTTGGCTCCTGCTGTGATGTACCTCTAATTGTATAAGCTGCTCCACCAACTGCATAGCAACTCATCACCTCTCTCCAATCCAAGTCTTGACTCAATCCCACTCTGATCCTGCTCTCTTGAAATCGGGATGGAGTGCTGAAGAAACGACGACCTGTGCCCCACTGCCAGCTAGAATTTGTAACATTTGCTATGTCTAAGGGCCCCTGCTTTGTTGTGCTCCCTACGAATAAAATCGTACCATCAAGAGGGTACCAGCTCATGGTCTCCCGCCAATCTATCCTGGGAGAAGAATCCAATGTAGTGTTAACTGCATATGGAATATGCCCATAGAACTGTCGCCAGCTCATAATCAACTCACACTGCTCTGTCCTGTCTGCCAACGAAAGTTGCCTATAGAAGAAAGCCCCACTCTCTATAATGGGCCAAAATGGGCAAGATATGCTGCAAGCCCCATCTATGTACTCCTGGAGAGTGCTACTCCCTGAGGGTATCGTAGCTCTGTTGACTGCATGTGTACCTATCTGCAACTCATCCATGTGTTGACCCACAGATGGATGCTCCACCATCTCCAACAACTCCTCCCTCTCCTGATCAGAAATGTAATGCTCCAGTGGTCCACTAGCTCCCTGCAGAACTATCCCATCAACCTCCACCATCTCCAGAGGATATGGATCTGCAACCGCTGTCACCGTACTCAATGTCTGTGCATCTGACTACTCCTCCTCAATGGTTGACCGTAAGGTTAGCCGCATACGCATCATAGACTCAGGTGGGCCTCCATCTGGCTCTCCCCCAAGGGACTATCATGCATGATGTACATAGTATCCTCCTCTGCTAACTCAGGCTCCATCATATGTTGCTCTGGCTGAATCGTCACAAGTAACTCATCACCCAAAGTATCTCTCGTAGAGTCCCCTGATAGCTCACCCTGCACACTGGGATACAGCTCTGGCCTACTATCATCATCTCTGCATGACTGCTCTCGCTCCCCGGAAACATCCTCAACTAATCCCATGAACTCATCTGAAGAAGAGTCCTCATCCTAGCATACTGAAGGAACGTCTAACTGCTCTACCTCTGTCACCTCATCTGCATCTCTCAAACATGAGTGATCAAGCTCCCAAGGTTCTTTGCAAATGAAGCAAAGTCCCTTCCTCCTCAGCTCATTTCTGTTGCCTACTCCACCAAACTGGAGCAGCTCCTCCCTGGTCAACTATCTCCTGAAAAGCTCAATGTTCTACTCAACTAGCCCTTGGGCTAGCTCATAAGCAGCGGGTGAGACCAACTGTTCTCTCCTCCAAATGCTCAACAACCTAGTCTGCAGCTCTCAGCAAATGGCATCACGGTATCCCATACATGGCGACAGGATGGACTGCATGTGAGCTATGGCTATGTCAGAATGATGTCTCCTAATGCTGAAGAAGCATTGGAACATCTGCGGAATCAAACCATCACACTCAAGATCGATCATGACCTCATAAGTTCGAGTCATGGCCATGGCTTCTAAGACCTTAAGCTTTCTCCCAAATGTAGAGCCTGCACAGTTGTATAAATCCCGAAAGGTTCCTACTATCAGTCTGAAAATTCTTTTCATAATATCATCATTGTAGGGAGGGAAGGGTGTTGTTATCCTCAAAATATCACTGAAACAAGAGGCAGCTATAAGCTTGACTCTTTCACTTGGATGTTCCAAGAATCTAGCTTGTACCAATGCAAGCATAGATGGCTCCAAAGCCCAATTTAAACTCCAATCAGATTGCTCTACCTTTGAAAGGCAAGATTCCAGTTCTTCTAACATGGGAAAGTCATTTTCTGATCTTCCACTCTTTAAGTCCATCCCAAGTGCATAAAGCCAATTTCCCACTTCTTCCTCCTTTTGCAAATTCCTTGGATGCCTTTGTTGGGGCAAATTATGCACCTTCTTGTAGAAGGGTCTGCTGTTCTGTTTTGTTTTCTGGTCTTTTGATGCATGGTGGTTCAAGGAACCAACTTTTATTCTTCTCAAGCTATTTAAATCCCTCCATGGTTCAACCAATGATAACAAGCTTATCTGTGATAGTGATGTTGTTTTCAACCAATGATAACGTTCGTGGATCCCCATGCCAGGATGGCCAATCTCGAATAGTTTGTTCTCTATTTACTATAGGTATTCTTTTCTTTTTTTTTCCTAATTCAAATAATTTGGCACCAATTCAATAAATGCCTCTAAACAACAATTTGAACTTTTTCCATTTATAAGAATAACCTCGACATCATGGCAGCAGCAAGTTCATTATCATGCATGCAAATTTACAAAGCATAAAAATATAGATTAGGACTTGGAAATTTCTTCAATCGAACAGAATAGCGACATCGTCTCAGGAATTAGCCTCTAACGATGACGTTCACGTACGTCCCTTGCACCTTTGCACTCACCACACAGGCAGCTACAACTATCAACTGAACTGCATTGTGCACAACACCCATGCTTTGATCATTGCTCGGAAATAAGCAACGCACGTTCAACAACAGATTTGCGGCTTCTTTCCATGCTATTTTGACACAAACATCCACAAATTGTCTAGTTGGCTTAGCTGATCAATATGCCGGACTCAATGCTCCCTCCATGCACGCCTCTGTGTTCTTATCAATTTTTGCTACAAGTATGGCTTGAGATCTTATGCTCTTGCTCTGTATGAAACCTCTGTATCACATATGCATCTAATGCGAGTCAATTCTAGGCATCAAACGACACCCAAATCAACTCAGTCCAGGGATCTCGGCTGCCTGCAATTAAACATTGACCCCTATTGTTCTTTCCCTATCGACAAATTCACTCAGCCAAGGATCGATGAGCACATAGCCGATGATCAAATTTTTTTCCAACCTGCGTTCCTCGCTTCTCGGTCTGATCGGCCTCCGGTGGATCCACTGTCGATTCAATTGCTGACACTATGTACTCGATCCAAATTACATTTCATAGGATTGTCATTCCCTTACTGTGATGGAGAGTCGTTACGACCTCATCATCGTGGCACTTGATCATCCATCTCCCCTGTGGATACGCGGGATTCTCGACCAACCATCACGACAATCCTCGTGTGTGATCACGATCTCAGCCAGCTCCTGCGACGCGTTTGGTCGTGGAATCTCCTCTATAGATCAGACTCCTTACTCGGCTACAATTGCATGGGATGCAGATGCATCACTGAAACCTGTAGCCATTGCGGTAGCTGTCACCGACGACAACCTTCGTGGCCCCTTTTTAACCTACATCAAATGACTTCTTTCAAAAATTTCCACGGCCAACGATCACTCAGAGAAATGTGCTCTTAATGGTGTGAAACACGACTTCGGTTGTGGCTAGTTAATTTTCTCGAACCTTGGTCTCAAACATGGCTAAGAGTGACCCTTCAGACAGAAAGAAACTCAAGCCCTCTAATGATCCCAAACTTAACCACTAAATTTACACACTGGAATTATGTTCAGGGATATATATACTATCTGATTATGCCCATACTCCCACCATCGCTTTAATGCACAGGGCATTACACCATTAAATTCCTGACTCTTCAAAATAAATGATGCTCGAATTCAATCTGCAGATTCACCGCTGATAATAATATCGGTCTCCCCATACACACATCAATTGATTCCTGAAACAATTTCTTTTTGGCACCTTTGAACAAAACCCAGCTGTAACCAAGTTACGGTTCTGGCAACTCAATGAAGTAACTTTCGAAAAGTAACCACTGCAACTCAATAATCTGTAATGAAAACCCTTAAACTTGGTTTTCCCGGTCCTTTGGCAAGTAACCCCTTAGGCTGGCAAGATCACTAGCTTTGATACCACTGTAATATCCCGGATAGAATATTTTAATTAAAAATGCAGCAAAATAACTAAACTCCACAATATGCCGTAAAATCACTATTTACTCAACAAAAGATTGCCATGTAAAATAAACACATAAGCACTGCAATCTATCAACAAATCAAATAGGAAGAATCCTAGCATTTTATTATAGATAATAAGTGGGGTTACAAATACATCTGACCCAAAGAAAGAGCTGAGACGGAGAACTGGCCACTAAGATGAGCTGTTGCACTACACTGACCTCAAAACTGAACTGCTGCACTCTCCCTCCGGTAACAGCTGTCACTGAACCCACTGAAGATGATGAAGCACAAGTTGAAGATCTGAATTATCCTCACACCAATCCTTGAAGCTCTGTGAAACTTCTAAGTGAGATCTCCTCAAGAGAGTTGGGTTTTCGTCCAAGACTCACAAATCACCCAAGGGTTTTCGTCCAACACTCACAAATCACCCAAGGGTTTCCGTCCTGGGGCTACGGCTGAAGTAGAGAACCACGTCTCACACCTCCCATACAATAAAATGTTATGATCCAAAGATATCCCTCAATGGCCTCTTCCCTTTCTTTTATAGATCTCTTGGAGCCTTCTAGAATATTATTTTATTATTATTTTATTCATGGTGCACCTTTCCCTCTTATTAAAATATTCATTTTTAATGCAGAAAAGAATAATTCGGCTACCATGTCTCCTCTGGTCACTGAAACTCATGCCCAACTGTCCCATCATGTAGGTATCCTCGTCCTAGTTCCAATGAGCTATTACACTAAGGTGTTCCATCATGTATTCCTCCTGGAATGCCACCTTGAGTGTAATCGGCTTAGTTAAGCCCACAAATAACTCAAATTTCCGAAAGTTGTCGGATTGCACTGGAACGAAAGCCAAACTACTCGGATGATGGAATATATCAAGCGAATGCCACCGGACACCATGGAAACTCCTCAAAACTCCTCCAAAAAGCCCCTGAGCCCGCTGATAGCACCACTCTGTACCTGTGACCTGTCTGCTCCTAACTCGGGAAGTCCAACCTAACCCTGTCATAGGTGACACCCAAAAAGGGAATATTACACTCCAGCTCATGCCAAGTACATGAAGGGAGAAATCAGAGCCCAAAGGATTCTCATAGAATCCATTAAGGACTCACTCATTCCCTATGTATCAAAACTGAAGTCTGCAAAACAAATATATGAGAAACTGGTTGAGTTATTCTTTGAATTGGGAGAAGTAATGTCTGACACTGAGATGACTACAGTGGTGCTGAATGCTCTACCGGAAGAATGGGGAAACTTCACTTCAAGTTTATGTTGAGATTTTGTGTAGTGGGGGTAGCATCGGATGTGCTCTAGCTCCAAAATTTGTGGAGGAACTAGAGTACACATGATCTACAAGACCTAGAAAGGGATTTGGGAAATTTCATCTGGTTTAGGAGATATTTAATTAATTAATTATTTTAATGTATTTCCTAAGTCTAAACTTAGGAAAATTAAATAATTAAAGTTAATTAAATTAAACATGTCATGAAATTGTCTTAAGTCACGAATCAAGTTTTCTTTTAATCTTAGCCATTGATTCAAGATCTAATCATGGACGTTGGTTTCCCAACGAGAAAAGTATAAAGGAAAGGCTTGGGGTCATTTGTAAAGACAAACAGAGGCAGAGCACTGAAGTTAAGCTAAGATTCTAGGGTAGGGTTTGCTAAGAATTCTCAGAAGTGTTCCAGCTGCAGAGAGGGGAGTTTAGGCAAAGGGAATGGTCTAATCCCAGTGCCTAGAATCAGTAAGAGGCAGAGAGCAGCTCAAACAAGCGACACGGAGAGAAGCGGGGAGAAAGCGGCCCGGCGAGAAGGCGTGTTTGCACGGCGCGAGCGACTTTAGCTACGCAGAGTCTTTGCGTAGTCCCTCCCGGATGGCGTAAGTCGGTTGAAAACCCTCGGGGGTTACACGAGAGACCCTTAGGGGCGAGTGTAGGGGCTTGCGTCACCCGATCTGGGGTAACTTCCCTTTCCAAGCTTCGAGGGACCAACCGCACGGGGGTTCGAGAGGTGACGCGGGGGGCATCGAGCGACCTTTGGGGTTTCTAGGGCCTAGTTTTGGCTGAGTCCTGTAAATCTCGTTTGAGGGTGTGGTTCAGTCATTATTTTGGCTTCAGAACAGCTGGTGAGTTGTAGATCTATTTTATCTCTGTCGGATTTTCCAGATTTGGAACCCAGATTTGTTGTATTCAGAAAACTCTTAATAATAAAACCCTCCAGCAGCTAGCATACCGGTTTTCTCGCATTGGGTTTTTCCGGAGACTATTTGTCCAGAAAATCACTGTCACTTTGTCTTTGTGTGCATGTACTTTTTCTAGATCTTAATTGGTGAAAGTCTGTTATGTGCTTTGCTTCAATATTAATCTGAATTTTCAGCTTAATAACTTAATTAAGTAGGAGGAGCATAACCATATCTAACAGTAGATTTTTGCATAAATATATATAGAAATTTTCACATGGTATCAGAGCAATTATAGATCTATGAGGGTCACCAATAGAAGACTGAAGGTTCTTGCTACAGAAAGGAGAAGGAAAAGCAGCAGAAGGGTAGAACTGAAGGGACAACACAGTTTTTAGAGAAGCAGAGTTACGCAGAGGGCAGGGTGACGCAATCTAACGCTGTCTCCCAGCAGGCCCATGCACTTACTGCGCAGAGGCAGCATAGAGGCAGCACTGGGACTATCTGAAGCCAGCCAGTGTGACGCAGATCTGAAGCTGTCAGATCCAGAAGAACCTGAAGCAGAGTTGCAGAAATTCAGAAGGGGCTGGTGGGGTTAAATTTCTGAAGTTTTCAAATTTTTAGCCTAAGCACTAGTGACAAAGAGTGGGAGGAGATCAACTTCTCAGAAAGTTTCTAGCCAAAGAAACTTGCAAATTGATAAGAGGATCAAAGAGATTTGAATCATTTTTTATTTGGCAGATTTCCAAGAAGGGAAATCAGTTGTCAAAGGGAGCAAAAGGTGCCTGTTTTGCCAAGGGCCTCAGAACAAATTCTCTAGCAAAGAGAAAGGAAGCTCCGACACATTTCTAAGTAGATGGCTCCTCATGGACTGTGTGATCAGGACAGATTGGATGGCCTTTCCAACTTCTCAGTTTGGAAGGCTAGGATCTTGATAGTCCTAGAGGCATATCATCTAAGAGACCATGCAAAACAAACTCTGGCCACACCGACTGATGTAGATCTCCTAAGGAAGCATAATGAAGCTACTGGGCATGCCAAGCGATTGATCATAGATGGAATTAAGGACCATATTGTCCCACACATAGCTAAAAAGAAGACAGCTAATGAGATGTGGAAGGCCTTGACTTCCCTATATAAGGGAAAGTTTGTCCAAAGGAAGATGTTGTTGGAGACTCAGATGAGGTCATTCATGATGACCAAGGGAGAATACATAGAACATTTCCTCTTCAGATTGCAGTCAATAAGGGATGCAATTGACTGCAACGGGTGCTAAAGTGGAAGATGATGTGATGGTTAGGACTGCTCTCAATGCAGTCACAGATGAGTGGGAAACCTTTGTCCAAAGTATCTTGGGCAGAGCGGATCTCCCAGATTGGGACAGCTTGTGGGCAGTGAGCAATTCTGCGTCAAGAAGAACTCCGCAGAATCACCAAGAAGCAGTGCACCTCTGGATTGAGCAAAGTGAAGAAGGAAGATGAAGAATATGCATCCTTGACATCAAAGAGGCAGCAGGGAAAGAAGAAGAAGGATCTGTCAAAGATCAAGTGCTTCCATTGTGGTGAATTAGGACACTTTGCCAGCGATTGTCCTCAGAAGAAAAGGGACAAGGAAGCTTCTTCTTCCAAGGCTGTTGTGGCAGATGATGGGTCGGAAGATAATGCAGCCATGAGCACTCATGAACCACGAAAGTGGGGCGACATGGATCTGTAGAGGAGCTACAGAATGGTGGCGGGATCCTTGAACAACTCATCTCTTGGATCACAGCCGAGCTACGGGAGCCTTAACATAGTAGCGGGACAAGTGGAGCAGTGGGTGCATAGATCACAGATGAAGCAGAGGCAAATCTAAAGGTTGGAAGGAGCAGCACAGTGCAGATGCATCAGCAGCATAGGGGCTGATGTGACTTCAGCAGCGCAGAGTAGAGCTACTTACGCAGAGCAGAGTTGCAACAACGTGGAGGCTTCATGAGGACAGCGCAGTGCAGCAGCGACGTGAGATATTTCAACACAAGGGGCTGATGTAACTTCAACAGTGCAGAGGGAGTCTGCTTACGTAGTGCAGAGCTGTAGTTGTGCATCATTCTCCAGATGACAGCACAGATCAACAGCCGATGGAGCTTCAGTGATGAGGTTGCAGCCCAACTGACTTGTTTGTCAAAGATTGGGCAGGAGATTCAGTTGTTTCTCTCAATAACTGAAGTTGCAGTGCAGTAGTTAGTAGTGGCAGTGCAATGGGCAGCACGGATGCAACAAATTGACAGGGAGCTGCAGTACAGATGTGGTAGTGGCGCTGATGTCATGGGCAGCAGTACAAAATGACAGCAACGGTGCAAAGTTGAGTGGCAGCAGACCAACAACAACACAGAAAGTAGTGCCCAAAATCTTGTGATACATGGTGTGATGTATTGCTAGAGCACACTCCGTGCTAAGAGGGAGTGTTGAGATTTTGTGTAGTGGGGGTAGCATCGGATGTGCTCTAGCTCCCAAAATTTGTGGAGGAACTAGAGTACACATGATCTACAAGACCCAGAAAGGGATTTAGGAAATTTCATCTGGTTTGGGAGATTTTTAATTAATTAATTATTTTAATGTATTTCCTAAGTCTAAACTTAGGAAAATGAAATAATTTAATTAAATTTAATTAAATGAAACATGTGATGAAATTGTCTTAAGTCACACGGATCAAGCTTTCTTTTAATCTTAGCCATTGATTCAAGATCTGATCATGGCCATTGGTTTCCCAGCGAAAAAATTATAAAGAAAAGGCTTGCAGTCATTTGTAAAGACACAAAGGTAAAGTGTTGAAGCTAAGCTAAGATTCTAGGGCAGGGTTTGCTAAGGATTCTCAAAAGTGTTTCAGCTGCAAAGAGGGGAGTTTAGACAAAGGGGATGATCTGATCCCAGTGTCTAGAATCAGCAAGAGACAAAGATCATTTCAGAGAGGCAGCGCAGAGAAGCAGGAGAAGCAGCGGCAGAGAGAGCAGCAGTGGCACAGCGAAGAGGCAACTTCAACTATGCAGGGGTTGTGTAGTCCCTCCCAGGGCAGTGTAAGTCAACTGGAAACCCTCGGGGGTTACACACAGACCCTTAGGGGCAGCGTAGGGACTACGTCACCCAGTCTGGGGTAACACAGCCCTTTCCAGGCCAGCACTGAGGGACACAGGGGCTTCAGGGGAAGCGATGGGGTTTCTAGGGCCTAATTTTGGCTGAGTCCTATGAATCCTGTTTGAGGGTGTGGATCAGTCATTATTTTGGCTTTAGAACAGTCTATGAGTTGCAGATATATTTTATCTTTGTCACATTTTCCAGATCTGGAACCCAGGTTTGTTGTATTCATAAAACTCTTAATAATAAAACCCTCCAGCAGCCAGCATACTAGTTTTCCTGCATTGGGTTTTTTCGGGGACTATTTGTCTAGATAATCACTTTGTCACTTTGTCTACGTGTGTACTTTTTCTCGATCTGAATTGGTGAAAGTCTGTTATGTGCTTTTCTTCAATATTAATCTGAATTTTCAGCTTAATAACTTAATGAAGTAAGAGCATAACCATATCTAACAGTAGATTTCTGCATAAGTAACATTCATAAATTTTCACCAAAAAGCAACACCATTCCATGATTTATGGTCTCTATGTAAAATAGAGGAAACAAGATTGAAAGTCAAAACTGATACCGGATCAAGTGAAGGGAATCAAGCCTTTGCAGCCATATCCAGGAAGAAAGAAAGATTAGGAAAATTTGGTCCTCAGAATAAAAGAACAAATACAGACAAAGTACGATGCTTTGGATGTAATGAACTTGGGCATTATAAAAGAGATTGTCCTAAATTTGGAAAGGAAAAGAGGAAAAAAGAAGAAGCCCATGTCACAGTTGAAAGGGAAGAACCTGATGTTAAGAAGTCTAAGAAAGAAGAAGCGAGAAATCTCTATCATGATTGAGATCATCTTCTTCTTTAAGAGATTTTTGTTGGTTGTATAATAGTATGATAGGAAACCATAGCATCATGATAGAAGCATGGTAGGAGCTCTTGGTGAAACAACTCCTGGAAAACCTCGTTGATAACAATATTGATGGAAGGCAGTCATCAAGACCAAGGGTCATCATGGAAACAGGTTCTCACACTCTCTAATGGAATTCTCTATGGATTCATTGGTTAGAAAGAAAGCAAAAAGGTTTCATCAAGAATTCTATGCTACAGAATTCTAGGATTAGGATGTGATGACATATTGATAAAGCAGGTCAATGGAATGAAGTTCTTCATTCAAGTGAAATTGCTATAGGATCAGTCAAAGGAAAAAGGTATGAGGCATATATATAGTTATATGCTGAAACTGGATGCTGTGAAGTCATGTCATATGGTTGCAGGTAATAAACTTCTATATTTAGAAGTATGATCTATGGAGAAGGACGGTGCACTGATAGATGAAATCAACATATATATCCTCATATGGAATATGAAGTGGTTGTATATGAACAAGGAACTAGAAATTGGAAGTTCCTGGGAATGAAGATGTGTAGAAAGGAAGAGATCATGAAGTGCAACCATGTCAAAAGGTAGTTACCATATAGAAGCCAAGAAGATGTGACTAGAAGATCTCCTGGGAGGATATGTAGACTCTGATAGAAGTTTGGTAAAGAAAAAGTTCCTTGACAAGACATATCTTTAGGAGATGTGTCAATCTAAATAGAGGATGTCGATGCCTACAGGAAGATGTCATGGTGAAAGATCATCACTAAGGTAGCTTTTCATTTAAAAGTTCATATGTATATGTTTATCTGGATGGATTTATGCAAGGCTGCCAATCATGTGAAAGGATGTAAGATCCTTGGAGATGGTTCGAAAGAAAGCAGCATGGCATAAAAGGTGGACTAGATAAAGAAGTCAGATGATTCACTTTCTAATAGCAAACATGACTCATGGATGAAAGTGATGGATGATATGTGCCCTATGAAGCCAAAGGTTGAAGATTCCTCAATATGGAAATCCATGACATCGAGGGGAGAAATTCTTCATGAGCAACTAGGTGTCTCACCATTGCTGCTGCAGGTCCCGGATTGAGAGGGAGCCTGGTGATAAGTTTCTTGCTTGGAAGAAACTTGGAGTATGTCCTTCCTGGGTTAAGAGGGAGTGACATATATGATTCTCTAATACATGTGTTATGCACTAGACCAGGACTAACAGTCGTAAGTCTCAGTGTAGGCCATGTGGAGAGAATGGATAGACACATCATTCTGGTCTTCACTTGGGAAGACAGAATGGAGATTGGGTAATCATCTGGCATTCGATACTCTTTGAGAATGTGATAGGGAATTCAAGATAAGAGTAGTCGGGGACCGATATTCTTTGAGGTCTAGCTACCCAAGAAAAGAATAGTCCAAGAAGGTCATACTTTGGTAACACCTGGCTGGAGTATGTACCTTGCAGAGACAATGACTATTGTGTCTATAAGTCATGTATCTCGCCAGCATTGTAGCCAATTGTCTCGTTGAGAGATGGGGTTGTTAGTCAAGGCCTTACACTAGGAAAATGTTGGTTGATATGATACTATACAGATGTGATTACCAATCCGATTCTTCTTATGAGATTCTTCAATCTGAAAGTGACCATGTACCTCTATGAATACCTCCCTAATTAAGAGGGAGTGATGAAAAGTGTAACTAGGATCGTGTAATATCCCGAAGGGGAAATAAACAGTAATACAAAGCATGCAACAAGACATATAATGCTAGAAATAGATCATAAAGCAGATACACATGAAATAGAGAGAATGCTAAGCCATTTTATTATACTGAGCAATAGAAATAAGTACAAGAGGTGATCAGAATGATGGCACCTCGACTTGCACCAGGCAATTGTAGGAATACTCTCAGAATATCAATGGAAATGGCTGCTCTCTACTGTAACTCCAAGCTGCTGAAATACTATCGTGCTGCTGCTACTGCTGGAACAAAATGAGTATTTGGAGTTGCTCCCCTACTCGGAAAAATATGATACTTTGGAATCGGCCTCTACCCACAATACCCAGAAAAGCCCAGAGAGCGTTTCTGAAATGGTCGACCCCCAAAAATGCCTCCCTTGAGGATCTACGCTATCCTCCCAAGGGCCACACTGGTGTTGAATGCTATCCTCCAAAATATGGCCTCCCTCTCTGTCAAATGTCTCCAATAGGCAAGGGCTGGCCCCCTTGCTCAATCCTCTGGCCTGAATCCTCCGAAATGGTACCAATTCAGAGCTCCCCAAAATGAACTGCATTCTCCCTCTCAAGACTGCGCAGTCCCTAGATGTTCTGCTCCTCCACAAATGCAACCACCAATCCTCCTGCAAAATGTTGATGGAAATACCTCACCCGAGCAAGCACTCGAAGTCTCTCGGGGCTGAGGGTGGGATCTCCAAAGGGAGACACCCAATGTACTGAACAGTACTGCAGACAAGCTAAACAGCGAGCATGCTCCATGTCGAAATGACAAGCTCAATATGCATAAACATGAATGATCAAATGAGGAGGCTCTCCTCCCTTTTATAACGATGGGCCTCTCTCACCCTAGGCCCCACCATCTCCTACGTGCTCCTTGGCCTACGCTGTCCCTCTCATCTGCGTGAGGTAGGCCCCACGCTTGCCACGTGGTCTGCGTCCTCCTTTCCTGCGCTATTCACTTGGCCACTAGGCCCCACTCCCTCAATTTCGATGTGGACTCTAGGAAAGTGCTTTATCCTAAGTGAGTTAATTAATATTTTACTCAGTTTATTCATGCTCCACTATAATAAGGCAAAATTGGTCAAAATTAATATTTCCAATTAGCTATCGCTAATTGGGAATATTACAGTCTCCCTTGGCAAAATGTTGCTTGACCCCAAGCAACTGTAGTGATAGATGCTGCAAGATCTTCTCACTCTCCCAAGTGGCATCCTCATCCGGCAAATTCTTCCACCTCACTAAGAATTCCCGGAGTTACCCTGCTTCGCAACTGTCTCTCCCTAATATCAATAATAGCCTCTGATTGTAGCACCAAATGCCCCTCATCATCTGTAGGCGGAAGCTCCCCTGTCACTGTCACCTCCTGTCCCAGTGCCTTCTTCAGGCACGATACGTGAAAGATGTTATGAATCTTGCTGCCCTGGGGCAGCTCCAACTCATAAGAAACCTGCCCAACTCTGCGTATCACCCTGTAAGGCCCATAAAAACGGGGCTTGAGCTTCTCAGCTCCTTTCTGCTTCAGAGTCGACTGTCGGTATGGCTGCAAACATAGGTAGACCAAGTCCCCTACCTCAAATTGTCTCTCCACCCAACCCCTGTCGGCATACAAGCTTTTGTTGGTTCTGCGTTGTACCATGTTATCCTTGAGAGCTCGGAGGATGTCCCGACTCTCTTGGATCCAATCCTTGGCTCTCGGAGCCTCGCTGGCACCAAACATCACATCAACAAAAGATAAAGCATGATAACCATATAATACATAAAATAGAGACATATCGATAGACATGTGATGTGTGTTGTTGTAGCAGTACTCTCCTAGGTGCAGACGCTTCAACCATGCTCTCTGCTGACCACTGACATAGTTACGAAGTAGCCCTCCAGCCACTTGTTAACTATCTCTGTCTGCCCATCTGTCTATGGGTGGTAGCTAATGCTCGGAGTCAACTTTGTCCCCACCAACCGAAAAATCTCCTACCAAAACCCACCCATGAAGCGGTTGTCCCTGTCACCGACAATGGTCTTGGGAAGACCATGTAACTTGAAGATGTCCCTGAAGAACAGCTCCGCCACCTATGCTGCTGTATAATGTGCGGATATGGCGAAAAAATGTGCATATTTCGTCAGTCGATCAACGACGACGAATATACAGTCGTTGCCTTGCGCCATGGGCAACCCTGTGATGAAATCCATCGAGATACTCTCCCATTTCCCCTCTGGAATGGGAAGAGGCTGCAACAAATCTACCGGATGGTCCATCTCCCTCTTGTTGCGCTGACAAACCTCACACTCCTTGACATGCTGGAGTACATCTTCCTTGAGGCCCTTCCATGAGAACCTCTCCCTGATGGCCCTGTAGGTTTTGGTAAACCCCTGATGGCCCTGTAGGTTTTGGTAAACCCCTGATGGCCAAACAATGGTGAATCGTGAGAAGCCTGCAATATCTTCTTCTTGAGCTGGGAGCCCTCAGTCAAGAAGATCCTATCCCTGTAGTAGATCTCATCCATAACCCTATATCTGTCATCTGTCACCTACCCATCCAAAACCTCACAAGCAAACTTGTCCTTGGAGTACTCCACCAATAGTCAAGCCCTCCAATCTACGTCCAAACTCATCAGAGACAACGTGGCTAGTCTGCGTGAAAGTGCATCAGCCACCACGTTGTTCTTCCCTTTGACATACTCGATGTCAAAGTCGTAGGCTTGGATCTTGCTGACCCACTTCTGTTGCCTCTCCTGTAGCTGTTTCTGCTCTAAGAAAAACCTGAGGCTGTTGTGGTCAGTCCTCACCATGAACCTGTTACCTACCAAGTACTGCCGAAATTTGGCCAATGCATGCATGATGGCTAGCATCTCCTTGTCGTATATAGCATACAACCGCTCATGTGGAAGGAGCTTCCGACTCTCAAAAGCTATAGGGTGGCCTCCCTGCATCAACACTGCACTGATCCCCTACCATGATGCATCACACTCCAGAACGAATGGCTATGTGAAGTCTGGCAATGCTAGCACTGGACAGCTGCTCATCACCTCCTTGAGCCTGTCAAAGGCTCGCTGCGCTGTGTCCATCCAACTAAATGCCCCCTTCTTCATCATATCTGTAAGGGGTGCAACAAGCTGAGAGAAACTCTTGACGAACTTCCTATAGTAGGTGCAGATACCTACAAATCCCCGAAGTTCCGTCACATTTCTCAGCTCTGGCCAATCCCTGATGGCCCTGATCTTCTCCTCGTGGACCCTCACTCCGTCCACTCCTATGATGTGTCCCAAGTATAGCATCTCCGTCAACCCAAACTCGCACTTGGAGAGCTTAGCATAAACTCCTGCTCCTCCAAAATACGCAACACTGCCTCTATGTGCTGGAGATGCTCCTCCCATGTCCTGCTATATATCAATATGTCATCAAAGAAGACCAACACAAACTTCCTCAGGTGACTGCGAAAGATGTGGTTCATACATGACTGGAAGGTGGCCGGTGCGTTGGTTAGCCCGAAGGGCATCACCAGGAACTCAAAATGGCCATAGTGGCACCTGAAAGCGGTCTTGGGAATGTCCTGTTCCCTCACGCGAATCCGATGGTACCCGGATCTCAAATCAATCTTTGAGAAGAACTGTGCCCCTCTCAACTCATCCATCAGCTCGTCAATCCAAGGAATAGGGTACCTGTTCTTCATGGTCTTCTTGTTCAGGGCCCTATAATCAATGCACATCCTCAATGTGCCATCCTTCTTCTTCACCAACACTACCGAAGAAGTGAAAGGACTGGTGCTAGGCCGAATGTGTCCAAGAGCTAACAGCTCACGGATAGCCCGCTCGATCTCGTCTCGATAGGCCTTGGGGTGCCTATAGGGTGTGGTAATGACAGCCTGTATGCCCTACTCTAGCTCAATCGTATGCTCAAACCCCCGATCCGGTGGCTGTCCTGGTGGTATCTCCCTGAACACCGTGGCATACCTGTCAAGGATGGTCTATATCTCTGGATGAATTGTCTGCCCGATAGTCATTGCCTCTAATACACGCAGCTCTACTGCCCACTGTATGTCTCCCTTCCGGAAGTCTGCCTCCATCCGGTGAGCTGAAACTGTCTGGGGTGGATAAGTATGAATGCCCTGTATCTTCTCATGCTTCCCGGTCTTCTTGTCATCCCACTCCATCTCCAAGGCCTCCCAATCTGTGGTGACCTTCCCTAGAGTGATCAGCCACTGTACACCCAATACCACATTGGCATCTGGTATGTTAACCACGAAAAATTGGTCGGTCACTGTGTAGGTACCCATCGTCACTGCCAGCACCGGGACATATCTGGCACACTGCATAGTCTGATCTCCTGGGACCAACACTGAAAACCCATCGAAGCTCTCTGTCTATATACCTCTCCGCCCTACCATTTGTGCATCGATGAAGTCGTGGGTTGCCCCACTGTCCACCAGTACTGATACTCGCTGCCCCCGCACTGTACCTCGGACACGCAGCGTCAGATACTTGGGAACTCCTTGCAATGCTGCAAGGGCCCCTCCAGTAGGTGCAAAGGCTGCACCTCCTACTCCTGGTGGTGGAAGTGGCAAATGATCCCGCGCTACATGGCTGCCACCTGCCTCCACGTCATCATACTCATCTTCTTCCCCACTGCTCTCGGAGAAGACCTTGATAAAATGTGCTTTGCCAGCAGCACATCTGTGTCCTGGTGCCCACGGCTCCTGACAAGTGAAACACAATCTCTTCTTCTTCAACTCCCTCCTAGCATCATCATCCAACTGTCCTCTACCCTAATTCCCCCTAGGAGGCGGAATCCTCACATCCTTTCCCTTAGGCTGGAAAGCCTGTCTCTGGGGGTAAGGCATCCTAGTCCTGGGTAGGGCATCCTGCAAGTCCTGGGTCCTGCCAACTGCGTCATGGAGTGTGGTTGGTCTAGTGGATCTGACCAATCCCCGAAGTGGCTCTGCTAGCCCATCAATGAACAAGTAAATCATCCGTGCCGCAGATAAATCTGGCACCATCACCGAAAGTCTCAGGAAATCTGAGATATATGTGTCCGGACTCCTGGTCTGTTTGAGCCTCGTCAGTTCAACAAAGTGCTCCTCCAGATCCCTCTGATCAAACCTCTCTATCAACCTCCGGGTGAACTCAGCATATGCTGTCACTGTCGAATGCCTGAGTGTAACCATCCCATGGAACCACCAATCCTAGGCCTCGCCATCTAGATGCAGCGCTACCACCTTGATGGCCTTTGTCTCTGACATCTGGTTGAGCTAGAAGTATATCTCCAGCTTCTCCACCCAAGCCTTTGCCGAACTGTTTGATGAGCCATCAAACATAGGCAAATGGAACCTGCTCATCGTACGTTGAGTGTCTCCCTCGTGATAATGCCGGTGTCCCCTGTGATGATCGCAGGGTCTGCTATCCCGCTAGAGCTGGAAAAAATCTCGAAATGAAAGGGCATCCCTAAACTCCAGCCCGTATGCCTGGTACTCAGCAAAGTAATCACCCATGTGGCCAGGCTCCGGCTCCTACTGTGCTCCTGCCCCTGTGTCTGCAACCAGAAAAGTGGGCATAGTGGAACGTGTGGGTGCATGAGATGCCATGTGCTGAGTGGCATCGTGCTCCCGCAAATGGTGGGATGTACCTGATCCCTCACCAACCTGGAAACCCCTTGGGGTTACACGCTATCTAGCCTCTACAGCAGTGAATCTCTGTCCCATCACCTTAATCTGCCTAGACAGATCCTATGTAATATTCCTAATTAGCAACAGCTAATTGGAATATTCGACTTTGTATTGTTTTGCCATATGTGGTTTGTACATAAATAAAAAAGTGAGTAAAAGGGGCTCTAACTCACTTTAGTGGAATAAAACACCTTCCTAGTAGCACAACGTTGTAACTTAAGGGGGGAGCCAAGGGGGGCCACACACCACGTGGAGGAGAGAGAGACTACGTTGGTTTTGGAGGGAAACCAATGCTATAAAAGGTGGAGGAGCCTCCTCATTTGGGGCATTCTTGTTGTTGATGATATTTGAGCTAGGCTTCTGTCTTCTTGAGCACGCTGGCTGTTTAGCCTGCTGCAGCACTGTTTAGTGCGATTGAGTGTCTCCGGTCGGAGATCTCGCCCTTAGCCCCGGGGGACTTTGAGTGCCTGCTCGGGCAAGGTTTTTTCTACAGTTTCAGCGGAGGATTTGGTTGTTGATTTGCGGAGGAGCTGGGCTTCTTTTGGTGACTGCGCAGTCCCTAGGAGAGAGGACGCAGTTCTTGGAGGAGGTGTTCTATTGCGGGGTTTTCCGCAAGAGATTCAGTGAGATTCAGTGTGGAGGTTCAGATTTCTCTTCATCCTGGTGACCAAGAGTTCGTGGCCCGATTTCTGCATACATCATTTGATATCCACCGTCCTGAGAGACAGCGTTTTTCCTTGAGGAGGGTTTCGGAGGTGATTTTCGGAGGGTGACCATTTTCTACATGGTTTCTGGGTTTTGTCTGGGGTGGTGAGTTCAGGGTCTGGTACTTTCACCCCTGGTCTCAGTATGGACCCCACCTTGTCCCAATGTCCTGAAGAAAGAAGTAGCCTTTAGCTAGCCTTCGCAGGGCCGGGGACGCAGTTTCTTGTAGCAGCCATTTCTTGTTTTCTGAGAGGGTTCTTCACTTGCCTCGTGCAAGGATAGGTGCTATTATTCTGATTATCCATTGTATCTCATTATATTCTCAAATTAATAAAATGGCTTAGCATTTCCGGCATTTTTATGTGTACTTGCTTTATGTTCTATTTCCGGCATTTTCTATATTATTGTATGCTTGTATTGCTGTCTATTTCCCTTTCGGGATATTACATCCTATACTGACGTGAGGAGCATTTCCCCCAACTTCTTCACGTCACTATCATCTGCCATCGGTTCCTCCTGCTCTGCGTCCACTACTGGAACGCAGTCACCCTCTCCGTAGGTGATTTGCAACCTATGCTCTCGGTCACGGTACTTTCTACCCCTGTAGCAAATATACGGCTTCTCTCCCAGTGTCATAGACAACTTGCTCCACAGGCTGAGCCAGGTCTATGAGCTCTGATACCACTGTAATATCCCGAAGGGGAAATAGACAGTAAGACAAAGCATGCAACAAGATATATAATGCTAGAAACAGATCATGAAGCAGATACACGTGAAATAGAGAGAATGCTAAGCCATTTTATTATACTGAGAGATAGAAATAAGTACAAAAGGTGATCAGAATGATGGCACCTCGACTTGCATCAGGAAAGTGTAGGAATACTCTCAGAATATCAATGGAAATGGCTGCTCTCTACTGTAACTCCAAGCTGCTAAAATACTGTCGTGCTGCTACTACTGCTGGAACAAAATGAGTATTTGGGGCTGCTCCCCTACTCGGAAAAATCTGATACTCTGGAATCGGCCTCTACTCACAATACCCAGAAAAGCCCAGAGAGCGTTTCTAAAATGATCGACCCCTTAAAATGCCTCCCTTGAGGATCTACGCTATCCTCCCAAGGGCCACGCTAGTGTTGAATGCTATCCTCCCAAATATGGCCTCCCTCTCTGTCAAATGTCTCCAATAGGCAAGGGTTGGCCCCCTTGCTCAATCCTCTGACCTAAATCCTCCGAAATGGTACCAATCCAGAGCTCCCCCCAAATGAACTGCGTCCTCCCTCTCAAGACTGCGCAGTCCCTAGATGCTCTGCTCCTCCACGAATGCAACCACCAATCCTCCTGCAAAATGCTGATGGAAATACCTCACCCGAGCAAGCACTCGAAGTCTCCGGGGGCTGAGGGTGGGATCTCCGAACGGAGACACCTAATGTACTGAATAGTACTGCAGACAAGCTAAATAGCTAGCATGCTCCAAGTCGAAATGACAAGCTCAATATGCATAAACATGAATGATCGAATGAGGAGGCTCTCCTCCCTTTTATAACGATGGGCCTCTCTCACCCTAGGCCCCACCATCTCCTACGTGCTCCTTGGCCCACGCTGTCCCTCTCATCTGCGTGAGGTAGGCCCCACGCTGCCCACGTGGTCTGCGTCCTCCTTTCCTGCGTTGTCCACTTGCCCACTAGGCCCCACTCCCTCAATTTCGATGCGGACTTTAGGAAAGTGCTTTATCCTAAGTGAGTTAATTAATATTTTACTCACTTTATTCATGCTCCACTATAACAAGGCAAAATTGGTCAAAATTAATATTTCCAATTAGCTATCGCTAATTGGGAATATTACAGATTGGTCTTCATATTGACTATGTAATTATGTATTTATGTAAAGAAGAAGACAAAGATAATAAAATGTATTTTTGTTGCACTTGCTTCATGGGTTTCATGAGCAAGCTTTTATTATATTTCAATAGACTACTTCTTGATGTCTATTAGGATTTGTCTTCTAGTTATAAATGTAATTAAGAGTCGTGTACATGAAGAGTCTAGTCAACAAAATATGCTCCAAGATCTTGTTATGATACCATGAAGAAATGACTCCTAAATGATGCTCAAAGATACCCTCATTAACGTTGGGATTAGATGCTCTCCATGTCGGCCTATATACAATGATGAAGTCGACCTACAAGATTGTTGTAGGGTCGGCCTAAGAGACAGAACTGTGCACTATATATATCAAAGGACCTGCGACTTATTTGATAATCAAGCAATGCTGATTTCTCTGAGGAAAAACAGTGTTTGTATGTGGACTTAAGATCAGGAAGCAGTGTGGGTATAATACAAAGATAGATGCAGATTGATAAGAAGAAAGTTGCGGTCAAGTCTGAGTAAATTGCAGACATCTCTGTGATATTGTACAATGTAATAAAGTCTGGGATAAAATGTGAGTTACAGGTAGTATTTCAAGTAGAAGGTGTGGATCTGTTTTGTATTTCAAGTATAACATGCGGATCTGTTTTTGTATTTCAAGTAACATCCTTGGGAGGATGTTCGTATTACATGAATTTTATAGATGACTTCTCCTGCAAGACTTGGATATATTTCTTGAAGAAGAAGGATGAAGCGTTCAAATGATTTTGACCTTCAAGGCCTTGGTTGAAAATCAAACCGGGAAAAAAATCAAAATTTTGAGGACCGATAATGGGACCGAGTATGAGTCAAATGAATTCAATGACTTTTGCAGGGAAGCTGGCATTAAGAGGGAGACCACAACTGTGTACAATCCCGAGAAAAATGGTGTTGTTGAAAGAAGGAATAGAACCATTATGGAAGCTACTTGTGCCATGCTATATGACCAAGGTCTTCTGAAGTTCCTGTGGGGAAGCTGCGAACACTGTTGTGTATGTTCAAAATAGATGCCCGCATTTCGCATTGGACTCCAAAACTCCCGAAGAAGTCTTCTCTGGTAAGAAGCCTGATGTATCCCACCTTAGAGTTTTTGGAAGTACTATTTATTTTCATGTGCCGAAAGAAAAGAGAAGCAAGTTGGATGCTTCTGGGAAGAAGGGAATGTTTGTGGGCTACAGTGAAACCTCGAAGGCATATAGAATCTATGTGCCTAGTCAAAGAGAAGTGGAGATATGCCACGATGTCACCTTTGATGAAGATGTTTCCCTCAACATAGTGAGGAATCTTCCTAGTTCAAAGGAAGACAAAGAAGAAGAAGAAGCAGGGAAGCAGGAAGAACCGAAGGATGAACCTATGCCTGATGTTGAAGGACCAATGGATCTTGTTGATCCACCTCCTTCTAATAAAAGGAAACCCTCATATCTTAGGGACACTCTCGAAGATGCCGACAGACGTATTGCTCCAAGGGGGACATTCCATGAAAGTAAGAAGCCGAATAGGTACCAAGGGTACCTAGCAGCCATGAGTTCTATTGTACAATCTAAGCCTGGATCATTTGAAGAAGTCGTAAAGCATCAAGTTTGGAAGGATGCTATGCACGAAGAATATGAATCTATCATGAAGAATGATTTTTAGGAAGTGGTCTCGAGACCGGACGACAAATCTGTTGTCACCTCGAAATGGCTCTTCAAGATGAAGCATGGAGTCGATGGAAGTGTTGAAAAGTACAAGGCAAGATTTGTTGCCCGACGCTTCTCTCCAAAAGAAGGCATAGATTATGATGATATTTTTGCACCTGTCGCCCGCTATACCACCATCCGATCTATCATTGCCCTTGCTGCAACACAAGGATGGAGTCTCTATCAAATGGATGTGAAGACTACCTTTCTACATGGTTCAATCAAGAAAGAGGTTTATGTGGAGCAACCTCTGGGGTTCGAAGTCCAAGATAGAGACACATATGTATGCAAGTTGAAGAAATCCCTATATGGGTTGAAGCAAGCCCCCAAGGCTTGGTATGAGAGGATCAATAGCTACTTGATCAAGTTGGGCTTCACTCGAAGTGATGCTGATCCAAACCTTTATTTTAAGATTGATAAAGAAAGGCCCTCTCATTCTGGATTTCTATGTGGACGATCTCTTCCTGACAGGTGTTGACCCTCTCATTCATCGATGTAAGAGGGAGCTAGCTTCTGAGTTCGAAATGAAGGACCTAGGACTAACACACTATTTCCTAGGCTTGGAGGTCTGGCAAAAGCCAAGTAAGATTTTCCTTTCTCAA
Organism: Pinus albicaulis; assembly: GCA_034641835.2. NCBI lineage: Eukaryota > Viridiplantae > Streptophyta > Pinopsida > Pinales > Pinaceae > Pinus > Pinus albicaulis. The sequence continues at coordinate 1,067,981,260 of CM076580.1, forward strand.
AGAAAATATATTGTGAAGCTGTTGGAGAGATTTGCAATGGTGGACTGTAAGTCCATGCTGACACCGATGGAACTCAACTTTAATAAGTTGTGTGGAAGCATTGTTGGGCTCGAGCTGGTAAATCCCACCGAGTATCGACAACTCATAGGGGCCCTGATGTTCTTAGTGAACTCCCGTCCGGACGTATGTTTCGCAGTGAACACTTTGAGTCAACATATGGTTGAGCCTCAACACATTCACTGGATTGGTGCCAAGAATCTTTTGAGATATCTTCGGGGCACAATCAACCATGGGTTGAGATACACTGCTGGGAGTTTGAGACTCCATGGATATACCGATGTCGATTGGGATGGCAATGTGGTGGATCGTAAGAGCACATCTGGATGTTGCTTCACCTTGGGTTCTGCTTCGATATCTTGGATGAGCAGGAAGCAAAAATCAGTTGCTTTGAGCAACGCTGAGGCCGAATACATTGCAGTGAGTATGGCCTGTTGTGAAGTTGTTTGGTTGAGAAATCTCTTCAATGAGTTGTTTGGACATGTGCTAGATACCACCGTTATCCTTTGCGATAACCATAGTGGGATTTGTCTTTTTGAGAATCCTGTGTTCCACGATCGATCCAAGCATATTGATATTAGGTACCACTTTATTCGGGATATGGTACAGTGAGGCGCCGTAAGGCTCGATAACATTGGGACTGATGAGCAGGTCATGGATATTCTCACGAAGCCCCTGGGGAAGGTCAAATTCTTAACCTTCCATGAGAAGCTTGGAATCATGGATAGACCCTATTGTGAGGGTTGTGCTTGAGTTGGACAATGTGCTCTAGGAGCTCTAGGGGGCTTGGGGATAGCTTCTTGAAGCTATAAGCATGCACAGGGCTAGGTTCATCAAACCTTGTTGTGCTTCTAAGTTTTGCCCCACCGTTATGATGTTGGTTCACCCTCTCTTTGATCTATGCCCCGCATGCATCCTACCCATGGAGTTTCGGACTCATGGGAAGTACCTCTCATTTGGCCAATGAGGTGGGAAATGTGGATAGAGACCAATAGCAAGACCGATGGACGCATCGGAGATTGTTGTACTCTCTATGTCTAGGATGGGGATGTGTCCAACACCTTGATCTGGGATCAAGTCTGATGAGGTTCTTACCTCTAAACTGACTTCGAGTCAGTAAACTAACTTCGGGTTAGTATGAGACTCTTTTGAGTTCAAGAGAGGTTTTAACCTCTAAGCTAACTTCAAGTCAACGGAGTGTGATGTATTTCTAACTCACTCTCGTTTGTTTGCCCTCAGAGCCAGCAAAGCATGTTACAACAAGATGACACAGGATTGCAAGATGATGATGATGATAGTACACGATGGTAATGATGACAAGATGGCATAGGTGGATAGATGAAGTTCTCCCTAGTTGAGAGGGAGTGTTAATTTTGGGCAACTAGGTCCAAACTCCATATTACACTACTCATATGATGATGATTATATTTTTGTTGGATTCCTCTTTTGAAGAGGTGCAAGATTTATCTAAAGATCATCTTGTTTGGATGAGCAAAACTTATATTGTGATTTTATTTTCCACACATGTGCAAATTGACAAGGTCGGCCAGATTTGTAATGTAGTCTCACAAGACCCAACAGATGTGTCACACACCCTCACTGATGGATATAAATAGGAGAGAGATGATGCTCATTTCATCATCATCTCATCACACATTCTTCTTGTGATCTGATTGGTTCATACAGCTTAGGAGGCTTCCATCCCTCACACGTGTGAATCTGAACTTGAAGAAGCTGCGGAATGTTTTAGAGCTTTCTGGTCAGCGTTGACCAGCGTTGTCTTTGGGTCAACAATTGTGCTTTGACTTCAATTTCAGCACAGAAATTCCGATTTCTTGAGGCCGCATTGGAGGGCACGAAAATCAAGGTTGGATGTTGACTTTCACTGTTGTTCGTTGACTACAGCTTTGACCGCAATGTTGACTTCTGCGTTGCCATTTGTTGTTGACCTTTTGGAGTTGTCTTTGAGAGGTGTATGTGACACTTGGAGAAAGGCTAATTTGGTTGTTGGAGAAGTTGGTTTGGCCAACGCAAGTCTTTGTTGGCTAGGGCATCCTGTTGACTGTTGTAACAAGCATTTATATCTATATTTGTTGGACAAGAAGAATTAAAAATTTCGTTATATTATTTGGCTTGTCTTTTGTTGATCTATTATTATGTTCTATCAACATTTTACTTTCAAGTTTATGTGATTGCTACATCTGAATTGGGCCTTAAAGAAGATTGAAGTAAATTACATTTAAGCATAGAACATACCATGGTTATCTAAATTTAACAATTCCACGTATATTTGTAGTCCTCTTGCTTCAGTGAATAAAATGACTCAGCTTGATGCAGCTTGTTGTAAATTGTGTTGTTAATGCATGGACTGAATTTTGTGTTGCATGTTGTATTTTTGCTCGATTATCACAGTTATTTCCTAGTAGGAATATTACATTTTTCTACAAGATCTTTGAAGTCTTTGAACATGTTAAATGCTTGAATTTTGTTTGTCAAAAAGAAAATCCATGTAATATTCCAAAATTAGCATGTAGCTAATTGGAATATTAAATTTTGTTTTTGCTTCTTAGATAGGAGAATAAGAGGGTAGGGAGATCCATAAATCTCCTTAGTAGGAATAAAATCACTCCCAATGTGAATGGAGGACATCAAAATAGCTGGATAAAGCACCCTTATGTGTGAATAGGGGATGAAGCATGTGGAATGGGTTAACTTTGACCAAATCAACAGCGTTGGTATGGGAGGAGTGGACATTCATTAAGGGACAGCGCAGTTTTGGAGGGAGATTCCTTGCATGGAAGTAGTGGCTTTAATGAGTGGGGCCCAGGGTGAGGAAGCTCACCAAGCATATAAGGAAGGGGATGGCAGCCATGGAAGGATGTTTTTTTATTATTATTTTGATTATGGTCTATTATGACTTGTTGCTGTCTTCAGCTGTTTAGCAGAGACTGCAGCGCTGTTTAGCACAAGGGTGTTCTCGAGCGGTAATCCCACCATCGTCCTCGGGGGACTTTGAGTGCCCACTCAAGAGAGGTCATTGAGCATTATTTCCACATTTCGGCATTTGGCCAAGCTACAAATTTCTTCGACAGCGCAGTTTCTATTTAGAATTGTGCTGTGTTGCAGGGTGCAGCAGTGGAGGATTGGATAGGGCCATTTCTGAGCTAGTTTTTCAGTGGAGGAAGCATTCCTTCCATTGGGAGGTCCCTTGGGCATTATTGCATTATTTGGGATCAGGCCAAGCCATTACCATCACCTACAGCGCAGTTTCAATCTTGGACTGCCTTATTTCAGAGGGCAGTTGCAGGGGAGGTTTCAGTGCCTCATTTGGTGTGTTTGCTTTTCAGTGAAGAGACTAGCCTTTCACTTGAAGAGACCATTGGAGAAATTCCACTCGGTTCTTCATTATTTCAGCCTCCTCTTTCTATGAGCTTCAGTTGCAGTGATTCTTCAGTCCTGGGGCTGTAGATCACCATTTGTATTTTTGTGTATTTCCAAAAACCCTTTCTAGGTTGTCTAGAAAAAGTGTTGGGGAGCATAGATCTCCATTTTCAGCCTTGTAGGAGCATTTTATTATCAGATCCATTTACTTATATTTTCCAGCTGCAATGTTAGTCACTAAAACTGCGTTGTATGGGCTTGAGGCATTTTGTGTAGCAGCTGTATTACATGTTTTGGTGCTTTTAGGCATTGGAGGCTTCTCTTCCCTAGCTTGAGGGACTTGATCCCCAAGATATTGTACTTATTTGTTGTTGTTATACTTAATACCATGGATCTATCTATGGCTCATGCTTGATGTATTATTATTTGCTACTATTTTCCATTATTGTGTGCTATATTGCTGCTCTCCCAATTTTGGGATATTACAGTGGTATCAAAGCATAATCTTGGCTCAGCCTGTGAAGCATTACATCTATGTTATCAGAAGAAGAAAAAGCTTCTCACAGAAAGGAGAAGGTTTCCAGAAGAGACAAAGGCAAAACTCCAATATCGGGAGAAATGAAGGGAAAGGGGTTTTCAAAACTTCTTCTCCAAACTATGCATGATATTAACAGAGGAATCAAGGAAATGAGAAGGTAAAGACATAAAGATTCCTCTAAAAGGGTTGCACATGAAAAAAGCTCCATTTCTTCATATTATGGGTGTGAGCATTCAGCCACACAATCAGATCCACAATGCTCTACCATGCCTACATTCATTCAATGTGACTATCTGCAAGAATATGAATCTCTATCTCAGAGGTTCAAAGAGCATCTAAACTTCCAAGGGTTTTGCCAAATCAAGGAGAATATAAGGCCTAGCAATCAAATAGAAGCAAGAGGTGCAAGAAGCATGCTTTGGGTAGATTCTTTCTGCCTACTTTTGATGGGTCACCTAAGTGCACAGCTAAGGCTTGGGTGAAGGAGCTAGACACCTATTTTCCGCAGCACCAACTTTCAGAAGAGGAAGCCATTAAAGTAGCAGCGCTGCATCTTGAAGGTAAGGCTCATGATTGGTGGTTTTATAGTTCTTCTTCATTGGGTCATGCAAATGTAGCTACTTATGCAGGGTTCACTAGGAGGTTAGTGAAAAGGTTTGATCTAAAACATTCTGAAACATCTTTGGTTGAGCTAGCCAAGCCCAAACAGTCAAAACCTTTGCATGAGTTGGAAGGATCCATAAAACCAACTCCATTCCAGAATGCTATTGAGGGGGTTATAAACTTGCAGAATACCTTGCCAAAGGCAAGATCCCCATTTCAAGAAGAGCTCTCTTCTCAAAGGGAAGACATGGAGGCTCCTTTCTTAAAAGAGGATCAAGACAAAGGGCCTCTTAATGATGATGAGGTATCCTCCAATAATGATGAAGGGGAAGAGCAAGCAAAAGGTAACAGCGTTGTCACACCAGGAGGTGATCTATTACCTCAGGGAGATGGAAATGGAGCAATTGCTCCAATCAGAGGAGCCCTTGTATCTTTGCAAGGAGTTCCAAAGGATCTAACATGTGGAGACCAGGGTACAATTCAGGAGCAGCATGTGCTAGCATTGATAGATTGTGAGACCTTGCAGATGGGAGGAGAAGATAGAAAGGATGGCCAACATCAAGTGATTAGGAGCACACAGCCCTGTCTATTTCAGGAGGCTTGTGCACAAAAGATGGAGGTTGATTTGCGCAGTGAGAGCAGGGACAAATCAGTCCACTCACATATGTCGTCTACTCTAGACATTGATGTCTCATTACATGGAGGCATTCCACCAGGGAGACCACCAGATCAGGAGTTGAGGAGAGATGTCTCACAACAGGTTACACCACTCATAGATCCAGGAGGGGTGAGAACCTTGGGATGACTTGGCACAGTGCAGAGAGGCTTGGGTAGGCTCAAGGAGGAGGGAGACATTCTCCCAATATCAGTGTTACCCACTCTAACCAAACATCTCGCTCTGAGAGAAGATGTTTCAGGGATGGATGATGGCACCATTATGGTGCAAGGAGACCACTCCATGGCTTTGGAGAATCAGAAGATACTTCCACGTGGGGAGGGATCTTCCACATATGGTAGAGGTTGGTGGCCACTCATGCATACATTGGCCAAACTCAGAAAGTTTTGGATGGGTGATAACTTCCCATGAAAGGCTAGCCTCCAAAAACTTCAACCTTCACTAGAGCATGAGCAGCTGCAGGAGGAGCAACAGAGGTAGGATAGCAGCATCTCGGTGTATGACTTCGGCATAGGAGATGTCAAAGAAGAGGGCAGCAACATGACAGGTGCTTTACATGGTAGATCAATAGCACTGTCATTATGGAGTATAGATCCTTATTAGAGATCCCAGTGGTTGGTGGAATACTCCAAGGATCTCTTTTCATGCAGAGTACTTGATGGCCATTTATCAGATGGGAGATATGCAGTGAGAGATGGGGTCATCTATTTTCAGAGTAGGATCTTCTTGACTAGAGCCTCTAAGCTCAAGGAGAAGCTACTACATGCAGCATATGATGGTTTTCTCTCCAACCACATTGATTTCATAGGAGCATATCATACTATCATGGAGGGATTCATTTGGGAAGGCTTCAATGAGGAGATGCATGGATTGTCTAGAGGTTGAGGAGAGACAAAACTCTTTGGTAGAGTTATCACAGCCACTTCCTTTCTCATTGGGAGTGAGAGGAGGCCCATCTATGAGCCACTTCACTAGCTTGAACAAAGTACATGGTAAGGGTTGTATTTCTGTCCATCATGATTCACTTACTATGTATTTGTATTTCCTTACCATTCATGTGCAAGACATTGCTCCAAGAGGGGGCACTCTTTCTTATAGACTCCATGGTCTACTTGGGGCCATAAGCAGTGATGATGATGGCCACTCCCTAGGAGATTTTGGGGAGATTATGTCTTATTTAGGGTGTGCTCAATTTGCACCACACATCATACATCTTCTCCAAGCATGTGAGAGGATTGGGGCAGCAAGCAAGTGGTTGGGAAACCACTCATCATACCATATTCTGATAAAGTTAGGAGTCAAACTGTGCTGGTTGCACTTGAGGGACCATTGTCCTTCTCCGGTATTATACATGGCAGCTAGTATGACTTTGATTGTGATCCCATGTGTGGATGATGTTCTTATCATTGTTGTGGGCATGATTGGAAGGATGACACATAGGTTGGATGTGTCCATTGGGAATGAGACTCCCCACACTTCTTATGCTTCATGCTTCAGGGGGAACATTGGACATTATATGGTTGTTATAGTAGATCACTTGTTTCCTTATGAGGTGAGCCATATGGTTGACTTGAGCATTTGGGAGATACATCTCATGAACATTTGGGAGATGATTTTTCATGAGTTACTACTTTGGAGGGTGACTCATTTTGTGTGCATGATAGCTTGGGGATTGGAGCTTCACATGGGAATGAAGGTTCCCTATATTTTTCAGTTCTATCCTTGCAATTGCTTGACAACAAGCAACATTTGGGAGGGTTGTAATATTCCAAAATTAGCATGTAGCTAATTGGAATATTAAATTTTGTTTTTGCTTCTTAGATAGGAGAATAAGAGGGTAGGAAGACCCATAAATATCCTTAGTAGGAATAAAATCACTCCCAATGTGAATGGAGGACATCAAAATAGCTAGATAAAGCACCCTTATGTGTGAATAGGGTATGAAGCATGTGGAATGGGACAACTTTGACCAAATCAACAACGCTGGTATGGGAAGAGTGGACATTCATTGAGGGACAACACAGTTTTGGAGGAAAATTCCTTGCATGGAAGTAGTGGCTTTAATGAGTGGGGCCCAAAGTGAGGAAGCTCACCAAGCATATAAGGAAGGGGATGGCAGCCATGGAAGTATGTTTTTTTATTATTATTTTGATTATGGTCTGTTATGACTTGTTGCTCTCTTCAGCTATTTAGCGGAGACTATAGTGTTGTTTAGCACAAGGGTGTTCCCAAGCAGTAATCCCACCCTCATCCTTGGGGTACTTCGAGTGCCCACTTAGGAGAGGTCATTGAGCATTATTTCCACATTTCGGCATTAGGCCAAGCTACAGATTTCTTCTACAGCACAGTTTCTGTTTAGAATTGTGCTGTGTTGCTGGGTGCAGCAGTGGAGGATTGGATAGGGCCATTTCTGAGCTAGTTTTTCAGTGGAGGAAGCATTCCTTCCATTGGGAGGTCCCTTGGGAATTATTGCAGTATTTGGCATCAGGCCAAGCCATTACCATCACCTACAGCGTAGTTTCAATCTTGGACTGCATTATTTCAGAGGGAAGTTGCAGGGGAGGTTTCAGTGCCTCATTTGGTGTGTTTGCTTTTCAGTGAAGAGACCAGCCTTTCACTTGAAGAGACCATTGGAGAAGTTCCACTTGGTTCTTCTTTATTTCAGCCTCCTCTTTCTATGAGCTTCAGTTGCAATGATTCTTCAGTCCTAGGGCTGTAGATCACCATTTGTATTTTTGTGTATTTCCAAAAACCCTTTCTAGGTTGTCTAGAAAAAGTGTTGGGGAGCATAGATCTCCATTTTCAGCCTTGTAGGAGCATTGTATTATCAGATCCATTTACTTATATTTTCCAACTGCAATGTTAGTCACTAAAACTGCATTGTATGGGCTTGAGGCATTTTGTGTAGCAGCTGTATTACATGTTTTAGTGCTTTTAGGCATTGGAGGCTTCTCTTCCATAGCTTGAGGGACTTGATCCCCAAGATATTGTACTTATTTGTTGTTGTTATACTTAATACCATGGATCTATCTTTGGCTCATGCTTGATGTATTGTTATTTGCTGCTATTTTCCATTATTGTGTGCTATAATGTTGTTTTTCCTATTTTGGGATATTACAATCCATGTCTTGCGAGAAAAATCATCCACAAAAATTATATAATACAAGTAGCCACCAAGAGAAGTTACAGGAATAGGTCCACATAAAACAGAATGTATAAGACGAAGTACATGACTGGTTTGCTTTTGCTTAAAGGGAATGGTCCCTCTACATGCTTTCCACTTGCACACCCTTGGCAGACCCCATCATGATCCACTCTAATCTCAAGCATTCTGAAAATCATCTTTCTCACATGAGGCAATGCTTTATGGTGCAGATGAGGGAACCATCGGTGCCAAAGTTCACATTGATTATAGCTTTCATGAATCAACGCATGGATTGGTCTTCCATTGACTTTATAAAGACCTCATAATCTCGATCCCAAAGTGAAGGCATCTCTCATACTAAATCTCACTGACCAAGTGAGAACTTTTGCATTTTTGAAAGCAACTTTCATTCCTTTGTCTTATAAGGCATATATAAATACAAGATCCTTTTTCAAACTAGGTACGTACAAAACTCCTTGAAGACATATAGTTTTACCTTGATCCAGATGAAAAGAAACAGAACCAGATCTCTTTATAGGATATGTGGAGTTATCTCCAAGAATGATTTGCAGATCTGTCTCCCTCTCCACTAGATTTGAGAGAACTCCTTTATAACTAGTAAAGTGTCTTGAAGCACCACTATCAACCAACCAGCTTGTTGTCGCCTTGCTTGCACACCTAGTTAATGTGGGAAAAATTGAAAATCCTCAACCCCACAAGGTGTGACTTGTTGGAAAACTAAGAGATGGGGTTGTCACCTATTCCCAACTCTCTCTGTGAAAGCTCTCTCCTAGTTAAAGCTAAGGGGGTTGGTCCCTAAGAAGGTTAAAGTAAATGTGAGTTTCCGGGAGACTAAAATGAATAGAGAGTTTATCACAATCAACTTGATTCCACGATATGAACAAGGAAATATATGAACAACATTCAATGATTCATTCAAAAAATATACAATCATAGACCAGTCCTTAAACAAATAATTATTCAAAATAAATACTAAATAGTATGTACTTGGTCAAGTAGAAATTTCCAAGTAAGATGAGAAGCAATCCTGCAAAAGGAAAAATGTTAGGGCAGTAAATGAAATATCATTTCAATTTGCAAGATGGAAATATTGTGCTTATAAAGAAATGCTCAAGTAAAAGGACAATATCATCCCATAATCATGAGCTAAACATCAAATACAAGAGATAGCAATGTGAAAATTTCTGAATCTAAACTAGAAATCCTACTGCAGTAAATCTGATTTACTTCTACTAGTTTTTCTTTGATTAACAAGTTATTTTCTGAATAATTCAAGAAAACATCAAAGTAAATACACTGCAGCCTACACAATTATACAGATGAAGTGCTGAAAAATAAGTAGAGCACACAGACAAAGGACACGCAAATTTTTCAGACAAATGTCCCCGGAAAAACCCAATGTGGGAAAACCGGTGCAGCAGTTCTAAGGGTTTATATTATTAAGCAACAGTATTTTGAGTACATCTAGGGTGCCATAATCTGGCTCACCCAACAGAGAAAACCTCGGCAAGCAAAGATAAATCGTGAGTTTTACCTCACTCTGCAAGTCTCGGCAGATCTAGATCAAACACTAGTGAAACCCTAGCTGCCTCTGTGCAGTCTCTACGCTGCCACTGCGTAAGCCTGTGTGGGTTTGGCTGATGGACTATGTCACCCTTCTTCTGTGCTAATCTGACTCTCCAGAAATCGAGTTTTAGCCCTTCTGGCTTAGAAACCCCAATCTCTAGCTGATTCTAGACTGTCCCTTAGAGGCTCTGCACTGCACCTGCGTGAGCCCTGCATGGGCTTGTGTCACCCTCTTTAGGGTCTGCGTCACCTCTCTTGGTGGTTGCGCTGCCTCCTCTACATCCCTTCTGCCCTTGCTCTTTTATGTACTCTTGGTCCTCCGACCAATTACTGCATCTGCCTCCCACTACTTCTCTGAATCACTCAAATCTGAACTTCATCCGAGCACTGCTCTGTCAGAAGAATTCGATCTCTTAGATCCACTGTGTGTATTCTCCAACTAACCCCAAGCCTTCCTTCAATACTTTTCCAGTTGACGAATCAACGGTTGTGATCTAATCTCTGATTGACAGCTAAGATTAGAATAGACTTGATCCTCGTCACTTAGAACATTCTCACCCACATGTTTAAATTAATTCACTTTAATTATTTAATTTCCCTACGTTAGGCTTAGGGACCCCATTAAAATATTTAATTATTTGAATAACTTAAACGCCGGGTGGAATTGCTCCAAACAATTTATGGGTCTTGGAGATCTCATGTGTTATAGCCCCTCCACAAATTTTCGAAACTAGAGCACATCCGATGCTACCAAAAAATCATCACTCCCTCTTAGCGAGGAATCTGCTCTAGCAACACTTCTCACCATGAGCATTACTCTGATCCCTGGCATCGGTCCTCTGCGTTGATGATGCTCGGCTGCTGCCCCTCATCCACTGCGTTGTTGCTATATGTACTAATGCCCATGTCACTGCCTCATCTGTACTACAGCTCCCTCTCAAATGTTGCATCATGTTGCCCATAACACTGCCACTACTAACTGCTACACTGCAACTCAGTTGCTGAGAAGTAAGCAATTGAAAAAACAACCCAAAATCCTGACATAAAAGTCAATCTGGGTGCACCTCGATACTGAAGCACCCTCTGCTACTAATCTGTGATGTCCCTCTGGTGCCTCTGTGTTGCTACTGCTTTGCATGTCTAAGCATTGCCTCTGCATTATTGAAGTCCATCAACCTTTGCGCTGCTACTGCCTCTTCTCTGCGTTGTTCTAGTCTTCAACGTTCTAGCTCTGCCAATGTTGCTCCATCATCCTCACACCAACTGACTGAGGTCATCCTGCTACTGTCATTAAGGTCTGCAGTAGCTCGTATGCGATCCAAGAGTTTAGGCACCTCAAGGATCCTGCCCCTCACTGCAGTTCGAAAGAACTACAAATCAGCGCCCCACCTCTTCTCCCAAGGCACATGAGCACTCATGGCCACATCATCATCATCTCCATCATCGTCCTTAGCTGCGCCAGCCTTCGAATCAGGATCTTCTTTGCCCTTGTTTTCCATAGGGCATGTTGTGGCGAAATGTCCTAATTCACCACACCTGAAGCATCTGACCTTTGAAAGGTCTTTTTTCTTCTTCCTCTACTGCCCATGTTGTCCTTTAGATGTGAGAGCGGCATCTTCCTCCTCCTCCTCCTTGATTTTGATCCCTTCGTTGCTGATGCCCACCTTGGTCATCCTCTTGATCTCTTTTTGTCGAAGAGCTTCCCACATGTTTTCCCAACATGGAAGCGTTGCTCTTCCCAAAATGCCTTGGACAAAGTTCTCCCACTCATTGAAAACTACATTCAGAGCAGTCCTCACCATAAGACCTTCATCAAGTGTGGCCCCCACAACAACCAGCTCATGGATCGCCTTCAATCTAATGAGGAACGGATCGATCTCTTCTCCCTTTAGCATCTGGCATAATCGGAGTTGATTCTCAAGAAGCATCCTTCTCTGAAAAGTAGTCCCCTAATACAATGTGGTCAAAGAATTCCACATCTCATGTGTTGTGTTCTTCTCAGCAATGTGTGGGACCACATGATCCTTGACTTCGTCCATGATCAAGCGCTTAGCCCTCGCTTGAGTTTCTTCATACTTCTTGAGCGGATCAGCGTCAACAGGAACAACAACTACGCTCTCGGCGAGATGCTTGATACAATACTCATCTAGTATTGACAAGTTTTTGGCCTTCCAGATGACAAAGTTGGATGCTACATCCAACCTATCCTGATCCCTCAGTCCATGTATGGCCATCTTTGCTCAACAAAAGATGTTGAACCAGTTCTCTTCTCCCTCTTCTACTGTTGCCCTAGCAAAACTCAGATATGGGTTTCTTGGCGCTACAAACCCTCTAAGGAACTGTTGTATCTTAAGAGACAATTCCTTGGTTGTGAAAAGGAATTAGTGCTTAAGACATTTTTTAACAATGTGTCACAAAAGTAATAATAATGGGTGGTCTTTGTTCAATCCCTTTGGAAACTAATTCTTTAAAACTCTTAATAATCTGGTATAATGAAAGACTACAATGCCATTAACTGTTGATATCTGAATGGAAAAGAAGAACTGTCAAAGAAACTCAAAATGATATGTTGTGACACAGAATCTACCACTTTAAATTTCAGAATGAATTTATGGAGAGAGAGGAAACTCAAAATAATATGTTGTAAACACAGAATCTATTACTTTTAAGTTTCAGAGAGAATTTGTCAAGGGAGAGGAGTTGGAGTGAAGGACAACGAATTAAGGTTATTTAACTCTTACTCACAGATGTAATTAAAAGACTAGCAGCTACTTTACTTCACTACATTCCAGGAAGAAGGGACACAAAATGGCACAGGAAAAAACGATTCACCATCAATACTTGCAGGAAACTTGATGCTTCCTTCATTAATTCCTCAAAAAAGTAAGTATCAAAGTTTTAGTCTTCCATAGGTCCAAAACTCAAAACCCCACCTCTTTCTTTCTGTCTTTCTTAAATACATCCAAAACAATTCGTAACTGCTAGAACTTCTTGAAACTACTTCAACTACCTAAACTATTAAAACTACTTATTACATTGCAATTGAGGACATCACTATAGCTTCGATCAACCAATTAAAACTTGAAATATTATCCTTTTCGTTGAATCTGATTTGTTGTTGATGCATCTCCCTGAAGTGTTGATGTGTCTCCCTGACAGATCGGACATCCTTGCCCTGCATTTCTTCCAGAGTTCAATATTTGACTTTTCTGCTTGTTGTCATGTATTTTCTGTTTCTGATGTGGTATTCAAATAGTTCTGCAATAACGCCTCTTTTCCTGACTTGAACCAGTTGTTGCGCTTCCAACAATGCCACCGTATGCTTCTTTTGCCTGACTCTACCTATGCCTCTGCGCTTCAAACAACGTTATCATGTCCGCTTCTGCCCGACTCTGCCTCTTCTGCTCATGCCCGCAGCGTTCATTCTTCCATTTATTTACAAGGCGCCATTGTAGACAACATTGATCTGCACGAGGTCGGGTGTTACCTGAGTCTACTGCCTGCACTCACGTTTCTGCATCAAATAACGCAACTACAAATAATCCTAGACTTTAAATAAATTTAAATTAAACTTTGAATGGTATCGTGTCCGCCTTTCCATCGCATTTCGGCTTTCCCTGCAGCGCCGTTATAAGCCTCCTCTTACCCCCGATGCGATTTCTCAAAGGAAAGGCCCTTACTTCTGGATTTGAAATCCTTTGCAATTTAACTCTGAAACTACATCACATCCGCCCCTTATCGCATTTCGGCCTTCAGCATTTATAACATATTCCTTAACGCCATTCCTCCTGAGCTTGCGATGTGCGATAGAGGTGGGGATGACACGGCAAGTGGAAGTGGGGCCGATCGCAAATCACAATCGGCGATTTGAAACCTTGTCGCATTTCACATTTCAGCATTTATAACTTATTCCTTAGTGCCATTCCTCCTGAGCTTTGCGATTTGCGATGTGCGATGTGCGAGAGGGCCCCACAACCAGACTTTAAATACTTTAGATCGAGCTCTGAACTATATCGCATCTAGCCCTCGTATCGCATTTCGGCATTTATAACTTATTCCTTAGCACCATTCCTCCTTAGCTTTACGATTTGCGATGTGCGATGAACGAGAAGGTCCCACGGCCGGACTTTAAATACTTTAGATCGAGCTCTGAACTATATCTCATCCGGTTCTCGTATCGCATTTTGCATTTCCGCATTTATAACTTATTCCTTAGTGCCATTCCTTCGGAGCTTGCGATTGTGATTTGCGATATGCGGGCAGGCCTTCCACGTGTAATTGCAATGAAGCCTCTGAACACTGTTCTGCACGCATATTTGCACGACGCGACCCTGACCTGTGTGCAATGTTCTAAACACGTCAATCGGCCCGAGTCTTGAACTACTCTGCACGCGAATAAGCTCGATTTGACCTTTGCTGCACGATTTTCTTCTTTGCTGCTCCTCTGGTTTAGATTACACTTTCAATGTTGTTGCTTCCCTGATTTTGGTTCCAGTGCACATGTGATGATATATCCTCGTTGAGCTTGTGGTTATCCTTTCGAGCATATTACAAGTCTTCTTGGAATTTTAACAATTGTTCCTCAACAACCTTGAATTACTCAAAACCTCTGTTGTCTTTTAGCTGAGTCAAATTATGCTACAACATCTGGCTCCAATTGAGGACAACACTTTCGTAGTAAAGTTCTGAGAACTTGTAGATCAGTAGCCTTTATTGGGCATGGAGTCAAAGAGAGCTTGCAGATCAGTAGTTGTTATTGGGCATGGAGTCAATCCCAAATGGGAGCTAATCCAGTATGAAATCATCCCGAAACCTGCTATTCTTTGGACTTCTTCCTTTATTCTTAAACTTAAAATACCGAACTAGAAATACTACAGCTAAAAATGCTCAACTTCTGAGCTTATTGATGCACAATTCCTATATATGTATTCATGTCTGAACTTAATCAGGTGGAGTCAACCTTCCAATGGCACCAATCCAACATCTGCATGATAGACCTGATGCCTCCATGCTGTTGAAATTTGAAGATCACAATAGGGAGGTACCATGAAAGTTTTTCAGATACAAAGTTTTGCACATACCTTAACCTTGGATACATAGGTGGCTTGAAGGTGGTAGCTGCAACTACTAAAGAATCTGCCAATCTATTCTCCTCCCTCAGAATAAACTGAAGATTGAAGGCTTCTGGCGATATCAACAAGAATCCTGCTCCTGTGCCTTCCTTGGAGTAGGCACCATCAAAGTAGCATTTCCAAATCTTTTTTGAGTGCAACTCATTATTTACCACTGCTGAAGAGAGTTGCTTCCCCGTGTCTTCATCAAATTCTGCATCTTCATACAGCTTGAAACATGAAAGATCTTTTGTTTCTTGACTATAAATAGAGGAATTTCTTGCATCTTTCTTGGTAGTGGTCTTCACGAACCTTGTTTCCCTGTACAATCTCCTTTATTCCCCATTGAAAACAAGAATGATAGCATAAGTGAAATCCAATTTTAGAACACCTCCCAACTTTCCTCCCCAAGATCTTGACAAGAGCATTCCAAACCTGGCTAGAATGTCAGCAACAACTACATCCATGACTATACTCTTTGCTGGAATTTGTGCCAACGAAACTACTACATCTTTAATTAACCCGACACATTTCACCCTTTTGGAATCAAATGAATACAAATCCCTGTAAGGTTTGGTAATCTGCAAGTTTAGTTCCTTCATAACAGACAATGGCATGAGATTATGGGATACACCCGAGTCCAACATACAATTATGGAGAGTAAAATCATGAAAAAACAGAGAAATATAGAATGGTAGAACAGAAGGATCTACTTCTTCTACATGAGGACCAAAGGTGACCACTGGCTTCTCTTCTTGTAAGTTCACAGTGTTGCTTATATCTTCAATCTGTGTGAGATTAATAAATCCTGAAATTTCTTTCTTGTAGACTGGTAATTTAGCTAGTTCTAGAAGAGGTACCTAAATTTTTAACTTCTCCAACACTTTTGTCAAACTGAAAGCATGAGATTGTTTAACAATCTTTTCAAGTTCTTCTTCGCTCTTTCTAGAATTTGTCGCTAGTTCGGGTACAGGAACAACTCTCTCAAAAATATTAGTATCCACTGATTTTCTTTGGGAAGGTTCACCCTACTGCAAATCTGTTCTATTAACTGAATTTACAGGTTGCTCCCCATTACTGACTTGTTTTACATGGTCCTTTCGTTGTGGAGTCGCCATTGGAGGAGGAATAGAATCTTGTTGTTCACCTTCATTAACCTGCACTCTTTTTCTAGACCTTAAATCATACTTTTTATGTAACTCGGCTTGCATTAAATCTGTGAATTGCCACAGTATTCATCCATTTCATCTTGATCAAAAGATACTTCAGCTTCAGCATTTCTCCCTCACAATCTTCCTCTTCATCCTCTTCTATTGTGTACATAGCAGATATTTGATCTTCAGCTTCCTTTTGGTCAGCTTCTACTGACTCTCCGGGCGCTGCTTCTATATCCAAAGGTGCTTGGACCTAATCTTGATCTCTTCTTTCTCTTTGCAAAATTTGCAGGGATTATTTTCTGAATTGAGGATTAAATCCTCCTTTGTTGTGTTGTACTTGTTTTCGGGAGTTTTTACTTTCCAATTCCATCTTAACTAGCTTATTTGACAATTTTTTTATCACCTTCGTTATATCTTCAATTCTTTGATCTTGTGATGATTCTTCTTTTGCTTTCCCCTTCTCTTGGACTAGCTGTTTCCCTTCCGCCTTCCCAGCTACAGCCATATTAGCTTCAATTTCTAACGCATCTGTCTGTATCTGCTCTAGAGTAGGGGATCTGCTTTCTCTAAGTGTGAAACTAAAATAGGCTTCAAAAGCCCCAACAAAAACCACCTTTGCTCCAAAAGGAGGGGGCTTCATTTCTACAGGCAAACTGTTATACAATTTATTGAATCTTTTGATAAAACTTGATATATTCTCATCTAGTTTTCTTTTGATTGCATTGAATTATGTTAGTGAATATCCATGATCCCTTTTTTCACCCCATCTCTGAGTGAATTGATTTTCCAATTCTTCCCATGTATTTAATAGAATCATTTGGCAATCCCTTAAACCACTTTCTAGCCTCTCCATTCAGAGACTGAACAAAAATCCTCATTACAACATCAAGATGTTCTACATTCAGATTTTCAGCAAAATTACAAAACACAGGCAAGTGTTTTTCTACGGTTATTTCATCTTCTCCAGTAAAACGTGGGAGTAATTTAAGATACTCTTAGAGGCATTGCATTCATTGGTTGTGGAAGGTTAAGTGGAGCATATCTGTTCAACAAAAAGGCCGATGCTGCCATGTTTGCACCTTGATTGACTGTTCCTTGGTTAGATGCAATCGATGAACCTGCTGTGAAAATGAACAGAGGTGGAGGTAAAACTGATATGGGAGTGGGTTGATGGACAATGGCAGAGGAACCAGCAACTTGAGTTGGTTGAGCTTGAGTAAAAGTAAAAGAAACAGACTCAAAGGAGTGTTCTTCCAACTTAGGTTCTTCAAAATAAATTGGTGTGAAAGGTGAATCTTGTTCCAAGAAGGGAAGTACTTTAGAGATATCTTCAAACAAAGGATTACTAGAACTACTGCCAGGAGAAGACAGTGTAGGACTAGGTGTTGAGGGGGTTTTGGGTTTCCAAACCCTTTTAGAAACCAATCTTTCAGGGTCTTACAAAGCAGGGACCTTCTGCTGTGAGGTATCCAACCTCGTGTGAGGCCTTTTGTGAGCCAAAATTCTAAGAATAACAAACACAGCCAAATATTTCCTCCTCACTGAACAACCAAAGGAAATAATGTGAAAAACCCAGGGAAAATAAACTATGTCTCTTCGTCCCCAGCAACAGCGCCAAAAAATGTTGTATCTTAAGAGACAATTCCTTGGTTGTGAAAAGGAATCAGTGCTTAAGACATTTTTTAACAATGTGTCACAAAAGTAATAATATCGGGTGGTCTTCGTTCAATCCCTTTGGAAACTAATTCTTTAAAACTCTTAATAATCTGATATAATGAAAGACTCTACAATGCCATTAACTGCTGATAACTGAATGGAAAAGAAGAATGTAGAAGAAACTCAAAATGATATGCTGTGACACAGAATCTACCACTTTAAATTTCAGAATAAATTTATGGAGAGAGAGGAAACTCAAAATAATATGTTGTAAACACAGAATTTATTACTTTTAAGTTTCAAAGAGAATTTGTGAAGGGAGAGGAGTTGGAGTGAAGGAGCGCGAAGTAAGGTTATTTAACTCTTACTCACAGATGTAATTAAGAGACCGGTAACTACTTTACTTCACTTCATTCCAGGAAGAAGGGACACAAAATGGCACAAGAAAAATGAATCACCATCAACAGTTGCAGGAAACTTGATGCTTCTTTCATTAATTCCTCGGAAAAGTAAGTATAAAAGTTTTAGTTTTCCAAAGGTCCAAAACTCAGAACCCCACCTCTTTCTTTATGTCTTGCTTAAATACATCCAAAACAATTTGTAACTACTAGAATTTCTTGAAACTACTTCGACTACCTAAACTGTTAAAACTACTTATTACATTGCAATTGAGGACATCACTATAGCTTCGATCATAACCAACAAATAAAACCAATTAAAACTTGAAATATTATCCTTTTTGCTCAATCTGATTTGTTACTGATGTGTCTCCCTGAAGTGTTGATGTGTCTCCCTGACAGATTGGACATCCTTGCCATGCATATCTTCCAGAGTTCAATATTTGTCTTTTCTACTTGCTGTCATGTCTTTTTTGTTTCTAATGTGGTATTCGAACAGTTCTGCAATGACGCCTCTTTTCCCGACTTGACCCAGCTGTTGTGTTTCCAATAGTGCCACATATGCTCCTTTTGCCTAAGTCTGCCTATGCCTCTGCACTTCAAACAATGTTATCATGTCCCCTTCTGCCCGACTCTGCCTCTTCTGCTCATGCCCGCAGCGTTCAGTGTTCCATTTATTTACAAGGCACCACTACATACAACATTGTTCTGCACGGGGTTGAGTGTTACCTGAGTCTACTGCCTGCTTTCACGTTTCCGCATATAACGCAACTACAAATAATCCTGGACTTTAAATAAATTTAAATTAACTTTTGAAAGGTATCGCGCCCGCCTTTTCATCGCATTTCGGCTTTCCCTACTGCTCCGTTATAAGCCTCCTCTTACCCCCAATGCAATTTCTCAAAGGAAAGGCCCTTACTTCCGGATTTGAAATCCTTTGCAATTTAACTTTGAAACTACATCACATTCGCCCCTTATTGCATTTCGGCCTTTGGCATTTATAAAATATTCCTTAGCGCCATTCCTCCTGAGCTTGCGATGTACGATGTGCGATAGAGGTGGGGATGACGTGGCAAGTGGAGATGGGGCCGATCGCAAATCGCAATCGGCGATTTGAAACCTTGTCGCATTTCACATTTCGGAATTTATAACTTATTCCTTAGTGCCATTCCTCCTGAGCTTTGTGATTTGCGATGTGCGATGTGCGAGAGGGTCCCACAGCCAGAATTTAAATACTTTAGATCGAGCTCTGAACTATATCGCATCCAGCCCTCGTATCACATTTCACATTTCGGCATTTATAACTTATTCCTTAGCGCCATTCCTCCTGAGCTTTGCGATTTGTGATGTGCGATGTGCGAGAGGGTCCCACAGCCAGACTTTAAATACTTTAGATCGAGCTCTGAACTATATCGCATCCGGCCCTCGTATCGCATTTTGCATTTCGGCATTTATAACTTATTCCTTAGCGCCATTCCTTTTGAGCTTGCAATTGCGATTTGCGATATGCGGGCAGGCCTTCCATGTGCGATTGCGATGAAGCTTCCGAACACGATTCTGCACGTATATTTGCACGACTCAACCCTGACTTGTGTGCAATGTTCTGAATGCGTCAATCGACCCGAGACTTGAACTGCTCTGCACACGAATAAGCCTGACTTGACCTTTACTGCACGTTTTTCTTCTTTGTTGCTCCTCTGGCTTAGATTACACTTCCAATGTTGTTGCTTCCCTGATTTTGTTTCCAGTGCACATGTGATGATGAATCCTCGTTGAGCTTGTGGTTATCCTTTCGAGCATATTACAAGTCTTCTTGGAATTTTAACAATTGTTCCTCAACAACCTTGAATTGCTCAGAACCTCCCTTGGCTTTTAGCTGAGTCAAATTATGCTACAACAGGAACCACGCTCCCTTAGAAAAATGATTTCCCTCTCGGAAATCCTCTCCCAACTGATGTCGAATCAGCCATGTCCGATCACTCATTGTTGCTAATCAGCACGGGATTTAGACTTCTTGGCGAGAAGACTTTTGAGGAACTGGTTCCCTCTACTTTGTCACAGCACCACTAGGCACTGTTCAATGCCAATAGAAACACTGCCCCACCAGCAACTCCTGAAGAAAAACGAGCTTCTCTTCCAGCCACGGCAATCAGAAAGACGAAGGTTCAAACCTCTGCATTGGCCCAACAAACACTACGCTGCCTCTGTTGCAGCTACACAACATCATCCCAGCTGGCTAACACATGCTCTACGTGAGCCCATTTTGTGACTGCGTCACCCTTCCTTGCCTCTTCCTGGATCTGCTCTGTCACTTGGGACAGTTGACTTCCTGTAGCAAAATTTTATCTTCGTCTCTTCGCTGATGGCTTCAATTCTACCTAGTCTGCAACAACTTTGATACCATGTGAAAATTTCTGAATCTAAACCAGAAACCCTACTGTAGTAAATTTGATTTACTTCTACTACTTGTTTTTCTTTAATTAACAAGTTATTTTCTGAATAATTCAGGAAAACATCAAAGTAAATACACTGCAGCCTACACAATTATACAGATCAAGTGCTAAAAAATAAGTAGAGCACACAGACAAAGGACACAAATTTTTCGGACAAATGTCCCCGGAAAAACCCAATGCGCGAAAATCGGTGCAGTAGTTCTGAGGGTTTATATTATTAAGCAACAATATTCTGAGTACATCTAGGGTGCCATAATCTGGCTCACTCAATAGAGAAAACCTCGGCAAGAAAAGATAAATCGTGAGTTCTACCTCACTTTGCAAGTCTCGGTAGATCTGGATCAGACACTGGTGAAACCCCAGCTGCCTCTGTGCAGTCTCTACGCTGCCACTGCGTAACCCTGTGTGGGTCTGGCTGATGGACTGCGTCACCCTTCCTCTGCGCTGATCTTCCTCTCCAGAAATCGAGTTTCAGCCCTTCCAACTTAGAAACCCCAATCTCTAGATGATTTTGGACTATCCCTCGGAAGCTCTGCGCTGCCCCTGCGTGGGCCTGCGTCACCCTCTCTAGGGTCTACGTCACCTCTCTTGGTGTTGCACTGCCTCCTCTGCGTCCCTTCTAACCTTGCTCTATCTCCAGAAATCGAGTTTCAACCCTCCGGCTTAGAAACCTCGATCTCTAGATGATTTTGAACTATCCCTCGGAAGCTCTGCGCTGCCCCTGCGTGGGCCTACGTCACCCTCTCTAGGGTCTGCGTCACCTCTCCTAGTGGCTACCCTGCCTCCTCTATGTCCCTTCTACCCTTGCTCTACTATGTACTCTTGGTCCTCCGACCAATTACTGCATCTACTCCTCACTGCTTCTCTGAATCACTCAGATCTGATCTTCGTCCGAGCACTACTTTGTCAGAAGAATTCGATCTCTTAGATCCATTGTGTGTATTCTCCAACTGACCCCAAGCCTTCCTTTAATACTTTTCCAGTTGACAAATCAACGGCCATGATCTAATCTCTAATCGACAGATAAGATTAGAAAAGACTTGATCCTCATCACTTAGAACATTCTCACCCACATGTTTAAATTAATTCACTTTAATTCTTTAATTTCCCTGAGTTAGACTTAGGGACCCCATTAAATAATTAATTATTTGAATAACTTAAGCTCCAAGTGGAACTTCTCCAAATGATTTTTGGGTCTTGGAAATCTCATGTGTTCTAGCCCCTCCACAAAGTTTCGGAGCTAGAGCACATTCGATGTTACCCAAAAATCAACAAGCAACTTAGCAAGTAAAGTAAAGATTGCAAATGAAAGATCCACACTACTTGCAAAATGCTACTTGAAAGATAGCTAATGCTTGAAAATGAGATTCAATAAGCCAAAGAATATTACTTGCAAAATGTGAATAGAGATTGTACTTGTTAAGGGGAGTGCTCAAATGACAAGAGATAATAACATCAAGGAATGATGAGGACATCCATCATGACAAGTACATGAAACCAATAAAATTGCAAGTAAATCTAAACGTGCTCCAAGATGACTAAATTAGAGTGATGCAATCTATCTAATGTGGAATGCAATTATCTTGGTAAATTTGAAGTTAAATGTGTATCTAAATGTAACATTTTTCTCAACTATTTTGAAACAAGTCTCTAGTGTGAGTTATGGAGGGACAGTTGATGCTCTATTAACAACACCTCCCCCGAAAATCCAACCACTTGATGCCTCTAGCGCTGCAGAGACTGTAGCTCTGACGACTGCAAGGTCACCGTGTTAACCACAAAAGAGGGTCTATGTTTCACAAGCTGGGTGAGAAAGGGGGTTCCTAAAGTCTTTCAATCATACTTATGCTTGGAGGTAAATTAATTAAAGATGCAAATTAACACTAAGGATGCCTAGATGAGATGCTTAAGTGAAAATTAGTCCTTCCAAAGAAAGTGTAATGAGAGAAAATATTCAAGTCAATGTCACCAATAGCTTTCAATGGAAATCAAATGTGAAACATTTAGCTTGATGTAAAACCACAAGTTCCAAAAGATGTTGTTTGCAATAAAGTAAATTTGCTCCAACTGAAATGGCACAAGAGATACTTCAAGAAATAACCATCAACAACCAAAATTCCATACGAACATGGATTGACGAAAGTATTGAATCAATATTTTCATGAACTTGCAGAGCAAAGTAAGATAGTTTAAATTTGCCAAAATAAAATACTTGTTTGCTCAAATAAAATAAAAATTTGCAATTATTGTAAATGGATTGCACAAGTAAATGGAAATGGTAAAATATAAACTAATCTAAAGCATGTGCTAGAATAAGAAGATCATCAGTGATATTTTAATCATGCATGAAATGAAATTAGCAAGTGAGATTAGAGCAACTAACCAAGAAATTGGTCAATCCACAAACAAAGTTTATCCCTCTAAATGGAGAGAAGGGATGCCATGGGAAAAATTCCCAAGCTCCCACAAAAGGAAATCAGCCTATTACTAATTTAGTTACAAGGGGATAAGAGCCCCTAAAGACCTCAACCAAGATCAAGGAAAATCTTACAATGAATGTAATATTACCAATTAGCGATAGCTAATTGGAAATATTAATTTTGACCAATTTTGCCTTATTATAGTCGGAGCATGAATAAAGTGGCTAAAACATTAAATAACTCACTTAGGATAAAATATTTCCCTAAAGTTCACATCTTATTTGAGGAAGTGGGGCCTAGTGGTCAAGTGGACAGCGCAGGGAGAGGAGGACGCAGACCATGTGGGCAGCGTGGGGCCTACCTCACGCAGTTGAGAGGGGCAGCATGGGCCAAGGGACACGTAGGAGATGGTGGGGGCCTAGGGTTGAGAGAGGCCCATCGTGATAAAAGGGAGGAGAGCCTCTTCATTTCATCATTCAAGTTTGTGCATATTGAGCTGGTCATTTCGACTTGGACCACGCTGGTTGTTTAGCTTGTCTGCAGTACTGTTTAGTACACCGAGTGTCTTCGTGTAGAGATCCCACCCTCAGCCCCAGGAGACTTTGAGTGCTTTCTCGGGTGAGGTATTCCATCAACATTTTTGCAGGAGGATTGGTGGTTGCATTCGTGGAGGAGCAGAGCTTAGAGGGACTGCGCAGTCTTGAGAGAGGGGGATGTGCCTATTTTGGAGAGTCTTTATTTCTGAGCCATTTTGGAGGATTCGGGTCGGAGGATTGAGCAAGGGGCTAGCCCTTGCCTATTGGAGATATTTGGGAGAGAGGGAGTCCCTATTTTGGAGGTTGTCATTCAGCGCCAGCGTGGCCTTTGGGAGGATAGCGTAGATCCTCAAGGGAGGCTTTTTCGAAGGTCGAGCATTTCAGAAACTCTCTCTGGGCTTTTCTGGGTATTGTGAGTAGAGGCCGATTCCAGAGTATCAACATTTTCCGAGTAGGGGAGCAGCCCCAAATACTCATTTTGGTCCCAGCAGTTGCAGCAGCACGACAACATTTCAACAGTTGGAGTTAGAGCAGAGATCAACCATTTCCTTTGACATTCTGAGAGTATTCCTACACTTGCCTGGTGCAAGTCGAGGTGCCATCACTCTGATCACCTCTTGTACTTTTTTATATTTCTCAGCATAATAAAATGGCTTAGCATTCTCTCTATTTCATGTGTATTTGCTTCATGATTTGTTTCTAGCACTATATATCTTGTTGTATGCTTTGTATTACTGTCTATTTCCCCTTCGGGATATTACAGTGGTATCAAATCTCATAGACCTGGCTCAGTCTGTGGAGCGAGTTGTCTATGACACCGGAAGAGAAGCCGTATATTTGCTACAGAGGTAGAAAGTACCGTGACAGAGAGCGTAGGTTGCAAATCACCTATGGAGAGGGTGATTGTGCTCCAGTATTGGACGCAGAGCAAGAGGAACTGATGGCAGATGATAGTGATGCGAAGAAGTTTGGGGAAATGCTCCTCAAGTCAGTACAGGATCTGTCAAGGCAGATTGAGGTGATGGGACAGAGATTCACTGCTGTAGAGGCTAGACAACGTGAATCCCCAAGGGATTTCCAGATTGGTGAGGGATCAGGCACATCCCACCATTTGCAGGAGCACGATGCCACCCAGCACATGGCATCTCATGCACCCACACGTTCCACTATGCCCACTTTTTTGGCTGCAGACACGGGGGCAGGAGCACAGCAGGAGCCGGAACCTGGCCACATGGGTGATTACTTTGCTGAGTAACATGCATACGGGCAGGAGTTCAGGGATGCCCTTTCATTTCGTGATTTTGTCCAGCTCCAGCAGGACAGCAGACCCCGCGACCATCATAGGGGACATCGGCATTATCATGACGAAGACACTCAGCGTACGATGAGCAGGTTCCATTTGCCTATGTTTGATGGTTCATCAAACAGTTCGACAAAGGCTTGGGTGGAGAAGCTGGACATATACTTCCAGCTCAACCAAATGGCGGAGACGGAGGCCATCAAGGTGGCAGCGCTGCATCTGGATGGCGAGGCCCAAGATTGGTGGTTCCACGGGATGGTTACACTCGGGCACTCGACAGTTACAGCGTATGCCGAGTTCACCCAGAGATTGATAGAGAGGTTTGATCGGAGGGATCTGGAGGAGCACTTTGTTGAGCTGACGAGGCTTAAGCAGACCGGGAGTCCGGATACATACATCTTAGATTTCCTGATACTTTTGGTGATGGTACCAGATCTGTCTGCGGCACGGATGATCTACATGTTCATTGATGGGCTAGCAGAGCCGCTTCGGGGATTGGTCAGATCCACTAGACCGACCACACTCCATGACGCAGTTGGAAGGACACGGGACTTGCAGGATGCCTTACCCAGGACCAGGACGCCTTACCCCTAGAGATAGGCTTTCCAGCCTAAGGGGAAGGATGTGAGGATTCCACCTCCAAAGGGGAATCAGGGTAGAGGACAATTGGATGATGATGCCAGGAGGGAGTTGAAGAAGAAGAGATTGTTTTTCACCTGTCAGGAGCTGTGGGCACCAGGACACAAATGTGCTGCTGGCAAAGCACATTATATCGAGGTCTTCTCCGAGAGCAGTGGGGAAGAAGATGAGTATGATGACGAGCGGGCAGGGGGCAACCATACAGCGCAGGATCATTTGCCACCTCCACCACCAGGAGCAGGAGGTGCAGCCTTTGCACCTACCAGACGGACCCTTGCAGCATTGCGAGGAGTTCCCAAGTATCTGACGCTGCGCGTCTGAGGTACAGTGCGGGGGCAGCGAGTATCAGTACTGGTAGACAGTGGGGCAACCCACAACTTCATCGACGCCCAGATGGTAGACTGGAGAGGCATACAAACAGAGAGCTTCAATGGGTTTTTCAGTGTTGGTCCCAGGAGCTCAGACTATGCAGTGTGCCAGATATGTCCCAGCGTTGGCAATGATGATGGGCACTTACACAGTGACTGACCACTTTTTTGTGGTTAACATACCGGATACCAATGTGGTATTAGGAGTACAATGGCTGATCACTCTGGGGAAGGTCACCACAGATTGGGAGGCCTTGGAGATGGAGTGGGATGACAAGAAGACCGGGAAGCACGAGAAGATACGGGGCATGCACACTTACCCACCTCAGACAGTTTCAGCTCACCGGATGGAGGCAGACTTCCGGAAGGGAGACATAGAGTGGGCAGTAAAGCTGCGTGCATCAGAGGCAGGGACTACCAAGCAGACAGTTCATCTAGAGATACAGACCATCCTTGACAGGTATGCCACGGTGTTTGGGGAGATACCACCAGGACAGCCTCTGGATTGGGGATTTGAGCATACGATTGAGCTAGAGCAGGGCATACAGGCCGTCATTACCACACCCTATAGGCACCCTAAGGCCTATCGGGACGAGATCGAGCGAGCTATCCGCGAGCTGTTAGCTCTTGGACACATTCGGCCTAGCACCAGTCCTTTCGCTTCTTCGGTAGTGTTGGTGAAGAAGAAGGACGGCACATTGAGGATGTGCATTGATTACAGGGCCCTGAACAAAAAGACCATGAAGAACAAGTACCTTATTCCACGGATTGACGAGCTGATGGATGAGTTGAGAGGGGCACAGTTCTTCTCAAAGATTGATTTGAGATCCGGGTACCATCAAATTCACGTGAGGGAACAGGACATTCCCAAGACCGCTTTCAGGTGCCACTACGGCCATTTTGAGTTCTTGGTGATGCCCTTCGGGCTAACCAACGCACCAGCCACCTTACAGTCATGTATGAACCACATTTTCCGCAGTCACCTGAGGAAGTTTCTATTGGTCTTCTTCGATGACATATTGATATATAGCAGGACATGGGAGGAGCATCTCCAGCACATAGAGGCAGTGTTGCGTGTTTTGGAGGAGCAGCAGTTCTATGCTAAGCTCTCCAAGTGCGAGTTTGGGTTGACGGAGATGCTATACTTGGGACACGTCATAGGGGTGGATGGAGTGAGGGTCCACGAGGAGAAGATCAGGGCCATCAGGAATTGGCCAGAGCCGAGGAACGTGACGGAACTTCGGGGGTTTGTGGGTATCTGCACCTACTACAGGAAGTTTGTCAAGAGTTTCTCTCAGCTTGCTGCACCCCTTACAGATTTGACGAAAAAGGGGGCATTCAGTTGGACAGACACAGTGCAGCGAGCCTTTGACAGGTTCAAGGAGGTGATGAGCAGCTGTCCAGTGCTAGCATTGCCAGACTTCACGCAGCCATTCGTTTTGGAGTGTGATGCATCAGGAGAGGGGATTGGCGCAGTGTTGATGCAGGGAGGCCACCCTATAGCTTTTGAGAGCCGGAAGTTCCTTCCACATGAGCGGTTGTATGCCATATACAACAAGGAAATGCTGGCCATCATGCATGCATTGGCCAAATTCCGGCAGTACCTGGTAGGTAACAGGTTCAGGGTGAGGGCTGACCACAACAGCCTCAGGTTTTTCTTAGAGCAGAAACAGCTACAGGAGAGGCAGCAAAAGTGGGTCAGCAAGATCCAAGCCTATGACTTTGACATAGAGTATGTCAAAGGAAAGAACGACGTGGTGGCTGATGCACTTTCACGTAGACCAGCCACATTGTCTCTGATGAGTTTGGATGCAAATTGGAGGGCTCAACTATTAGTGGAGTACTCCAAGGACAGATTTGCTTGTGAGGTTTTGGATGTGGCAGGTGACAGATGACAGATATAGGGTGATGGATGAGATCATCTACTACAGGGACAGGATCTTCTTGACTGAGGGCTCTCAGCTCAAGAAGAAGATATTGCAGGCTTCCCACGATTCACCATTGTCTGGCCATCAGGGGTTTACCAAAACCTACAGGGCCATCAGAGAGAGGTTCTCATGGAAGGGCCTCAAGGAGGACGTACTCCAGCATGTCAGGGAGTGCAAGGTTTGTTAGCGCAACAAGGGGGAGATGAACCATCCGGAGAGTATCTCGATGGATTTCATCACTGGGTTGCTCATGGTGCAGGGCAAGGATTGTATATTCGTCGTCGTTGATCAACTGACGAAGTATGTGCATTTTTTTGCCATATCTGCACATTATACAGCAGCACAGGTGGCAGAGCTATTCTTCAGGGAAATCTTCAGGTTACATGGTCTTCCCAAGATCATTGTCAGTGACAGGGACAACCGCTTCATGGGCGGATTTTGGCAGGAGCTTTTTCGGTTGGTGGGGACAGAGTTGACACCGAGCACTAGCTACCACTCACAGACAGATGGGCAGACAGAGATAGTTAACAAGTGGCTGGAGAGCTACTTGCATAACTATGTCAGTGGACAGCAGAGAGTGTGGTTGAAGTGGCTGCACCTAGGAGAGTACTGCTACAACAACAAACATCACATGTCCATCGATATGTCTTCGTTTTACGCATTATATGGTTATCATGCTTTATCTTTTGTTGATGTGATGTTTGGTGCCAGCAAGGCACCGAGAGCCAAGGATTGGATCCAAGAGAGTCAGGACATCCTCCGAGCTCTCAAGGATAACATGGCTACAGCACAGAACCAGCAGAAGCTGTATGCCGATAGGGTTGGGTGGAGAGACATTTTGAGGTAGGGGACTTGGTCTACCTACGTTTGCAGCCATACCGACAGTCTACTCTAAAGCAGAAGGGAGCTGAGAAGCTCAAGCCTCGTTTTTATGGGCCTTACAGGGTGATACGCAGAGTTGGGCAGGTTGCTTATGAGTTGGAGCTACCCCAGGGTAGCAAGATTCATAACATCTTTCACGTATCGTGCCTGAAGAAGGCACTGGGACAGCAGGTGACAGTGACAAGGGAGCTTCCGCCTACGGATGATGAGGGGCACTTGGTGCTACAGCCGGAGGCCATTATTGATACCAGGGAGAGATAGTTGTGGAACAGGACAGTCCGGTAATTCTTAGTGAGGTGGAAGAATTTGCCGAATGAGGATGCCACTTGGGAGAGTGAGAAGATCTTGCAGCATCCATCACTACAGTTGCTTGGGGTCAAGCAACATTTTGCCCGGGCAGACTGTAATATTCCCAATTAGCGATAGCTAATTGGAACTATTAATTTTGACCAATTTTGCCTTATTATAGTCGGAGCATGAATAAAGTGGGTGAAATATTAAATAACTCACTTAGGATAAAATATTTCCCTAAAGTTCACATCTTATTTGAGGAAGTGGGGCCTAGTGGCCAAGTGGACAGCGCAGGGAGAGGAGGACGCAGACCACGTGGGCAGCGTGGGGCCTACCTCACACAGTTGAGAGGGGCAGCATGGGCCAAGGGACACGTAGGAGATGGTGGGGGCCTAGGGTTGAGAGAGGCCCACCATGATAAAAGGGAGGAGAGCCTCTTCATTTCATCATTCATGTTTATGCATATTGAGCTTGTCATTTCGACTTGGAGCACACTGGCTGTTTAGCTTGTCTGCAATACTGTTTAGTACACCGGGTGTCTCCGTGGGGAGATCCCACCCTCAGCCTCGAGAGAATTCGAGTGCTTGCTCGAGTGAGGTATTCCATCAGCATTTTTGCAGGAGGATTGGTGGTTGCATTCGTGGAGTAGAGCTTAGAGGCGCTGCACAGTCTTGAGAGAGGGGCATGCAGTTCATTTTGGGAGAGCTCCGGATTGGAGCCATTTTGGAGGATTCAGGCCGGAGGATTGAGCAAGGGGCCAGCCCTTGCCTATTGGAGAAATTTGGGAGAGAGGGAGACCATATTTTCGAGAGTAGCATTCAGCACCAGCGTGGCCCTTGGGAGGATAGCGTAGATCCTCAAGGAAGGCATTTTCGGGGGTCGACCATTTCAGAAACGCTCACTGAGCTTTTCTAGGTATTGTGAGTAGAGGCCGATTCCAGAGTATCAGATTTTTCCGATTAGGGGAGCAGCCCCAAATACTCATTTTGTTCCAGCAGTAGCAGCAGCACGGCAGTATTTCAGCAGCTTGGAGTTACAGCAGAGAGCAGCCATTTCCATTGATATTCTGAGAGTATTCCTACACTTTCCTGGTGCAAGTCGAGGTGCCATCATTCTGATCACCTCTTGTACTTATTTCTATTTCTCAGTGTAATAAAATGGCTTAGCATTCTCTATTTCATGTGTATCTGCTTCATGATCTGTTTCTAGCACTATATATCTTGTTGTATGCTTTGTATTACCGTTTATTTCCCCTTCAACATATTACAATGAAAGCCTTAGGCAATAGAATTTTCTTTGATGAGTTATTTGATACAAATGAGGCCAAAGAAAGGCCTTGAAATCTGAAAAATTGGAGGCTCGCTTTACATATAAAAATCATATTTGAAGAGAAAAGTAATTTGCAAAAAGCGAGAAAGGCTAGCCCTCCTTAAGCCCACGGCCTAGAGAGAAAAGTGTTGCCCTCAAAGAGAGCTCGGCCTTGCCAAAATGGAGCCTCAAATGCTCACAACCTCCTTGAACGCTAGCCTCGAAATGAGAGGCCAAGGTCCTGCAAACAACTTGTTAAAAATTTCAAACAATAAATCCTGCAAGCTGCCACAAGAACAAGTTTGAGAGGGTTGCAAGATAAACCAAATATTAGCTATGAAACTAATCAAGAAAATTGCAAAAGTATATGTACAATATAGTCTACAAAGGCTAAGCTAAAGAATATGAGAGAACTCTATTCTTTGCTTAGCTATCATTCAAGCTCTTAAGTAGCAAATAAACAATTATGAGCACCAGAATTTGAAGTAAGGAATTATATTGAAA
This sequence comes from Pinus albicaulis, assembly GCA_034641835.2. NCBI lineage: Eukaryota > Viridiplantae > Streptophyta > Pinopsida > Pinales > Pinaceae > Pinus > Pinus albicaulis. The sequence continues at coordinate 1,068,012,198 of CM076580.1, forward strand.
GAAATATGCTTGAAATATGAGTCGAGGCCAGAAGTCCCTGCAAGATAAATCGAAAGATGGAGCCTTGAGAATTAACAAATGTGGGTTCTCCTTCGCGTATTTCAAGAATGGGTTGGTTCCTCCAAGATCTTCCACTCACACTTGAAGCTTGATCCAAAGGAATATTTTCAACACAACTTCACATAGACAAATTAGAACCATATGGGCTTAATCACATGCAATGATGAGAAAAATGCAGAGATATATTGGACATCTACTAAAGTGTTCTCTATCTAGAGCAAGTAAATAGACCTTATGCTAATGTAAGATAGTTATACATCAACACAACTTGAAAAAGCATACTGGAAATAATAGCATAATGAAATGAGTAGAAAGATGAAAGCAAGAATATCAAGATATTATCATACACGATGAGAATAACACCTCAAATCTAAACCCAAAGTCTTTTGTATTAATTTGTAATGTCCCAAATGGAAAAATACAGTAGATAACAGAAGCAAAGAAATAGCTACAACTATAGGATTCATAAATGCACAAAAATACACATTAAACACTGAAATAGGAGCAAAAATTCCGAGCCATTATATTAATATGGGTAAATTTGAGTACAACAAAAGAGAGTAGAGGAACATAGGCTTGCTACTGCAAGCTATGACAAGAACCCGGGTGTGGATACAATGCTCAAATGTTGGGAACATTCCCCAAGAAGACTGTGCATGCCCAGGAAGAACTACTAGTTGCTGCTAGAAGCAAACTAGGAAACATCTTTGTAAAGTGCTTGGAATAAGATGAAACTGGGTGAGCGACCTCCTCTCAAGAACCCCAAAAATATCTCACAAAACCAAGTGGGGAAAATGGTCCCCAAGTGAACTACGCCCTCCTCCTAATTTCTATTTTTGGTTACTAGATGGAAATAGGAATTCTACCCTCATAAGTGCTCAGTAAATTCTACAAAATTAATCCTAGCCTTCTCTCATCAAACCCACAAAAACCCAGAAAGGGTTTGGGTTGAATCCATCGACCCCTGATGAGCTGCAAATTGTGCAATTTGGCCAAAAAACACCCCATAGTTTTGATATTGTTGAATTAGGCCCAAATCCACCGTTGAAAATTTCCTCACGCTCTTCTACAAATTTATCTTAAAAAGCCCAGCCTTTTTCCAACCCCTTGCTCCAACAATTAGCTCTCTCTCAATCCTTGCACACTCTGTGTCCAGGAGACTCGCGCACTGCCAAAATCAATAAATTCGTCCCACAAAATAATTTTGATCTCATCCCTTCAAATTCACTACAAAATCACCAACATCAATAGAGAAAAACCACTTGCAAAATAGTTAGAACTCCAACCCACAATAGTTGATCCTCCAATGAGCAACGTGAATTGCCTCTACGCACCAAGAGTGTGCAAAATTGAGTGAATGCCTACAATAAAGCTCTATGGAAATCCTGAATTGGACTCCACAAATTGCCTCACTAGAGAGACACTCGAAGTACTCCGAAATGAGGATGGAATTTCAGCTCGAAAATTCCTTGTGTTGAACAAGACGGGTTGTCTTGGCTAAGCAGCTCATGAGAATTAATTGTTGAATTATCAAATGACCAAAGATATCAAAAAGAGGCTCTTCTATCCCTTTTATAATTGTTGCTCGTCTATTCCTTGTGGGCACTACTATACACTATTTGTGGGTAGTACGCATAAGAGAAAATTTTCACCTAGATGGTCTTCAACCGGTAGCCAACAGCCCCTTACAGCGACCAGATAGCTTGATGTGCCACTATCTCTACCACCTGAGCTAACCATGTGGTCCCTTGCCCATCTGTTATGATCATATGTTTGAAGGTAGGCCTCCCGACCTCAAAGGTACGACTTTTCATTGACATGGTTGAGTAATTTTCCTTACTTATCATGAACACTTTTGGGCATGGATTGGTGGGGGTATTCGGTGGAAAGAGTGGGCTAGGTTTGTATTCTTGTCTCCTTTGCCTGATTTGGTGGTTAGCCTTGTGTCGTAGTCCCGTGGGATCACCTTTACTGGCCATTATATTTAGGGTTGGCACTACTATTGATTTTTGGTAGCAACAGATGTGCTCTAAGCCCTAAATTTTGTGGAGAGGCTTAGACACATGCATTACAAATAACCCATAAATCGTTTTGGGAAATTCCACCCAGAAACAGTTTTATAAGAAAAAAAAAAAATTTAATGAGGACCCTAAGTTTAACTTAGGAAATTAAAATAATTAATCAATGTTAATGTAAACTGTGAGTGAAACCTCTAGAAAAAGCAGATCAAGTCTAATATAATCTTAGTCGTTCATTGGAGATCTAATCTCGGTCGTTGATTTGTCAACGAGAAGGCTATAAAGGAAGACTTGAGGGTCATTTGTAAATTACACCGAAAGAGTCTAGATATCGAATTATTCTGACGGAGCAGTGCTCGGACGAAAGTCAAATCTAAGCAATTCTTGATTGAAGTGAGGGGCAAAGTAATTCCAGTTGGAGATTTTCCTAAGTCGGGAATACATTACGGAGAAGACAGGGAGAAGATCAGCAGAGGCAGCGTAGCAGCTACACAGAGGCAGTGTAGCCCCACGTAGTGGCAGCACTGCAGCCTTGAGGGAATCCGTAATTCAGCTGAGGGTCAACCAAATACAGCGCCAGAAAGCCCGGGTGTGGGACCGGAAGGGGCCAGAAGGGCAGATCCAGCCAATCGAATACCAGCTACGCAGTCCCCACGCAGAAGCCACACAGTCCCCACGCAAAGTGACACAGACACTGCGCAGCACAGTGGAGGGCTTGTCGTTCGGGATTTGTTGGTCAGTTGGGTTTCCAGATTTCAGTGCGATATTTCCCTCACTATCTCTCTGTCAGTCATATTCTCTACAGGGATTGCTAGAAAGGCATCCTAGATTTGTATTCAAAAAATTATTGCATAATATATAAAACCTTAGATCTGCTGCATCGGTTTTCTCGCATTGGGTTTTTCCGCTGATGTTTGTCCAAAAATAATGGTGTCCTGTGTTTGCATTATTTTTCTTCCTCAGTTTCTGATTTCACAAATGTATTTTAATTGGTGAAGGTTGCTTCAATAACTACTTCGATATTTTAACAAGTAATCTTAAATAACTTGTTTAAATCAGATTTGCAAGTAGAAGTAGTTCAACTTGTTGCAGTAGGGATTCTTAGATTTGGCATTTTGGAATTTTCACATGGTTTCAAAGCTTGCATTGTGAAATAGTAAGAGCAGATCCAGCGCGTGACAGAGGTCGAAAAGCTGTAGAGAGCAGCAATTAGAATTCCCAGAGGGATTGCGCAGTCCAAGCCAGGAGGGCTAAAATTTTCGTGAAGGGCTCTCTTTGAGTGAGTCAACAGAGAGGTAACACTTCCAAATCAGAATTTTTGACAAGGCAGAGGGAGCAGCACAGAGCCTTAGCACAGAGTTGGTGGGACGCAGTTTCTGCAGGCAGACCTTAATTTTTCTAGGCAGAAAGTGTTAGAAGAAGAAGCAGCACAGTGAGGGAATTTTCTGTCTCAAGAGATTCCTAGCCGGGGAATTTCAATTCTTCCAAGATCTGAGCAAGATTCAACACATTTGACGGCCATGGAAGCTCGCGAGCTTAAAAATCAAGACTGGTTGGAGGGAGCCTCCAACTATGTGATCTAGAAAGCAAGGAGCACTTGTCTTCTAGATCAATACGATCTCAAGCTCTTCGTGGAGAACACAGTAACTGTCCCTACAAATCCAAATCAGTTGAAGCAATACAAGGCTAATATGGCGAAGGCGAAAAGGCTAATCCTTGATGGAGTCAAGGATCACATTGTGTACCACATAGCTAGAAAAGACACTGCCAGGAAGATGTGGGAAGCCTTGGCCACGCTGTATGAGGGATCTTCCGAGCAGCAAAATATGTACCTTGAGCAACAACTGAGGATGGCGCAGATGCAGAAAGGAGAGTTGATCCTTTCCTGACGAGACTTCAGGAGATTCATGACCAACTTGCAGCAGTAGGGTCTACCCCTTCTCCTACAGCAATGGTGAGACTGGCATTGAATGCAGTCACTGATGATTGCCAAGTATTTGCCACAACAACCTGGGCAGAGCAACCTTGCCAGGCTGGGTGGAGTGTGAAAATTTCTAAAACTACTTAACATAAATTTCTACTGCAGAAATCTGGTTTACTTCTCCTAATTGCGTTTTTAATTATACAAGTTATTTTCAGAAATGTTCAGAAAATAGCAAAGTAAACACACTGTAGATCTACACATACATACAAATCAAGAACTGAAGAATAAAGCATACATGACAAAGGACACACAATATTCTTTGGACAATGTCCATGGAAAAACCCAATGCAGGAACCCGGTGCAGCAGCTCTTAGAGGGTTTTATTATTATGCAAAATATTTGAATACAATCAAAGGCACCAGTAGTGGTTTGCCCAATAGAGAAATCACGGCAAATGTACCTCTATCACTCCAAGATAGAAAATATGGTTGATTCAGCTAATGTTTCACACCTTCTGGAAATTTTGAATACGAGCCCTTTCTGGCCCACTAGAAACCCCAGCGCTGCCTCTCCCGGCACTGCTTCAGCTCTATGTCCCTGCTAGAGCCTCTGCGCAGCACAGGCTACTCCTACGTCACCCCTCTAGGCTCAGCACTACCTCTGTGTCACCCTGAAGGGCCTGTGTCAGCCTCTACGCTACCTCTGCATGAGCCTGCCTAGGCTGTGTCCCTCTTGTTGGGTCTCTACGCTGCCTGGTACAGATCTGCCTCTTTTCCTATGTATTCTCAGCCTCAGATCCAAATAATCCCTCGTCAATCTACCCCTCACCAACACTGCAAGCTTACTCGAAAATTCTCAGCAAACCATGCCCCAGAATTTCGATTTAGCTCAAGTGTTACCGCTCTGTGTGTATTCTCTAACAGACCCCAAGCCTTCCCTTAATAATTTTCTCGTTGAACATTCAACGATTGTGATCTAATCTCTAATCAACGGCTAAGATTAGAAAAGACTTGATCCATGTCACTTGGAACATTCTCACCCACATGTCTAAATTAACTCACTTTAATTATTTAGTTTCCCTAAGTTAGACTTAGGGTCTCCATTAAAATAAATTAATATTTTGAATAACTTAGGTTCTAAGTGGAATTTCTCCAAACGATTTCTGGGTCTTGGAGATCTCATGTGTTCCAGACCCTCCACAAAGTTTTGAAGCTAGAGCACATCTGATGCAACCCAAAATCTCAACACTCCCTCTTAGTGAGGAATGTGCTCTAGCAACACTTCATCCTGAAGCATCACCCTGATCCATGGCATCAATCCCCTGCATTGTTGATGCTTGGCCTGCTACCCTTCATCCTCTGCGTTGCTGCCTTTTGTACGGCTTCCCATGTCACTGCCACTAACACTGCCTCATATGTACTGCAACTCCCTCTCAAATGCGGCATCACGCTGCCCATAGCATTACCACTGCTAATTGTTGCACTGCAACTCAATTGTTGAGAAGTAAGCAACTGAAGGACATCACCCAACATACTAACAGATAAGTTAGTTTGGTTTCATCTCGATACTGAAGCACCCTCTGTTGTTGCTCTGCACAGACCCTCTAAAGCTTTGCGTTGTCTGCTGCTCTGCACTGCATAAGCACTGCCTCTGCGCTGCTGCTGCCTTCTCCTCTACGCTGCTTCAGTCTTCAGCTTCACAGCACTGCCAAAGTGCCTCAATGATCCTCTGCACCAACTAACTCAAATCATCCTACTACTATCTTTAAGGGCTCCCGTAGCTCGTATGTGATCCAAGAGTTTGGGCACCTCAAGGATCCTACCCACTTTCATCTGCAATTCAAGAGAACTACAGATCAAGGTCGCCCCACCTCTTCTCTCGAGGTACATGAGCACTCATCGCCACATCATCATCACTGCATCATCCCCTTTGGCTCTCGTAGCCTTGGAATCTGAATCTTCCTTGCCCTTCTTCTTTTGAGGACAAGTATTGGCGAAGTGTCCCAATTCGCCACATCTGAAGCACCAGACCTTTGAGAGGTCCTTCTTCCTCCCTTGTTGTTGCCTTTGTCCCTTCGATGCTAGAGATGCATCTTCCTCCTCTTTCTTGATTTTGGCTCCTCCGCTACTGCTGCCCCTCTTAGTTATTCTCCGGATTTCTTCCTGACGAAGGATTGCCTACATGTCCTCCCAGTTTGCAAGTTGTACTCTGCCCAAAATACTTTGGATAAAGGTAAGCATCAATGACTGCATTCAGGGTAGTCCTCACCATGAGACCGTCATCAGGAGTTGCCCCCATTGCAACCAGTTGATCTCGAATAGCCTTCAATTTAAAGAGAAAAGGATCGATCTCCTCTCCCTTGTGCATCTCAAACATTCGCATTTGATTCTCCAGAAGCATCTTCCTCTAGATGGAGCTACCTTGATATAGTGTTTCTAGTGCCTGCCACATTTCATTTGTCGTCTTCTTCTCGGCAATATGTGGGACCACGTGATCCTCAACCACATCCATGATCAAGCGCTTAGCCCACGCTTGATTTTCCTCATACTTCTTTAGAGGATCAGCATCGACCGGAACGGTGACAACCCTCTCGACATGATCTCTGATATGATACTCGTCAATGACTGACAAGATCCTTGCTTTCCAAATGACAAAGTTAGACACATCATCCAACCTGTCTTGATCTCTCTATCCGTGCGAGGCCATCCCTGCTCAAAAATATCGAAGCGAAAATCTCTCCTCCCTTCTACTACTGCTACTCTCAGCAAGAGACTGGATTTGGGTTTCTTGGCGATAGAAACCCTCTAGACACTACGCTCCCTTTGACTAGTGATTTCCGTCCCATAAATCCTCCACCAACTCTGTCAAATCAGCACTCTACGATCAATTCACCAATCGAATCTCAAATTTCTTGGCTAGAAAATCTGCTGAGGAACTGTTTCCCCTTACTTTGTCAACCCCGCTAGACATTGTTCTGCATCAGCAAAAACAATGCCCCACCAGCAACTTTGAAGATCAAACTGCACTTCTAGCCACGGCAATCGACACAACATCACTCCCTCATGGACTGTGTCACCCTCTTGGGCCTGCGTCAGCTCAGTGTGAGCTTGACAGGCTCTACGTCACCCTTTTGGGCCTATGTCAAGCTCTGCGTCACCCCTGCAGGGTCTGCGCTGTCCCTCTAGTGTTGTGCTGCCATCTTCTGGATCTATGCAGCTTCAGTTGCCTGCCTGCAGCAAAATACTTCGTCGCTTCGCTGATGGCTTCAGCTCCCCCTGATCTGCAATAGCTCTGATACCATGTGAACATTTCTGAAACTACTTAACAAAAATTTCTACTGTAGAAATTTGGTTTACTTCTACTTGTGTTTTTAATTATACAAGTCATTTTCGTAAATGTTCAGAAAATAGCGAAGTAAACACACTGCAAATCTACACATATATACAGATCAAGAACTGAAGAATAAAGCATACATGACAAAGGACACAATATTTTTTTAGACAATGTCCCCGAAAAAACCCAATGCGAGAAAACCGGTGCAGCAGCTCCTAGAGGGTTTTATTATTATCTAGAATATTCGAATACAATCAAGGGCACCAATAGTGGTTTGCCCAACAGAGAAATCACGGAAGATGTACTTGTATCACTCGGAGACAGAAAATATGGTTGATTCAACTAAGGCTTCACACCTTCTGAAAATGTTGAATATGAGCCCTTTCTAGCCCACTGGAAACCCCAGCGCTGTCTCTCCCAGTTCTGCGTCAGCTTTGCGTCCCTGCTAGAGCCTCTGTGCACCACAGGCTGCTCCTGCGTCACCCCTCTACACTCAGCATTGCCTCTGCGTTGCCCCTCTGGGCTCAGCGCTGCCTCTGTGTCAACCTTTGTGTTGCCTCTGCGTGAGCCTACCAGGGTTGCGTCACTCCTACTGGGTCTTTGCACTGCCTGGTACGGATCTACCTCTCTACCTATGCATTCTCGGCCTCGGATATGAATAATCCCTCATCGATCTGCCCCTCGCCAGCACTACAAGCTTACTCGAAAATTCTCAGCAAACCACGCCCCAGAATTTCGACTTAGCTCAAGTGCTACCGCTCTGTGTGTATTCTCCAACTGATCCCAAGCCTTCCTTTAATACTTTTCTCGTTGAACATTCAACGGCCGTGATCTAATCTCTAATCAACGTCTAAGATTAGAAAAGACTTGATCCATGTCTTAGAACATTCTCACCCACATGTCTAAATTAATTCACTTTAATTATTTAATTTCCCTAATTTAGACTTAGGGTCTCCATTGAAATAATTAATATTTTGAATAACTAAGGTACCAGGTGGAATTTCTCCAAACGATTTCTGTGTCTTGGAGATCTCATAGCCCCTCCACCAAGTTTCGGAGCTAGAGCACATTCGATGCTACCCAAAATCTCAACATGGAGATGTGGGCTACTCTTCAGCAAGAAGAGCTAAGGAGAGACTTGGTCAAGTGCAAACTTGATGGCAGCAGTGGTAGTGGATCGAAGGTGAAGCACGAGCAGGAAGATGTAGCCCTTGCATCCAAAGGACAGCAGGAACAACGAAGACGTAAGAAAGACGTCTCAAAGATCAAATGCTTCAAATGTGGTGAACTTGGCCACTACGCTTCCTAGTGTCCTTTGAAGCATAGTGACATGGACAAGAAGCATGATCCGAAGGCTGCAACCGCGAAGATCGATGAGGATGAGTACACCATGAGTGCTCATGCATCTCCAAGAGGGAGATGGGGTGACATTGAGCTATAGTTCAACAGAACTTTAGTTGGGCGGGATCTTGGAGGAGTCCACCTCTCGAATCACAGCCTTGTTGTGGGTGCCCATATTTAACAGTAGCAGGTTGGACGAGTTTTCATTCGGTGCAGAGGAGTGCAGAGACAACAGTTGCAGTAGATAGCAGCACCAACTTCTAACCGACGCAGAGCAGAGTTGCAACAACGCAGCACAGCACAGAGCAGCAGCAACGCAGTGCAGAGCAGCAACAGTGTAGTGTAGAGCAACAGCAGTGCAGTGCAAAGCAGCAACAGTGCAGTGCATCAGAGGGATAGAGCAGTAGCTATCAACAGTCAGTGTTTTCAGCATCGAGATGCAAATTGAACACTTGTTCAAATTTTTATACTTTTTTAGTTTCTTTTCTCAACAGCTGAGTTGCAATGCAGAGTTAGTAGTGGCATTGCTAGCAGCAGATTCAACATTTGAGAGGGAGTTGCAGTACGGATGCAGTGTTGATCGTGGCAGGGTCAGCAACAGTACAGTGCAGTAGCAGCATAGTGATTGATGGGAAGCAGTCAGACATCATCAGCGTGGAGGGAGATGCTTCAGAGTCAGAACAATGTGCAGCAGGGCATATCTGTTAGAGCACATTCCTCGATAAGAGAGAGTGTTGATTTTTGGTAGCATTGGATGTGCTCTAAGCCACAAATTTTGTGGAGAGGCTTATACACATGCATTACAAATAACCCAGAAATCGTTTTGGGAAATTCCACCCAAAAACAGTTTTATAAGAAAAATTATTTATTTTTAATGAGGACCCAAATTCTAACTTAGGAAATTAAAATAATTAATCAGTATTAATGTACACTATGGATGAAACTTCTAGAAAAAGCACATCAAGTCTAATATAATCCTAGTTGTTGACTAGAGATCTAATCTCGGTTGTTGATTTGTCCACGAGAAGGCTATAAAGGAAGACTTGAGGGTCATTTGTAAATTACACCGAGACAGTCTAGAGATCGAATTTTTCTGACGGAGCACTGCTTGAATGAAAATCAGATCTAAGTGATTCTTGATTGCAGTGAGAGGTAGGGTAATTCCAATTGGAGATTTTCCTAGTCCGGGAATACATTGTGGAAAAGACAGAGAGCAGATCAGCAGAGGCAGCGTAGCAGCTACGCAAAGGCAGCACTGCAGCCTTGACGGAATCCATAATTCAGCTAAGGGTCAGCCAAATCCAGTGTCGGAAAGTTGGTGTGTGAGACTAGAAAGGGTCAGAAGGGCAGATCCAGCCAGTCGAAGACCAGTTATGCAGAAGCCACAGTCCCCACGCAGAGTGATGCAGAGACTACGCAGTGACTGCACAGAAACTGCACAGTGCAGTGGAGGGCTTGTCGTCTGGGGTTTGTTGGTGAGTCGGGTTTCCAGATTTCAGTGTGAGAATTCTCTCACTATCTCTCTGTCAGTCATATTCTCTGCAGGGATTACTAGAAAGGCATCCCAGATTTGTATTCAGGAAATTACTGCATAATATATAAACCCTCAGATCTTCTGCATTGGTTTTCCCCATTGGGTTTTTTCGAGGACGTTTGTCCAAAAATAATGGTGTCCTATGTTTGCATTATTTTTCTTGCTCAATTTTTTATTTCACAAATGTATTTTAATTGGTGAAGGTTGCTTCAGTAACTGCTTTGATATTTTAAGAAGTAATCTTAAATAACTTGTTTAAATCAGATTTGCAAGTAGGAGAAGTAGTTCAGCTTGTTGCAGTAGGGATTCTTAGATCTAGGATCTTGGAATTTTCACAACTACATGGGAAATCCCAATGTTGGTTGCGTGGTCCCGGTTCCTGACACCATACACATTAGTGACGTCACTCCCTTCCACTGATTTCAACCCCAATCATCAATTTTCCCATCCGAATCCACGTGTGTCAACAGGGTCCACATAGAGTTAGCCTCCCTTTCGCTTGTCCGCACTTTGGGTCGATCCTAGAACGATGCCCGGAAGTAGGTTGACACAGCTAAAAAGAAAAGAAAAAGCATTATTTGGCCACTTACAACAAGAAATGTACCACAAAATGCAAAGGATGGTCGGGACATACAAATTTAGCACATGGGAAAAAGCCAAACATGAGCTCTACCCCTCATTCATGGCCATCACCCTGGTTCCTATGGGCCCTAGATGAGCCCACATCGCACTAAGGAACCCATGATTGTCCCAACCACTATTGGGCAATGAGTTGCCCCACCTTAAAAGGGGGTATCTACTACCATATCCTACACTTCACGCTCTCATCCCCTAGAGCCTCGAGCAGTTATAAAGAAAAGTCAATCAAAGGCAAAAGGCATATAAAGAAGGTGTTGGACATTGGATAAACCAACGCCCCCCATGTGTTTCATGACATGGACTAACTACCCCTCGTGGATCCTTATCTCAGGGGATGCGATCATTGGCTAACACCTGCGGCTTTTGGTCTAACGGCAATCGTGATTCCCAACAAGGGGTATCAGAGCGTATGTCTCGAGTTCGATACACACTCAGCTCGCGTTGGGGGGAAGATTGTTGGACATTGGATAAACCAACACTCCATGTGTGTTTCGTGACATGGACTAACCGCCTCTTGTGGATCCTTATCTCTGGTGATGTGATCGTTGACTAACACCTGCGGGTTTTGGTCTAATGACAATCGTGATTCCCAACAGAAGGGTGGAAAAACAAAGGTCGAGGTAACTCATGTACCATGATTTCCCCCCTCCTACACTCATATAACCAGGTGTGGGATTCCCTCATCATAGATACCCTTGTACCATGACCTGTGCCCTAGAGCCTTCCCCTGATTCCTACTCCATTCCATCACTATGTCACATGCCACCTACCCATTGATGGATGTACCATGGACATGTCACCCCCTTTGAAGGTTGAAACCACCTAATAGGGTCCTTGGTTAACCTCCTTATTGAGCTTGGAGACACCTGTACATGCCAAAGCCCACTATGGAAAGGCACACCGCCATGAATTTCCCACTTGATTCCATGATTTGTAAGCTCTTTTACTTGATTACTCTAATGATTTGTTGTATTGGAGGGCAAGGGGACGCATTGGATCTTATGCAGGATTGCAAGTGGGTCTCCATTTGGGAATTGGTCTCCCTATAAGGGGTCCAAGCCCTCCAGAGGACCACATTGGCACTTGTACGGTGAGCATTGAGAGCCATGGCCCTGCACCATAGCAGAGAGTACTTCACAGATCCCCATTACCATTCAGTGATTGCTCATGTGTCACCTTTTGGATGATGATGATTGTTACATGTCATTTTGTCACCATGACATTTGACCGTCAATATGGATCTATCACCATCCATACTCATGCTTCCTTAGAATTCAAAACACTTATATTCCTTAACCAAGTCTTGGGAACTGGAAAAAAACTCTTAAATACTCTTAAAGATTGTATGTGCGCTTTTTGCGGTCACTTCTAGCGCATGCGCGGATATTCCTAACCTTACCTGCGGACATTTGCGCTTTGTTTTCCGATAAAACCTGCACACCCCATTTAAAAGAAAGTAAAAGTGAAAAGTAACTTCTAGAAGCATAGTTGGGCACATATTCTTTCGATTAAAAGCCTCTTGAGTCATGCCAATTCGAGCTATATCCCTCCAATCATGGAACTTATCCCCTTGGATCAAGGAACCTTAATCCCTTCATTAGAGGATCTCATCCCTCTATTGGTGGATCTGAAACCTCCTCAATTTCTCCTATAAATTGAGTTGAAACTTCAAGGTTAGGGGTACATAGGAGTTTATAAGGGTTCACGGAAGATAAACTTATGCTAGTCATTCTAGAGTGGAAAGCTTGTCAAACCAAGGAGGAAGATTGTAAAGGCATACAAGAGAAATTTGTACGACATCAAGGCTCAGGTTGTAAGATTGCTCTTTATATTCTTGATAATACATATGGATACTTTTTCTCATTGTGTTGTTTTTAGATTCATTAAAACAATGATAATTCTTAATCTCCTTGATCATTAAGTTAAGTTGGTATTTGGATTATTATATACTACAGATGCTTTTGATTATTTACATGTTTGTGATTGCAGGTTCTTCTCAGCATTGAAAGACTTATTTGGGACAAAAGGCAAAGTCTACATCAAACATCTCGTTGAAAGGTAGGAGTATTATCCTCTCTTTTCTAAGTTTTGATAATCTGAATGCTAATAGTTTAGGGAAAGAGATATTCATATGGTTGTTTGTTTCTAGTTATCTGTTGGGATACTAGGGAGATCGCTCTTGTTCGCAAGAGGGATTTATCTAGAAAACAAACTGGCGACTCCACTGGGGAACAAGCTTAGTTTTTTCTTTATTCTTTTGGTTTAGCTCTCCGATTTTTCAAGTTTGACTATGTCTGAGTGTTGTTGGATTTATGAATTTTTAGATCCTTTGAATTAGAATGCCTTGTGTTTGTTTCTTTAAAAGTTTCTCTACCCTGTGTGGTTTTATTTGATAAACAAAGTGTAAACCTGCGCAAGTTTGCAGTTTAATACAGTGCGCATGCGCACTGGTTTTCACTGACTACTTGTGCACCTCTTGAGAATTTTTGAAAAAATAAATATTCTCTCTCAGAGTCTAATGACAAATTTCCAGAGGTTCAACCTGACTTATACCAACCCTCGGAGTTTTTTTGTGAACTCTTCCTAATTACCTTAGAGTCTTTTTGATAGATCATCCTTTTTGCAATTTCGGGTAGGGTTTTCCCTGGTTTGATGAATTGCTCTGTTTGTGAAAATAGATTCACTGCCTAGATCACTATTTTTCTATCATTTCCCTCTAGAGCTACCACGTGTCTTGTTAGTCCTGCTTGTTTGAGTGATTGTTTCTTTCTCATTTGCAAAGGAAAACTTCTACATAAGTGAAGTGTGATTTGTCTCACAAAGTAATCTTTTATGAAATTGCTTCTGCTTGTTAAAGTGAAAAAACGATTTTTTTTGCTTTCAGCTAAAAGAAATCATGGAAGTACACTCATAGGTATCGTTAGTTAGATTATTAGTTAAGACCTTTCATTTTTTGAAAAGTTTTTACATTTTTAGGGTTTTCCTAGTTGTTTTTTATTTTGAAGAATTCAAGATTGTTTGCTCATAAAATTGTATATTTTGGCTTTGAATCAACGAAGATTTTCATTACAAAGTGATATTGGTTATGCTTCAAAATGAAATTGATTTCTTGATGAAAAACATTGTTATGGGATGTTTTAGGAAATTTGTACTTCGTTGAGTTCAAAAAATCCTTCTACTTTCCCTAAAATAGGAATTCATGGAAACAAAGAATTGCATATTCATTGTTGATGAATTTTAGAGTAATTTTTTGAGTCAGTCACAACATCATTGAGTTTCATTTCCATACCCCTATGCGTAAACAACATCCAAATTAATACAGCGCTTAATAAAATTGATCTAGATATTTTTACATTTTCTAGGGCTCATTCCACCAATCTAGCTTAGGATTAGTGCTTTGGAATAGGGAGTAATTAAATTTTCAAAGCAGATAAAACAAACAAATAGCATCTTGCAATAGGGAAAAACCCAATTGTTGCAATTTTGCTCTAGGAAACTCTTCTTAAAAGAGTCAAGCACAAGGTCATGTCGGACCCAGTGGATTAATCATACGTACTTCATTGGTAAAAATAGAAGATGTGCACGTATTATAAACGGTAAACCTCAGATTAACCATTGTCGAGGAGCCTAGAATCACTTGTTAGTAAACCTCATATTTACCATGTCGAGGAGCTTTCAAGGGGATTGAGCTTTGATACTCTTCCCTTGCGTGTATATCAGGCCACAAATTGTTCCCCCACATTCAATTGTCTCAGTTGGTAACATTAGTGCCTATAATCTTTAGGATTTTTCCCAAGGTGGCGGTGGAGGGAAGGTCCTGTTGTACCTGGAGCAAACATTGACTAGACTCACTTGGACTTTTCAGAGGGTAGTCTTCACTTCGAGATGGCATGGTGGAGTTACTTGCATAGGAAAGTTTCATTAAGCAGGTTGTCAGGATAACTGTTCTGACCGCTAGTTTTCCACATTAATCTCTGCGAGGTTGGATTTCATCGCCAACTAGTGATTTTATTGTGGAACATATTGTTTGTGTGTGGATTGCTACCTAGATTTTGTAGCGCATGTTCACATGTTTAATTACTTTTAGAGGCCTTATGTGTGATTCTTTTGAAATTTTTTGATTTCGTGTGTTAAATGTGAAAAATCCTAAATCTATATTCCTACTGCAACAAATCTAAATTACTTCTCTTATTAATTTTCATAATTATTTCATTACAGTGAAATATTGAAGTAATTACTGAAGCAGTCTACACAAATAATGTTGCGGAATAAATCTAAGTGTCGAAACAAACTGAACAAAATACAATGAAAAACATCCACATTTGACACAATTATTTTTGGACTAAGTCCCCGGAAAAACCCAACTCGGGAAAACCGGTGCAGCAGATCTAAGGGTTTTGTATTATTAAGCAGCAGAATCTTGAGCACAACTAGGGTGCCAATATCTGGCTCACCCTTTAGAGAAAATCTCGGCAACAGAAGAAATGTGAGATATACCTCACTATGCTAGTCCCCAGCTGATCTGGTGCAGCGCTGGTGAAGCCCCGGGGGACTGAATCTAGAAGGCACTGCGTCACTTCTGCGTGATTCCTTTCAGGAACTACGTCACTCCTCCAGATGACTACGTTGCCTCTACTGCATCACTACTACCTCTCTCTCTGAAATGTACTCCTGGTCCTCCTGACCAGTTACTGCATCTGCGCCTCTCTAGAACTGATCACTGAATCGAAATCACTTAGCAAACCCTGCCCTAGTGATTCGATCTTGATCAAAAAGTTGTGTCTCTCTCACAAGCTCGAAAATGCCAAATGCTCAATGTGTTTTCCATAGGCCCCTCACCCTCCTTATAATCTTTCGTTGACCCTTCAACAACCAAGATTAAAACATAATCTTGGGCTAAGATTAACTAGGAGTTGATCGATGACTTTATGTAGAAGATTCACACTTAGTTTAATTAATACCCTTTAATTAATCAGTTTCCCTAAGTTTAGACTTAGGAAAACATTAAAAAACGATTAATTAATTTAATTAAACCATCTCTAAGTGGAATTTTCCAAAATCCTTTCTGGGTATTATGTAATACATGTGTCTTAGCCTATATACAAAATTACAAGGCTAGAGCACATCTGATGCTACCATAAATCAACACTTCCTCTTAGCGAAGAAAGTGCTCTAGCAATACAACTCTGTGTTGCTCTAACTTCTGTAACATCTATTGTTGTGTTGTTGATGCTGCTCATGACCACTGCACAAATGTTGCAACTGTACTATTGCTGACTCTGCATGTTGCTGCCAACTGCTACTGTACTGCAACTCCCTCTGAATTCTACAACCATGCTGTTGTGCTGCGTGAGCACTGCTCTGCACTGCGTTGCACCACTGTGCACTACGTTGTTGTTGCTCCATTGTTGTTGATGTTGTTGTTATGTTGCACTGTTGTTAATTGCAACAGAAAAACATCTGAAATTGGACAAGTAATACTGCATCTGAATAATAAGATTGTCTACTGCTAACTTCTGCACTAGCTCTCTAACTAGTGCTGCTCTGACTGACTACTGTTGCTCTGACTCTCAACTCTATGTGTTGCCCTGACTTCTGTAACATCTGTTGTTGTGTTGTTGATGGTGCACACCAACACTACACAAATGTTGCATCTGTACTGCTGTTGACTCTGCATGTTGCTGCCAACTGCCACTATACTGCAACTCCCTCTGAATTCTGCAACCATGCTGCTGCACTGCGCTGCACCACTGTGCACTACGTTGTTGCTGCTCCATTGCTGTTGTTGCTGCTCAAATATTGTTGTTGCTACACTGTTGCTAATTGCAACAGAAAAACATCCGAAATTGGACAAGTAAAACTGCATCTTGGATAATAAGACTGTCTACTGCTAACTTCTGCACTAGCTCTCTGAATATGCTGCGTTGCTGCTGCTCTGCACTGCGTGAGCACTGCACTGCGCTACACCAGTGTGCTCTGCGCTCCTGCTGCTCAACTGTTGTTGCTGCTGCTCTTCTTCTACGCTGATCAGACTCTAGTACTGCTAGCCACTGCATTGTCTCTTCCTCTTCCGCTGCAACTGTCCATCCTGCCACTGTCTTAAGGCTCCCGTAGCTTGTATGTGATCCAAGAGTTCGGAAATACTCAAGGATCCTACCACCTGTAGATTCTGGATCTACAACTCCAAGTCAGCCCACTTCCCTCCTTTCGGAATATGAGCTAACATAGCACAATCAGCTTTTGTCTCAATCTTGGCAGCTTCGGCTTGAGGATCTTGCTTCTCCTCCTTGTCCTTTTTCTTAAGAGGACATTGTGTGGCATAATGTCCCATTTCCCCACACCTGAAGCACTTGATCTTGGATAGATATTTCTTCTTCTGTCGTTGTTGCCCATTTGATGCAAGGATTATGTTATCTTCCTCCTCCTTCTTGACTTTCGAACCGCTGCTACCATCCTCAATATGGATTTTGAGGAGATCTCTCCTCAGCTCTTCTTGCTGCAAGGTTGCCCACATCGCTTCCCGTCCTGGGAGTTTTTCTCTACCCAGTATGCTCTGGACAAAGACCTGATAGTCTTCTGAAACAGAGTTCAGAGTAAGCCTTACCAGCTCTGAGTCTCTAGGTGTTGACCCCACTGCTGACAGCTGGTCTTGATTATCTTGAATTCGAGACAGGAAGGAGTCAAAACGCTCTCCCTTCTTCATCCTGGTATTACGCATCTTCTCCTCCATATACATCTTCCGCTACTCGGAAGATCCTTGATATAGATTTTCCAGCCCTACCCACATTTCTCTAGCAGTGTTCTTTGCTGCTATGTGGGGTACGATGTGATCCTTTACACCATCTAGGATCAATCGTTTGGCTCTTGCCATGTTCTTCTTGAAAGCTCTTAGATGTGCTGCATCCAGCAGCTCTGGAACTGCGCTGTCAATGAGGGCCTTTAGATCATGCTCATCAAGGAGAAACTGAATCCTTGACTTCCAAATAACATAGTTGGAGGCACCCTCCAATCTATCTTGGTCACGCAATCCGTTGCTGGCCATCTCCTCAACTGTCGACTTCTCCCTCTAACCCTCTGCTCAGCTAGACTTACGCATTCCTTGAGGAGTAAGTCAATGCTTTTGCTGTTGCACAGGAAAAAACTGAGTTTATTTGAGTAAGAGAACTCCCTAAGGTCAAGAAATCCCCAACTATGTTTTTCAGAAATTTTCTGACGCTTACGCACCAGCACTCACTGTTGTGCAGCTATTGCGTCCTTCAGCTACGTTGGTCTGCTACGTTGCCTCTTCTGCAACTGAAAAAACTTACCCCTCTGTCAACTCTCTCAGAGGGAGCTTTCTCTGCGCTGGATTGCCCTCCTGGCTTGGACTGTGTAACTACTGGGGTAGTCTATTGTTGCTTACGCAGCACCCAATTTCTTCAGCACTAATCTGTTGGTTCTCTTGTGTTTCTCCTGCAGTTCAGCTTGAATAAGCTCTAATACCATGTGAAAAATCCTAAATCTGGATTCCTACTGCGGCAACAAATTTGAATTACTTCTCCTATTATTTTTCATAATTATTTCATTACAGTGAAATATCAAAGTAATTACTGAAGTAGTCTACACAAATAATGATGCAAAATAAATCTAAGTGCTGAAACAAATTGAACAAAATACAATGAAAAAATCCATATTTGACACAGTTATTTTTGGACTCGGTCCCCGAAAAAACCCAACACGCGAAAACTGGCGGAGTAGATCTGAGGGTTTTGTATTATTAAGCAGCAGAATCTTGAGTACAACTAAGGTGCCAATATCCAGCTCACCCTTCAGAGAAAATCTCGGCAACATAAGAAATGTGAAATATACCTCACTTGCTAGTCCCCGATTGATCTGGTGCAGCACTGGTGAAGCCCTTCTCTGCCTTTGCGTGATGCCTATGCTGCTACTGCGTAAGCTTGCGTGGGCAAGATGAAGAACTGCGTCACCTCTCCTCTGCAAACGATCAAGCTGATCTAAAACTGAGTTTTGACCTTCCTGGCTCAAAAACCCCAGCTCCCAGCTATCTCCAAACTGAATTTAGAAGGCACTGCATCAGTTTTGCGTGATTCCCTTCAGGACCTACGTCACCCCTCCAGATGACTGCGCTGCCTCTACTGTGTCACTGCTGCTTCTCTCTCTAAAATGTACTCCTGGTCCTTCTGACTAGTTACAGCATCTGCCCCTCTCTATAACTAATCACTAAATCGAAATCACTTAGCAAACCCTACCCTAGTGATTCGATCTTGATCAAAAATTTGTGTCCCTCTCACAAGCTCGAAAATGCCAAATGCTCAATGTGTTTTCCATAGGCCCCTCACCCTCCTTATAATCTTTCGTTGACCCTTCAACGGCCAAGATTCAAACATAATCAAGGGCCAATATTAACTAGGAGTTGATCCATAACTTTATCTAGAAGATTCACACTTAGTTTAATTAATACCCTTCAATTAATCAGTTTCCCTAAGTTTATACTTAGGGAAACATTAAAAAATGATTAATTAATTTAATTAAACCATCTCTAAGTTGAATTTTCTAGAATCCTTTCTAAGTATTATGGAATACATGTGTCTTAGCCTATATACAAAATTACAAGGTTGGAGCTTAAGAAACCGGATTCGTCCCCCAAGGCCTTCGAATCCTGAATCTGGCGAATCGGATACGATTCTCCAGGATTCGTACCGGATTGTTGGGATTCGGCCGTATCTGTACAAGGTACGGTGAATCCCGACCATACCCTGTACGGATACGGCCGGATCCCATACAGTCGGATTCTCCGCTTCAAAAAGTGCGAGTTTTGGTTATAAAAAACCGAATTTGACATTCTTTCTCACTGTTTTGTGATTGTGAAGTGAGCAAGGAGCAAGGGTTTGCAAGAAGAAAGGGTTAGCAAGGAGAAAGGGAGTTCTTTCGAAGAGATTCGAGCATCCAGTAAGTGCATTGTCCCTCTATATCTTGCATTTAGTTTGATGTTAGTGTTTGCATGTGCATATGGGTCTGGACAACAGTGTTGAGTTGGCATTGGCCAACTTGGATCTCAATGCGCCAGTGCTAGAGCCTGTCACATTTGATGATGATAGAGTAGAGGCGTCATCCTCCACACCAGCAGATGCAAAGATGACAGAGGAGGAGGATGCATCAGAGCCAGAGGAGAGCAGTGGTGAGCATGATGATCGAGATGAGGACAGTGATGCTGATTATGATGATGAGGATTGATGACTCATTGAGGCTTCAGGCTTGTAGTCTTAGAGACTGTAGTTTTTTTGTATTTTCTATTTCTACTTTCCATTGGCAGCGTACTTATGTAACACATTTTGATTCTGATGACTTAATGAGAAAACTACAGTATCTTACTATCTTGTCATTTTGAGTAAATTTGACAATTGTATGATGTATCAATGTATCATGTATGAGTATCTAAGATCTTAAATCTATGTTTTAATCAATGAATTTGTATGAATGTGTAAAAAATATCTAATTTTTAATATATATATATATATATATAATAAAATAATATATAACGTATCATATCCCAGAAGTGTCCTGTTCTGGGGGTCACCATATCCTGAATCCGATTCTCGAATCCCCGTATCCCCGTATCAGGTGACTTAGGTTGGAGCACATCCGATGCTACCATAAATCAACATTAAAGAAATTAACCATGGCTGAATTACCGAGATATTCACGTAGAATGCAGGGGAAACCCCTTGAATATACACCCAGTCAATTGGAAAAAATCAAAACTAAAAGGACTCAATCATCAGGAACCGGGTCTTCTGAACAAGGAGAATCATCTATCATAATACATCATGATTTCAAAGTTAATCAACCTCAGATAACTGAAACGAAACAAGATCAACCAAAAATTTCTAAAGTAATCATAGTTGAATCTGTCACTGGTGAGTTTTCCGATACACAACTCACTGAACCTGAAATATATGACCTTAGTCTGATTCCACTTCAACTGAGTCACCTCTAAATGTTATAGCCCCGACTCCTGGTCGTCCTCGTTCACCTCGAGTAAAGCTTCTCATCACTGAGGATCTTCCTCCTAGCCTTATTAGCATTGAAGAAATCTCTGATGAAGAAGAAGAAATTGAAATTCCCTCTTGTCAAGAATCTTTAAATTTAAGGTATAGTGAACCAATCTACCCTTTGCCTTTCACTCCCTTTCAATCAGATCCTTGGTATCTCCAATTCGTCGATTTTTTACATTCTTCTGGTTACGGACATCCACGACACCGAATCCAATTTTACTCTTTACCCAGGTATAGTAACATGGCTTCTAAGAGCATGTCTATTGAGTCATCTATGTTTTCGTATTCACCGGAAAGCTTTTTGCATGGTGGTCCTTTTGTTCCTGCTGGGTACCAGTCACTTTCTGGGACTTTTTCAGGAGCATCTCCTTTCTCTGAAACTTCTACTATGTCAACTGGCCTATTCGAGTCTACCACCCAACCTTTGATTACAGAACATATTTATATGTTTTCCGAGAATACTCCTCAAGCTAGCTCACAAGGTGGCTATATAGCGCCTGGGGGGCAATAGCCTCTTCAAGAGCAACAACCTCTTCAGGGGAAGTAGCCTCTTCAAGGACGAGAGTCTCTTCAAGGGCAGCTTCTTCAAGAGCAGCCTCTTCAAGGGCAATAGCCTTTTCAGGGAGGACAACCTTTCATTGGAACCTATCGAACGGTTGTAGGGCAGCATATTCCTGGTAATTATCAACCTTATGGTCCAATGCCTCAAACTGGTTATGGTCAACCCTATGCATCACAACCCTCAATGGGAACTCCTTATCCAGGGAAAAACACTATGTGGAACCCCTCGTTTACTCAACAATCTTTGCAACCTACCCCGTGGGCCGTAAATGCCTCAGCCACTTGGACAATTTGTGTAATATTCCTAATTTGCGACAACAAATTGGAATATTCTATTTTGTTTATTTTGCCACCTATAGTTTGTAAATAAATAAAAAGTGAGTAAAGAGGGTCTAAACTCACTTAAATGAAATAATACATCCACCTAGTAGCACAACGTTGTGACTTAAGTGGGAGTCAAGGGGGGGACCCAACACCACGTGGAGGAGAGAGAGAGACTACGTTGGGTTTTGGAGGGAAACCAACACTATAAAAGATGAAGGAGCCTCCTCATTTCATTCATGCTTGGATGCTTGGATTATGGATTGTTGAGTGAGACATATTGTCTTCTTTGGCATGCTGGTTGTTTAGCCCGTCTGCTGCACTGTTTAGTGCAACCGAGTGTCTCCGTGCGGAGATCTCACCCTTAGCCCCGAGGGACTTCGAGTGCCTGCTCGGGCAAGCTTATTTTCTTAGCATCATCCTCCAGGACAGCGTTATTGCTGCAGCAGTGTAATACTGTGTTGTAGGTGTTGCCGTGGTGACTTTACGACACCACCTCCTTCTCTTGTTTTTCAGAGGGAGAGTCTATCTTTCCTTTGGAGGATCAGATTGAGAGATATTGGAGCTTATTATCAGATCTTGGCATCAGGCCTATATGTTCTTCATGGTATACTGCGCAGTTCTTTCCCCGGATCTGCGTTATTGCTGAAGGAGCAACGTTCCAGGGTTTTTGGCATAATTTTGGAGCTAGATCTCTGATCGAGTGTGATCCTTGGATTGGCCAACCAATCCAAATGCTGTTTTGATACGATGCGAAGTTTGCTTCGAAGTCGAATCATTCTTGGTCTGGCTGCGATCTAAAACTCGAGATGCCTTTCTGGCATTCTCATGTATTCTTTGAAATCCCCAAGGGGAAAGTAATAAGAGCCCTTTGGGCATTTTGTCTCATTATAGATCTTTGTTTTCATGTATTTATCAGTTGCAGATCTGTAATATAATAAATATAAGCTTCAGCCTCCTGGAGAAAACGCTGAAGGGTTTCTGGATCAATCTTTTGTCTTGTTGCACCTCAATCTTGAGGGATTTTCTATATAAAACTGTTGTTTAACCTTGTTTAAAGCCTATGCCTTGTTCTCAAACTCATTATCTGATTATTAATAGTTCTTTACATCTCATACCTTCAGAAAATATGCTGCCCTTGCTTCAGTAAAATTCTGCATACTCAAAGTCTTGGGAAATCAGGGTTTTTCTTGACTAGTCGGGAAGGAGGAACTGTTTAACATAGCAAAACGCCTTTGTTTGAGCTTAAATTCGACATGGAAGTCCCTCTTGACCTAATCTAACATATTCCAGAACCTTGACTCGTCATTTTACGCATATTTGCTGATACACTCATTTTAGGGCCAAAATCCTCACTTTTCCCCACCTTTTTGCCCTTAAGAGTTGAGTAAAGGTTTCTGTTGTTAATTATTTTGGTTGATGAGCATTTTCAGACATATTCTATGATAGCTGAAGCCATCATACCTGAAGAATGCGTTTTTCAGGCATGATCTGCTGAAAAATCCATTTTGGGGATATTACAGTCTGCTGCACTATTACTGTTTGGGTGTGCTAGTTTTATACCACTTGGTGTGTTTATCTTTCACTCTTAGACAGAGTCTGGAAGGGGCCAGGTAGCCTCCAGAACTCATCCTCTTTTTAGAGGTGAGATATCTGGTAAATGCCCTCCCAGTCCATCTCTGGTTAGAGCTTGCTGTGTTTTAAAAGAATATTCCTGAAAAGGGGATATTACAGTGGTATCAGAGCATAGTTCTGGCTCAGCCTGTGGAGCTAGTTATCTATGGCACATATGAGGATCTCACATCAGCATGGTCATATACCCTTTGGAGAGTATTTTCGAGAATGGCAGTCCAAGGGGGAAGACTTCAAAGCAGCTTTGCCCTTCAAAGATTACTGTCAGCTCAGACAGGATGAAGGAGGAAGGTACTATGGTAACAGAGGAGTTTCTAGCATGCAGAGTTCAGATTTGCAGCGTACCACTAGGAGATCACCTCTTCCCATGCATGAGGAATCCAATATTCCCTGTGAGTCTAAGCCCAAGAAGACCGGAACGGTGAAAAAGGAGAGTTTATTCTCATCTCTTTTCAGATCCAGAAGAAATACATCCACCTTTGAGGAGGTCAAGAAGAATGAAGAAAAAGAAGAGGAAGTACCATGCGCTTCCAATTCTCATCAAGAAGAGGAGATCACATCACTTCTTGAGGAGGCTTGTGAAAACGCTGTCACACTCATGGAGGAGCAACCACATGCATCAACAGTTGGGGCAGCTAACACTTTTGAGGATGGGACTCTTGCAGCTCTACAAGAAGTTCCAAATGCAGATCGAGAGCAGCTTGGTTGCACTGCGCTGTGCAACATGGATGCAGGGGAGGTCTCAAGGAGAGATCTCACTGGAGATGCACTTCGAAACACCATGGGGTGCAATGACTTTCTTCCCTTCTCACAAGAGCAGATAGAAGATGGAGGACATCTTAGGATGGATAACATCTCTCATGCTTGTGTTGGACATCCCTTGAGCCATACAAATCATGATGGGAGGTTTTTGCCTACCACCTATTTGATTCTTGATAGGGTCTCATTGATCCTTGAGAAGTTTATATTTCAAAATCCCATGAAGTGCAAAATCAGTAATTTGATTTGGGAGGATGGAAGCCCTCATGGGAGAAGTACCAGGATGAGGAGAAGAAGGAGGCATCCACAAGTGATTGAGCGGATGGGGATGATGAGCAAGGAGCTAGGAGGCTACTTGCAGATCTGTGATACCAGGCAGCAGGAGGCTTGGCTGCGCTGGTTACTCTTGAGGGAGTTTGGCCATCACTTGTACTTGCAGATCTATGATACCGGGCAGCAGGAGGCTTGGCTGCGCTGGTTACTCTTGAAAGAGTTTGGCCACCACTTGGCAAACACTCTTCCTAAGAGTTGGAGGATGAAGGAAAGATGGCGGGATACTTGCATCATTGAGCAGCATAGAGTATGGATGCATGGTGTTGATATGATACTCATATCATTCATTGTGTCTTCATCACATGATTGGTATGATGGAGGTATGGGGAGGCAACACAATGTCTTGTTGCTTTGTTTGTTTCTAGGAGAGCAAGGGCAGATTTGCTCTCACACTTTTTATGATGTTGCAAGAGGAGGGGATGGCACTATCTCCTTGGTCTTTGATGATGATTGGGAAGCACTTCCATCTTGGGAGGTATTCCATATTTGTTGCAGCATTATTAGAGGAGTCTTTGACAAGGAGCATGTCAAAGAACAGAGCTTTGTATTGACAGGAGCTTACTTGCATGAGCTCACAGCATTGTCACCTTGGAGTAGAGACTTATGGATGAAGTGTGCCCAGCATAAATGTGGTGGACCTATAACCCATAGGTCCCAGGATCACTTCATATTTGTTTCACTTGATGAACAAAGAGGAGGTAATGATGATAGAGACATCTATGGCATATTCTTCTTGACTTGGGTTCCCAAGCATCAGGAGGATTATCTTCTTGCAGCACATGGTTCATTCTTCTTCACAGTGGGCCAAAGCACTATGGAATACTCGTGTATGGACCCATGCACTATCTTACTTCCAAAATATGGTGAGAAGTTTGTTTATACATTCATTGATTTGCACACTCTTACCATTCCTATGCAGTGCATTGCTTCACAAGGGGGCAAGCTTGTCATATTGCTCCATGAGTTGTATTGGGCCAATCTACATGATGGAAGCAGCCATCTGTTTTGTGGCCTTGGGCAAATGTTTTATCACTACATGTATGCTCATTTGCTGCAGTATAGCATGTATCATATGGAGACATGCATGATTAACTATGTAAGAAGAAATATTTTGCCTTGTACTTTCATCAAGCAGCAACTTGTAAAATTGCGTTGTACTTGTTTGGGAAGCTGTTGGTACCTTCTTGCACCACATGAAACTTTCAGCATTCTCTTCATATTATTGCTGATCATGTCTCCATTTGCTGATATAGATCAGATTTGTATGGGAGGCTTGATTATGAGGGAGACACATGAGCTGGATGTGTCTTTGAGTGGGAAGAATTCTCACAATTTCTGCACTACATGTTCTAATGGGAGCATGGGAGGAGGCATGGCCACCACTACTACATATGTGTTTTCTTTTAAGGTGAGCCATGAGATTGATAGTCCTCCATTGTATATCCATGGGCAAGTGTTTGGTCTCATGTTGTTGTCATATTCAGCCATTTACTATCCGTTAGTGGATGTGATGGATCTTGTACATTTCTTACCATATAATTTTCTGAAGTTGCAGTGGATGAAACTGCGTTGTATCCTCGTGAAAGATTGTTTGCATCATGTATCATCATGTAAAATCTTCAGCAAACATCTCATTAGGATGATCCATGATGACCATGTCCTATTCTTCATGGATGAATTGTCTTGGGCCAGCTTGTTCTTCATTGTTGGAGGGACCTTCTTTGGAGGATTGTTCTTCACTTTGCCATTGGAGGGCAATGATTTTGCAACTCAGGATCAACATGCACTCTACACTTATCATAAGTGGAGAGGATGATAGCATGGGGTAAGCTATGATGCTTGCCAAGTTCAGATTTTCAGCCCACCTTCATTACCGGAGCTTGAGGTGGAAGGAGATTTTCAGGAGTTGCCTTGTTGGGAGGTGGCTCATTTTGTTTGGATGATTGCTTGGGGATGGAGGATCCACATGAGGGAGATGTTCCTCATTACATTCCAAACTCCATGCCTCGAGTGGAGATGCTTTAGTTCTACCCTTGCAGTTGATTAGAGAGAGGTGATGAGTTGGTACACAGTTGATGGGCCAGCTTACACAGTCATAGATGCAGAGCAGCAGGGGTCATGGTCTTCATCAGTCGTAGCCAGAGGCAGTGTGCAGTCCGAGCCATGGGACTTGGGCTATTATTGGCCATGGTGGCAATGGGATCCAGGAGGATTATTGGTTGGCTGGTACCATGAGAGATCGGTTTGGGATCCTGGCATTGAGAGATCCCTTCATATCAGGGTGATGCAGAGGATAGAGAAGATTCAGTGGCGCATCTGGGACCCAGGCACATTTTGCAGTATCGGTGGAGAGCATCAGCTAGGAAGGAGACTTGTTCAGGCAGTTGCTTGAGGGCAAGCAACATTTTTCCGGGGGGGACTGTAATATTCCTAATTTGCGACATCAAATTGGAATATTCTATTTTGTTTATTTTGCCACCTATAGTTTGTAAATAAATAAAAAGTGAGTAAAGAGGGTCTAAACTCACTTAAATGAAATAAGACATCCACCTAGTAGCACAACGTTGTGACTTAAGTGGGAGTCAAGGGGGGGACCCAACACCACGTGGAGGTGAGAGAGAGACTACGTTGGGTTTTGGAGGGAAACCAACACTATAAAAGATGAAGGAGCCTCCTCATTTCATTCATGCTTGGATTATGGATTGTTGAGTGAGACATATTGTCTTCTTTGGCACGCTGGCTGTTTAGCCTGTCTGCTGCACTGTTTAGTGCAACCGAGTGTCTCCGTGTGGAGATCTCACCCTTAGCCCCGGGGGACTTCGAATGCCTGCTCAGGCAAGCTTATTTTCTTAGCACCATCCTCCAGGACAGCGTTATTGCTGCAGCAGCGTAATACTGTGTTGTAGGTGTTGCCGTGGTGACTTTACGACACCACCTCCTTCTCTTGTTTTTCAAAGGGAGAGTCTCTCTTTCCTTTGAAGGATCAGATTGGGTGATATTGGAGCTTATTATCAGATCTTGGCATCAGGCCTATATGTTCTTCATGGTATACTGCGCAGTTCTTTCCCCAGATCTGCGTTATTGCTAAGGGAGCAGCGTTCCAAGGTTTTTGGCATCATTTTGGAGTTAGATCTCTGATTGAGGGTGATCCTTGGATTGACCAACCAATCCAAGTATATTTCTGATCTGATACTGAAGTTTGCTTCAGAAATTCTGAATCATTCTTCAGATCTGCTGCAGTAAAACTCAGATCTGCTCCGGCATTTTCATGTATTGCTGAAATCCCCAAGGGGAAAGTAATAAAGAGCCCTTTGGGAATTTTGTCTCATTATAGATCTCTGTTTTCATGTATTTATCAGTTGCAGATTTGTAATATAATAAATATAAGCTTCAGCCTCCTGGAGAAAACGCTGAAGGGTTTCTGGATCAATCTTTTGTCTTGTTGCACCTCAATCTTGAGGGATTTTCTATATAAAACTGTTGTTTAACCTTGCTGAAAGCCTATGCCTTGTTCTCAAACTCATTATCTGATTATTCATAGTGCTTTACATCTCATACCTTCAGAAAATACGCTGCCCTTGCTTCAGTAAAATTTTGCATACTCAAAGTCTTGGGAAATCAAGGTTTTTCTTGACTAGTCGGGAAGGAGGAACTGTTTAACATAGCAAAACGCCTTTGTTTGAGCTGAAATTCGACATGGAAGTCCCTCTTGACCTAATCTAACATATTCCAGAACCTTGACCCGTCATTTTACGCATATTTGCTGATACACTCATTTTAGGGCCAAAATCCTTACTTTTCCCCACCTTTTTGCCCTTAAGAGCTGAGTAAAGGTTGCTGTTGTTATTTATTTTGGTTGATGAGAATTTTCAGACATATTATATGATAGCTGAAGCCATCATACCTGAAGAATGCGTTTTTCAGGCATGATCTGCTGAAAAATCCATTTTGGGGATATTACAGTCTGCTGCACTATTACTGTTTGGGTGTGCCAGTTTTATACCAGTTGGTGTGTTTATCTTTCACTCTTAGACAGAGTCTGGAAGGGGCCAGGTAGCCTCCAGACCTCATCCTCTTTTTAGAGGTGAGATATCTGGTAAATGCCCTCCCAGTCCATCTCTGGTTAGAGCTTGTTGTGTTTTAAAAGAATATTCCTAAAAAGGGGATATTACAATTTGGTTACACCCAAGTCCATAACTTGTTGAAGGTGCACTTCAAATTACCCCGAGGGCATCTGTGCCAAGTAGTCAACAAGCTGGTTCGAGTATTCCTAGTACTCCTATCCAATCTGTTGTGCAAACATTTGTTCAACAACCAGGTACAGTCTAGTCGATTCCTCAAGCATCTTTGGGACAACCTAGTACAACAGTTATGCAAACAAGTCAACCTTTTGTAGGTCAACCTGTTTAGTAGCAAACTTTTACAGGTCAAACTCTTCAGGGACAACCCTTGGTAGGTCAACCTCTTCAAGGTCAATTTGTTCAAGGCCAGCCATTTCAAGGCCAATTGCAATATGGACAATTGGGACAAAATCCATCTTTCCAGAGCCAACCATACCCTGGTTATACATTTCAGATACTAGCTCAACCCCAATTCGGTATGGCTACCCATGGATACCCTGGAGGTATGCCAATTCCAACTACTCAAGCTATCCCAAGTTTTTCTGGATACCCTCCTCCAGGGACTGGACTCGTCCCTCAGGGTTATCAATTTTCTCAGCAAGACCCTAACAAGAGGTTACCTTTCATAGCAACTTCAGATTTACTATACTTGTCTCGGCTAACGAATGATCCGATTTATTATCTTTCATTTTGGCTGGCCATGCCTACTAAGTTGCCCAATGACATTTCGAAGTTTGAAGGAAAACCAGGAGAGGACCCCTCAAACCATGTCATTACTTATCATCTGTGGTGTGCTTCCAACTCTTTGATCGATGATTCCATTCGTTTAAGACATTTTCAAAGAACTTTGATCAGCTTAGCCGCGAAGTGGTAAATTGAGTTACCACGAGGCTCTTTCAACAATTTCAATGCCTTAGCAACTGCTTTCCTTACTCATTTTTAGATACCAGTCTGTTATGATAATGGCACATAACTTTTCACTTCACTTATACAAAGTACATCTACGTACATTTCAGAACACATCCACGAATGGCGACGTAGATGTCGTTTAGTCAAAGTTTTCATCTCGGATCAAATCCTGGCTGAATGGTTTATCAAATCATTACTCCCTAAGATTACTGAAGATGTAGCTAAAAGAGGCATTGTAACAAAAGAACAGATTATCGCTCAAGCCAAGTATCTAAACCTTGTTTACACACAGTCTGGTACTTTGTATGAAAAAATTCTTGATTTACCTCGCCCAGGTCAACTTACTACAACTCCTTTTGGTTCTCATGTCACAGACGATGTAATCGGTACAATTAATAAATCAAAGAGTAAAAAGAAACAATCCAAATCTACTACTCCAATCATAAATTTACCTTATTCGCCTAAAGGAGACTCTTTTGTAGAAACTTCTGCCGAAATCCATGTCGTAGATTCATCCACTGCCAAAACCAAATTGTCCGGCAATAAGAAGAAAGGGAAAGGTAAAAACAAACAAAACAATTCTCCAAAAGAGAAAGCAAAAAAAACCAAACCATCTGACGAAAAAAGGAAACCTATTTATCCTTGTCTTATCTGTGACGAGGATCACTACACAAAAGAGTGCCCATATCGGGCTGAGGTATCTAAATTTGTCAAAGGTTCACCCACACCCGTTGTTCTTAAAGATCCTTTTCCATCACAAGACAGCAAAATGATCAGATCTTCTTCCAATTCATCAGCGGATATCCTGATGATGTCCCAGGTCATGGTTGCAACGCGATCTCAAGATTATGGATCTAAGAGTCCTGTAACTGGAAATGAAACTGGATCATCCAGTCAACCTCTTGTATCAACTCCTATTTCCGAACCATTACACATCAAGAAACCTAGTCTTGATTTAGTAATTAAACCGCCTGCCAAAGGTGTACTTCGAAAATCGGCTTTCAATCCACATGCAAGAGCTACTTAGAAATACAATATTGTTGAAGATTTGGCCATGCCACCTTCAGCAATGTCGACCCTCGAAGTGTTGCAGTCTTATCTAGCTCAGAGGAAGTTACTATTATAAGCTATTGGAGCAATTGACCCTCAAGATTCTAATCTTATCGTCTTTGATCTCGAGAAATTTGTGCCTAGACTCCTGCACAAAATGGCTTTTCAAATACTTGTTTTAATCAAATTTAGGTGAGTTTTTTGCACAGTGATTGACAAGGGAGCATCTACGTGCCTTGGAGGTTTCACTATATCCTACAAGGTACCCCCTCTCTACAGTCTGATCAAGCTTGCTTCTCTTCTTGCTTGGTACATGACAATATGCCATGCTACCAAATATCCGAAGGTGCCCTACCTCCAGTTTCTTCCCTGTGAAAACCTCTTCAGGAGTCTTCTTCCTCAATGCTCTATGAGGAGTCCTGTTCTGGATGTACACTGTCGTGTTGCAAGCTTCAGCCCATAAATATCTGGGCAAATCAAGGTCAAATAACATGGCCTTGGCTACACCTACAATTGTCCTGTTTTTCCATTCTGCCACACCATTATGTTCGGGATTGTATGGCGCAGTCCACTCCCTCCTGATGCCCTCCTTTGCACAAAAATCTGTGAAGTCTCCATCTACACATTCTCCACCATTATCTGAACGCAATGTCTTGATTTTCTTTCCCGTCATATTTTCAACAAGAGCTTTGAATTCTTTGAACTTTTCAAAGACTTCATCTTTAGTCTTTAGGAAGTAGATCCAAGTCTTCCTAGAGTGATCATCGATAAATGTGACAAAATATTTGCCACCCTTGAGAGTGTTAGTGGACATTGGTCCATAGATATCTAAGTGTATCAGTCCCAATATGCTTGCTGCTCAATTTTCACTTCTAGGAAAGGTTGCCTTAGCATACTTCCCAAGTACACATCCTCGGCATACATCATCATGCTTCGTACTGAAAACAGGTGCCCCATCAATCGTTTCTCTGAGCATCTTCAATGCACCATGGTGCAAGTGTCCCATTCTTCTATGCCCAAGTTCATTCAACCCTTTCTTGTCTTCAAGATTACTATTGATTAGTGCCATCAGAGACTCAAGCTGCAACCTATGTAGTTTGTTGCTTCTAACTCCAATCTGCCTTGTTTGCTTCCAACTAGGGTGCTTGACATATACCTTCTTCCCGGTAAAGTGTATGTCATACCCTTTGTCTTGCAACTGGGATATTGAGATTAAATTCATCCCAAACCCTGGCACATGTAGTACATCTGTGACCTTGACACTGGTTCCAACTTCCGTTTGAAACACTACGGCTCCTCTCCCAAATGGAGTGCATTTTGTGCTATTTCCCATAGTGATTTGAAAGTTCATCTGCTCCTCCCTATAGCTCGAGAAATATTCTCGTACTCTAGTCATATAAGCTGAAGCCCCACTATCAATATACCAGGTTCCTGTAGATGTTGAACTTGACAAGCATGCACAATCCTCTTCTAACCTAGAGGATAAAACATCTAAGTCTGCCATACTTATCTATGCTTTTTTTTCTCTGCGTTGTGTCCCTTCTGAAGCTTCTGGTTTGCGCAGTTTCCTTTCTGACTCTGCTTCCTTTGGATTTTACAGCTCTTATACCATGTGAAAAATCTATAATGTAGAATTCCACTTGTTGACCACACTTTGTCAACTACCCCATAGCAGTACACCCCCATTTTTTCAAATGGGATTCGTCATGTTCGACGTAGTTGCGCCATTCAGATTCCATCATCCAGATTTCATCGACAGTTGGCATTGTTATAAATGATGTAAACCCATTCTGCATTGTTATGATGTAAATGATCTAAGTAGGACCGTCAGTGTATGTAATAGCCTAGGTAAGCCTAGTATGTTGTTGATGACTTCCATTCTAGGAGGTTTTTTGTCTCACTGATTCACGAAAGTGATCGGCAGAGTTTTTCCCTCCAGCCTCACCCCAAAGCTAGGGTGGATTTTGTCATCAGCATGCTAAGTGAGTCCTAGTGTTTTTTATCGAGTCCTTGTAAAAGTAGTTTGAACTACTTGGTCTACTAGATCATATGCTGAGTCGCAGAACTGGGTATTTATTTGAGGGTCTATACGAATGGGTTTTCCCCCTTCATGTATGTAAATGTATTTTCTCATGTAAAAGAGGGTTGGAAAAATAATTATAATCCCCTCTTAGTCAATTAATTAAATTTTCTGGTCAATTAATTAATAAAATCCTAAACTAGAAATTTAATTAATTTAGGGTCCTAAATTAGGATTAAATCTTTAAAGGCAAAATTTGTGGGTCCTTGGAAAATGATTTTGAAAGCCCCAAGCCAAGGGAATTTTGAGAATTTTAAGAAATATTGGACCCTTGGGCCTTGGTGGTTGAGTCAAAGTCAAAATTTTGGGGTAATTAACTCAAAAATAGTATTTTTGAGTTAATTAAAATTGAATTAAATGATAAATTCGTTTTTCCCCAAAATTTTAATTTCAACGCTCCGGATTAAAAGATAATTAAATCTTTTGGACGGTTGAGATTATTTTGACGAGGATCATCCAAACTAGCCGTTAGAGATCTAGTCCTATAAATTTAGAGGTCTTTGTCATTCTTGGATCATCCGATCTCAGAATCGTGTACTTGTCTGGAAGCTCTTGTAAACTTTTTTTTTGAGGAATAAAGCTAAAGACTTTGGGGTTACAAATCTGGATGTTCCTTCTCAGATTTATGTGGTGAATTCTCTCTAAACTCTGCTACTTGGTTTCTTGTGTTTTATGCTTGATGGCCTACATGGATTGATCTGCATATAGGTATCTTATGCAGTTTTCTGGATTTATGAAATAGCATTCTGATTTTTCAATAGATCTCATGTTGTTTTCTTGAATCTCTATCAGTTTAAAGCTCAGATCTAAGTGTGCAGGGGATTTTTTAAAAGATTGGGCGTTTGGGGAAATCTTCAGTTGGATCAGCCAACTCCCA
Organism: Pinus albicaulis; assembly: GCA_034641835.2. Lineage (NCBI taxonomy): Eukaryota > Viridiplantae > Streptophyta > Pinopsida > Pinales > Pinaceae > Pinus > Pinus albicaulis. The sequence continues at coordinate 1,068,045,745 of CM076580.1, forward strand.
ATAAGCATAGATCTGATAAGCTCTTTATTTGTTAAATTCTGGGTCTATCTTACGATATTTGTGATTTTGCAGGGTTTCGAAGGCTTGTGCCTCTCACCAAAAATTTCAATCTCTGAAAATTGTGCTAAATGGATTTAAATCTGACCTTGAGGGTTTTAAATTTGTAAAATAGTGTAAATTTGTAATTTATCTGTGAGGGTTTAATTGTTTTTTTTTGGTGTGTGTCTTCAGATCTGACTGATTGTTGCAGGTTGCAGGTTCAAAATCGAAATTTTTTTAAGATCTAAGGTAGATCTAGCCTCCAAGGGCCAGATCTGGCTCAAATCACAAGCCAGGGGCGTGATTTGGCATCATTTCATTTAATAATACAAGGATCCTCGAGTCAAGTAATCAATTGAAGAAGAGTTCGATGAAAAATTTTAAGTTCTAGTTTGCTGGCAACTGGCGTTATTGTTCAAGGATTTTGAATTTTGAGCTTAATCAGCTAGGCCTCAGTTGCCGGGCGTTTTCGAATCTCTGCCTCTCATCGATTCGTGCCCTCCTTCGTGTGCCTCTTCGTTCGCCGAGCCAGATCTCATGCTGTACCTATCTCTGCTGCCTTTCGATTTGTATCTACTCCGTCTGCCTATCCGAAAAAAATTCCCTTGCATTCCAGCTCTACGGCAAAGTCCATCTCCTCACGTTTTCAAATCGATCAGTTTTAATTCGCCAGCGTGCCTCTTTCCGCTCCAACCTGCACACAAATGACAAATTCAAACCAAAAGAACGCAGCTTTAAAACCAGTCATCCACGTCCAGATCCGCCCTTTCCGTCCTGCAACTCAAATTGAACCGCTGTCCGTGCCCTAGCCCCGTTCTGGCCTGCAAAACGAATAATGAAAAATGCACACATAAAATTTGAACGATAAACGCTTACATTTGAAATTCGATTTTGCCCTCACGACCGATTCATTTTGTATAAAGTGTATGGTTAGATTTTAATTCCAGATCTTAGTCATAGTGGTAAATAGATTTTCGTTTTAAATTTTCTTTTAGATTTAATTTTGTTTTAATATTTAGATCGTAGTTTTGTTTTAATTTAATTTTAACTTAGATTTATGTTAGTTTGTAGTTAGATTTAAAATTTGTTCGATTTAGATTTAGTTAGTGTTAAGTTAGCGTAAGTTTTTAAATTTCGATTTTTTTTTTATTTTGTTAGTTTTACTTTGTTTCATTTTAGATTTAATTTAGATTTAGTTTTTATTCTAACTTAGTTTTAATTTTAGTTTAGTTTAAGTTCAGCTTTAAATTTTAGGATTTAGACTTTACTTTTTTGGCTTAGTTTAGTTTTATTTTAGATTTATAATTTTGTTTTAAAAAATAATAAAAAATAAAAAATTCCAAAAATCTTAAAAAAAAATATAAAATACAAAAACATAAAAATTTTCCAAATTTTCTATGGTCAAATATGCATTTGAAATTTTTATCTAAAGATTTGATTATAGAAACATTTTCTGGATCGAATTTAAATGAAGCAACATAAATCTCGGGAAATATTACAACTCTCGGCATTTTCTTTCATCTTGTGATATTATCGTCATGGGGCTAAGATATCTCTCTCAATGCATGATTGTGTGTCTTTTCATTAAATATCATCTTGATTAATCGTGGTTTTTATTATGCTTTGCTAGCTAGTCATCATTTACTAGTTTGTAATTGCATAGCGAGATCTTGTTCGACTCCATAAGGCACTGGTCTCTAACGTGAAATCTAATCTAGATCTGTGGAATCTCGTCTATTTCTATCAAGTATTTGATGTTTTAGCTGTGTCTCCTGGATTTGTTATCTTCATTTATAAAAGGGTCCACCTCCCTTAGCTTGCAAGGAGACAGCTTAAAGAGAGAGATTGGGGATAAAGGTGACAGCCCCCAGTCTGAGCCGTTGTCGCGGTGCCCTGAACAATCTGTGCGACAACATTTTTTGGCGCCGTTGCCGGGGATAGAGTTTTTCTGTCCTTGGTCTTAACGACATTTTATAATCTTTTGATCTTTCGCCATTCATTAGCCTGTCGCGAGGGAATCACATTTTCTGGCATCTTTCATCTCTTCATATTTTCATCGTCTTATCTTTCGTCATATCACTAATCATTTCATCATCATATCTTTAGCACCTGGACATTTCGGTTGGCTTCTTGTTTGGGTGGCGACTCCACTTATTCATCTATTTACTCCCAGACAAGAATCCCCCCGTGATATCCATCTGCTAGCTCTCGATTACTTCTTCTATTTTTAAAATTAGTTTCATGTTCAAGTGGCGACTCCATTTCTTTCATTTCTTACAAGAGTTCCTGCTAGGAAGTTCACTTCTTGAGGACTCTTTTACTATTCTTGAACACGGATCTATTTCTTAAATTTTAAGCAAGTCATCATGGATGACACCTTTCATGACATGCCGGAAGAGGCCACTTCAAAATTGTCTTTTTTCTCAGGTGGTGATCCAAGCACTGCTCTTATACATCTAAGGATGGTCACCTTTTTTATACATAAATATTTTCGTCCTTCACAATATAATCATGAAGATGTCAAGATACGTGTCTTTGGCTATTCTTTAAAAGGTGATGCTCTCGATTGGTTTCGAAATTGTCCTGAGGAGTATTGTTTAAAAGATATCATCAATGCTTTTACAGATAAATATATAAAAGATGACTCAGATGAGGAAATTGATCTTGTAGAAGACTCAAATATCAACAGGAGATTTCCAGACTATTCTCAGGATGAATCCACTTGTACCATGACAGCACAAACCCATGATAGTGGTGAAACAAAAACAAATTGTCAAACCAATGTTGATAACGATAAGAATCTTGTTAGCGAATTGATTCAGATGGTTAAGGACATACAGCTAAATCAAGCTCAGGTAATCAAGAATATGGAGGCCAACCAGGCTCAAATCATTAAGAATATGGAACTTAATCAAGAAAAAATAATAGCGGATCACGCCAGGGAAATTGGTTCTATGCAGAGCAGGTTATTGGCCTTAGAAGAAAAACATAAGAAAGAGATGAACTGTATGCAAAATTTCTTTGTGGCCATGAAAGCAGATAATGATAAAATGATTCAAAACATGGAAGCTAACCAAATCAATCTTCAGAATCAGATGTCCATCGTAGAAGCAAGACACACCCAGGAAATGAATACCATGAAGGAAAATCACTTGTTGGAAATAAATATCATGGAAAACAGATTAAAAATGATGGAAGTTAATCATTCTAATCAGATGTCTCTTCAACACAATTTGTCAACTATTGAAGAAAGGCATGCCAGGGAGATGAGTTCCATACAGAAGAAGTTAGAAAAAATGGAACGATCACACATGCAAGATTTCCAACCCAGGTCAGATTTGTCAACAGATCATAAGCCTCCTAGTTCGCTGAAGCAGTTTCCATCTCATCACACGGAGGTCACTTTTCCCATTAAGGAAGAGTTAACTATGGCTACAAGGGACGTTGAGAAACACCAAGCTTATGTGTCACCTTTAACAGAGTATATTCAAAATAAGATTGGTTGCGCTCCAGGTTCATCAAAGGTTTTGTACAAGGAAGTTCAAGATAAGGACAAGAAATCTACAGTAGTCTCATTGCTGACATCACAACCCACTCAGACGAAGAGAAAGAAGAAGAAAGGAAGAAGTAAGCGGTTTGATTCGTCTGATGGTCGAGAGCAGCTTGACATTCGGATAAGACAGAGTCCTACATTATGCAACATTGGACATGGCACATCTGAAAAGCAGCCAACAGACTTGCCTAAAAGTAGGCAAATGCTCAGCATACACTATATTGAGCACATCTGATGCCACAGGGCATCCTCCGTATCGTATTTCTAACCCTACTCCTTGTTATTTCAGCATTTCATTTTTGCAGTTAGAGTAGATTTACTTTTCATGTTAAATAGAATAATAAATAAAAGAAGAGCTTCTATTTTTCAGGAGCTTAATGTTATATGATGATATTTGGATGGACGCTACTTATGTAATCTTGTGTGTTGCTTGGATGCAGATTCTGGATTCTCACATTCCTTCAACGAAGCAACGTGTCCCCAAGTAGAGCCAGATGTTGACCACACTTCGTCAACTACCCCATAGCAGTACACCCCCATTTTTTCAAATGGGATTCGTCATGTTCGACGTAGTTGCGCCATTCAGATTCCATCATCCAGATTTCATCGACAGTTTTTATAATGATGTAAACCCATTCTGCATTTTATGATGTAAATGATCTATGTAGGACCGTCCATGTATGTAACAACCTAGGTAAGCCTAGTATGTTGTTGATGACTTCCATTCTAGGAGGTTTTTTGTCTCACTGATTCACGAAAGTGATCGGCAGAGTTTTTCCCTCCAGCCTCACCCCAAAGCTAGGGTGGATTTTATCATCAGCATGCTAAGTGAGTCCTAGTGTTCTATCGAGTCCTTGTAAAAGTAGTTTGAACTACTTGGTCTACTAGATCATATGTTGAGTCGCAGAACTGGGTATTTATTTGAGGGTTTATACGAATGGGTTTTCCCCCTTCATGTATGTAAATGTATTATCTCATGTAAAAGAGGGTTGGAAAAATAATTATAATCCCCTCTCAGTCAATTAATTAAATTTTCTGGTCAATTAATTAATAAAATCTTAAACCATAAATTTAATTAATTTAGGGTCCTAAATTAGGATTAAATCTTTAAAGGAAAAATTTGTGGGTCCTTGGAAAATGATTTTGACAGCCCCAGGCCAAGGGAATATTGAGAATTTTAAGAAATATTTGACCCTTGGGCCTTGGTGGTTAAGTCAAGGTCAAAATTTTGGGGTAATTAACTCAAAAATAATATTTTTGAGTTAATTAAAATTGAATTAAATGATAAATTTGTTTTTTCCCCAAAATTTTAATTTCAACGCTCTGGATTAAAAGATAATTAAATCTTTTGGACGGTTGAGATTATTTTGACGAGGATCATCCAAACTAGCCGTTAGAGATCTAGTCCTATAAATTTAGAGGTCTTTGTCAGTATTGAAGCATCCGATCTCATAATCGTGCACTTGCTCTTAGAAGCTCTTGTAAACTTTTTGAGGAATAAAGCTAAAGACTTTGGGGTTACAAATCTGGATGTTCCTTCTCAGATCTATGTGGTGAATTGTCTCTGAACTCTGCTACTTGGTTTCTTGCATTTTATGGTTGATGGCCTACATGGATTAATCTGCATACAGGTATCTTATGCAGTTTTCTGGGTTTATAAAATAGCATTCTGATTTTTCTAAGGGTCTCATGTTGTTTTCTTAAATCTCTATCAGTCTAAAGTTCAGATCTAAGTGTGCAGGGAAATTATTTTTTAAGATTGGGCGTCTGGGGAAAGTCTTCGGTTGGACCAGCCGACTCTCAATAAGCATAAATCTGATAAGCTCTTTATTTGTTAAATTCTGGGTCTATCTTACGATACTTGTGATTTTGCAGGGTTTCAAAGGCTTGTGCCTCTCACTTAAATTTTAAACTTCTGAAAATTGTGCTAAATGGATTTTAATCTGACCTTGAGGGTTTTAAATTTGTAAATTAGTGTAAATTTGTAATTTATCTGTGAGGGTTTAATTGTTTCTTGGTGTGTGTGTTCAGATCTGACTGATTCTTACAGGTTACAGGTTCAAAGCGAAATTTTTTTTAGATTTGAGGCAGATCTAGCCTCCAAAGGCCAGATCTGGCCTCAAACTGCTGCTGCTGTGGGCAGGATTTGGCATCATTTCATTTAATAGAATACAAGGATCTGAGCTGCAATCAATTGAAGAAGAGTTTGATGAAAAATTTTAAGTTCTAGGTTTGCTGGGCAAATCTGGGCGTTATTGGTTCAAGGATTTTGAATTTTGAGCTTAATCTGAAGAAATTCTGAAGTTGCTGGGCGTTTTTCGAATCTCAAGCCTTCCATCGATCTGTGCCCTTTTCTGTGTGCCCTTTTCTGTCTGCCCTTCGAGCCAGATCTCATGCTGTACCTATCTCTGCTGCCTTTCGATTTGTATCTACTCCGTCTGCCTATCCGAAAAAAATTCCCTTGCATTCCAGCTCTACGGCAAAGTCCATCTCCTCACGTTTTCAAATCGATCAGTTTTAATTCACCAGCGTGCCTCTTTCCGCTCCAACCTGCACACAAACGACAAATTCAAACCAAAAGAACGCAGCTTTAAAACCAGTCATCCACGTCCAGATCCGCCCTTTCCGTCCTGCAACTCAAATTGAACCGCTGTCCGTGCCCTAGCCCCGTTCTGGCCTGCAAAACGAATAATGAAAAATGCACACATAAAATTTGAACGATAAACGCTTACATTTGAAATTCGATTTTGCCCTCACGACCGATTCATTTTGTATAAAGTGTATGGTTAGATTTTAATTCCAGATCTTAGTCATAGTGGTAAATAGATTTTCGTTTTAAATTTTCTTTTAGATTTAATTTTGTTTTAATATTTAGATCGTAGTTTTGTTTTAATTTAATTTTAACTTAGATTTATGTTAGTTTGTAGTTAGATTTAAAATTTGTTCGATTTAGATTTAGTTAGTGTTAAGTTAGCGTAAGTTTTTAAATTTCGATTTATTTTTTTTTTTTACTTTGTTTCATTTTAGATTTAATTTAGATTTAGTTTTTATTCTAACTTAGTTTTAATTTTAGTTTAGTTTAAGTTCAGCTTTAAATTTTAGGATTTAGACTTTACTTTTTTGGCTTAGTTTAGTTTTATTTTAGATTTATAATTTTGTTTTAAAAAATAATAAAAAATAAAAAAATTCCAAAAATCTTAAAAAAAATATAAAATACAAAAACATAAAAATTTTCCAAATTTTCTATGGTCAAATATGCATTTGAAATTTTTATCTAAAGATTTGATTATAGAAACATTTTCTGGATCGAATTTAAATGAAGCAACATAAATCTGGAAATATTACAAATCTCGGGCATTTTCATCTTGTGATAATATCGTTGTGGGGCTAAGATATTTCAATGCATGATTGTGGTGTCTTTCATTAAATATCATCGTGATTAATCGTGGTTTTTATTATAAGCAGCAGTTAGTCATCATTTACTGGTTTATAATCGCATAATGGGATTCTGTTTGACTCCATAAGGCACTGGTCTCCAATGTGAAATCTAATTTGGATCTGTGGAATCTCGTTTATTTCTATCAAGTATTTGATGTTTTAGCTGTCTCCTGAATTTGTTATCTTAATAGGGTCTACCTCCCTTAGCTTGCTTGGAGACAGCTTAAAGAGAGAGATTGGGGATAAGAGGTGACAACCCCCAGTCTGAACCGTTGTCGCGGTGCCCTGAACAATCGTGAAATAACTTCCCACTTCTTGACTATTTTGATTATATTTCTTCTATTGCATTCTCAACACAATTATTTAACATTTTACTATGTTAAATATCAAATTAAAATATGCTGCAGACTTCACGATAAATAAACAACATGAAAGAAATAGCACAAGTATTCACACATAGACACCGTTATTTTTGGACAATTGTCCCCGGAAAAACCCAACTCGGGAAAACTGGTACAACGGATATGAGGGTTTCTTTATTATGCAGAAATTTTGAGTACAAATGTGTGATTGTAATTATCAACCAATCACCTGAAGAAATCTGATGAGAATGGCTAATGAGACACTTCTCACTTCACCATGAAGTTCTGGCACTGACTTGCACCCACACTGAGTGGCTCTGCGTCATTTCTGCGTAGTGATTGTGTCCTCCACGCTGTCACTATTGTTGTTGCTCTATGTGACTACGTCGGTGCTTGCTGCTAGGTGAGACAAGAGTTTCCTTCCCTTCCAGAAATGCCCTTTGGATATTGGATGAACCCTCAACTGCCTCTCCAACTCAAATTGAAACTCCCTCTGTTGCTCTGCGTTGGACCAGTGCAACTACTGCTTGGCTATCTCTCCACTGTTGCTATGGCTCCCTTCTCTCTTCTCTTCTTGTACTCTTGCTTCTTCAGAAACTCTCCCTCCTGGAGGTTTTCCCTTCCCCTCTCTGCAATCGAGAATCACTTCGATTCTTCCTTAAGCTGAAGAAATCGATCTCTTGATTCTTTCTCCGTCTGATGTGTGTTTTCCTTAGGCCCCTCACCCTCCTTCTTATAATCCTTCGTTGACCCTTCAACAGCCAACATTAAAACATAATCAAGGGCTAGGATTAACTTGGAGGTGATCCATGACTTTATCTAGAAGATTCACACTTGGTTTAATTAATACCCTTTAATTAATCAGTTTCCCTAAGTTTAGACTTAGGAAAACATTAAAAATGATTAATTAATTTAATTAAACCATCTCTAAGTGGAATTTTCCAAAATCCTTTCTGGGTATTATGGAATCCATGTGGCTTAGCATATGTAAAAAGTTACACGGCTAGAGCACATCCGATGCTACCATAAATCAACACCTCAAGCCTTCCTTTATACTTTTCCTGTTGAGAAATCAATGGTCGTGATCTAATCCTTAATCAACGATTAAGATTAAAACAGACTTGATCGACGTCACTTAGAAGCTTCTCACCCACATTTATATTAATTCACTTTAATTATTTGAATTTCCTAAGTTTTAACTTAGGCTCCATTAAAAATAATTAATTATATGAATAACATTCATTCCAGGCGGAATTTCTCCAAATGATTTATGGATCTTGGAGATCTCATGTGTTCTAGCCCCTCCACAAAATTTTGGAGCTAGAGCACATTCGATGCTACCCAAAAATCAACATTGGTCTCCTTCGCTAGCCTCTATGCTGAGGGTTCAAGGCCTGTTTTGGCCTAGCTGTGGCGCAAGAAGGCCTTGGCCTCCCTCTAGAATCCTAGACGGCTGCCTTAGGGCAAGTCGTGGTGTTAAAATCGGACAACTAGGTCCAAACTCTGGGTTGTGCTGCTCAAATGACGATCCCAATATTTTTATTGGACTCCTCTTTCGAAGAGGTGTAAGATTGATCTAAAGATCATCTTGATCGGATGAGTAGAACATGTACTTTGAATTTATTCCACTTATGTGCTAGGTCGGCCTAGAATAAAATATAGAATTAAATGTCTTAAAGGACGTGTCACACACCCCCAAAGATTCCTATATATTGGAGAGACTTAGAGTTCATTTGACACACATTGTTGTGGAGAAATTCTCTCTCTGGATGGCGTTGGAGCAACATATCTATGGACTATTCTTTGTTTGGGTTATTCTGGGGTTATGTGTGACACGCTTGGCTGAATGACCTATTGGAGACTTTGTTGGTAGAAGCATCCTACTGATCGTCGTAACGCCACCATTCATTATCTATGTTTTGGCTTGTCTTCCATCGATCTATTGGTATGTTCTATCTGCTTCAGTATTGTGTGCGCTAATCTGAAATGGCATAGAACATGTTCTCAAATTAACATGGTATCGGAGCAAAGGTGAAGACAAAGTTCAACGTGTGTTGAGAGAAATCACTCACACTTCAGAAAGAGAAAGACTCGTTGGAGAGGTGAAATTTTTTGCCCTAGACGCAACAAGGAAAGATAAGATGATGTGTTTTTTTTTATTTGTTTTAAGGTTATCTTGAAAACCGAATCACCATGAGGGGAGGCTGAGGCAGGAAAGACTGTTTCAACCTACGTAAATGTGTCTTGGGTGAGGTAAATGGCAGCGTATCCTACTGTAGGTGAGGCGCAGTCCCTACCTCGAAGAACAGCAGGAAGTTGTACGTGGAAAAGTTCATTTACAATCTGACGATTTGAAACCCTGACGTAATCAGAAGTTGCAGAACGCAAGGAGGAGAAAGAAGAGCAGACATGGCAGATCTGCTGGACAATCCCGTGGCTTCGACTTTAGATGCAGGGGACTGGGAATGGGACAGCGTTTTGGACTTCTCCCTCGGCTCTTTCCCTGGTCACATTTTGCCTTGAAGAACTCTTGGATGAACGGTTATCAGCTTCCCAGGACCTTGAAGTTCAACAGGCAAGGGAGGTGCAGAATGCATCTCCCAGGAATCAATCGCAGGATGCGGATGAACGGTTATCAGCTTCCCAGGACCTTGAAGTTTAGCAGGCAAGGGAGGTGCAGAATGCATCTCCCGGGAATCAATCGCAGGACGCAGATGAACATGAGAAGGCTGTTGCGTCTAGGCGGATTCGCAAATGGGATCCTCGGCTTACCTGCTCGAATTTCTTAGCGGGGCGGGTGCCATGTGCTTGCCCCGAAATGGACAGAATGAAGGAGGAATTGAGCCAAAAATGCGCAAAAGTTGTTGTGTTGCGTTGTCAGGTGCCAAGCTGCGAGGCTGATATCAGTCACCTGAAAGGCTATCACCAGCGGCATCGTGTGTGTCTTAGTTGCGCGAATACGGCCATCGTTGCGTTGGACGACGTGCGATATCAACATTGCGGTTGATCTAAGCAACAAGAGCATGTTTGCCGTAAAATGGGCAGTGGTGAACTATCTCCGACCGGGTGACAAAATAATTCTCTTGCATGTACGCCCGTCCAGTGTCCTCTACGAGGCCGACTGGGGCGCCACTGATCTTTCCGTCGACACCTCTAATGAGGAATCTCACCAGAAGCTCGAAGACCACTTCGATGCCTTCCTAACTAACCTGTCATGAGCCTGCTTGATGGCTATCACCTGCTAGGTAGCTCTACTACAGAAGTCTTCGATCCGAAACATAAGGTCACGAAAGCAATTCGGGTCGCACCAAGTAGGGTTGGTGGAAACCATGCAGCTATATACCGCAGTTTAGTACAATCCACGGCTTCTCTGGTCATCATGTTTATAGCTGCGCAAACCCTCAGATTGTACGCCTGTAACAATGAGTTTATAAGATGCTGAGTTGGCGTATATGTCGCAGATTTCTTGTGCCTGTAATAATTTGTAATGTGCACGTTGCAATGTAGCTGTCTATTAAAGAGGGCCGAGTGGTTTCATTTGTAGCAGCCCAATCAGATCTAAAACATGATATCAGTGGCTGCAGTTCTATTCCTTTGATGCCAATATTGCAACATGGCTTCTCCAATGGCTAGATGAATTGTCTCCTTTCAACAGAGATGGAGTAATGGCGGATGATTCGATTCACCTCTCACAACAGGGTTGTATCTTACCATTAAGCTAACATCAATTGTGGAGAAGGTACATTCATTCTTTGTAGCATTGAAGGCACTATCCTACAAAAGAATTCCAGTATGGGTCATATGCTACTACAGAGGAGGTTCTTGCTGCTGAAGACTTGTGCGCAATCTGCTAGGAGATTATGCACGCCCCCATATTATTATGTTGCAATCATGTATTGTGTAACTGGACATATTTTAGAGCACTTGGGGGCAACAAAGAAGATTTGAAATACTGTCATAATTCCCGATAACATTCTACCATCTTGCGACAATTCTGTGACAAGTTTAACGTCAGTAATATTACCACAGAAATATATGTCATGCACTAAATTGGAAATTCTAGTTGAACTGTGTGTCATTTGAGGTGATTTATCTGCAAATAATTTCTTTGGTACGATTACATTTTTGTACTCTTCATATGACAAATGCCATATTGTGAGAAGTTTTTCTCAATGAACTTCAGAGGCCGTTGATCAACCTGTAAACTACAAGTCTCCAAGATGAGGACTTTTTAAGTTAGGTGACAGAACTAAGGCAATTGTTACAACTGTTGTTATTAACTGTAAGACGATGAGACACAGAATCTCAGTGCAGATCGCAAGAACAACAATCTCAGGAGACCGAGAAGGAAGAGTTAAAGAAAAAAAAATTGAACAGAGATCTGAATTTGAAGCTCTAACTGTAGTTGGGCAGATCTAGAAGCCCTAAGGAATTTTTTTTTTTTGGAATTGGAAGGATTTTTTTTGGGTTGATTGTGGAAGCCCCTAGTGCAATGTTAGTAAGTGATCAGATTGTTGACTAAATGGGCAGATCTGAAAATAAGAAGAAGTGCAGAATTATGAGAGAAGGAATCATGATTGGATTCCTAGTTCTGTGGGTTGCAGTAAAGAAAATCTTAGAGGTCTGGTTGAGGAAGCTACAGCAGATTTCCACAGAACATCAGGTAATTGTTGTAAGCTTGAAATCTTCAGTACTGTTAATGATGAAGAAAACAATGATGCAACATCTGTAGCTGCCATTTTGAGGAGCTAAATCTGTGATTCTATGTCACTGTCATTATGACAGTGACATAGACAGACACCCATGTTTACGAGATTCATAATAGAAGTAAGCTTCTGACAGTATCAGTCTTACATTACAGCGTAATGATAAACTTGAAGTGTGAACTGGGAATTTTTTGCAGCCCTCAGTCACGTTGTTGGAGTCTTGAACCTTGATCAGCAAAGCATATTTGGATAGCTTTGACTAGGGAGAATAAGACCCCTTTTCCAAGTTGATGTCTGGGATGCCCTCATTTAAAATAGATGACTTCTCTCGAGAGAGAAGCTGGCATTAAGAGGGAGAATACATTTGTATATGCTCCTGAGCTAATATCATTGCTAAACGAAAGAAGATCCTCATGGCTCATAGACATATGGCTTCAGAGGGGGCAATTCCAGAAGAAATCCAAGAAGCCATATAAATACCAGGGGTATCTAGCTGCCATGAGTACAATAAAAGTCTGCTAGGATGCAAGGGTGATGTCTAGGATATGGTTCCTAGAACACAGATCAAAGTTGTTGTCACCTCGATATAAGATCAAGCATGGATCTGATTGCCTGAAGGCACTGATTATTACTGCACCTATAATCTATGATTACCTTTGCTGCTACGCAAGGACAGAGTCTTCATCAGATGGATGTAAAGACCGCATTTATGCATGGTGCGGAGAGGTGTATGTGGAGCAGCCTTTGGGTTTCGAAGTTCAGGATCAGGACACCCATGTCTGCAGGTTGAAGAAAGCCCTCTATGGGCTGAAGCAAGCACCCAGAGCTTGGTACGAGAGGATAGATAGCTACTTGATGAAGTTGCACTTCATTCGAAGTAATGTTGACCCAAACCTTTACTTCAAGGTTGTCCAGGGGAAGCCTCTCATTCTGGTGCTGTATGTGGACGACCTCTTTCTGACAGGTGCTGAACCTCTCATTCATCAGTGCAAGAGGGAGCTCGCTGCTGAGTTCAAGATAAAGGACCTAGGACTGATGCACTATTTCCTAGGCCTGGAGGTCTAGCAGAGACCTGGCGAGATTTTCCTTTCTCAAGGAAAATACATTGTGAAACTTCTGGAAAGATTTGGTATGGTGGACTGCAAGTCCGTGTCAACACCAATGGAACTCAAATTCAAGAAGTTGAGTGGCGGTCTTTGCTGCCACGAGGGCCCGTATCGTCCGTCCTCTTTCGAGTATCGTCAACTCGTAGGGGCCACGATGTTCTTAGTGAACACCCGTCCAGATACATGTTTTGCAGTGAACACTTTGAGTCAACAGATGGTTGAACCTCATCACTTTCACTGGGTTGGTGCCAGGAATCTTCTGAGATATCTTCGGGGCACGATAAACCATGGGCTGAGATACACTGCCGGGAGCGTGACACTCCTTGGATATACTGATGCCGATTGGGCTGGCAGTGTGGTGGATCGTAAGAGCACATCGGGACGTTGTTTCAATCTTGGTTCTGCTTCGATCTCATGGATGAGCAGGAAGCAGAAGTCGGTGGCTTTGAGCACTGCTGAGGCCGAATATTTTGCAGCAAGTATGGCATGTTGTGAAGCAGTCTGGTTGCGAAAGCTCTTCAGTGAGTTGTTCGAGCATGTGCTAGATACCACGGTGATACTCTGTGATAATGAGAGTGGGATTCGCTTGACCGAGAATCCTGTGTTCCACGACCGATCCATGCATATTGATATCAGGTACCATTTCATCCGGGATATGGTACAGCGAGGCGCCGTAAGGGTCGATCATATAGGAACTAATGAGTAGGTCGCAGATATTCTCATTAAGCCCCTGGGGAAGGTCAAGTTCCTAACCTTCCGTGAGAGACTTCGTATCGTGGAATGACCCTATGATGTGGGTCCTATTGGACGATGAGCTCGAGGAGCTCTGGGGGGCTTTGGGGACAGCTTCTCGGAGCTATGAGCAACCACAAGGCTAGGCTTGCCAAACCTTGTTGGTGTGCTTGGACCCCACCGTTGTGATTATTGAGTTGGTTCACCTCTCATTATTTGTGCCCCGTATGCATCCTACCCATTGAATTCAGGGCTCATGGGAAATACCTCTCATTTGGCCAATAAGGTGGGAAAAGCTAGAGACTAGTAGCAAAGACTGATGGACGCATCAGAGATTGCCATACTCTCTATCTAGGATGGCACGGTCCAACCACTTGATCTGGGATCAAGTCTTGTGAGGTCTCGGACCTCCGCCTGACTTCGGGTCAGATGAACCAACTTCAGGTTGGTTGGAGACTCTTTGTGAGTCCGATAGAGGTTTTGACCTCTGGGCTGAATCTGTCAGCCGGGAATGATGTCTTTGTGACTGACCCACTTCTGTTCTGAAATAAAGAGGCCAGAAAAGCAAGTTACGGCCGGATGACGCACAATGTTTGGATTACACTTGTGGACAGAGTTCTCCCTAGTTGAGAGGGAGTGTTAAAATTGGACAACTAGGTCCAAACTCTGGGTTGTGCTGCTCAGATGACGATCCCAATATTTTTATTGGATTCCTCTTTCAAGGAGGTGTAAGATTGATCTAAAGATCATCTTGATCGGATGTGCAGAACATGTACTTTGAATTTATTCCACTTATGTGCTAGGCCGGCCTAGAATAAAATAGACTTAAATGTCTTAAAGGACGTGTCACACACCCCCAAAGATTCCTACATATTGGAAAGACTTAAAGTTCATTTGACACACATTGTTGTGGAGGAATTCTCTCTCTCTGGATGGCGTTGGAGCAACATATCTATGGACTATTCTTTGTTTGGGTTATTCTGGGGTTATGTGTGACACGCTTGGCTGAATGACCTATTAGAGACTTTGCTGGTAGAAGCATCCTGCTGATCGCCGTAACGCCACCATTCATTATCTCTGTTTTGGCTTGTCTTCCATCGATCTATTGCTATGTTCTATCTGCTTCAATATTGTGTGCCCTAATCTGAAATGGCATAGAACATGTTCTCAAATTAACACGTGGGCTTTTCATCCCCTAAACCACAGCTTTTCAGCCCTCTTTGTGTAGTGTCCAGCCTTTGAGCTCCAATGTTGCCTCTTTCCGACCTCCTCTCGCCTTTTTGGTCCCCGATCTGCCCTCCAAAGCCTCTCTTCCCTCAACGCTGCCTTCCTTGGCCTAGCGTTGGTTTCTCTTTGCCTCTTTTGCCCTAAACTGCCCTAAAACCCTCCGCTGAAATATTGAGACTGATTCCTTGGTGGTTTTGAAGATTCTTGAGCTCCAAAAGTTTGATTTTCAGGTGGTTTTTTTATCCAAATATTTTGGGCAACTTGGGGAAGTGCACCTACAAGGCCTAGGGCCTAGGGTTTGACCTCTAAACTCTTGTTTTCTCTCTGTTTTATTATAGCAGTTAAATCAGTGATAATTAAGCCCTAAAATCACATGCAAATTGATCAAAATTGTTTAGAATTGCAAATTGTCATTTTCTAAATTTTGGCCACCTGGGCACACCTGATACGGGAATACGGGGATACGGGGATTCGAAGAATCGGATATGGGTACCCGATACGGTGACCCCGGAACAGGATACTTCTGGGATACGATACGTTATATATTATTTTATTAAAAAATATATATATTTTAAAAATATATATAAATTTTAAAAATATATATATATATATTAAAAATTAGATATTTTTTACACAAATTCATACTCAATTCATTGATTTAAACATAGATTTATCTATCATCTTAGATAGTCAAGGTTTTGTTTGAGTGATGGGTACATTTTTAGTAGGGTCATGATAGAGGAGTTTGACAACCAATGTCACTAACATCAAGGTACATAGAGGGATTGGTGCTCTTGATTAAATACGAGTTCCATATCCTAATACATGACAAAATTAGATGGAAACATTGCAATAACCCAATCCTGAAATCCTAAAAAACTGATAAGTTTGCTGGATTTTGAATGAGATCTAAAATTCTACTTTCTCCATATGAAATCCAATGAGGTCGGAACCACTCTCAAACATCCTGAGTCATTTCATGGTAATGTTAAAAATTTAAGTAAATGGATGAAAATGAAGAATTTAACATTACCATGAATCACATATAAATACTAGGGCCATAGGCTTGATGCCCTCTCCTAAAAAATCCTCCTCAATTGGTGAAAAACAATGAAATTAGTGAAAAACAATGAGCAAAAGCCCCCCTTTATAATAAAAAAACAACGCTTTTTTGAACCTGCGAGCCCGGCCGTATCCGGTTTTACGGGATACGACGTATCCAAACAGGGTACAGTCAGGATACGTCGTACCCTATTCGGATACGCCGTATCTGTTGAATTGGGGCAGAATCCCGTACGTATACGTACCCGATATGGGGATTCGGGATTCGTGACCCCTTTTAGGCGAATCCGGTTACTTAGCTGGGCACCTTAGATCTAGCCTAGATCTATTTTTCTGCTTGCTGGAAATTACTGCATAAAAATTTCAGATCTGAAATTTTTGAAGAATACACTTAAAAAGGGTCAAAAACTTAAAATTTTCAGTTTTAGACTTAAATAAATTTTTACTATTTTTGGGCATATTGGGCGTTCGTCTCGGTATCACTAGCTTGATGATCTGTTAGTTAATTTACTATTGTAATAACTTATTACAGATATAAAATATTGTTGAATACATCATCATAAAGTAAGCTAAGCTCTTAGATTTATGTTTGTTGGTCATTAGAAAGTTTTATGCTTCATGTGTTGGAAAAATCTCATGGTTTTAAAGTGACTTTTTGTTGTTGTCATAAGTATAATAGAGTGCTGAAATTTTTTGAAATACTACTGTTGATTTGATTATTGAGATCTAACATTTGTGTGTCTTGCTCTAAGTTTGCAAAATTTTCTGAATTTGGCACCTAAAGCACCCCTACATTTAAGCTCTAGATCTCTAATCTTGTGATTGACATAAGTTGAAATCTAATTGGCATCATTGTGTTGGCATCTAATTAAATCATTGCTCCAAGTCTTTGATGTCTAGGTTGATGTTAAATTCTGAAGATGTTCTATGCTTAGATGCAAATATACTTTAACCTTCTAGGGCACAATGAAAGTAAGATGCAGATCGAACATACCAATAGATCGATGGAAGACAAGCCAAAGATAGAGATAAAGAATGGTGGTGTTACGGCGATCAGCAGAATGCTTCAACCAACAAAGTCTTCATAAGGTCAGCCACCCACATGTGTCACACAACCCCAAGACATTTCATCAAGAATACTCCACCAAGATGCTGCACCAAGAAGCCCTAAACGCAGAACCAAGAATGTTGCTCCATCATCATCCAAGAGAGAAGAAAATGCCTCCACCAAATGTGTGTAAAATGAACTCCAAGTCTCTCCAATATATAGGCATCTATGGGGGTGTGTGACACATCTCTTATGCATGTGGGATAAAACAGGCTGACCTTGCACATGTGGAATAAATTCAAAATACATGTTCTGCTCATCCGATCAAGATGATCTTTAGATCAGTCTTGCACCTCTCCGAAAGAGGAATCCAATAAAAATATTGGCATCGTCATCTGAGCATCACAACATGGAGTTTGGACCTAGTTGCCCAAAATTAACACTCCCTCTCAACTAGGGAGAACTCCATCCAAACATTGTGCGTCATCCCACCGTATCTTGCTTCGCTGGCTTCTTTATTTCAAAAAAAAAAGGTGAGTCACAAAGACACCACTCACGACTAACCCGAAGTCAGCTCAGAGGTTCGAAACCTTTATAGGACTCAAAGGAGTCACATACCAACCCGAAGTTATTTTAACTGACCCGAAGTCAATTGGAGGTCTGAAACCTCACTTGGACTCGAGAGAGTCATATACTAACCCGAAGTTAGTTTCACTGACCCGAAGTCAGTTGGAGGTCCGAACCTCACTAGACTTGATCCCAGATCAAGTTGTTGGACACGTGCCATCCTAGACATAGAGAGTACGGCAATATCCGATGCGTCCATCGGTCTTGCTATGGTCTCTATTCACATTTCCCACCTCATTGGCCAAATAAGAGGTACTTCACATGAGTCCGAAACTCCATGGGTAGGATGCATATGAGGCACAGATCAAAGAGAGGTAAACCAACTCAATATCCTCACAGTGGGACGGAAGCACACCAACAAGGTTTGGCAAGTCTAGCCCTATGGTTTCTCATAGCTCCAAGAAGCTATCCCCAAAGCCCCCCTTGAGCTCCCAGAGCTCATCGTCCAACAGGACCCTCAGAATAGGGTCGTTCCACGATTCCAAGATTCTCACAGAAGGTTAGGAACATGACCTTCCCAAGGGCTTTGTGAGAATATCCGCGACCTGCTCATCAGTTCCTATATGATCGAGCCTTAGGACGCCTCGTTGTACCATATCCCGAATAAAGAGGTACCAGCCATCAACATGCTTGGATCGATCGTGGAACACGGGATTCCTTGACAAACGAATCCCCCTCAGGTTATCACAAAGGATAACGGTGGCATCTAGCACATGCTCGAACAACTCATTAAAGAGCTTTCGCAACCAAGTGTCTTCACAATAGGCCATACACACTGCAATGTATTCGGCCTCAGTGGTGCTCAAAGCTACCGACTTCTGCTTCCTACTCGAAGCAGACCCAAGTGTGAAGCAGCATCCAGATGTGCTCTTGTGATCCACCACACTGCCAACCCAATCGGCATCAGTATATCCACGGAGTCTCAAACTCCCGGTAGTGTATCTAAGCCCATGGTCTATCGTGCACCGGAGATATCTCAAGAGTTTCTTAGCACCAACCCAGTGAATGTTATGAGGATCAACCATGTGTTGACTCAAAGTGTTCACAACACAACATACGTCTGAACATGTAATATCCCTAAAGGGAAATAACCAGTAATAAACAGAAATATGCCAGACAGATATAGAAAGTACAATGCTGAACCAGATCACTGAATAATGACACATAGAATTCCAGAAAACTGAGCCATTTTATTAATCTGAAAGTACATAGAGAGGAGTACAAGAAAATCGTAGCAGGCACCTATCCTTGCCCTAGGCAAGCAGAGACCCTCTCAGAACGAATAATGGCCGCAACAAGGACAACGGAATGAATCGAAGATCCGAAAATGTACGATCTCAAGCTGCAAACCCTCACCAAAAGAAAACGCTGCCTCTGCTAGTGACAGCGCAGAAATAAGTGAGGCACAACTCACAAAAACCTCCTGACAGATAGATCAGCTGCTGAATGCTAGGAAAAACGCTGTTGAGCCCTCTCACACAAGCCTGCTCCTCAGATCAGCGTCCTACCTGGTGGATCTGCCTCCTGAATGCTCAGATCTGATAGATCTGAAGCCTCCAATCAGATCTGCGTCCTATCCCTCTCCCGACCGCGTCCTCCTATATCGATCTCGCTACCAAACCTTCGATCTATGCCGGACCGACAACATTCCTTCGCATCCGCAACCCTCTCTTCGTAAATGGGACAAACGTCCTCACTCCCGCACCGACCGCCGTTCTTCCTCCTCCCCGGACGCCGTTTTCCGCCGTATCCGGACCGCGGGGCCCCCTCCCCCGGGGAGCGTCGTCCTCACCTTCCCCCGACCGTCCCTCCCCTGATGAGACAGCGTCCTTCCTTCTCTGAACTGCGCAGCCACAAGAGGGCTTCTCCCTCTCCAGATTTGCACCAGAATCTGCTGCTATTCTGCTACTGAAACTGAAAGATGTACTCAGAACAAACCTTACTAGGGCGGGCACTCGAAGTCCCCCGAAGCTAAGGGTGAAACTAGAACCTTACCAGGGCAGGCACTCGAAGTCCCCCGAGGCTAAGGGTGAGATCTCCGACCGGAGACACTCGTGCACTAAACAGTGCTGCAGACCGACTAAACAACCGGCGTGCGGAAGCAGACAGAAGTCCAGCTATCAATAATAATATCAAATCATGAATGATCCAAATGAGGTGAGAACCTCTCCTTTTATAATGCCAAACTCCCTCCAAAACTTAACTCTCCTCTGACCTGCGCAGTTTACCTTGGGTCAGCCTGATGCCTCCCCCATCATACTCATGTGGACCCCCAAGGCCCCCTCTCTAAGTTACAACGTCCATCTACTAGGAAAAGAACACTTTATTATAAAGTGAGGTAACTAAAGTGAGGTGACCCCTCTTATTTCTCACTTTATTTATTATTTCTAGCTAAAGCGGCAAAATAACGCAAAAATGCAATATTCCAATTAGCAAAGCTAATTGGGAATATTACAGTCTCCCCCGGCAAAACGTTGCTTGTCCTCAAGCAACTGAAGTGATGGGTGCTGTAAGATCTTCTCATCCTCCCAAGTGGCATCCTCCTCCGGCAGATTCTTCCATCTCACCAAGAACTCTCTGATCTTCCTGCTCCGCAGCTGTCTCTCCCTGGTGTCAATAATGGCCTCCGGCTGTAATACCAAGTGCCCCTCATCATCTGTCGGTGGTAGCTCCCCGGTGACTGTCACGTGCTGGCCCAGCGCCTTCTTCAGGCATGATACATGGAAGATGTTATGAATCCGGCTGCCTTGGGGCAGTTCCAACTCATATGCAACCTGCCCGATCCTACGTATCACCCTGTACGGTCCATAAAAGCGAGGCTTAAGCTTCTCTGCCCCCTTCTGTTTGAGCGAAGACTGTCGGTATGGCTGTAACCGTAGGTAGACCAGGTCTCCTACCTCAAAGTGTCTCTCCACCCGACCCTTATCAGCATACAATTTCTGCTGATTTTGTGCTGTGGCTATGTTGTCCTTGAGAGCCCGGAAGATGTCTTGGCTCTCTTGGATCCATAATTTGGCTCGCGGAGCCCTGCTAACACCAAACATCACGTCCACAAAAGATAGGGGATGGTATCCATACAACGCATAAAAAGGTGTCATGCCAATGGACATGTGGTGGGTTGTGTTGTAGCAGTACTCGCCCAGATGTAGCCATTTCAACCATGCTCTCTGCTGCCCACTGACGTAGTTACGCAAGTAGCCCTCCAGCCACTTGTTAACTATCTCTGTCTACCCGTCCGTCTGGGGATGATAACTAGTGCTCGGTGTCAACTCAGTCCCCACTAGTCGAAAGAGCTCCTGCCAAAAACCACCCATAAAACGGCTGTCCCTGTCACTAACGATGGTCTTGGGTAGACCATGTAATCTGAAAATCTCCCGGAAAAACAGCTCTGCCACCTGTGCCGCTGTGTAATGCGCCGAAATGGCGAAGAAATGAGCATACTTCGTTAGCCGGTCGACTACTACGAAGATGCAGTCCTTGCCCTGTACCGTGGGCAACCCTGTGATGAAGTCCATCGAAACACTCTCCCACTTCCCCTCTGGGATGGGAAGCGGCTGCAACAACCCCGCGGGATGGCTCATCTCACCTTTGTTCCGCTGGCAAACCTCACACTCCCGAACATGCTGGAGTACGTCCTCCTTGAGGCCTTTCCATGCAAATCTCTCCCGGATGGCCCTGTACATCTTGGTGAACCCCTGATGGCCCGCCAATGGTGAATCATGAGAAGCATGGAGTATCTTCTCCTTGAGCTGAGACCCCTCAGTCAAGAAGATCCGATCCCTGTAATAGATGACCTCATCAGCCACCCTGTATCTGCTATCTGCTATCTGTCCATCCAGCACTTCGCATGCAAATTTATCTTTGGAATACTCAACCAGTAGTCGAGCCTTCCAGTCAGCGTCCAAGCTCATGAGTGATAACGTGGCTGGTCTACGGGAAAGGGCATCTGCTACCACGTTATTCTTCCCTTTGACATACTCTATATCAAAGTCGTAAGCCTGGATCTTGCTGATCCACTTCTGCTGCCTCTCCTGTAACTGCTTCTGCTCCAGAAAGTACTTCAGGCTGTTATGATCTGTCCTCACCCTGAATCTGCCACCTACCAGGTACTGCCGGAATTTGGCCAGTGCATGCATGATGGCCAACATCTCCTTGTCATAGATGGGGTAAAGCCTCTCATGTGGAAGGAGCTTCCGGCTCTCGAACGCAATCAGATGACCCTCCTGCATCAAAACTGCTCCAATCCCTTCCCCTGATGCATCGCACTCCAGGACAAAGGGCTGAGCGAAATCGGGCAATGCCAACACGGGGCAACTACTCATCACCTCCTTGAGCTTATCAAAAGCTCGCTGCGCGATATCCGACCAACTGAATGCCCCCTTCCTCGTCAGCTCCGTGAGGGGTGCTGCAAGCTGTGAGAAGCCCTTGACGAACTTCCTGTAGTAAGTACAGATACCAATGAACCCTCTCAGTTCTGTTACATTCCGCGGCTCTGGCCAGTCCCTGATAGCCCGGATCTTCTCCTCGTGGACTCTCACCCCGTCCACTCCTATGATGTGTCCCAGATACAGCATCTCTGTCAATCCAAACTCACACTTGGAGAGCTTGGCAAAGAACTGCTGCTCCTCCAGAATATGCAAGACTGTCTCAATGTGTTGGAGGTGCTCCTCCCAGGTCCTGCTGTATATAAGGATATCATCAAAGAAAACCAGCACGAACTTCCTCAGATGATCCCGGAAAATATGGTTCATACAAGACTGGAAAGTAGCAGGTGCATTGGTCAACCCAAACGGCATGACCAGAAACTCAAAGTGCCCATAATGACACCTGAAAGCAGTCTTGGGAATGTCCTGTTCCCTCATGCGTATCTGATGGTACCCGGACCTCAAATCAATCTTTGAGAAGAAGCGTGCTCCTCTCAACTCGTCCATCAACTCATCGATCCACAGGAATTAAATTTTTTGTTTTTCGAGGAGTCTTCTTATTCAAACCACAGCAATCAATACACATACGTAATGTCTGGTCCTTCTTCTTCACCGAGGCGCTGTTTTGAAGAAAGCGAAAAATTTGGTCTTTGAGTCGAATGTGCCCAAGGGCCAGCAGCTCCTGGATGGCCCGCTCTATCTCATCCCGATAGGCTTTGGGATGCCTATACGGTGTGGTAATCACTGCCTGTATGCCCTGCTCCAACTCGATCGTGTGCTCAAACCCCCGATCTGGTGGCTGTCCTGGTGGAATGTCTCCAAAAACTACTGCATACCTGTCGAGAAGAGTCTGTAGATCAGGGTGCACCGCCCTTCCCGTATCTACTATCTCTGAAGCCCGCAACTCTACTGCCCACTCTATATCTCCCTTGCGGAATGTCGCCTCCATGCTGTGTGCTGATACTGTCTGGGGTGGATATGTGTTCTTCCCTCGTATCTTCTCGTGCTTCCCCGTCTTGGGATCATCCCACTCCATCTCTAGGGCCTTCCAATCCGTCGTGACCTTCCCCAGAGTGATAAGCCACTGGACCCCCAATATCACATTGGTATCTGGAATGTCCACCACAAAGAAGTGATCGGTCAATGTATAGGTGCCCATCGTCACTGACAACTCGGGTACATATCGGGCACATGCCATGGTCTGATCTCCTGGTACCAAGACAGAGAACCCATCAAAGCTCTCCGTTGGTATGCCTCTCCGAGCGACCATCTGGGCATCGATGAAGTTGTGGGTGGCCCCACTGTCGACTAGAACCGAAACCCGCTGCCCGCGCACTGTCCCTCGTACGCGCAATGTCAGATACTTGGGGACTCCTCATAATGCTGCTAGAGCTCCCCCAGTAGGTGCGAATGATGCCCCCCCTGCATCGGGTGGTGGAGGTGGTAAGGTACTCTGCGCTGCATAACATTCCCCTGCCTCCTCATCATCCATCTCATCCTCTTCCCCGCTGCCCTCGGAGAAGACCTCTATGAAATGTGCCTTCCCTGCCGTACACTTGTGTCCTGGTGCCCACGGCTCCTGGCAGGTGAAGCATAATCGCTTCCGTCTCAGCTCTCTCCTAGCCTCATCATCATACTGTCCTCGTCCGGGATTCGCCTTGGGAGGCGGAACCCTCGTGTCCCTACCCTTAGGCTGGAAAGCCTGTCTCTGGGGATAAGGTGGCCGGGTCCTAGGCAAGACATCTTGTAGGTCACGGGTCCTACTGACAGCATCCTGTAGTGTAGCCGGTTTGTTCGACCGGACTAGGCCACGAAGTGGTTCTGACAGCCCCTCCACAAACATCGTGATCATCCGAGCTGTTGATAAGTCAGGTACCATTACTGAAACCCTCAAGAAGTCTGAGATGTATGCCTCTGCACTCCCCGTCTGTTTGAGCTTGGTCAGCTCAAGGAAAGGCTGATCCGGGTCCTTCCTGTCAAAACGTTCCACCACTCTCTTGGTGAACTCAGCATATGTGGTCACTGCGGAATGTCCTAGTGTTGTCAACCCATGGAACCACCAGTTCTGGGCCTCACCCTCTAGATGTAATGCAGCCATCTTAATGGCCTCCCTCTCTGGCATCTGGTTAAGCTGAAAATAGAGGTCTAGTTTCTCCACCCAAGACTTGGCCGTAGTCTTCTGTGAACCATCAAACATCGGCAATTGAAATTTGCTTGCTGCACGATGACTATCACGGTGGGAGCCACGCCCCTTGTTTCGATCAGAAGATTTGCCGCCACATCGGAACTGGATATATTGATTAAAAGGAAAAGCATCCATGAATTCCTGTCCCATGCTCCGCCAATCTGCAAACAGAATCGCATGTTGAGCTAGACCCCCATCTCCTGGTGCTGTTTGCTCCTCTTCCTCTACCGGAAAGGTAGGCATGGTAGGTCGCGTGGGTGTGGAATCGACCCTCTGTGCTGTCATAATGGGAATAGCATCCGGTATGCAACTAGACACGCCCGATCCTTCCCCCACCTGGAAAACCCTAGGGGGTTCTCTCTGCGTCCCCTCTGCAATCTTCTTGGTTACATCCTGCATGAATGCATCCATCTTCTCCGTCAACTTCGCAAACATGGCCTCCATTGGATTCCGCTGTTCTTCCTCTGAA
This sequence comes from Pinus albicaulis, assembly GCA_034641835.2. Taxonomy (NCBI): domain Eukaryota; kingdom Viridiplantae; phylum Streptophyta; class Pinopsida; order Pinales; family Pinaceae; genus Pinus; species Pinus albicaulis. Next base: position 1,068,070,723 of record CM076580.1, read on the forward strand.
TCAGAATCACTTCCCCCGAGGAGACGGGGTTTACCCCTGGACGTCATAGATTGCTAGCACCACAGGCTGAGCCAGATCTATGCTCTGATACCACTGTAATATCCCTAAAGGGAAATAACCAGTAATAAACAGAAATATGCCAGACAGATATAGAAAGTACAATGCTGAACCAGATCACTGAATAATGACACATAGAATTCAGCCAGAGCCACATTTGTTAATACGAGAGTATTATTAATCTGAAAGTACATAGAGAGGAGTACAAGAAAATCAGAGTAGTGCACCTATCCTTGCCCTAGGCAAGTAGAGACCCTCTCAATCAGAATAATAGCTGCAACAAGGACAGCGTAATGAACTGAAGATCTGGAAAATGGCTGATCTCAAGCTGCAAACCCTCACCAAAAGAAAACGATGTCTCTGCTAGTGACAGCGCAGAAATAAGTGAGGCACAACTCACCAAAACCTCCTGACAGATAGATCACCGCCGAATGCCAGAAAAACGCTCAAGGAGCCCTCCCCCACGTCGCTCCCTCGCATCGGGCCGTCTCATCGGTGGACCGCTCTCGAATGCTCGCAGATCTGACAGATCCGAAGCCTCCAAACGGACCGCGTCTCTATCCCTCCCCGACCGGATACTCCTATATCGTATCCGCTACCAAACCTTCGCATCTATGCGTCGGATCCGACAATATCTCTTCGCACCGCAACCCTCTCTTCGTAAATGACGCCGTCCTCACTCCCGGCATCGACCGCCGTTCTCCTCCTCCTCGACGCTCGCTCGCTCGTATCCGGACCGCGTCTCCGGGACGTCGTCCTCACCTTCCCCCGAATGGATCGTCCTCTCTCCTGATGGGACAGCGTCCTTCCTCCTCTGACTGCGCAGCCACAAGAGGGCTTCTCCCTCTCCAGATATGCACCAGAAACTGCTGCTACTCTGCTACTGCAACTGAAAGATGTACTCAGAACAAACCTTACTAGGGCGGGCACTCGAAGTCCCCCGAAGCCAAGGGTGAAACCAGAAATAACCTTACCAGGGCAGGCACTCGAAGTCCCCCGAGGCTAAGGGTGAGATCTCCGACCGGAGACACTCGTGCACTAAACAGTGCTGCAGACCGACTAAACAACCGGCGTGCTGAAGCAGACAGAAGTCCAGCTATCAATGATAATATCAAATCATGAATGATCCAAATGAGGTGAGAACCTCTCCTTTTATAATGCCAAACTCCCTCCAAAACTTAACTCTCCTCTGACCTGCGCAGTTTACCTTGGGTCAGCCTGATGCCTCCCCCATCATACTCATGTGGACCCCCAAGGCCCCCTCTCTAAGTTACAACGTCCATCTACTAGGAAAAGAACACTTTATTATAAAGTGAGGTGACTAAAGTGAGGTGACCCCTCTTATTTCTCACTTTATTTATTATTTCTAGCTAAAGCGGCAAAATAAAGCAAAAATGAAATATTCCAATTAGCAAAGCTAATTGGGAATATTACAGATACCCAAAGGCCCAACCACTACACCAAAAGCTCGAACTGTTAGTGAGGGCGGCATCCCAGGGTGTTAAGGGTGGGGTCTTAAGGCCCACCGAAGCATCTCGGGACGGGGACCCTCGCGCAGTCCCCCAATTACGTAGACCCCGGCAGCGTGTCAAGGCTCACCTGATCCTCAACAGGGAGGCTGCCCTAAACAGGGATATTACAGCCCACCACGCTCCGCGAGTCTCGACCTCGAGACCTCGGCTCTGATACCACAAAGGCCCAACCACTACACCAAAAGCTCGAACTGTTAGTGAGGGCGGCATCCCAGGGTGTTAAGGGTGGGGTCTTAAGGCCCACCGGAGCATCTCGGGACGGGGACCCTCGCGCAGTCCCCCAATTACGCATACCCCGGCAGCGTGTCAAGGCCCACCTGATCCTCAACAGGGAGGCTGCCCTAAACAGGGATATTACAGAACAGGTGTTCCCTAAGAACATTAGGGCCCCTACGAGTTGACAATACTCGATAGGATTTTCTAGCACAGGCCCAGCAACGCTTTCACTCAACTTCTTAAGGTTGAGCTCCATCGGTGTCGACACGGACTTACAGTCCACCATACCAAATATTTTCAGCAACTTCACAATATATTTTCCTTGAGAGAGGAAAATCTCGTCGGGTCTCTACCAGACCTTCAGGCCTAGGAAGTAATGCATCAGTCCTAGATCCTTCATCTCGAACTCGGAAGCGAGCTCCCTCTTATAGTGATGAATGAGAGGGTCAGCACCTGTCAGGAAAAGATCGTCCACATAGAGAACCAGAATGAGAGGCTTTTCTCTATCAACCTTGAACTAAAGGTTCGGATCAGCATTACTTTGAGTGAAGCCCAGCTTCATCAAGTAGCTATCTATCCTCTTGTACCAAGCGTTGGGGGCTTGCTTCAACCCATAAAGGACTTTCTTCAACCTACATGCATGAGAGTCTCTATCCCGTACTTCAAACCCTAGAGGATGCTTCACATACACCTCTTCCTTTATCAAACCATGCAGAAAGGTGGTCTTCACATCCATCTGATGAAGACTCCATCCTTGCGTGGCAGCAAGGGTAAATAATAGATCACAGGTGCAATCATAATCAATGCCTTCCTAGGCAACACATCTTGCCTTGTACTTTTCAGCACTCCCATCAAATCCATGCTTGATCTTATAGAGCCATTTCGAGGTGACAACAGCTTTGTCCTCTGGTCTCGGAACCATATCCAGACATCATAATGGACTCCTGCTCTTTGTGTATAGCATCCTTCCAGACTTGATGCTTAACGGCTTCTTCAAATGATCCAAGCTCATATTGTACTCATGGCAGCTAGATACCCTTGGTATTTATATGGCTTCTTGCTTTCATGGAATGTCCCCCTTTGGGGCCATATGTCTCTGAGCCATGAGGGTCTTCTCTTCTTTCTTCCAGCGACGTTATTTTCTTAGGAGCATATACGGTTGTAGTCTCCCTCTTAATGCCAGCTCCTCTTGTGAGAGAAGACATCTATAAGAACATCCTCTCAAGGATTTCACAGGCAGCATATCAGATAAGTCATAGTGTATCATATGTCTTTGTGACACTTGAGGAATGAAGAAAAAAAGTCCCCTATGCTTCCCTTTGGCACAACCCTGACAAAGGCCTTCATGATTATTTTTGAATTTGGGCATCCCAGACACCAACCCGAAAAGGGCTTTGTAATCATAGACTTGAATCTTACTCACCCGCTGTCAAGACCATTCAAGAATCATGGCCATACAAAACAGAAGATATCAAACTTCATGGTTATATATTTTTCCATATGCCTCTGAAGATATCACAGATCAAGATCATATAGATTCTACCATATGGCACTGTCCATATCTTCCTATACAACAAGAACAAATAAAATGACTTACTTGCTGAAGATGCACTTCACTTACATCCCTTTTGGATTTTGGTCCTTGATGTACCAGGCAAGTCCTTTGCCTCCTCTACCTGGAGAGAGTACTGTTGCTCCAACACCTCTGCCTCAGCTGCTCACAAGGTCCTCTGCTGCTTCAGATACACTTGCACATATCAGCTGATCAATTTGCCTTCTATCAATGACAGTGCTCCTCCAATGTCATTGAACATAGGCCTATATCATAAGCAGTGTTCACGAGGTATTCATATCTCTGCCTTCTAACAGTCCCCTTTCTGCTTCAAGATGACGGAACTTAGGGCACAATTCCACCAACAATCTCACAATAGTTAGCTGCTCCTATACCACTGTATATCAGCTCCAGCACACTACTGTCCTCTCACTCCTTCAAGGACAGAATTTCATGGAAAAGGCTTTGCAACCATCTACACAAGACTTAGCCACTACACACCCTTACCTTACCTCAGGGATCTCGGCTTCTGTGGCACTTCACTCAGGAAACTCAGCCCTGGACAAGTCTTCTGCGGCCACTTCAAACTGGGGTTTGAACCACTTGTGTCCACCTCAGTCGGAGCATAAACTTGGATATGTCGTCACTATAACAGCCTCTGGAAAGGTAGAGGTAACTCGGCCCTAGATTCTGCTTTTGAAACAGACCTTTCATCCTCCCTTTCCACAGAATACAAGAGCTACGGCCCTCTCCAATACTTCAGGAAGATCACGCACCAATTAGTTGTTCATTTACCCACAAACACAGACATCAAACCAGTGTGGAAAAAGTCGGCAAAAAGTCCAGACTTTTTGAAAAAATCCCGAATTTTTCCCTGAGCCGACTTTATCGGCAGACTTTTTGCCGACTTTTTCATCCCTGAAAAAGTCGCGATTTTATCCTCGAAGTCCCGACTTTTTGCCGACTTTTTCCAAAAAATCGTGAGTGAGGTAGTTTCTTTAATAATTTTTTAAATTTTTTTTGAAAAAATTGGGATTTTTTCGAAAAAATCGGGATTTTTTTCGAAAAAATCAGGATTTTTTCAAAATATGAATATTTTTGTATTTTTTTAAGTTTTGCCGACTTTTTCAAAAAACTCCCGACTTTGTCGAGTTTTTCAACTTTTGGACCCTTGCCGATTTAATCCCGACTTCGACTTTTTCCACATTGCATCAAACCATAGAACCATGCCTTCTTTACTAACCTTTCCTTAGGTCTGAAGAAGTTCGGTATCACCACAGGTCCAAGCACTTTTGAGCCTCACAACACTATTCTGAAACCGCAATACTACCATTGTTCTTGTTCAATTTTGAGCCTTCAATTGAGCTTGAAATCCAAGCCTCTTTAATGATAAATTTCTGAGCTGCTACCACGTACAGCCCTTAACACAGTCCGCAAACAACTCCTTATCCTCTCAGCTCAACAACCCTTCAATCTGGCCCTAAACCGCACTTAAGACAGCCCTGTTTAGCCCTAAACACATATGTTGTACCTACAACAACCCAAGCTTCTCCCACGTTGTTCCTGTTGTAGATGTACTACGTTGTCCTTAAGTCTCCTCGGCCTCCTAATCTCCACGTTGTTTAGCCCTCCAAAACACCATTGATTTGGACCTGCAATCAGTGAGATATGCGGCCCTGTCTAGGGCTTACTAATTCTGCACTACCTTCAATGAATAGCTACCTGCAGCCCTTAAAACAAATCCGTTGTCACTTACACGGCTTCTCCATGCTGAAGGTTGGGGTTGCACATGGAGAAATGGGTATCCTAATTCAGTGCAAAGTTCTCCAAGACAATAGATATAGGCACCATGACTAAACACAATTTCTCTGACCAACATCACAATTGACTGTTGATTTTCTGAGTTTAAGCAGAACAAGCTTCACTATCACTTCAATATTGTTAAACCCAGAATGCATTCGTACATACCAGCACTTAGTGAGCTATTGCATGAGAATACAATACACAGGAAATATGAGAAGAACCTGGAATAAGTTTATGTCATGACACTCCAATCCTTGGTTCAAAGACACGCTATCCAAAAATAGTTCAAGCTTCCAGCACAGCATAATATTATGTTACTTAACACTTGTATAAAGACTGGAAATAACTTTTGTGTAGACAGTGACCTCTTCCTTCAATAAAAAACGTGCCCAGCTCAGTTCACATGGGATCTCTGTGACTCAGAAATAATTGTTTGGCATAGAAAAGTTGTGCTCTAAACTCGGCCCACCTTAATTTCCAGAATTCATCATTCTGAGGGCAATGTTCATCCTTTTGGGCTTCTTCTAGCTGTGGCTATGCTTCTTCTTGCACGCTGAAGGTTAGGGCACCAACTAGCCCCAACAGACCTGAAATAGAGGTCTTCTTACTCGGCCTTCTTCCAGCAACTCGGTCACCTGAAAACAACCCTTATCTCGCTGCCCTAGATTCTCAACTAGATGGGCTTTGTCTTCTCCTAGCTCTGATACCATGTTAAATTCTGAAGATGTTCTATGCTTAGATGCAAATATACTTTAACCTTCTAGGGCACAATGAAAGTAAGATGCAGATAGAACATACCAATAAATCGATGGAAGACAAGCCAAAAATAGAGATAAAGAATGATGGCATTAACGGCAATCAGTAGGATGCTTCAACTAGCAAAGTCTTCATAAGGTCAACCACCCACATGTGTCACACAACCCCAAGACGTTTCATCAAGAATACTCCACCAAGACGCTGCACCAAAAAGCCCTAAATGCAGAACCAAGAACGTTGCTCCATCATCATCCAAGAGAGAAGAAAATGCCTCCACCAAATGTGTGTGTAAAATGAACTCCAAGTCTCTCCAATATATAGGCATCTGTGGGGGTGTGTGACACATCTCTTATGCATGTGGGATAAAAAAGGTCGACCTTGGACATGTGGAATAAATTTAAAATACATGTTCTATTCATCCGATCAAGATGATCTTTAGATCAATCTTGCACCTCTCCGAAAGAGGAATCCAATAAAAATATTGGCATCGTCATCTGAGCATCACAAAATGGAGTTTGGACCTAGCTGCCTAAAATTAACAGTTGATCATCTTAAACTCTTGGCATCTAAGTTTTTCATTGGTTATCTCAATAGTGGTCTTTGGTTTATCCTAAGTGATATTTAATATTGTTGAAATATTGGCATTTTACATCTTGTGGATAATCATTAGTGGATAAGTGCTCAAGTTTTCTTTGAACTTGTCAAGCATCTCGTGGATTGATCTCTAGTTGAAGTTTGCACTTGTATATGTTAGCATTTATCTTGTTTAAGATTGTTATCTCAATATTGTTAAGTACTCTTGCTATAAGACAATTCACACTAAGTATTTAAAAAACATAAACAATCTTAACTCAAGATAATTTCACCCATCATCTTGCATAAGCATTCTAGGATCTAGCCCGCATTAAGAATTTACCTCATAGCATAAACTAGGCTGATAGACTTTTCGGGCAACCCTTTTCAAACTAGCTTGAGAGACTCAACACTTCCTAGTGGTTAACACAGTGACCTTGCAGTCGTCAGAGCCACAGTGTTTGCAGCACCGGAGGCACTGGGTGAGTGAAACATAGGAGGAGGTATCGTTAATCAAGTCGTTGTCTGCTTCCCGTTGGCTTCCATTTCACAACTTACTTTGAGGATTGTTTCTCAAAACAGTTAGGGAAAATTTTCTACTTAGATTAGGCATATAATTAAAATTAACCAAAATCACTGCATCGCACATAGGTCCTACGACTTGCACATCATATAGATTAGTTAATCATTCAAGCAGTGAATGTCTATCCGGTCATTTGGTTTCAATTTACGATAAGCAAGAATTGTGACTCCATTAAGGCACTAGTCTCATACTTGAAAATCCAATCTAATTAATAATCTTGCTCAAATTCAACCCAGTGGCTAGGCCACTCATCCGTGTCTCTCAAACAAGTCGATTCCCAACTTGCTTTCCTTCACCTCATTCCATAGGGACTACCCCCCATAGCTTGTTGTTGGGAGACAACTAGAATGGAGTGGGTGGGGATCAGAGACAACCCCCTCCCTGAGCAGTTGTCGCAGTGCCTGTACAATCCAGGTGACAACAATCCCTACAAAGAAGGCATACTGCTCCTAGAGGCCTTTTTGTCTTTGAGCATCTTAACAATTTCAACCCATGACATCCTCTTTGAAGATTGTTGCTTCCACTCTACCTAGTTGTCTACTTCCTTGGAACTGTAAGCTCTCCCAGTCATCTGGCACGATCCTAGATTTCCTAACAATTTGTACAATCCTCCTTCTCAAACAACAATCACTTTTGTTGATTCTATGCTCGTGTCTTTATGTCATACAAGAACCTAACCATTTGGCAACTGGAGCAAATAATCTCCTCGTAGTCCACTCCCTCTTTCTAGGAGAACCATCTTGCCACAACTTTGTTTTGTAGTTCTCAATAGTGCCATCTACTGCATGAATTATGTACCTATTCTTTCTTGCTGCAAATTCCATTCAGGAGGCCATAGAAGAAAATCATAACCAAGCAAAATACAAGGACAAGAGGCTGAACAAAAATAATAATAATAATAGTAATTAAGGGAGAAAAATATGAAGTACTTATCTCTTTGTGGCTTGAGAGGTATGCACCGATTGCTTATGAATTTTTTATTGTCACAGTTTTGTCACTTAATTTCACTTGTAGCAGTTGCTTTGAGGTCTGTACCTATTGCTTATGAATTTCGCATCATCACAATTATGTTGCTTACAATATTGTTGTTGGTGATCCCTGTTACCGCAAAATATAGCACCCTAATTTTAGGTCTCACTAGATCCTTACAAGAATGGGATCCACCAAAACTGTCATTTTAGTAGCGAATTCCCTTGATGTTTTGTGGGCAGATGCTATCTCCACAAGCGAGGCTTCCTCGACAAGTCTCAGAGATTAACCTAAGGGTTTCCAAGATAAATACACCCCAAGGGTTAGCTCAAGTGGTCTAGAGCCATACATGAAGTTCTTTGATATTGTTGCTAGTTGTTGTTGTTCACAAATTTAGCTCTCTTTGATTCCCTTGGGGCAAGGCCCTGTAATCACGACCGACAGTTTACCCAGTTTACCATCCACAATATCTGGGGAAATACTTTGGGGTTTCCTGTGCTTTCATTCCAAGTATATATAGATAGATAAATAGATAACTATGCATCGGAAACTACTGGAGACCTCACCACCATCGACAGGTGGTAACTAGGGTAAACTGCCTGCCCTGACTACAGAGCCTAACCCCAATGGGATCAAGAGTTGAACCCATGATCTACCCTACTTTTGGGAGGAGAGAACTCACATCTAGATCATTACTGCTTCAGCTAACCGTTGGGGATATATGCATGTCATAAAACATTTTCTAACATTGCTACAAATTTTCTGTATACTTTACATGCTTATTTAGAATGGCAACTTTTTTCCTTCCATGGTGTCTTATGTATATCTTTTAACAGGTTTTATGATCATTGGAGAGGTGAACCTAGATTCTAAACTATTTAACCCATCATTGACTCCATCATGAAAAAGTTGACTAAAGTATGAAGCACATAGTTTGTTCACTAAACAGATGTTGGGAAGGTGAAATTATACAGGATAGATAAGTACCTAACCGATCAATGACAGCTGAGAAAGCACTGATAGCCTGAAACTGGTATACAATTAGTGAGAAGTCGCCCAAGACATGATTAAAAGCGGAGTAAGACTGATTGATCACTCCAAATTCGATTTTTCCAGCGAAATACATGGGAGCCACAACAGCTGCAGGTAAAATCTGAATAAGGTAGCGGTATCCACTAGTGAAGAAGTCCAAGTTCCGTGATGAAATCAATAATTGCTGCAGACAGTGAGAAATAGAATCAATATTTTAGATCAGAAATCCAAGATATACAAGCATTACAACAGAGTTATATACTGTGGCAACGTTCTCTGGAAACAGAAATACTTAAGCTTTCTATCTTGGAAAACAATCATCCGAAATTAAAATACAAGGAAAAATCAGAAAACAAAATATGTCAGAGACCATGGAGGAAAGAAAAACGATTTCTTATGAGGTTAATGATTGGGATTGACTTGTTAATAGGAATTTGAAGGTTGCAAGAAAATGGATATAACTGAAGCAGCTAAATAAAATGAAATTGAAAATGTATCTAATGTTACATATCATTCCTTCAGCAGCCCCCACTAAGCACATATATAATTTCTCAGTAATATCCTCAATGATATTAAAAAAAGTCCCTTACAGAGAACAAACACAATGACACCAATTAAATTTATGAAGAAAAAGGAGGACACAATATAAAATGCTGCATTTTTTACAAAAGTACACATCTAGGTAAAATAATTCTACAGAATCATATTTTTTCTAGAGTGGCATGGAGTGACCATGTTTAAAAGGTCATCAACTTCAACACAAAAGCATTCCACTTCAAGAAAAGCATGGATCTGTGAGCTCATAATAAAGAAAAGAACACTTGACTAATTTCAAATGATTATGGAAGCAAGCTTCAAGCTAGACATCTGAGAGTGATCTTTCAGGTTTGTTCCAGAGTTACTGCACTGTGTTTTTGTAATGTACCCATCATTTTGAACAGCAGAGTATTCTGTCCATTTTTGGCATTTTTTAGCAGTTTTGGTAAAAAGGTGGAAAAAGAGTAATTTTGGTATTCTGTATTTTGGTAAAAAGGTGGCAAACAAGTCAAATCAATATTAAATTAAAAAGAACTGTCAATGGGAAATTATAAAAGGGGAAAGGAGCTCATTTGAAAGGCATCCTAATTGACCATTTCTATTTGCAGCTCAAGTGAGCTCAAGTGAGTTCCACCAGGGGGTTTCAAGGGAAAACCCTCAACCCAGTTTCGGTAGATTTAATTGCTACCCTAGCTGGTCCCCAATTTCAGTGGATTCCTTGCCACCTTAGTTGGGTTTTCTAATTGCCGGATTATCACTGATCTTGCAGGGGTTTGGAGCTAATTATTTTGTTGGCAGGAAGAGCACACTTGCGGAGGACCAAATTTCCTAAGAGGGCTGAGTTATGTGACTGGAGGTGCCGATATTATAAAGAGGCCGTGCTCACCAAAGGGGCCAAAAATCTACTCAAGAGGAGGCTGAATTAACTAGAAGAGGAGGGCAGGCGAATTGTTTTCACCCAGAGGCCGAATTGCCATTTCATCCAGGAGGGCCGAATTTTCCAGAATTTAAGGAGGCCAAGTCCCTTGTTTCCCCAAGAGACCGAGTCCTTTTTTCTCTAGGGCCAAGTTCTTACGCTGAGAAGTTGCTTGTGGGAAAAGGGATAAATTTCTTGCTACAGGAGGTCAAAATTTTTGGCAATTACCAAGGGCCGAATTTCTGTGTATGTGGGCTGAATTTATACTCAGAGGGACGAGTTACAAGCGTCGTATCTACTTTTAGAGAGCTGATTTGCTGAAGATTGATATTTTCCGGGCTGTGCGCATTTCCAGAATTTATTTTAAGGCAGAACTTGCTTGGGTTGAAGGCCATACTGCTTATTGTGAGCTGTGACCACCTACAGGAAGGCTGAACTGATAATTGTAAACAGCTGGAACAATCTCCCATGTTCTTATCTTCAAATTTGTAAAAATTGCCCCCCAGCTAATGAAGTAATGATGCTACATTAGGGATGAAAATTTATGTGCATATTTACTTACAGTGCAAGTTTGTTGACCATATATTTGATGAAATTTATGAATGTGTCTATTGAAGTAAATTTATGAGTTTGCATGTCATATGTTTGTCAAAAGTCTGCTATGGTAAAATTTGAATTTTTAAGGGAAATTGTGCAATTTTAGTGTGGGTACATTACTGTGGTATCAAAGCATGGTCTTGGCCAGCTGCAGTATCAAAACTTATGACCCCATAAATGTTTCTGAATGTTACATGTAAGAGACAGGGCACAGAAATGAAAAAGAGCTGCAAATTGGTTCAGAACCAGATTCTACAGTGCACAGTGTTAAACACTCTATGTCAACTACCCTATAGCAGCTGTAATATTCCCAATTAGCTTTGCTAATTGGAATATTTCATTTTTGCTTTATTTTGCCGCTTTAGCTAGAGATAATAAATAAAGTGAGAAATAAGAGGGGTCACCTCACTTTAGTCACCTCACTTTATAAATAAAGTGTTCTTTTCCTAGTTGATTGACGTTATAACTTAGAGAAGGGGCCTTGGGGGTCCACATGAGTATGATGGGGAGGCATCAAAGGACTTCCAAGGTCAACTCAGCAGTCTAAGAGAGCATGACGCAGCGTGTTTTGAGAGTCATATTATAAAGGAGGGGTTCCCACCTCATTTGGACATCCATGATTGTGATGATATTGGAGAGTCAGGGGACTTCCGTCCGCTTCAAAGACGCCGGTTGTTTAGCTTTCCGTTCCGTTGAAAGATCAGCACTGTTTAGTGCAACCGAGTGTCTCCAGTCGGAGATCTCACCCTTAGCCTCGGGGGACTTCGAGTGCCTGCCCTGGTAAGGTTATTTCTGGTTTCACCCTTAGCTTCGGGGGACTTCGAGTGCCCGCCCTAGTAAGGTTATTTTCCGAGTAACACCCTTCAGTTTCAGTGGGACTTGGTAACATCTTCAGCAGGAGAATTGGAGAGGAAGAAGCCTCTTGTGGCTACGCAGATCTGAGAAGAAGAGGACGCTGTTCCAGGAGAAAGGGGACGCTGATCAACCTTGGAGAGTGAGGACGCTGTTCCAGGGAGGACGCAGTCCAGATCTGAGCAGGGAAAACGCTGTACTAGGAGGAGGAAGGCACATTGATAGATCCAGCCTTGGAGATTGTAGATCTGAGCAGATATTTGCAGATCTGGTTCTGTAGGTGGCAGATCTGGGAAGACAGCCTTAGATCCAGCTTGGGAGATTACAGATCTGAGGAGATATTGGTAGATCCAGCCTAGATCTGGAGAGATAACATCAGATCCAGCCTTGCAGGTTGCAGATCTGAAGAGATATTGTCAGATCTAGCATACATCTGAGGAGAGAGCAGCGCAGACTGGCAGGGAGGACGTGTATCCGGAGGGACAGACGGGAACCGGGATTGTAGGTCGCATCCGTTGTGCCAGATCCTAAGGCTACAGGGACGCCGATCCATCCGGGAGGACGCCGATTCGATGAGCAGTGGTCATGTGAGCAGGCTTGGAGTCAGCCGCTTTTGGCCTTGAGGAGCCGACATTCGGAGGGCTCGGTGACCCCGCACTCACACTGCCCAGCGCCGGGCTACCAGCGCAGGATGTCATTGGTGAGGGTTTGGAGTATTGATATCGCCACCCGGCCCTCAACCCATAGTTCCAGCGCGGGGCCCGGTGCCTTCGCCTCGGTGAGTGGGGCCGCCCGCCAGACGCTGTCCTTGTTGCAGTCATTACTTGTCTGAGAGGGCCTCCACTTGCCTAGGGCAAGGATAGGTGCATTTATTCTGATTTTCTTGTACTCCTCTCTATGTACTTTCAGATTAATAAAATGGCTCAGTTTTCGGGCATTCTATGTGTATTTGTTCCATGATCTGGTTCAGCATTGTATTTTCTATATCTGTCTGGCATATTTTTGTTTATTACTGGTTATTTCCCTTGGGGGATATTACAAAGGTACGGAACACACTGCTCAAAATTGGTGGTCTATGACATCGAAAAAAAAAAAAAAAAGAGATCAAGTACAAGTATACTAGGCGCGTTTGATACCGTAACGCAACAAAAGCTTCAAAATAAAAAGGTCAAATTTTCAAGTTTGGAATTAGGAAAAACGTTTTCTGGGTTTTTCTGGGTTTTGGACAAGGATCACCTTCCCAAATCCTTCGAATTTTCTGAGTAGTTTTCAATGGGTAAATCGGAGGTCAAAGTTAAGCAGCGGTACGGTTTTGCAGCAGCCGTGCAGTTTCTATGGAGCCTGTGAGGGACACAGAGCAGTGGGACTCGATGGCAGACATAGCTGAGAAGTTGGATGCACTCATCCATCACATGCAGGATGTGTCACAGAGGCTCGCAGCCGTAGAGGTCAGTCAGAGAGAACTCCCTAGGCGTTTTCAGATCGTTCATCATAATGCCACTCGGCATATGGCATCGTGTACACCCAAACGTCCTACTATGCCCACATTCTTGCCAGAGGACACAGGAATAGCAGTACAGCGAGAGGTAGAACCAGCTCGGATGGCTGACATTCTTGCAGAGTATCAGGCTTTCGGACAGGGATTCATGGATGCTTTCCCCTTCGAGAGATATATCCTGTACCGGTATGGCATTAGACTCTATGATCAACACCAGGGGCACCGGCATCATCATGGTGGAGACTACCACCACACCGCGAGTAGAGATTATGTTCAGCTCCAGCGTGATAGTAGACCTCACAACTTTCGCAGAGAGAACAAGCACTCACATGATAGGGGCTTACAGCGCATAGTGGACAAGTTGGATACCTCTTTCCAGCTTGACCAAGTATCGGGGAGGAAAACCATTAAAATGGTTACCTCACACTTGGAGGATGAGGACACACAGGATTGCAGGGAGTCTGAGGTTACACCTAGTATGACACAAGATTCACCCTCATTGGAGACATCCTTGACCGTGCCGGTTGATATCATAGTGGAGGAGGTAGAGCCTACCCCGGTAGAGCCATCCACTGAGGTGATGACTGGAGCCATGTCCGAGTCTTCGGGTGGTAGTAGCACACAACAGATGGGCGAGATATCAGGGGATATATCCACTATTGATGAGGCACTAGGAGATACAGAGGTATCGGATGATGGTCGCAGACAGCGATATCATCGGCTTCGGACGGACCTTCGAGTTTTGAGAGAGAAGGCCGCGTCAGTACGGGAGACCATTTTGTTGCAGGACCAGGAGCTGGAGGGTATGAGAATGACTTGTGCCAAGTCGGCAGCTAGGTTGGTCAGCATTGGGGAACAGCTGGATTCCCTGATGGTACAACCAGAGGGCACATTGGAGCGTCAGATCATTCCCCTTCAGGTATGCATGGATGGGACTGGCGGTGTTGTTGAGTCATCTCTTCCCGTTGGAGAGAGAGAGGCAGAGCCACCTAGTCAGGTCTCATATGTTGACTTGGATAGTGGTATGAGACGATCAGAGTTGCACAGGGTACAGCAGCCACGTGTTGAGATTGGATGGCGAGAGATTTTGAGTTGGTACTCGGTGGAGCAGACTATGGATGAGAGGGAGGTCTCAAGGAGAGATCTCACTGAAGATGCACTTCGACACACCATGGGGTGCAATGGCTTTTTTCCCTTCTCACAAGAGCAGATAGAAGATGGGGGACATCTTCGGATGGATAACATCTCTCATGCGTGTGATGGACATCCCTTGAGCCATACACATCATGATGGGAGGTTTTTGCCTACCACCTATTTGATCCTTGATAGGGTCTCATTGATCCTTGAGAAGTTTATATTCCAAAATCCCATGAAGTGCAAAATCAGAAATTTGATTTGGGAGGATGGTAGCCCTCATGGGAGGAGTACCAGGATGAGGAGAAGGAGGCATCCACAAGAGATTGAGTGGATGGGGATGATGAGCAAGGAGCTAGGAGACTACTTGCAGATCTGTGACACCAGGCAGCAGGAGGCTTGGCTGCGCTGGTTACTCTTGAAAGAGTTTGGCCATCATTTGGCAAACACTCTTCCTAAGAGTAGGAGTATGGGGAAAAGATGGATGGATACTTGCATCATTGAGCAGCATAGAGTATGGATGCATGGTGTTGATGTGTTACTCATATCATTCATCGTGTCTTCATCACATGAGTTGTTTGATGGAGGTATGGAGAGGCAACACAATGTCTTGTTGCTTGGTTTGTTCCTAGGAGAGCAAGGGCAGATTTGCTCTCACACTTTGTATGATGTTGTAGGAAGAGGGGATGGCACTATCCCCTTGGTCTTTGATGATGATTGGGAAGCACTTCCATCTTGGAAGGTATTCCATATTTATTGCAGCATTATTAGAGGAATCTTTGACAAGGAGCATGTCAAAGAACAGAGTCTTGTATTGACAGGAGCTTATTTGCATGGGCTCACAGCGTCGTCACCTTGGAGCAGAAGATTATGGATGAAGTGTGCGCAACAGAGATATGGTGGATCTATAACCCCTAGGTCCCAGGATCACTTCATATTCGTTGCACTTACAAGGAGTAATGATGATAGAGACATCTATGGCATATTCTTCTTGACTTGGGTTTCCAAGCATAAGGAGGATTATCTTCTTGCAGCACATGGTTCAGTCTTCTTCATATCAGGTCAACACTTTATGGAGGACTCATTCATGGACCCATGTACCATCTTACTTCCAGCATATGGTGAGGGATTTGTTTATACATTCATTGATTTGCACACTCTTACCATTCTTATGCGGTGCATTGCTTCACAAGAGGGCAAGCTTGTCACATTGCTCCATGAGTTGTATTGGGCCAATCTACATGATGGAGGCAGCCATCTCTTTTGTGGCCTTGGGCAAATGTTTTATCATCACATGTATGTTCATTTGCAGCACTATATCATGTATCATATGAAGATATGCATGGGTAACATAAACATTTTGCCTTGTACTCTTATCAAGCAGCAACTTGTAAAACTGCGCTGTACTTGTTGGGGAAGCTGTTGGTACCTCTTTTCATCACATGTAACCTTCAGCGTTTCCTTCATTTTGCTGCTGATCATGTCTTCATTTGCTGATAGATATCAGATTTGTATGGGAGGCTTGATTATGAGGGAGACACGTGAGCTGGATGTGTCCGTGAGTGGGGAAAATTCTCACAATTTCTGCACTACATGTTCTAATGGGAGCATGGGAGGAGGCATGGCCACCACTACTATGTATGCGTTCTCTTTTGATGTGGGCCATGAGATTGATATTCATCCATTGTACAGCCATGGGCAAGTGTTTGGACCTATATTGTTGTCATATTCAGCCATTTACTACCCATTAGTAGATGTGATGGATCTTGTACATTGCTTACCATGTGATTTTCTGAGATTGCAGTGGATGAGACTGCGCTGTATCCTTGTGAGGGATTGTTTGCATTATGTATCCTCATGCAACACCTTCAGCAAACATCTCATTAGGATGATCCATGAAGCACATGTCCTATTCTTCATGGATGAATTTTTTTGGGCCAGCTTGTTCTTCGTTGTTGGAGGGACCTTCTTTGGAGGATTGCTCTTCACTTTGCCATTGGAGGGCAATGATTTTGCAGCCCAAGATCAGCATACACTCTACACTTGTCATGAGTGGAGAGAAGGACAGCATGGGGTAAGCTATGATGCTTGCCAAGATCAGACTTTCCGCCCACCTTCATTACCAGAGCTTGAGGTGGAAGGAGATTTTTAGGAGTTGCCTTGTCGGGAGGCGGCTCATTTTGTTTGGATGATCGCTTGGGGACAGAGGATCCACATGAGAGAGATGTTCCTCACTTCATGCCTTGAGTGGAGAGAGATGATGAGCTGGTACACAGTCGATGGGACAACTTACACATTCATAGATGCAGAGCAGCAGCAGTCATGGTCTTTAGTCATGGCCAGAGGCAGTGAGCGGACCAAGTCATGGGACTTGTGCGATTATTGGCCACAGTGGCGATGGGATCCGGGAGGACTATTGATTGGCTGGTACCATGAGAGGCCAGTTTGGGATCCTGGCATCGAGATATCCCTTCATATCAGGGTAATGCAGGAGACGGAGAGGTTTCAGTGGGACCCAGGCACATTTTGCAGTATTGGCAGGGAGCATCAGCTAGAGAGTAGGCTTGTTCCAGCATTGCTTGAGAACAAGCCATTTTTGCCGGATGAGGATGCCACTTGGGAGAGCGAGCAGACTTTACAGCATCCATCACTTCAGTTGCTTGAGGACAAGCAACGTTTTGCCGGGGGAGACTGTAATATTCCCAATTAGCCTTGCTAATTGGAATATTTCATTTTTGCTTTATTTTGCCGCTTTAGCTAGAAATAATAAATAAAGTGAGAAATAAGAGGGGTCACCTCACTTTAGTCACCTCACTTTATAAATAAAGTGTTCTTTTCCTAGTTGATCGACGTTATAACTTAGAGAGGGGGCCTTGGGGGTCCACATGAGTATGATGGGGAGGCATCAGGCTGACCCAAGGTTAACTGCGCAGGTCAAAGGAGAGTAAGGACGCAGTTAAGTTTTGGAGGGAGTTTGGCATTATAAAAGGAGGGGTTCTCACCTCATTTGGACATGCATGATTTTATATTGATATTGAGAGCTAGACTTCTGTCTGCTTCAGCACGCCGGTTGTTTAGTCGGTCTGCAGCACTGTTTAGTGCAACCGAGTGTCTCCGGTCGGAGATCTCACCCTTAGCCTCGGGGGACTTCGAGTGCCTGCCCTGGTAAGGTTATTTCTGGTTTCACCCTTAGCTTCGGGGGACTTCGAGTGCCCGCCCTAGTAAGGTTATTTTCTGAGTCACACCCTTCAGTTTCAGTGGGACTTGGTAACATCTTCCGCAGGAGAATTGGAGAGGAAGAAGCCTCTTGTGGCTGCGCAGATCTGAGAAGAAGAGGACGCTGTTCCAGGAGAAAGAGGACGCTGATCAGCCTTGGAGAGTGAGGACGCTGTTCCAGGGAGGACGCAGTCCAGATCTGAGCAGGGAAAACGCTGTACCAGGAGGAGGAAGGCACATTGATAGATCCGGCCTTGGAGATTGTAGATCTGAGCAGATATTTGCAGATCTGGTTCTGTAGGTGGCAGATCTGGGAAGACAGCATTAGATCCAGCTTGGGAGATTACAGATCTGAGGAGATATTGGCAGATCCAGCCTAGATCTGGAGAGATAACATCAGATCCAGCCTTGCAGGTTGCAGATCTGAAGAGATATTGTCAGATCTAGCATAGATCTGAGGAGAGAGCAGCAGATCTGATATAGGAGGACGCAGATATGGAGGGACAGGACGCAGATCTGGATTGTAGGCTTCAGATCCAGCAGATCTGAGCATATAGGACGCTGATCCATCTGGGAGGACGCTGATCTGATGAGCAGGGTTATGTGAGCAGGGCTTGACAGCGTTTTTGGCCTTGAGGAGCTGAGCTTTTCATCTGGAGGGTTTTGGTGACCAGCACCACATCTGTTCCAGCGCTGTCACTAGCAGAGACAGCGTTTTCATTGGTGAGGGTTTGGAGTATTGATATCAGCTACCTTTTGGTCTTCAACTCATAGTTCCAGTGCAGTCCAGCTTCAGTCTTCAGAGCAGTCTTCAGCCAGCTAGGACGCTGTCCTTGTTGCAGTCATTACTTGTCTGAGAGGGCCTCCACTTGCCTAGGGCAAGGATAGGTGCATTTATTCTGATTTTCTTGTACTCCTCTCTATGTACTTTCAGATTAATAAAATGGCTCAGTTTTCGGGCATTCTATGTGTATTTGTTCCATGATCTGGTTCAGCATTGTATTTTCTATATCTGTCTGGCATATTTTTGTTTATTACTGGTTATTTCCCTTGGGGGATATTACAGCAGCATACATTTTTTCAAAGCTTTCCATCATGATCAAGCAGTCAGACATCCAGAGATCATCATCATCATCTTTCAACAGCTTTTCCAAGGCTGTAAATCCAAATTCTGCAGCCCTGTGGACCATTATGTAAAAATGATTCTAGTATGTTTATAAAATCATGTAACACACCTAGGTAAGCTTAGAATTTTCAGCAAAGTGTTTCACTCTAAGGAGTTTTTTAACCTCAACTAATAATTTTTGTTTTTCCTAAACATCAAATAATTAGCAGGGTTTTTCTCCCAAGTGTACCCCAAAGCTAGAGTCGGGGCTCAATGGTGCAGTTTTAAGTGAGTCCTAATGTATAGAGTCTATATAAACTATCATACTAGATCATGTCTTGAGCCTCGCAGAATTTGGTTGAGTCTAAAGGTCAATTTTTAAATGTCAAAATTACCCTTCCAGCGGGTTTTTCATGTAAAATTTGATGTAAAAGATATAAAAAATGTTGTCTATAGAAGTTATAGGCGGTATGAGTAATCATAATTAGACCTCATCACCTAAACTTTCTATATAGACACATTTTGAGGGTGGAAAAATGTGTTTATACCCCTCTAAAGTCATATTTTTTATTTTCGGGGAAAAAATGTGAAAAAACTAGCCGGAAATTAGTCAAAAATAAATAAAATGAGAGAATAAAAATTCTCTCCAAGTGAAAACGATTTTTTGGAGAAAGTGGACTTTCCCGAGGAAGATTAAATCAGTATGGAAAAAGTCGAAGTCGGGATTAAATCGGCATCTAAAGTATCCACAACATCAAATAAATGCATTTCAACATAAACATGTAAAGAAAGCTAATATATAATATGTATATGAAGTCTAGTGCTACATCACATATCAAAATAGTGAATCAAGTCCTGAATCTTGAATCCTGTCTCAATCCCAACTCTCAAGAGTCAAAATATCAACAAAAAATATAATAAATATTTATCATGAGTCATCTCCATGTCATAAAGTAATCAATCTTTTATGGGAATAGGGAATGGCTTTGCCTTTTCCTCTAGAGGAAGAAGGCCCTGCCCCTTTTACGGGAATAGGGAATGACTTTGCCTTTTCCTCTAGAGGAAGAAGGCCCTGCCCCTGGGGATACAAATGGACTCAATCGTCCTCTACAAGAAAATATAAGAGGTGGCCTTTGTCCTCTGTCGTTGTTGCTGCCCATCCTAGATGGTGTCACCTCCTCCTCCACATCCTCCTCCTGCTCTACCTCTTGACCCTACTCCTCCTCCTCTACCTTTGGCTCCTCCTCACATAAGAAGCAAACACAAATGTAATTGTTGATATTAAATTTTAAATGCCTCTTCTCACTCACTTGAACACACACAAAATCACTAAACAAGGGTTTGAATTTCTTTTATTTGATTCTTGAAAGTTGAATTTTTAAATTTTAATTCAATCTAGAGTCTAGACTCTAGACTCTAGATTCTAAGAAAAAAGAAGTTAGAAAACAAGCTAATTGAAATATAGAATGATTTAAGAAGACATTTCTGTAACAATTTACAAAGAATAAGAGAGAAAATACATACCTGGCAGTAGCAAACCGGCACCTTCAATCTCCAACGTTGAGCGATGGACAAATCTTCAAATCCACACCACAAATCTTGGACAATCGCAAAGCTCAAGCCTCAATCACCTCGTCTCTCTCCACAGCCCTCAAACGCAACAAACCGATTGAAAAATGAGTGAGAAAAATCGAGTTTCTGCCTCTTAACCACACATTTTGAGAGACAGCGAACTTTTTCCATCGAATCAGAATAAAATCGGGACTTTTAAGATAAAATCGCGACTTTTTCAAGGCTGAAAAATTCGACAAAAAGTTGGCTGATATAATCGACTCAGTGAAAAATTTGGGATTTTTTTAAAATGTCAGGGCTTTTTGCCGACTTTTTCCACACTGGATTAAATACGAAGGACCCATTCCCAAGGAGAAAAATGTGAAAATTCCTAGATCTGACAATCTTAGGAATCCTACAACAGCAATCTGAGTTTACTTCTCCTATTATGTAAATTACATTTACATAATTAATTCAGATCTGAATTATTGGAGTAACTACTGAAGCAGCCTACACTTAATTAAATATGATTCCGAAACAAGGAAACAGAGCAAGAAATCAATCACACGTAAGACAACTTTATTTTGGACTAAGTCCTCGGAAAAACCCAATTCAGGAAAACCGATGCAGTAGATCTAAGGGTTTGTATTATTAAGCAGTAGCAATTTCTGAATACATCTCTGAATACCTCAAGGGTTATTCAGTTACAGAGAGAAATATTGGAAGAAAGAATTGTGAGAATACCTCACTCAATCACTAGAATATCCAGCTGATCCGGACACTAGAAAAACTGCCCCTGGAGGTCTCTGTGCAGTGACTGCGTAGGAACTACGTCACCTCCTCTTAGCACTACGTCACCCCAATTGTGGATCGATCTAACTCCCGAAATCACAGATCTCAGCCTCCCAGTCTCACACCGCGACTTCCGGCTTCTGGATCAGTTTCAACAGTGAAATCTCGGAAACCCTCTTAGCCACTGCGCAGCCTCTGCGTAGCCTTGCGTGGCTCTGCGTCATCCTAACTGGCTCTGTGCTTGCTCTGCTGGACGTCTCTCTGCCTCTCTCTGCTTATGATTCTCCGGCTAAGAAAATCTCTCTCTCCGAATGCTATCTCTGCCCCTCACTGCACTTAATCACTTAGATCTAATCTACGTCCGAGCACTGCTCCGTCAAAAGAATTCGATCTCAAGATTCACTCTGTGTCTTTCCAAATGACCCTCAAGTCTTCCTTTATATTCTTCTCATTGAGAAATCAACGGCGAGATTAGATCTCTAATCAACAGCTAAGATTATATTAGACTTGATCTTTGTTTTTTCTAGATCATTCACACTCTATTTTATTAATGCCCTTTAATTATTTAATTTCCCTAAGTTAGACTTAGGGTCTCCATTAAAATAATTAATTATTTTAATAAAACATGATCTAAGTGGAATTTTCACAAACAGTTTCTGGGTTCTTTGGAATACCAGTGTCTAAGCCTCTCCACAAACTTTGGGGCTTAGAGCACTTTGATGCTTCCAAAAATCAACACTCTCTCTTAGCGAGGAAAGTTCTCTAACAATATGCCTATTGCATACTGCTCTGACCTTGAAGCATCATCCCCACTGTTGATGCCTGACAAGTTGTCCACCAACCACTGCGCTACTACTGCAACTGTATTGTTGCCCATGACACTGCCACTGCCACTGTTGCATCTGTACTACAGCTCCCTCTCAAGTGTTGCATCTGCTATGCTGCTAACACTGCCATTGTTAACACTGCATCTGCACTGCAACTCAGTTGTTGAGAAAAGCAACTGAAATCACCCAAAAACTGAACAAGTGTTCAGTGGATGCACCTCGGTGCTGAAGACTCTGACTGTTGGTAACTATTTCGTTGTCCCTCTGATGCACTGCGTTGCTGCTGATATGCACTTCTTTGCACTACGCTCCAACCCTGTGCACTGCGTTACTACTACTACGTCGCTGCTGCGTTGATAACCACTGCAGCTTTCGCTCCATCACTCCTCGGCTCCCACTGAAAACTCCTCCATCCCACTACTGTTGATTATGGGCTCCCGTAGCAAGGTAATGATCCATGAGGTGGGTTCCTCAAGGATCCTTCCCAACTAAAGTTCAAGATGAACTACAGTTCAATGTCACCCCACTTCACTCCTCGAGAAGCGTGGGCACTCATAATGAACTCATCCTGCTTGATCTTTGTGGCTACAACTTTCGGATCATGGTTCTCATCCTTGTCCTTTTTCTTCAAAGGCCACTGTGATGCAAAGTGGCCCATCTCACCACATCTGAAGCATTTCACCTTCGAGACATCTCTCTTGTCTCTGTTGCCCTTGCTACCCCTTCAATGTGAGGGTTTCATTCTCCTCCTCTTCTGAACTCTTGGATCCGCTTCCACTACTACCATCAAGCTTGCACTTGACTAGATCTCTCCCCAGCTCTTCCTCCTAAAGCACTAACCACATCTGCTCCCAACTAGGAAGCGTAGCCCTGCCCAAAATGCTTTGGACAAAAACTTGCCACTCCTCCGTGACTGCGTTAAGGGCTAGCCTCACCATAGTTGCCGAATATGGGGTGGATCCCACGACTGCCAACAGATCTCGAATGTCCTGAAGCCTCGTAAGGAATGGAGCAATGCGCTCCCCCTTTTGCATCTGGACTAACCGGAGCTTCTACTCCAAGTACATCTTTCGTTGCTCGGAAGTTCCTTCGTACAGTAAGGAAAAGACCTCCTACATCTCCCTGGCAGTGTTCTTGCAAGCTACATGAGAGACTATGTGATCCTTAGCATCAAGGATCATCCTCTTGGCCTTTTCCAGATCGGACCGATACTTCATAAGTTGATCTAGATCTGAAGGTACAACAACCACATTCGCCACAAACATCTTGAGATCGTAATCATCTAGAAGGAAATGAATCCTTTCCTTCCAGATTACATAGCTGGAGGAACCCTCCAACCAGTCCTAATCTCTAAGACCATGAGCTGCCATCTCAGCCAAACATTGTCGAACTGCTTCCTCTTTCTCCCCCTCTACGCAACCTAGGCTGGCTTACGCACTCCTTCTGAAGCTCGTAGATCTGCTGCCCGGATCCTGCAAAAATGCTTAAACCCTCGACTAGGAACTCACTTTGGAAGAATTCCCCTGTTGATTTTGTAGCATTGGAAAGTGTTCCAGGTCTCATATTTTGTGAGGAGGCTTATACATCAGTATTCCAAAGAACCTAGAAACCGTTTGTGGAAATTCCACTCAATTCATGTTTTATTAAAATAATTAATTATTTTAATGTGGTCCCTAAGTCTAAACTTAGGGAAATTAAATAATTAAAGGGTATTAATAAAACAGAGTGAGAATCTTCTAGAAAACGAAGATAAAGTCATGTTTTAATCTTGGCCATTGATTAGATATCTAATCTAAGTCCTTGATTCATCAACGAGAAGATTATAAGAGAAGGCTTGAGGGTCATTCGGAAAGTAAGTCGGGCACACACTTAGTACCCGAAGGAAATAGATTCTGAAGGAATAGAATTTGTTTTCAAAGGGACAGGTTGTACAGGCAAAAGAAGGAAGGGGAAGTTAGAAGATGCAAAGAAAGGCAGGAAGAGGACGCAGAGGGGACAGCACTGAGTCCCCACGCATAGTGACGCAGTCCAGCGCAGGGACTGCGTAGAAGACCACGCAGAGTGATGCAGAGGGAGCTAGGGTGCCCCTTGGGTGTCAGAAATTCTCCCGAAGGATTCGAGGAATTTATCTCAGGTGTATTCTAGAAGTATGCTCGCCAAATTCTTGTAAATGATTTTCCTTGTTGAAGAATAATACAAACCCTCATCTGCTGCACCAATTTTCCCGCATTGGGTTTTTCCGGGGACAATTGTCCAAAAATAATTGTGTTCATGTGATTGTTTCTATTGCGTTATATCTGTTTTTTTCTATTTTCTGCTTATGGTTAAGTGAATACTGCAATTGTGTTTATTTCAGAATTTACTGAAGAATTTGTAAATAACTTATCATAAAATAAGTAGGCGAAATAAATCTATCACTGCAGTAGTGTTTCAGTTTGAAAATTTCACATGGTATCAGAGCAAAAGACGAGTAACAGAAGAGGAGGTTTTGCAATGGAGCGAAGGTCCGACAGTGATGCAACACCAGCTCGGAAGGGTTCACGCAGTCCTCCACAATGCATGGAGGAACAAAGGTATCATGACGTTTCAGTTCTGGCATCCAGACCAGAAGAGGATTTTGCTTGTGTGTCAAGCATGGCTTCTCCAGAGATCTGGTATATTGACAGTGGAGCATCTGCTCACATGACAGGAGTTCGAGAATGCTTCTCGAGCTACCAGGAGGAGTAGATGAACTTTCAAATCGCTATGGGAAAATGGCAAAATGTACCCCTATTGGAAGAGGCACCATACTATTTCAAACGGAAGCTGGCAACAAGCTTCGGGCAACCAATGTACTGCATGTACCATTATTGGGGATGAACTTGCTGTCAGTGTCTCAGCTTCAGAACAAGGGTTACGATGGATACTTTATTGGCAACAAAGTTTATGTCAAACACTCTAGTTGGAAAAATAAGGCACAAATTGGAGTAAGGAGCCATAAACTGTGTAAGTTACAGCTCGAGTCCCTAATGGCACTGATAGGCAGTACTAATGAAAGAGATTTGAATGAATTATGGCATAGAAGAATGAGGCATCTACATCATGGAGCCTTGAGAATTCTCAAGAAGACTGTCACGGGAGCTTCGGAACTTAGCACCAAGCGAGAGGATGTCTGCAGGGGGTGCGTCTTAGGGAAGTATGCTTGCGTCTTAGGGAAGTATGCCAAGGCAACATATCTGAAATGCAGCAGTAGGGCCAAGAGTGTGTTGGGATTGATACACTCAGACATCTGCAGACCAATGTCCACGAATTCTCCCAGTGGTGCAAAGTATTTTGTCACCTTTATCGATGACCATTTCAGAAAGACATGGATCTACTTTCTGAAGACCAAACATGATGGCAGTGTCGGTGCAGGCGTTAAGGAGAGTTGTTCAAATTTAGTTACAATACTTTCTAATTCAGGAGGAATTAGTTCCTAATCATTGTTTCCACTCTCGATCATCAAACTTTATTAGATTGGTTTGATAAAACTAAATAAATTACATACGGAAGCAAAAGTCCCCTTGTCCATTTGAAAACATAATAACTTACTTTGTAAACAATGTTTAAAACCTTCGGAATGTTTAAACCTTCGGAAATATTATAATGCACTTTAAACAATGTTTAATACCTTTTCGCAAGGGTATCGGATTTCAAACCTTTAATAAAGCTCTATTAAAATCTTTCGTTGGGTCCATGCCTTTTTGTTAAACTCCATGTGATTTCCGATGTGACCATCGTTGGATCTTCCACACATATGATCGGACGACTATCGCGTAGAAATAGCCCCGGTGACTTATCAACCAAAAGTCACGCGAAACTGGTGGTATTGCCACCGTGACGTGTCACAATCTTATTCGATCGCATTTGATTGAAATAAAACCACTCGCACGCCAAAAGCGGTGCGAACATAGTGACTGGTTTCCTCAAAAACCACTTAACTTGAAAATTTTCATTTCTCAGTCGCATTGACATGGATTTTCTGTTGTTTTATGGTTTTAACTTAAACTTCACTTGGAACCCTCCTTTTCCGCTGCATAACTCAATAAACATAGATCATTTATCGAATATCTGATTTCAAGCCAAAGAAACCAAAATTCACTCGATTTCCTCTGAATCCTTTACACAAAAATTACTTACATGTAAGTTCTTCTTCACACAGAAGCTAATCACTCTCAATTTTTACACAGAAAACATAAATCCAATGGATTCGAAGAGATGAAACCCTTCGGGAATTTTCCAAGCAAAAACAAATAAATAAATTCTGCAAATTTTATTAACTCAGAGGCAAAACCCTCTCAATCAATTCTTCTACGGCCCAAATTCCAATTTCCTCCTTCTCAGAGGTTACATTTATAGTTTTTTTACATAACAGTCGACCTCCTCTTGAGGATCGAATTCTTCTAATTTAGAAAAAATCCTAATTACATAATATCTTCCCTAAGTCTATCAACTGAAGGCTAAATATGTTGAATCAAATCTAAAACTATTCAATCTTCCTAGATACTAGTTCAACCCTATCTAGTACAACTGTAAATTGACAGCTAAAGGTACTAACACCTTTGCTTGTAAATTTTTTGGATTTTTGGAATAATTAATGAAGCCTTTTGTCTCTAAGCCTCATGCTCCTGCATCAGACTCCTGAAGACAAAAATTTTCATGGGCTCCTGTCCATGAACTCCTCCACAAAACTACCCAATTTCTGCAGCATGGTTTCTGTCATCCAGGTAGCATCTTCAATTCGCTGATCCCTCCACTTGTTCAAATATTGAACATACTCCTGCCCCCTGGTTTTCTTGAACACTTTCTTGTCTAAGATCCTCTCTGGCTGTAATGTCTTTGCTGTGGGTAACTGTTTTACCCAGTGAATCTGTTTTGTCTTCTGGTCTGTCATTTGTGCCACTATCTTCATATTTGTACAAATCAGCAACATTGAATATTGGAGATATTCCAATATCAGATGGTAATTCAATTTCATAAGCATTTGCAGAAAACTTTCTCAATATCCTGCATGGTCCTATCTTTTTGAATTTTAACTTGTTATACTTCCTCTTTGGAAATCTTTCTTTTCTTAAGTGTGCTAAAACCAAATCACCAACTTCAAAATTAACTTCTCTTTTTCTCAAATCTGCTTTGTTTTTGTACTTGATGTTGTTGTCTTGTAGCTGTTGCTTTACCTGTTCATGTATTGCTTGAATTTCTGAAGCAAACTCTTCTCCTTCAGCACTTCTCATTTCTGCTTTTCCCAAGTTCCTCAATTCAGATACTCCTCTTGGGTGCATTCCATAAACTATATGGAATGGACTCTGTCCTGTACTTCCGTTAGGTGAATCATTATATGCATACTCTGTCTGTGGTAAAATATGATCCCACTGTTTAGGATGTTCTTCTGCAAGACTTCTCAAAAGATTACCCAAACTCCTGTTCACTACTTCAGTCTGCCCATCAATCTGAGGGTGATAAGCTGAGCTAAAACTTAGTTTAGTACCAAGCTTCTTCCACAATGTCCTCCAAAAATGACCAACAAATCTGGTGTCTCTATCAGAGACAATACTTTTAGGTAACCCATGTAATCTGACAATCTCCTTGAAAAACAAATTGGCAACATGAGTAGCATCACTGGTTTTATAACATGGAATAAAGTGTGCCATTTTTTAAAATCTGTCAACTACAACATAAATTGCATCATTCCCTCTCTGTGTCTTAGGCAATCCTAAAACAAAATCCATACTTACCATATCCCAAGGTCTGTCTAGAATAGGTAATGGAATGTACAAACCTGCATTTTGACTTTTCCCTTTTGCATATTGACAAATTTCACAATTCTTCACATACTTTTCCACTTCAGATCTCATCTTTGGCCAAAAATAAAAATGACTTAGTTGCTCATAAGTCTTATCAACACCAAAATGTCCAGCAAGTCCACCACTATGTTTCTCCCTGATTAAATTTTCTCTCATAGAACAATTTGGTATGCACAACTGATTTCTTTTGAACAATAAACCCTCTTGCAAGAAATAATCTAATCACTGACTTCTGTCTATCAAAACAGGATTACAACATGCTTCAAATGCT
This sequence comes from Pinus albicaulis, assembly GCA_034641835.2. Lineage (NCBI taxonomy): Eukaryota > Viridiplantae > Streptophyta > Pinopsida > Pinales > Pinaceae > Pinus > Pinus albicaulis. The sequence goes on from CM076580.1 coordinate 1,068,098,914, forward strand.
TCTTTGAAATCCAAATCTGTCTTATAGAGTTCTTTAAGAAAATCAAAACCTAACCCTTGAATTTGACTTTCTTGAACAAGAATGTTTTTTCTACTCAAGGCATCAGCTACCTTGTTTGCTTGACCACTTATATGCTTCAATACAAAGTTAAAACTTTGAAGATATTCAACCCATTTTGCATGTTTTTGATTCAATTTAGGTTGTTACATAATATACTGTAAAGCATGATTATCTGAATATAGCACAAATTCTTTAGACATTAAACAATGTCTCCACTTCTTCAATAGTTGTACAATTGCATAAAATTCCTTGTCATAAGTGTTGGAAATGTTGTCATTGATGGCAAAGGAGCACAAAGGAGCAACACCTGAACCAGCAATAAGGCAAAGTAGAAGATAGGGAACAGAGGCAGCAAAAAGAGAAGCAAGGAGCAACATCGGTCAAGGAGAAGAACAAGCAGTGAATTGAAGCACAGGCCTGCTGAGGGCCGCGTAGAGCTATAGAAGAGATCCGGAGAGAATAGGTTGCAGAAGGGCCAATTGATGAGACTTCCTGGTTGGAACCACGAAAGAGGATGATTTAGTTGATAATGGCAATCGAAGGTTGAAGGGGTCGAAGGCATGTTCGACTTTACGGTGAGATCGAGCCCTGACATGAAATTAAAAACGCAGAGTTGAATGAAGCCTGCACGGAATGACGATTCAGTGACAGGGTATGTACAGAGGTAGAGAAACAGTCGAGCAGTGGAGGTAGAGGCAGCATAGAAGGAACTAAGGCAGCAGGAGACAGATAAGGTGGTGCTACAGAGTAGTAAGGACAGTAGAAGAGGGCCATTTAATAGCAGAATTGGAGAGAGGAAATGCCTGTCATCATGTCTGATTGGAAGGGCCTGAAGGAGCTTAATATAGAGGTTTATTTATGTATTAGGGGTTTAATACAGTTTGCAGGTGAATGCTGGAGAGGTTAAAATTAGAGTAGACCTGGAATAAACTCTGCATGAAGAATTCTGTGTGGATATGCCGTGAATTTCCTAGAAATCATGCCCTCAACCCAGTTTGGAATATTGGAAGCATGACCAATTAAGAAATGGTCAATGAGAGACGAAATTTGTTGTTTAACCCTGTGCGCGACTAAAAGAGTGATGAACTATGCGTGAGGCTATATTACGCGGAGAAACCATGCTAAAAGAGATGGCACGGAACCTTTAAGAACCATGGAACCACGAGGTATGAACAGTGAAAGTGGGTTTGGAACACCAGACGGTTTTCATCGCACTGCTTTTGTACGATAAGCTGTATTCCCAATTCGAACGCGATCAGTGCCATAGGCAGACACGTGGCAAAAAGTGGTTTTCAAAAACCATTCATATCGTGCGTTAAAGCCCGGGAGGAAAAACAACGCGATATGCATTATATCCGTCGGATCAGTGGATGAGTGCGCGATAAGCCTACAACCGTAGGATGAGAAGGGGAGTTAAGCATTGGGACCCGCTCCATCACGTGAACTCGGAGAATTAAACGACGTGCACTTTGGTTGCGCGATGATCATCGCATTGGGACCCGCTCCATCACGTGAAATCGGAGAATTAAACGACATGCACTTTGGTTGCGCGATGATCGTCGGATCATCGAATGGTATGCAGTAAAGTTTGCAACCATCGATTGAAGAGGTAAGAATCTATTACTGGGACCCAATCGTTAATATACATCGTGACCGGTAATATAACCAAAGTCTGAGTTTACGTATGGTCGAATAATCATATGATTTGGATTGCTGTGAGTGAGTTTCCTATTAATGTTTATGACACTCGATTCGGGGAGTATACATATGTTGGTATATATATTCTATGAGAAAACGAATCTTTACTGCTGCGAATATATAATATATATATTATATAGCTGCGAAGACTGATATCTGATATAATATATGTCACCGGACCATAGAATCACAATTCGGCTTTATATAAAGTTATATAATACATTCAGAGTGATGGTGAAGTTCGCAGACCGTTGGGACTAATGGCTATTGAATATTGACCGAAGATCATGAAATAAGGTATGGTCTGATATGTCGGGTTTTGACCAAGGTATAGAGTGTTAAAGTTACGATCGCAATATGAATGTCTGCCCAACCATAGTGCATGTTGATACTTTGGTAAGTTTTATCAAAGTCAAAGATAATAAAGCGCACTCATAAATGATGGTTTGATAAAGGGGCACATTATATACATTGGGGTTTCTATAACCCTTTGAAGAAGTAGGTTCCGCACAGTATTTAAATTGCCAGTGGAGACATAATGAGGTTGTGAGTTTGCCCAGATTGAATTTTAATTGGGTCTAAATTTGGGATTCATTTATATACTCAAGAAGCGGGGACTGTGGGTTTTACCTACACCAAGTTTTATTTAAATTGCCAGTGAAAGAAACCAAAGCATTGGAATTTGCCCAGATTTAAAATCAGCAGTTATATTAAAAGACAGTTATATATGCAGCAGTTGCACAACTGCAATGAAGAGGAGAGCGTGCAGAAACGAAAGAGAGAGAGACAACTGCAGAAAAATGAGCAGTGATCCAAAAGGCTGAATGGATTGATTTGAAAATGATATTATATAATGAGCTTTATGCTAAAGTTCATTTGGACGCCCTGAGGGAAGAAGTTGGATTGAAGTTGTAATATGAGTTTTAACCATTGAGTTTAAGTTCATATATGGACAGAGAGTGTGTAAGCAGGTAGCCCGAGCACAAAGATTGATAATGAACAGACATTGCCCAAATTTATATTTATTTGAGGATAAACTTGAAAAGCAGTTATATATGCAGCAGGTGCACACAAGTACAGTGAACAGGTGAATAAACACAGGGATGAAAATGTGGGCCTAACAGAGGTAAACAAAGAATGTAGGAACTGAAAAAGTCACAGGGAATTTTACAGGCATGATGAACAGAAGTATGCAGATCAGTTACTTAACAGCAGCAGAAAAGACAAAGCCAGTAAAGCCAAAAGCCAGAAAATGGGCTGAGTAAAATTGTCTTTATGTAACTGAAAATGTGAATGTAAATGTTGTAATTGATTTTTTTATTGTTTGTGATGCATTGGCAAGTTTCCGGTAGGAAAACAAAACTCCCACTATAATATTGAAATTAATGAATATTGTTATATTTTTTCTGAATGAGCGGGTAAAAGAAATGAGAAGGCAGAAGACAAAGAGGCATGGTTGTCCATTTCAAATTCCCTGAGGAATGCTAACAGTCATAAGGGAATTTCTATAAATAATATCACATTGATATGCATAGTGAGGTTAGGATGTTGGAGAATGCAGAATTGAGGCAGAAAAGATAAGAAGAAGGAGGAGCAGAACAAAATGCTGTGAAAAGTTAGAGAATGCAGAAATGAAGCAGTGAGGCAGAGGAGGAGCTGAGCAGAGGAGGAGGAGCTGATAGTGAATCTGAGAAAATGCAGAAATGATATAAGGCAGATATGAAGACTGATGCACAGCAGTGAAGATGGTACAGAACAGAGCTAATATCCAAGGTAAATCAGTAAGTGTTTTTCTTTTGAAAGAGTAAGGAAGTTGGAGCTTCCCTATCAAGTTGTTGCTTGATAGATGTCAGTTGTAGCTGACTGAGGTAGGAGCCTCCTGTAGGTTGGTGCCTGCAGAAAATAGATGGGAGTTGGTGCTTCCACATCAAGTTGTAGCTTGATAAAATGTCAGTTGTAGCTGACTGAGGTAGGAGCCTCCTGTAGGTTGGTGCCTGCAGAAAATTAATGGGAGTTGGAGCTTCCTTGCAAGTTGTAGCTTGTAGAATTGAGGTAGGAGCCTCCTGTAGGTTGGTGCCTGTAGAAAATAGATGGGAGTTGGTGCTTCCACATCAATTTGTAGCTTGATAAAATGTCAGTTGTAGCTGACCTAGGTAGGAGCCTCCTATAGGTTGGTGCCTGCAGAAAATTAATGGGAGTTGGAGCTTCCTTGCAAGTTGTAGCATGCAGAATTGAGGTAGGAGCCTCCTATAGGTTGGTGCCTGCAAAAAATCAGTGATGAGAGGGAGTTTGAGCTTGCCTTTGCATGACAACAATAATAAGATGTGGTTTTCTCCCTTTATGGGTTTCCACTTATATCTGGTGTCTCTGTGCATGATGTCTATGTGTTGATGTGGTTTATCTAATCTGATTAACACTTGTTGCTCACATTTTAAGACTGTTGTTACATTAACAAATCTGCTTGATATTTACTGCTCACAATTTAAGATTGCTCACATATAAAGTTAACCTTGAAGTGAAGGTGTAAATTACTTTAATGAAAAGTTTTAAAAGTCCATGAATGTGTTAAACTGATTCACCCCCCCCCCCCCCTCTCTCAGTTTAACTAAGGGTTCAACAATTGGTATCAGAGCCAAGTTCCTTTGTTGTAAGCTTAAAGGCTTGAAGGAGATCCGGTTGAGTCATGGACTATCAAAATGTACCTGTGTTAAATACAACAAACTTTCCTGAATGGAGAGATAAAGTTAAAACAGGACTATTGACTTATGAACCTGAGGTATGGAAGATTGTTTGAGATGGTTACTGCACAGACTCCCCCATGGTGAAGGATCAATAGAGGAATGCCAAGGCAAAATGTGTGATATATAACAGTCTTCATAACAAGGACCTTGAGTTGATAATGGATTTAACCTCTGCAAAAGAAATCTGGGACAGACTGCATTTCATGCATGGAGTAGACACAGAGGACTGCATTGTCAAGAAGGAGAAGAGAATTAAGAAGAAGAAAAATTCATGTCAACAAGAAAATGTTCAATCAAATGAGGTACCTGCTAGTGTGAATGGAAGTAAGAACCATGAAGAAATTGCAGCTGAAGAAAAAGCCAAACTTGACACTGCTTTGACTGAAATAGAAAGATTGAAGAATGAAAACAAAGACCTTAAGACAGTGGTGCAAATACGTGATGAGAGAGAATATGAAGATAAGAAAGAAATTATTGGCCTGAAGACACAGCTTGAAGAAGCAAAGAAAGTAGAAGACACTCTGCTGCAACAAATGAGAGATAAAAGTCAGGAATATGAAAGATTGGAAGAAGAAGTAGTGAGCCTGAGAAAGAATTTAGAAAAAGCCCAAAGAGAAGTATTAATGAATACACCTCTAATGAGTAGCACTGAACAATTGGACAAAATGCTAAATGCTCAAAGGTCACCTCTTATAAAGACTGGTATAGGATATGAAGGAGAAACTAGTAAGTCCCAGATAGAAGATAATAGGAAAATCATTTTTGTAAAAGCTGTAAAGAACGGTGAAGCAGCTCAGCAAATTCCTACAGAAGCTGAAACCAGCAGGAACATGAGTTGCAGAGAAACAAATAGAATCAAGCAGCAACATGAAAAGACAGAGAATGAGAGGATGAAACAGTCAGCTGAAAAAGGCCCATACAGTTATGAGGGTGAATTGAATAAATTTGGAAAAAGTCAAAGAAGATTCTTTCCACCTATGAGAAGTATCACTTGTTTTGCCTGCCACAAACTAGGACATGGTGCAGCATATTGTAAAACAAAGCAAATCCAATCCAGCGAGCAAAGGATGTAGCAAATGAGAAGACTACCTCAAGCAAGCAAATGCAAAAGACAATCTTTCACCAAGTACACAAATCATTTCCATGGTTATTGTTATGCATGCAATAATTTTGGACATAAATCTGTTGAATGTAAAATGTATTAAAAAAGGGGAACAAAGTATTATACATCAGCTCAAAGGTACCTTGGTAAAATAAGATGTTATGTTTGCCTCAAGCTTGGTCACAAAGCAAAAGACTGTAAACTGCCTTATACTTTAAAGAGCTCTAAACAGAGGATGGAATCTAATCAAATCAAACAAAGCTATGAATCAAAAAGGAGTGCAGACATTATGAAGAACGCCAATAAAGTATGGAAGGAAAAGAGAAAGGGGGAGCCTGTTACCTCAATAACTTAATGAATCCATCATAGTCTCAGGGGGAGCTGCTCTAGGAAGCAATGCAAATATCTAATCAGTGACAAATATGAAGCAACATCTCAGGGGGAGAGCAGTTCATAATTATTCCCCATGAGAGTAATCTAAGAAGAGCTCCATGAAATAGCAACTGTTAAAAGATCAGAAAGAAGATTATCTGAAGCACACAATAGCCTACAGGTTGATGGAAGGAGAGAAAGCAGTAAGCAACGATGATGATAGAGGAAGACATCAACACATTTAAGTGATGATCACATTGTGCATTATTCTGCTAGTATGAACAATGATTCACCCTAAGAAAGATGAGAAAGATAAGAGCCTATCATCACTGTATCATTACTTCCTTCATCTATGAAAAATGTCCCTTGGAGGAGTACAGTTAAGTAAGTGATAAATCTTTGAGTAATCTACGCATGAAGATTTCTAATAAAAGAATTGAAGATGTCTTCCTGAAGATTATTATGTTAGAACAGTTGAATTGTATGTAAAGCAGCAATGTCTCTGGAGCAGTCCTAGAAAGGAAAATGCAGTGACATTCCTTTAAACCAGAATGACAGACCAAGCAAGAGGTTAATAATGACAAGATCATACTCAGCATATTGATGATTGTTGGTGTGAATAGTGGAAAGTTCAATAGTATGAAATTATGAAGGTGATCTTAACTATGGGTTTATGTGCAAGCTAAAGTGAAATCTCTGCATATTTTATCAAGGTAATATCATTTGGTACTTGGAGCAGGCAACATGTCTATCAACAGAATTTCAAGTGTTATCATGGAGCAGCGATAAGGTACAGGTCCTCAGGATCAAAGGTTATGGCAAGAGTACATCCAGCATAAAAGGGTCAATGAAAAGGCTAAATGATCAGCATTTTGTTTACTCTTGAAACATGATATTGAGCATTGAAACAGTTTTTTTTGGATGCCTTCCTGAAGTCAGTACATATACATATCAGGACTCTTCTCTTAAGATCATTCATAACACTGTGTGAAGTCTGTTTGCTGAGTTTTCAATTAAACATCTTGAATATGCTAATTCACCTTTAAAGAGAGATTGATCATTGACATACATACCTCCTCATGTCATAAAGAAAACTGCATGATTGATAAGTGAGACTGACCAATACATTGAAGGGTTTGTTTTGAAAGTACAGTGTGCAAGCAGTAAAAGTCATTTGGTCTCTTATATTGAAAGATATTGCCTAATCTCACAATAAGTTGTAAACTCTGGTTTGATTCATTGTTCACAACAGCAACAAGGACCTTTCAATCTTTAAGAGTAATATCCCAGTCAGCAGTCTAGCACATATCACCAACAACAGGCAATACAGGTGAACCACAGCTATAAATATTGGCATCATCATCATATTTGAACAAATGTTGTACTGCAGATGTGTATTGCAAAAAGAAGACATATTCCACCTACAATCTTCCTCAAAAGATATGTATTTCTGTTGAAGATCATAGTAGAGACAAAAGTATATTTGAAGCCTTCTCAGTATTCTAGGTTTAATCCAGTGATGCATCCCTGATTAGATAAAGCTGGTACAATGTGTTCCATGAAGTGTCATTATCCTCACTTTCAACTTTATACAAGTGAAAGAAGTCAGTGCTTTGGGATTGTATCAACTTGCAGTGTACATTCAAGATCAATAATCCTCAAAAGTGTTCTCTCAACAACTCTTTTACACCAGTTTGGAGCAGCAGGGTACAAAGTCAGAAGAAGAAGGCCTAATCACATCTCAGAGAGAGGAAATGCAGAGATAGATCTACACTGAGAGATGTGCAACCCTTTGCCATTGATGTCAAAGGGGGAGGAAAAGCAGATAGGCAGAGGAAGTATTGGATTATTGGTGGATGTGTTGCCATCAATGTCAAAGGGGGAGACTGTTGGAAATGTTGTCATTGATGGCAAAGGAGCACAAAGGAGCAGCACCTGAACCAGCAATAAGGCAAAGTAGAAAACAGGCAACAGAGGCAGCAGAGAGGTAGCAGAGACAGCAAAAAAAGAAGCAAGGAGCAACATTAGTCAAGGAGCAGAGCAAGCAGTGAATTGAAGCACAGGCCTGCTGAGGGCCGCGTAGAGATGTAGAAGAGATCTGGAGAGAATAGGTTGCAGAAGGGCCAATTGATGAGAGTTCCTGGTTGGAACCACGAAAGAGGATGATTTAGTTGATAATGGCAATCGAAGGTTGAAGGGGTCGAAGGCATGTTAGGCTTTACGGTGAGATCGAGCCCCGACATGAAATTAAAAACGCAGAGTTGAATGAAGCCTGCACGGAATGACGATTCAGTGACAGGATATGTACAGAGGTAGAGAAACAGTCGAGCAGTGGAGGTAGAGGCAGCATAGAAGGAACTAAGGCAGCAGGAGACAGATGAGTTGGTGCTGCAGAGTAGTGAGGACAGTAGAAGAGGGCCATTTAATAGCAGAATTGGAGAGAGGAAATGCCTGTCATCATGTCTGATTGGAAGGGCCTGAAGGAGCTTAATATAGAGGTTTATTTATGTATTAGGGGTTTAATACAGTTTGCAGGTGAATGCTGGAGAGGTTAAAATTAGAGTAGACCTGGAATAAACTCTGCATGAAGAATTCTGTGTGGATATGTCGTGAATTTCCTAGAAATCATGCCCTCAACCCAGTTTGGAATATTGGGAGCGTGACCAATTAAGAAATGGTCGATGAGAGACGAAATCTGTTGTTTAACCCTATGCGCGACTAAAAGAGTGATGAACTATGCGTGAGGCTATATTATGCAAAGAAACCATGCTAAAAGAGATGGCACGGAACCTTGAAGAACCATGGAACCACGAGGTATGAACAGTGACAATGGGTTTGGAACACCAGACGGTTTTCATCGCACCGCTTTTGTACGATAAGCTGTATTCCCAATTCGAACGCGATCAATGCCATAGGCAGACATGTGGCAAAAAGTGGTTTTCGAAAACCATTCATATCGCGTGTTAAAGCCTGGGAGGAAAAACAACGCGATATGCGTTATATCCGTCGGATCAGTGGATGAGTGCGCGATAAGCCTACAACCATAGGATGAGAAGGGGAGTTAAGCGTTGGGACCCGCTCCATCACGTGAACTCGGAGAATTAAACGACGTGCACTTTGGTTGCGCGATGATCGTCGGATCATCGAATGGTATGCGGTAAAGTTTGCAGCCGTCGATTGAAGAGGTAAGAATCTATTACTGGGACCCAATCGTTAATATACATCGTGACCGGTAATATAACCAAAGTCTGAGTTTACATATGGTCGAATAATCATATGATTTGGATTACTGTGAGTGAGTTTCCTATTAAAGTTTATGACACTCGATTCGGGGAGTATACATATGTTGGTATATATATTCTATGAGAAAACGAATCTTTACTGCTACGAATATATAATATATATATTATATAGCTGCGAAGACTGATATCTGATATAATATATGTCACCGGACCATAGAGTCACAATTCGGCTTTATGTGAAGTTCTATAATACATTCAGAGTGATGGTGAAGTCCGCAGACTGATGGGACTAATGGCTATTGAATATTGACCGAAGATCATGAAATAAGGTATGGTCTGATATGTCGGGTTTTGACCAAGGTATAGAGTGTTAAAGTTAGCTACCGTGAAGATGAATTCGCCCAACCATACAGCATGTTGATACTTTGGTAAGTTTTATCAAAGTCAAAGAATACAGCACACTCATAAATGATGGTTTGATAAAGGAGCACATTATATACATTGGGGTTTTTATAACCCTTTTAAGGCGTAGGTTCCGCACAGTATTTAAATTGCCAGTGGAGACATAATGAGGTTGTGAGTTTGCCCAGATTGAATTTTAATTGGGTCTAAATTTGGGATTCATTTATATACTCAAGAAGCGGGGACTGTGGGTTTTACCTGCACCAAGTTTTATTTAAATTGCTAGTGAAGGAAACCAAAGCATTGGAATTTGCCCAGATTTAAAATTAGCAGTTATATTAAAAGACAGTTATATATGCAGCGGTTGCACAACTGCAATGAAGAGGAGAGCGTGCAGAAACGAAAGAGAGAGAGACAACTGCAGAAAAATGAACAGTGATCCAAAAGGCTGAATGGATTGATTTGAAAATGATATTATATAATGAGCTTTATGCTAAAGTTCATTTGGACGCCCAGAGGGAAGAAGTTGGATTGAAGTTGTAATACGAGTTTTAACCATTGAGTTTAAGTTCATATATGGACAGAGAGTGTGTAAGCAGGTAGCCCGAGCACAGAGATTGATAATGAACAGACATTGCCCAGATTTATATTTATTTGAGGATAAACTTGAAAAGCAATTATATATGCAGCAGGTGCACACAAGTACAGTGAACAGGTGAATAAACACAGGGATGAAAATGTAGGCCTAACAGAGGTAAACAAAGAATGTAGGAACTGAAAAAGTCACAGGGCATTTTACAGGCATGATGAACAGAAGTATGCAGATCAGTTACTTAACAGCAGCAGAAAAGGCAAAGCCAGAAAATGGGCTGAGTAAAATTGTCTTTATGTAACTGAAAATGTGAATGTAAATGTTGTAATTGATTTTTTTATTGTTTGTGATGCATTGGCAAGTCTCCAGTAGGAAAATAAAACTCCCACTGTAATATTTGTAGAGATTTTCTATTTCCCACCCCGGTTTTCAGTTTCACCTTATTACTCCAAAATAGTTAAATGCCCTTTCCCATATCCATACATTTAACAAGCTGGAAAATAAATTTTGCTGAAAACACAAATTCTGGAAAAATTACAGAATGCTGGAAAATGCAAAAATAAATATCAGCACACATAAACAGTCATTCACACATTTTGACACATATTTTTGGTCAACATGACCCTGGAAAAACCCCCTACAACTCTTGGGGAAAACCAGTTTGAGAGCTCCTTCTTATTTCTGAAAAATGCTTTTACAGTGAGGCAGAAATTACAGCAAAAATTTCAGCAACCAAACAACTGTACTTATCTCGATTTCCGTGCATTCACTCTGCCTTGGAAAACGTGCAGAACAGTAAAAAACAAAAACAGAAATTTTTCAGCATTTATTACAGCATTAAATGCTGTACGGCCTTTCTCGAAATATGTGCCCAGTTGTACGGCCGTACTGCTGTACGGACTGTACGGATTTGTACAGCAACCCTCTCTCCTCGATTTCCGTGCTTCTAAGCCTCAAAATCTGTGTTGAAGCTGCTGTTTTGCTGCTGTACAGATTTCTAGAAATTCGTGCCACCAACCAGCAGTCTCTCTCCTCGATTTTTGTGCCCAGAATCTGCCCAGAAATAAATGTTGAAGCTGTTGTACGGCCTTCCTTGAAAACTATGCCTCTCTCCCTCGAAAAATGTGCCCAACACTTGCTGTACGGATTTCTGCTTTGGTAACCGTGCCTCTTTGCTGTTGTACGGCCTTTGCTGAAGTCTCTATCAGCTGCTCTCTTTCTCCTCTCTGCTCAGAAATCTCCCTTGCTCTCCTTCTCTTCCTCTCTCAATCTGCTCATGAAAGAATGAATGACCTTTTTCTCCTTTTCCTCCTTTAACCTAACCCTAAGTGACTTTTGGGGAATCCCTAAATCCAATGGCTGAAACAGATTTAGATCTAGGGCTGAGATTAAATGCTCATTTAAATCTCACTTTCTATTTTTTTAATTCACCCCACTTTAATAAAGACCCACTTAGTCATTTATTTCCAAAGTCACTTTTCCTTTCTAATTTTACATTGACTTTATTAAAGTCACTTTAAAATTAGACTTTAGTAACTTTATAACATAAAGTCACTTTTAAATTAGATTTGACTTTATAAAAATTACAAAGTCACTTTAGGAGAAAAATTAAATTCTTTTGGACACTTTTCCCTAGGCCAAGGATCAAAGCCTTAGGGAACCACCTGTCGTCCGGTAACCAAATTTCAACAATATTGAAATTAATGAATATTGTTATATTTTTTCTGAATGAGCGGGTAAAAGAAATGAGAAGGCAGAAGGCAAAAAGGCATGGCTGTCCATTTCAAATTCCCTGAGGAATGCTAACAGTCATAAGGGAATTTCTATAAATAATATCACATTGATATGCATAGTGAGGTTAGGAGGTTGGAGAATGCGGAATTGAGGCAGAAAAGATAAGAAGAAGGAGGAGCAGAACGAGATGCTATGAAAAGTTAGAGAATGCAGAAATGAAGCAGTTAGGCAGAGAAGAAAGAGGAGTTGATCAGAGAAGAAGGAGGAGCTGATAGTGAATCTAAGAAGATGCAGAAATGATATAAGGCAAATATGAAGACTAATGCACAGCAGTGAAGATGGTACAGAACAGAGCTGATATCCAAGGTAAATCAGCAAGTGCTTTTCTTTTGAAAGAGTAAGGAAGTTGGAGCTTCCCTATCAAGTTGTTGCTTGATAGATGTCAGTGGTAGCTGACTGAGGTAGGAGCCTCCTGTAGGTTGGTGCCTGCAGAAAATAGATGGGAGTTGGTGCTTCCACATCAAGTTGTAGCTTGATAAAATGTCAGTTGTAGCTGACTGAGGTAGGAGCCTCCTGTAGGTTGGTGCCCGCAGAAAATAGATGGGAATTGGAGCTTCCTTGCAAGTTGTAGCTGACCGAGGTAGGAGCCTCCTGTAGGTTGGTGCCTGTAGAAAATAGATGGGAGTTGGTGCTTCCACATCAAGTTGTAGCTTGATAAAATGTCAGTTGTAGTTGACTGAGGTAGGAGCCTCCTGTAGGTTGGTGCCTGCAAAAAATTAATGGGAGTTGGAGCTTCCTTGCAAGTTGTAGCTTGTAGAATTGAGGTAGGAGCCTCCTGTAGGTTGGTGCCTGCAAAAAATCAGTGGTGAGAGGGAGTTGGAGCTTGCCTTTGCATCACAACAATAATAAGATGTGGTTTTCTCCCTTTATGGGTTTCGACTTATATCTGGTGTCTCTGTGCATGATGTCTATGTGTTGATGTGGTTTATCTAGCTTGATTAATACTTGTTGCTCACATATTAAGACTACTGTTACATTAACAAATCTGCTTGATATTTACTGCTCACAATTTAAGATTGCTCACATATAAAGTTGACCTTGAAGTGAAGGTGTAAATTACTTTAATGAAAAGTTTTAAAAGTCCATGAATGTGTTAAACTGATTCACCCCCCCCTCTCAGTTTAATGTGTTAAACTGGTTCACCCCCCCCCCCTCTTAGTTTAACTAAGGGTTCAACAATAAAAAGAGTACTTCCTCCTTGTCTCATTCAGCTTCTCACTAAAATATGCTACAGGTCTATCTTCTTGACTTAATACAGCTCCAATAGCTTCCCCACTGGCATCACATTTTACTTGAAATGGTTTATTAAAATCAGGCAAAACTAAAACAGGTTTCTCAGTTATCTTTTGCTTCAAGAACTGAAAATTCCTTTCAGCTTTAGCAGTCCACTTGAATGGTTGTTTGTCCTTCTTTATGGTTTCAATGATAGGTGCATTGATCTTACTAAAATTCCTTATGAATTTTCTATAAAAACTAGCAAGACCATGAAAACTTCTTACCTCAAAAACACTTTTAGGTGAAGGCCACTCCACAATTGCCTTTATCTTCTCTGGGTCCATTTTTAATCCTTCAGCAGAAACAACAAAACCTAGATATACCAATTCTTATTTCATGAATGAACATTTCTTTAAATTTATCAGTAACTTCTCTTGATGTAACTTCCTTAAGACATAATTAAGATGTCTCAGGTGTTCTTCTTTTGTTTTGCTGTAAACTAATATATCATCCAGATATACTATTGCAAATTTACCAATAAATTCCTTTAATACTTCATTCATAAGCCTCATAAATGTGCTATGTGCATTTGATAAACCAAAAGGCATTACCATCCATTCATATAATCCCTCATTTGTTTTAAAGGTTGTTTTCCATTCATCTCCTTCCCTTATCCTAATTTGATGATACCCACTTTTCAAATCTAGTTTTGAAAAATATCTTGCTCCACTCAAACAATCCATCAAATCTTCAATTCTAGGTATAGGAAATCTATACCTAATTGTTATTTTGTTAATTGCTCTTGAATTAGTGCACATTCTCCAACCTCCATCTTTCTTCGGACTTAATATTGTACGTACTACACAAGGACTCAAACTTTCTCTAATCAAACCTTTGTAAATCAATTCCTGCATTTGCTTTCTGATTTCTTCATTTTTTGTAGGAGTCATTCTGTAAGCTGCTTTGTTTGGCAAATTTGATCCTGGAATCAAATCTATCTGATCGTTGATTCTTCTTACAGGTGGTAATTCATCAGGCAAATCATCCACAATAATATCACAATAGTTCTCCAACATTTCTTGAATTTCAATTGGCAAATCAGAAATTTTAGTAGAAGTAAATACTACCTTAGGTTTGCAAACTAAAGCAAAATTTACCTCATCATCTTCAATCTGCTGCAAGTATTCTTTTCCACTCGACAATAAAGCCTTTGGATCAGACTTTTTACTTTATGCATCTTCTTCTTCCATAGGTAACAATGTTTGATTCATACCATCTTTGAAAAACTTGTAAGTGTTTCTCTTTCCATCATGTACTGCTGCTCTGTCACACTGCCAAGGTCTACCCAGCAATATGTGACACACATCCATAGGCATCACATCACACATGATTTTATCTTTGTAACTGCCCATTTGAAATTCTATTTCACATTGTTCCTTTATTATCAGTTGATGTCCCTTCTGAAGCCATGACACCTTGTAGGGTGTTGGATGTTCCCTTGTCTTCAATTTCAACTTCTCTATCACCTTTGTAGAGACCAAATTATCTGTACTACCACTATCAATTACCAATTGACAGCATTTCCCTTGAACTTTGCACACACTTCTAAACAAAGTCTTTCTTTGTGTTGGTTCAACAACTTCCTTGTTTGTTTTAACAAAACCTTGTTAACCACCAAAGATTCTCCTTTCTCTGGCACAATTTCTTTCTCTGTTACAGGCAACTTTGCTGCTTCTTCTTTAGTCTGAGAAACAATTGCATTTCTCTGGTTTGTCCCCATATTCTCTGGACACTCATAAGCTCTATGTCCTAATTTGTTACATCTATAACATCTGACTTCTCTTCCTCTGTTTCTGCCTCCTCTTCCTCTGTAAGGACTCCTTCTGCCACTTGTATCACCTTCTATGGGTGCATATTGAGGTGAGTTGCTGCTAGCTCCATCTCTTGGTGTTGTAGATCTTCCTCTACCACCTTGACTTCCTCTTCCTCGGAAAGTACCTCTTCCTTTGGCAGATTGCTTTCTTATGAGTTTTTCTTCAGCTTTTAAGGCCATTTAGTAAGCCTCTTCTACTGTTTTAGGAGACAATATACTTATCTCATCTTGAATCTCCATTCTGAGACCATTTATGTACCTGACAATATTCTCTGTTGTATCTTGAATTTGTCCTGCTCTTATGCTCACTTTGTAAAATTCTTCTGTGTATTCTTTTACTGTCATTAATCTCTGTCTAAGATTCTGCATTTGTCTAAATAATGAAACTTGATAATCACTAGGCAAAAATTTACCTCTCAACTTTGCTACCATTATGTTCCAATTCTTGATTGGATGCTTACCAAATCTCCTTCTTTCTGCTTGCACTCCATCCCACCAAAGTGTTGCATGTCCTTTCAACCTTGTGACAGCAAATTTAACTCTCTTTTCTTCACTCATCTCTTCATAATCAAAGCATTTATTCATTTCATTGATCCAGTCTATCAACTCTTATGGATTCAATCCTCCTGCAAAAGCTGATACTTCAAGTCTAGGCTTGGATGTAGATCCTAAAACTGATTTAAAGAATCTCATCTCAGGAGTAAGCTCATCATTTTCTTCTTCTTCTTCTTCAGCTTCAGGTTCACTGACATCTTTAGGATCTCTCTGTTGTCTTATTTCCATTACTTCCAATCTGGCTTGAATTTGCTGCATAGTTTCTAGTACTTCAGCATTTGCAACTGGTCTACCTCTTCTTCTACTAGCACCACCTCCTCTACCAATTCTGACAGCCATGTTGGGTTTCTTTTTTTGACTTTTGGAATCTTTTTCAGTGTCTGGAAAATGCTCTGAAGACTGCTCTGATACCACAAATGATGGCAATGTGGGTGCAGGCATTAAGGAGAGTTGTTCAAATTTAGTTACAATGCTTTCTAATTCAGGAGGAATTAGTTCCTGATCTTTGTTTCCACTCTCTGTCACCTTTATCGATGACCATTCCAGAAAGACATGGATCTACTTTCTAAAGACCAAACATGATGGCAATGTCGGTGTAGGCATTAAGGAGAGTTGTTCAATTTAGTTACAATGCTTTCTAATTCAGGAGGAATTAGTTCCTGATCATTGTTTCCACTCTCAATCATCAAACTTTATTAGATTGGTTTGATAAAACTAAATAAATTACATACGGAAGCGAAAGTCCCCTTGTCCATTTGAAAACATAATAACTTACTTTGTAAACAATGTTTAAAACCTTTGGAATGTTTAAACCTTCGGAAATATTATAATGCACTTTAAACAATGTTTAATACCTTTTCGCAAGGGTATCGGATTTCAAACCTTTAACAAAGCTCTATTAAAATCTTCCGTCGGGTCCATGCCTTTTCGTTAAACTCTGTGTGATTCCGACGCGACCACCGTTGGATCTTCCACACATATGATCAGACGGCCATCGCGTAGAAATAGCCCTGGTGACTTATCAACCAAAAGTCACGCGAAACTGGCAGTATTGCCACCGTGACGTGTCACAATCTTATTCGATCACATTCGATTGAAATAAAACCACTTGCACGCCAAAATCGGTGCGAACACAGTGACTGGTTTCCTCAAAAACCACTTAACTTGCAAATTTTCATTTCTCGATCGCATTGACATGGATTTTCTGCTGTTTTACGGTTTTAACTTCAACTTCACTTGGAACCCTCCTTTTCCGTTGCATAACTCAATAAAAATAGACCATTTATCGAATATCCGATTTCAAGCCAAAGAAACCAGAATTCACTCGATTTCCTTTGAATCCTTTACACAGAAATTACTTACAAGTAAGTTCTTCTTCACACAAAAGCTAATCACTCTCAATTTCTACACAGAAAACATAAATCCAATGGATTTGAAGAGATGAAACCCTTCGGGAATTTGCCAAGCAACAACAGATAAATAAATCCTGCAAATTTTATTAACTCAGAGGCGAAACCCTCTCAATCAATTCTTCTATGGCCCAAATTCCAATTTCCTCCTTCTCAGAGGTTACATTTATAGTTTTTTTACATAACAGTCGACCTCCTCTTGAGAATCGAATTCTTCTAATTTAGAAAAAATCCTAATTACATAATATCTTCCCTAAATCTATCAACTGAAGGCTAAATATGCTGAATCAAATCTAAAATTGTTCAATCTTCCTAGATACTAGTTCAACCCTATCTAATACCTAAGTCACAGGGTTCGGTTCGAGTTTGAATTTTTTTATGAGGTTCGCCATTAAGTTCCTCTATATACATTATATATATATATATATATATTAAGTTTAAAATGAAATATAAGATAAAATAGTAAGATATCAAAATCAATAAACATAAAAAAGGCTATCACGAACAGGTAAATTGCAAGGATAGATTACAAGCTTGAGTTGTGACATGAGGTTATGAGTTTTGATCTATGGATATGAGGTTCAATGAGGTTCGCCAAACCTCAAATTTGTTTAAGGTTCGCCAAAATTCGAACCCCATGGTTGAAGTTCGACGAACCTTGTGACATAGTCTAATACAACTGTAAATTGACAGTTAAAAGTACTAACACCTTTGCTTGTAAATTTTTTGGATTTTTGGAATAATTAATGAAGTCTTTTGTCTCTAAGCCTCATGCTCCTGCATCAAAACACGACGTCTTTGAGCGATTCAAAGAGTTTAAGTCTCTGGTAAAGAATCTAACAGGAAAGCGGATCAAGACATTGCGATCAAACAATGGTGGAGAGTACATTGAAAAAGACTTCACAAGGTTCTGTGCAAAGGAAGACATCAAGAGAGAATGGACTACTCCATATAATTTGAAGCAGAATGGGGTCGCAAAGAGGAAGAACAAGACTATTGTGGAATCTGCGAGGGCAATGCGGTATCATCAAGACATGCCCATATTTTTGTGGGCTAAAGCTTTTAATACAGCCGTGTATGTGCAGAACAGAGTGTCTCATAACGCATTGGGAAAGGCTACTGCTCAGAGTGTGTTCACTGGCAGCAAGCCTGAAGTGAGCCACTTTAGGATATTTGGCAGTATAATGTATTGCCATGTTCCCGATGAGAAGAGGAAGAAGTTAGATCAGACCGTTGAAAAAGGGTACCTTGTGGGATATAGCGAGAATGCGAGGGCTTACCACATCTATATTCCCAAGAGTAGGAAGATAGTAGTGAGACGGGACGTGAAGTTCATGGAGGAGAGAGCCTTTAGAAAATCTCGAGAAATGTCTTCAATTACGCAGTCTGAGGAGGATTTGTTGGTCCAGCCACAACGACCTATGGATGATGGCTCTTGTGCCCCTCCAAGGCACAAGGATCCTAAGGAAAGCTTTTCCAAGGAAGTGCAAGAAGGAGAGCAAGTGAATCCACCCACCACCAGTGGAAGGACGAGCAAAGAACTACAACAAATTCTGAAGGATGCAGAGGAGTTTGTTGGAGCTCCTAGAAATGAGAAGAGCGAACGCAGGCAGCCAAATAGGTACCGGCATTAGTAGCACAGGTTGGAGAACCCTCTAGTTTTCAGGAGACAGCTCAGCATCAGGTGTGGGTAGATGCTATGGTGAAGGAGTACAGCTCCATCATGACTAATTATGTCTGGGAAGTAGTTCCTAGACCTTCGAACACGTCGGTGGTAGGTTCGAGATGGATCTACAAGATTAAATATGTTGCAAATAGCAGCATAGAGAATTCAAAGCCAAGTTTGTGGCTAAGGGGTATGCATAGAAGGAAGGGATCAATTATGAAGAAACCTCTGCCCCTATAACTCGGTATAATTCAATAAGATCCGTCATCTCTCTTGCAGCATAGATGGGATGGGAAATTCACCAGATGGATGTCAAAACTACGTTCTTGAATGGGATGATAGAAGAGGAAGTGTACATAGAAAAACCAGAGGGCTTTAAGACGCATGAGCAAAAAACTCATGTGTTCAGGCTCAAGAAAGCCTTGTACGCACTAAAGCAAGCCCCTAGAGCTTGGTATGGGCAAATTGACAACGACCTGTAGAAGATGGGATTTGTCAAGAGTGACATAGATCCCAACCTCTACTATCTGAGAGTAGGAGATGAACCTCTAATATCGGTGTTATATGTAGATGATTTGTTTCTAACTGGATCATCTAGGCTCATCAAAAACTATAAGGAAAATATGGCTACAGAATTCGCATTAAGGATCTAGGGTGGATGCGCTATTTTCTGGGGTTGGAAGTTTGGCAGCAAAAGGGACATATCTTCCTTGGGCAAGGAAAATATACTATAGAAATCCTAAAGAGATTTCAGATGGAGGACTGTAGACCCATGGCTACGCCAATGATCACAAACTAGAAGAAAATCGACACGTCCGAGGATGATCAAGCTGATCCTACCTTGTATAGGCAACTCATAGGATCATTGATGTATCTGGTCAACACTAGACTAATCATCTGCTATGCCATGAATACCCTCAATCAGTTCATGGTAGAACTAAGGAGGGCTCACTGGGCAGCAACCAAACATGTTCTCAAATACGAAGGGGACAGTCAAGTTTGGATTGAGGTACACCAAGGGCAATGAAATCCAATTGAGTGGGTTCACGAAAGCAGACTGGGTTGGAATTCTAGTAGATCAGAAAAGTACTAGTGGGTAGTGTTTCAGTTTCGGATCAGGAATGACTTCCTGGTGCAGTAGGAAACAGAAATCCATGGCATTGAGCTCAGCCGAGGCTGAATATATGGCAGCTAGAACAGCTTCGTGTGAGGCCATATGGCTTTGTAAGTTTCTCTTGAACTTACTCAAGAAGAGGATGGAACCGACCAGAATTTTTTGTGATAATCAGAGTTGCAACAAGCTCTCTAAAAATCTTGTGTTTCATGATCGATCGAAGCACATTGACATCAAGTACCACTTCATCAGAGACTATGTCCAACGGGGAGCTATATAGTTGAAGTACATTCCTACAAGGGAACAGGTGGTAAATATCCTCACAAAAGCTCTTGGTAAGATTAAGTTTACTTACTGCAGAGAAAAGATGGGGGTGTCAAGAATCCATTCCAGTAGAGCCATGGATGGGATTGAAATTCAGAGGGAGTTGCAGTACAAATGATGCAGTGACAGAGATAGTATCATGGGCAGTAGTACAGAGGGCAGCAACGTAGTAGATGAGGGGCAACAACCGAGATATCAACAACACAATAGATGCTTCAGGTCAGAGCAGATGCAGTTGGTATTTTGCTTGAACACTCTCCTTGCTAAGAGGTAGTGTTGATTTTGTAGCAATGGAAAATGTTCCAAGTCTCATATTTTGTGAGAAGGCTTGGACATCAATATTTCAAAGAACCCATCAATATTTCAAAGAACCCAGAAACCGTTTGTGGAAATTCCACTCGGTTCATGTTTTATTAAAATAATTAATTATTTTAATGTGGTCCCTAAGTCTAAACTTACGGAAATTAAATAATTAAAGGGTATTAATAAAACAGAGTAAGAATCTTCTAGAAAACGAAGATCAAGTCATGTTTTAATCTTAGCCATTGATTAGAGATCTAATCTGGGTTGTTTATTCATCAACGAGAAGATTATAAGATAAGGCTTGAGGGTCATTTGGAAAGTAAGCTGGGCAGACACTTAGTACCCGAAGGAAATAGATTTTGAAGGAATATAATTTGATTTCAGAGGGAGAGGTTGTAGAGACAGAGTTGCAGAGGCAGAAGAAGGAAGGGGAAGTCATCAAAGGCAAATAAAGGCAGGAGGAGGACACAGAGGGGACAACATTGAGCAGTAGCAATGAATCCCCATGCAGAGTGACGCAGAGGGAGCTAGGGTGCCTCCCGAGAAATTCTCCCGAAGGATTCGGAGAATTTATCTCAGGTGTATTCTAGAAGTCTGCTCGTCAAATTCTTGTAAATGATTTTCCTTGCTGAAGAATAATAAAAACCCTCATCTACTGCACCGGTTTTCCCGCATTGGGTTTTTCCGGGGATAATTTTCTAAAAATAATTGTGTTCATGTGATTGTTTCTATTGCGTTATATGTGTTCTGTTCTATTTTCTGCTTATGGTTAAGTGAATACTGCAGTTGTGTTTATTTCAGAATTTACTGAAGAATCTATAAATAACTTATCATAAAATAAGTAGGCGAAATAAATCTATCACTGCAGTAGTGTTTCAGTTTGAAAATTTCACATCCCCGCTATGTGCTTTTCTCTTTCTTCAGACGCTTCTCTACCAAGCAACTACCTGCAGTAAAAATTGTCCCTCTGGCTCTGCGCTACTCCCTCTGCCTCGGCAAAATCTCGAATCGGAAGTCCTACCTCTCTGTTGACTCACTCGGAGAGAGACAACCTCGAAAAAATTAGCCCTCCTGGCTAGAACTGCGCAATCCCCTTGGGAATTCGATCTATTGCTACTGAAACAATTTGGCCTTCTCTTCAAATTCAGATCTGTTCTTCCTGTTTCACATCAAACGCTTTGATACCATGTGAAAATTCCTAGATCTGAAAATCTTAGGAATCCTACTGTAGCAATATGAGTTTACTTCTTTTATTATGTAAATTACATTTACAGAATTAATTCATATCTGAATTATTGAAGTAACTACTGAAGCAGCCTACACTTAATTAAATATAATTCTAAGACAAGGAAACTGAGCAAGAAATCAATCACACATAGGACACCTTTATTTTGGACTCAGTCCCCGGAAAAAACCCAATGCGGGAAAATCGGTGCAATAGATCTAAGGGTTTGTATTATTAAGCAGTAGCAATTTCTGAATACGTCTCTGAATACCTCAAGGGTTATTTAGTTACAAAGAGAAAAACTGGCAAACAGAATTGTCAGAATACCTCACTCAATCACTAGAAAATACAGTTGATTCAGACACTAGAAAAATTGCCCCTAGAGGTCTCTGCGTAGGCACTGCGTCACCTCCTCTTGGCACTATGTCACCTTCAAAACATTTATTTCATGGACCGAGATCAAAGCCTCATTCAACAAATTCGAATTTTACCTTCCATGTCAACAGTGAAGATTAAATTTTGGCATGGATCAAGCTTAAACTAGCTATTATTGTATAGGATCAAGTCAAATTTGTGCACTTCATTGTACCTAGTCGTTTTCCACCTGGAGATAGATCTAGAACTCCCGTTTTTTCTATATAAGGAAGTTTTTAGCTCCTCATTTGTAACTTGGATCTTCGGATTCAAAAGTAACCTCTTGGCTAAGGAAACTCTATGTACCATTTTATTTTTTGAGCAATAAAGCAAAAGTCTTTGGGGGTGAAAGCTATGGTGTTGCTCTTCAGTTTTTATGGTAAATTTTTTTGAATAATGTTCTTAATGATCTACTAATTTAAATTTAAACAATTCTTATTTCTTTAGCCAGTTGTGGATTAACTATTTGCACAGGTATCTTCCATTATTTATTGGGTTTAGATAAAAAAATTAATTCAATTGATCTAGCAAGTATCTCTAGATCTTGAGATTTATTTTGTTATCTAACCTCTATTGATCTGACAACTTGATCTTTAAGTATGTAGAAATCTCTCTAATATTCAGATCTTGGGCGTGAGGGGTAGTCTTTGGTTGGACCAACAAACTCCCAAGACATAGAAGTTGAAGAACCCATAGCTTGTGGGTCAAAGACTTATCTAACAATTATATTTTGCAAAGGTTTCTTGGCTTTGGCTTGTGATTATATTTATCTTCAATCTATTTTCTCAATATTATTGTGCTATATCGATAGATCAGCTAATATAGAGCTTGTATTTTCATAGATCTGTATATATTGTGAAAATTTACTAACCTTTGTATAGATTTAACCTTGTAATATAGTTTGTCTCGGTCGGATTGGGTTGAGGAGTCCAGGAGTAATTTTGGATAATTTTCTGAGCAACGTAAGTGGGGTTTCCAGCCATCCCATTGCAACAACTAGTGGAGATTCACTAGGACAGCACAAAGCATTACTGGGCAGAGTTTCTAGGTTTTTGTGGTTTCATCTGGGCTTTGCTCGACTTGCCAAAAAGGCAAGCCCAGGTGCATTTCTCTATATATTTGTACTCGTGCCCATTTCACAATAAAATGGCTAAGTTGTTTCCGTATTTTATATGGTTCCGAATGATTACTGCATTGTTTTAAATTTTCCATGGTGTAAATTTATTATTTTCTGCAATAGCACTGTTTTTTCTATTTTGGAACATTAAAAATCGATTAAAAAGAGCTTACAAACCGTGGACAAGTGGACACTTCATAATGGCATGCCCTTCCATAGTGGGCTTTGGCATGTGGTAATGTCTCCAAGCTCTAAAGGGGGTTAACCAAGTACCTTATTAGGTGGTTTCTACCTTTAGAGGGGATAGTATGTCCAAGGTACATCCCTCGAATTGTGGTGGCATGTGATAAAGAGGTGAATGGAATAGAGAATGAGAGGGGCAATCATGGGCCAAATATTGGGGTAGAGGGGTAGTTAGAAGAAGGGAAGCCCACACCTGGGTATATAATGTATAGGAGGGAGCAATCGTGGTACATGAGGTGCCTCGACCTTGATTTTTCCACCCTTCTTTATATACATTTTTCCTTTTATGATTTTTTCTTTGATTAATTACTTAGGGCTCAAAGGATAAGAGCATGATATAGAAGATATAGCAGTGGATACCCCTTTAAGATAGGGCGGTTCATTGCCCTCCAGGGGTTGGGACAATCATGGGTTCCTGAAAGATAATGGAGGCTCATCCAGGACCGATGGAACCAGGGTGATGGACATGGGTATGGGGTAGAGCTCATGCATTGGCTTTCAACCACGTGTTAAATATGTTTGTCTCGGTGATCTTTTGCATCGTGTGGTACATTTTCCTATTGAATGTGGCCATTTATGCTTTTACTTTTTCTTTTCAGTTGCTTCAACCTCTGGGGCATCGTTCCAAGCCTGACCCAAGGTGGGGGCAAGGGAAAGGGGAGGCTAGCCCTATGTGGACCCATTGGAGAAATGTGGACCCAGGTGGGAAATATGATGAATGGGGTTATAATATACGGAAAGGGAGTGATATATATGGATGAGGGAGCGGGACCACTCAAACAAAATCGAGGTTTCCCATGTGGTACCACCCTAAAACCCAATGGTCAGTAAAGGAGATCCCACGAGACTAATATCCAAGGGTAACATCCAAAAGAGTTCTAGGGGACAGAAGCACATACCTAGCCCATTCTTTTCGCCGAATCTCCTCATTAATCCATGCCCAGAAGAGTCCATGATAAGCAAACTCAATACTCAATTACCAAATGATAAGGCATACCTTTAGGTTCTGGACATCCACCTTCAAACATATGATCATGACAGATGGGTGATGGACCACATGGTTGGCTCAAGTAGCGGAGAAATGGCACAACAAGCTAGTTTTTGGCTGCAAGGGGTTGCAAGCCGTCGGTTGAGGAGCATTTTTGAGAAAAAAATTCTCCCAGGGATATCACCCACAAAGTGGTGGGTAACAATCATCTAGGTCCATAAGCTCAATTTTTGTTAAAAATTTTATTTTTCCCTTGATAAAGGAACTTGAAAATTTGACTTCTTTTGGACCCACGAATTTTCTTCAACTAACTAAACCCAAAAAAATTAATTTTTTTCAAAAAATAATTCTTTTCTTGCCCCAAAGAATTTCTTGTGGTTTTTCTACCTTGGAATTGGGTTTGTCAATTTGATTCTTCCTTGGAATGACCACCTTCTCCAAAATTTGTTTTTCCATATGGAGAGAATTTTATTTTCTCTCTACTTAATTTTTTTACCATTTTCTGCCTAAATTTTTGTCGTTTTTTGCTAGAAAACCAAAAATAAAAATAATTCGAGGGGATAGACGTAATTTCAACCCTCAAAGGGTGTCTAGACACTAAGTTGAGGTGTGGAGGTTCTAACTATGAGTATTCTACCCCCTTCAACTTTTACAATCACTTGATTTTACAATTTACATCCAAATTATTAAATTTTCTAACCAGCAAGAAATTTAATAATTAAAAATAGACAACCAAATTCTGCGAGACCCAAGACATGATCTAGTATGGTGAAAATACATAGACTCAATACACTAAGACTTACTTAAGACATCACAACTGAATCCCACCCTAGCTTTGGAGGTATATCTGGGAGAAAAACTCTACCGATAATTTGTGTTTACAAACACACACAATTCAAGGAGGTTAAAAAACTCCCTAGGATGAAACTCGTTAGCAAAAATTCTAAGTTTACCTAGGTGTTTTACATGGCTTTATAGACATACTAGAATCATTTTTACAATGGCCCACCGGGCTGCAGAATTCAGAGTTACAACTTTGATAAATTGATCAATGATGATGAATTTTGGATATCTGAATGCTCGAACATGATGAAATTCCTTTGAAAAAATGTGTACTGTTATAGGGTAGTTGACATGGAGTGGTCAACAGTGCCCCAAACATAAAACTGGGGTCCACACAATGATTTGCATGGAGATCTAGGGGCCAACCCCTAGAGCATGGTTTTTGGTGCCCTCTTCACTCAATTTGGCACTAGAGAAACAAAATGCATGCCTCCAAAAGGTGTTAAATCTAGATAACCATGGTATGTTCTATGCTTAATGCAGTTTTACTTCAATTTTTCTTATAGGCCCGATACAATTTAGCAATCACATAAACATGAAAGTAAAATGCTGATAGAACATAATAATAGATCAACAGAAGACAAGCCAATAATAGATCAGAATTTACAATTCTTCTTGACCAGCAAAAATAGAGGGTGATGTGCGTTATGGTAGTCAATAGGATGCACCAACCAGCAAAGTCTTCCTCAACATCAAATCAACCAATCCTTCAAGTCTCACACACACCCC
Organism: Pinus albicaulis; assembly: GCA_034641835.2. Taxonomy (NCBI): domain Eukaryota; kingdom Viridiplantae; phylum Streptophyta; class Pinopsida; order Pinales; family Pinaceae; genus Pinus; species Pinus albicaulis. Next base: position 1,068,124,935 of record CM076580.1, read on the forward strand.
TCAAAGACAGCTCCAAAAAAGTCAACGCTAGTCAACACTGCGGTTTAGGGTTGCGGTCAAAGTCCTCCCTTTTCCTCAATCTTTGTGCCCTCTAATGCGGCCTCAAGAGATCGGAATTTATGCACTTGAAGGAGGTCAAAAATCCAAGTTTTGACCCATGGTCAACTCTAGTCAACACACCAACAAAAGAACCCTAAAACAGGTCGCACTTTTTCAGCACCAGATCCGCATGTGTGAGAGAGAGAGGCCTCCAAAGGTTGATCGAACCAATCAGATCACAAGAGAGAATGTGTGAAGAGTTGATGATCGAATGATCTTCAAGTCCCTCCAATTTATATCCATCAGTGAAGGTGTGTGACACATCTATTGGGCTTGCAAGCCTACATTACAAATCTGCCTGACCTTGCACATGTGTGGAAAATAAAATCAAAATATATGTTCTGCTCATCCAAACAAGATGATCTTTAGATCAATCTTGCACCTCTCCAAAAGAGGAATCCAACAAAAATATAATCATCATCATATGAGCAGTGCAACATGGAGTTTGGACCTAGTTGCCCAAAATTAACACTCCCTCTCAATTAGGGAGAACTCCATCTGTCCACCTATTCCATCCAGTGATCAGTACCATTGTGTACTATCATATATCATCCTGCAATCCTGCATCATCCTGCCGTAACTTTCTTTACTAGCTCTTCTTCGCAAATAGAACAAAAAGATGAGTCACAAAGACATCACACTCAACTGACCCGAAGTTAGCTTAGAGGTTAAAACCTCTCTTGAACTCAAAAGAGTCTCATACTAACCCGAAGTTAGTTTACTGACCCGAAGTCAGTTTAGAGGTAAGAACCTCATCAGACTAGATCCCAGATCAAGGTGTTGGACACGTGCCATCTCTATCCACATTTCCCACCTCATTGGCCAAATGAGAGGTACTTCCCATGAATCTGAAACTCCATGGGTAGGGTGTGTGCGGGGCATAGATCAAAGCGAGGTGAACCATCTCAATATCATAACGGTGGGGCAGAAGCACAACAAGGTTCGGCAAGGCTAGCCCCGTGTGTGCTTATAGCTCCAAGAAGCTATCCCCAAGCCCGCTGGAGCTCCCAGAGCTCATTGTCCAACTCAAGCAGGACCCTCAGAATAGGGTCTATCCTCGATTCCAAGCTTCTCACTTAAGGTTAAGAATTTGACCTTCACCAGGGGCTTCGTGAGAATATCTGCGACCTGCTCATCAGTCTCAATGTGATTGAGCCTTACGGCACCTCATTGTACCATATCCTGGATAAAGTGGTACCTAATATCAATATTCTTGGATCGATCGTGGAACACGGGATTCTCATAAAGACGAATCCCACTCTAGTTATCACAAAGGATAACAGTGGTATCTAGCACATGTCCAAACAGCTCACTGAAGAGCTTTCCCAACCAAACAGCTTCACAACAGGCCATACTAGCTGCAATGTATTCGGCCTCAGCGATGCTCAAAGCCAACAACTTTTGCTTCCTGCTCATCCAAGATATCGAAAAAGAACCCAAGGTGAAGCAACATCCAAATGTGCTCTTGCGATCCACCACACTGCCAGCCCAATCAGCATCAGAATATTCATGGAGTCTCAAACTCTTGGCGGTGTATCTCAGCCCATGGTTGATTGTGCCCCAAAGATATCTCAATAGATTCTTGGCACCAATCCAGTGAATGTGATGAGGCTCAACCATATGTTGACTCAAAGTGTTCACTGCAAAACATACGTCGGGACGGGAGTTCACTAAGAACATCAAGGCCCCCACAAGTTGTCGATACTCAATGGGATTTCCCAACTCGAGCCCAGCAGCGCTTCCACACAACTTCTTAAAGTTGAGTTCCATTGGTGTCGACACGGACTTACAGTCCACCATACCAAATCTCTCCAGTAGCTTCACAACATATTTTCCTTGAGGTAGGAAAATCTCGCCTGGCCTTTGCCAGACCTCCAAGCCTAGGAAGTAATGCATCAGTCCTAGGTCTTTCATCTCAAACTCGAAAGCTAGCTCCCTCTTACATTAATGAATGAGAGATTCAGCACATGTTAGGAAGAGATCATCCACATAGAGAACCAGAATGAGAGGCCTCTCTTTATCAACCTTAAAATAAAGGTTTGGATTAGCATTACTTCGAGTGAAGCCCAGCTTTATCAAGTAGTTATCCATCCTCTCATACCAAGCCCTGGGAACTTGCTTCAACCCATAAAGGGCTTTCTTCAACTTGCATACATAGGTGTCTCTATCTTGGACTTCGAACCCCAGAGGTTGCTCCACATAAACCTCTTCCTTTATTGAACCATGCAAAAAGGCAGTCTTCACATCCATTTGATGGAGACTACATCCCTGCGTTGCAGCAAGGGCAATGATAGATCAGATAGTGGTATAGCGGGCGACAGGTGCAAATATATCATCATAATCTATGCCTTCTTTTTGAGAGAAGCCCTGGGCAAAAAATCTTGCCTTGTACTTTTCAGCACTTCCATCGGCTCCATGCTTCATCTTGAATAGCCACTTCGAGGTGACAACAGATTTGTCCTCCGGTCTCTAGACCACTTCCCAGACATCATTCTTCATAATGGACTCATATTCTTCGTGCATAGCATCCTTCCAAACTTGATGCTTTATGACTTCTTCAAATGGTCCAGGCTCAGATTGTACAATTGTACTCATGGTTGCTAGATACCCTTGGTATCTATTCGGCTTCTTGCTTTCACGGAATGTCCCCCTTGGGGCAATATGTCTCTCGTCATCTTTGAGAGTGTCCCTGAGCCATGAGGGTCTCTTCTTATTTGAATGGGGTGGATCAATAGGATCCATAGGTCCTTCAACATCGGGCATCGGTTCATCCATCGATTCTTCCTACCTTCCAACTTCTTCTTCTTTGTCTTCCTTTAATCTAGGAAGATTTCTTACTTTCTTGAGGCCAGCATCTTCATCGAAGGTGACATTGTAGCACATCTCCACTTCTCTTTGACCAGGCACATAGATTCTATATGCCTTCGAAGTTTCACTGTAGCCCACAAACATTCCCTTCTTTCCAGAAGCATCCAGCTTGCCTCTCTTTTCTTTTGGCACATGAAAATAAACAAGACTACCAAAAACTCTAAAACGAGAAACATCAAGTTTCTTACTAGAGAACACTTCGTCGAGAGTCTTGGAGTATAAAGCAGAATGCGGGCATCTATTTTGAACATACATAGCAGTGTTCGCAGCTTCTCCCCATAGAAACTTCGAAAGACCTTCGTCATATAGCATGGCATGGGCAGCGTCCACAATGGTCCTATTCTTTCTTTCAGCAACACCATTTTGCTCAGGAGTATACACAATTGTGGTCTCCCTCTTAATGTCAGCTTCTCTGCAAAAGTCATTGAACTCATTTGACTCATACTCGGTCCCATTGTCAGTCCTCAAAATTTTTATTTTCTTCCTGGTTTGATTTTCCACCAAGGCCTTGAAGGTACAAAACCATTTGAAAGCTTTTTCCTTCCTTTTCAAGAAATATATCCAGGTCTTGCGAGAGAAGTCATCTATAAAATTCATTTAATAGGAACATCCTCCCAAGGATGTTACAGGCAGCATACCAAATAAATCAGAATATATCAATTGCAAGATATCATATGTCTTTGTGACACTTGAGGGGAATCGCCCCCTTGTATGCTTCCCTTCGGCACAACCTTGACATATACCTTCATGATCATCTTTAAACTCAAGCATCACTGTCACCACCTTCCTTGCTTTGGGAAGGGCTTTGTAATGAAGATGTTCAAACCTCCACTGCCATAGCTCAACTTGAAGAGTTGTATCACATGACATAGCCCCCAATGGACTTCTCCAACCTAGTAGAGTGTATCAACTCTAAAACCAATAGTAAGAGCTTCTTTAAAATTCTTCTTCCAGATGTGTACCTTTCCATCAATGAATGCCACCTTGAATCCTTTGTCTTCCATTGCCGAAATAAACACAAGGTTCTTCTTCAAATCAGGTACGTACAACACATTTTGTAAGCAAAGGACTTGACCTTGAGATAGACGAAGGGTCACAGTCCCTGTCCCTTTCATGGGATAGGTGGCATTATCTCCAAGGATAATTTCTAGATTAGTATCCTTCTCAATCAAATCAGAGAGGGCTTCTTTATAACTAGTGAGGTGCCTTGAAGCACCACTATCAATCAACCAGACATCCACGGTGTCGAGAGGAGATGCAACAAAGAGGGCAGATATAAGAATATATTCATTTTTCTTATTATCAACAACATTAGATTCATCGAACCTGGAATTTCTTGACCTCTTGAAAGTTTGCCCATTTCCACTACAACCAAAGGGAACCTTCCTCTTTCCTTTGAACCTGTTGTTCCTTTGATTGCCATTCCCCCTGAAGTTGTTGTTATCATCATCCCTGGGAGAGTCCCTTCTATTGGGGCACCTCTTGCATAGTGACCAAACTTGTTACAAGTGTAACATCTTCCTTTCCTTCCTTTGGGCCCGCTCTTCCATGGTTTTGATTTATCAGACCACCATTGTTCCTCTTCTTTGCATGAGCGGCAAAGGCATTAGGGTCACCTCCATTTCCATTAGAGGGATGATCTCTCTCCATCATTCTTGTCTCCTCTTGAGTGTATCTCGTCAATATTTCATCAAAATCAGGAATCACATCATTATTAAATACAGTGGTATTGAATACATACCAATCACGGGGGAGACCTCCAAGCGCAATGAGAACCATCTCTCAAACAGCGATTTCTTCTCCAATAGCTAAAAGATTATTCATGATTTCAGTGAGCCTCATAAAGTAGGATTGAATGGATTCTTCTTTGCCCTTCTTGATATTCTTCAATTGATTCTTGAAGAAAAGCACTTGATTAGCATTGCTAGCCCTGAACATGCTAACCAACTTATCATACATCTCTTTAGATGTGCCCAGCTCGGAGATGTAAGCAACCAAGTGCTTATGAATTGAATCCCTGATAATCATCTTTGCTTTGATTTCCCCTTTTCTATAATTTGTCTCTGTGGCAATAGGTGCATTTGATGGAGGCTCATGAATCTTCCCCTGCACATAATCCATGACATCTTGAACTTCTAATGCCAAATCCAAGGACATCTTCCATGCATGATAATCAAACTTGTCAATCAACTTATCATCAGATTTGAAACCCTTATAGGTTGAGGAGGCCATTGGTCCTTGATAGGATTTCTTCTTCGGTGATTGCTTTTCACACTAGCTTAGGCTCTGTCTTCACCTTAACTCTGATACCATGTTAAATTTAGATAGCCATGGTATGTTATATGTGTAATGCAGTTTTACTTCAATCTTTCTTATAGGCCCGATATAATTTAGCAATCACATAAACATGAAAGTAAAATGTTGATAAAACATAATAATAGATCAACAAAAGACAAGCCAATAATAGATTAGAATTTACAATTCTTCTTGACCAGCAAAGATAGAGAGTGATGTTCGTTATGGCAGTCAACAGGATGCACCAGCCAGCAAAGTCTTCCTCAACATCAGATCAACCAATCCTGCAAGTGTCACACACACCCCTCAAAGACAGCTCCAAAAAATTCAACGTTGGTCAACAGAAAATGTCAATGCAGAAAAGTCAACATTGCGGTTTAGGGTTGTGGTCAAAGTCCTCCCTTTTCCTCAACCTTTGTGCCCTCTAATGCGGCCTCAAGAGATCAGAATTTCTGCACTTGAAGGAGGTCAAAAATCCAAGTTTTGATCCACTGTCAACGCTGGTCAACACACTAGCAAAAGAGCCCTAAAACAATCCGCACTTCTTCAGCATCAGATCCGCACGTGTGAGAGAGAGAGGCCTCCAAAGGCTAATCGAACCAATCAGATCACAAGAGAGAATGTGTGATGAGTTGACGATCAAATGATCTTCAAGTCTCTCCAATTTATATCCATCAGTGAGGGTGTGTGACACATCTATTGGGCTTGCAAGCCTACATTACAAATCTGCCCGACCTTGCACATATGTGGAAAATAAAATCAAAATATATGTTTTTCTCATCCAAACAAGATGATCTTTAGATCAATCTTGCACCTCTCCGAAAGAGGAATCCAACAAAAATATAATCATCATCATGTGAGCAGTGCAACATGGAGTTTGGACCTAGTTGCCCAAAATTAACAAAAGGCCTACGCATGCATGACGTCAACATTTCGGCCATCTGGTGGGTGATTTATTATGATTTGAAATTGGCTATAAGGTTGGCTTCTGACCTTAGTTTTTGCCCATCATTTTATTGTTTGAGGGGCTATTAGGCTAAAATTAGAAATCATTGGACAAGTGTATATGAGAGAGATCATTTTATCTCTCATCATCATCACAATTGGAAAATTCGAACCTCTTGAAGGAACTCGCACTTGTTTCTTTTTGGCTATTGGAGTATCTTCGATACATTTTGATGTTTGGAAGCTATTTTGGATCATCTTTGGAGCTATTTCTTTGGTGAAAAGATGGATATACTACATGTTATCTTGTAAGTGCCTATTGTTGAAGATTATCATTTTGAATTTGTCCAATGTATGGAATTGTTGCTTATAGATTATGCGTGTTTATGACCTAATTTGTTAAAAATAATTTTGAAAGCTATCTCGCTGAGAATTGCATATGTTACTCATTGCATAACATGTAATGAATGTTCCGAGTGGAGGAATTCTTATAACTCTCCATCAAATTCCATTTTCCTAAGAAGTGTGTAATTGTTGGAAATTGATACCTATGGCACCAATTTTTGGTCTCCTTAGAAACAAATTTAGCTTATCTAGCACATCCTTGACTCTATATGCCCAAAGGACTAGGCACTTGTCCAATTCCTTGGTGATCATTCTCATTTTTCATTCATAAATTCTTCTCTTGAAATTTCGGCCCTTTTAAAGGCTAGGACAACAAACAAGGGCTTAGAGCGAAATTTTAGGGGAGAGGTTTTGTGGAGACTTGAGAGCCTAAACATCAAGTGGAGGGTCTTGGCTACTTGACCTACAAATTTGGTAGGCATCCAGTTAAGTTTTTACCATAAAATCTTTTTCCCTAGGTGTTGCCCCAAGAGGGAAACCCTAGTTTGTTCCTCCTCAACTTGAGGGCTTCCTTGAAGGTTATATGTGCTTAGTACTTTTTGAAGTATATCTTAAGAAGCATTTTCTCCCCATTGCCTTGACCTTGGGAATTCCTATATTCAAGAAAAATCAACAAACCCTAGGTCTTGTGCATTCCCTTACTAGATTTCTTATAGAAAGCATATTGCTTCTTAGTGAAGCCTTATACTTGAAATTTGAGTCTTTCTTAAGAGATTCTACCCTATCACCTTACACCTCACCTATAGAATATCTTTCATAGGTGATCCTATCCTACTGAGACTCCTCCCATCGGTGAAAATCTGTAAAGAGCAGGGGGGCTTGGCTATGATGACAGTGGGCCACTGCCCCATTGTTAGCATTTAGTCTAGCTTTTTGTCTTGTAAGGTTTCCCTCTCCAAGACCTGCTAGATTTTGTGGTAACAGTGGCGACAGCTGGAACGTACAATGAAGGCAGCTGCTAGATTGTACAATGGAAGTTGAATTATACAGTGACAATGGCTGAATGATATGGCGACGGCTGTTGTTGGATTGTATGATGGCAATTGTGGCTGGACTGCACAGTTGCTGCAGTCACTGTATCATATGGCAACAGCGGATTGGAAGGTGTATAGTGATGTGTTTCCTTTGGGTCCTGATCACCACTCAGCTCCAATACTAATCGAGGGTAAAAGCCCACAATTTTTTACACAATTATAAGGTGAATGAATGATGTGGGTACCTTAGTATGCTTTCATTAAAGGTCATGTCTCTTTATTAACATATTAATTTATCTTTTATTATTGTATTGATATTTCTATTATTTATATTTATTTAGTTGCCTAGTTTTTATGTATGTAACAAAATTTCAAAAAGACTCTTGGTGCTGACTCATTAACTCTAAAAAATGCAGGTAGTTCTGGCCTGCATATGAGAAATAAAGCCATCTCACGGTAGCTCAAACCAGTTTTGGAAGAAGACCAGTGAATTAATCTCAGTACATGGCAGTTAAGAAAGAGTTACCCGTTGAATCAAAATTTCAGAAGACAGAAGTGCTTAAAACTTAAAAGGGAGTGGAAAACGTAAGTAGAAGTGTTTAACCTACAGTTAAATTCTCAAAAGCTTGTTTGAAGCGCTGGAGAAGCAGCTGCATCTCATTCTCTTCACCTCCATAGAAAGCAATTGACTCTGCATTTTCTCGGATGCGCACTAGCCCATAACGAAAATCTGCCTCCTTTTTTTCTTGCATGAAGTTTAGGTTTACAAGTCCCTGCAGCACACAAACAAATACACATGAGCACACCTAAGTCATAAATATTTAGACTCGAGAAAGGAAGCTACAGGAAAACTCCCAAAGTACTTGTCAAACACGTCGGAATTGATTGCTATATGAATTCATCAATTTATAACTTTATGTTTAATTCCACAACTTATATTCCCATGGCAAGTTTACCTTTCCTACAAGGACACTGATGGCTGTTCCCCCGAGTGAATAAACAATGAGCACCACAAACAGAGGTGGATAAATTCCAAACAGTATGTTGCTGAATGATATCAAGTCTACTGCTGCAGTAAACAATGTTAATGCAAATGAAAGGGAAGTCCCAGTGAAAGAACTGAGGTCATCAACAATCCTCTGATCTGGGTTATCTATGATTGATTGTGATTGGATCTTATAGAAAGTTTGGTTCTCAAAATAGCGGCCCAAATAGTATCTTGTCATCCATGCCCGCCATCTCAGTGCAAGTGTTTCCCTTCCATAATCTCTCAGTACAAAGACCTGCATCAAAGCTATATCATTTTGTTCAGAGTCTCAGACCCAATTCCCTAATACTTTAGTAGGTAAATGGAGAAATAAGTAAACAAATTTTCCACTTATCATTTCTGATCCAGAATCCAAGGAAACACATACGTATTGTTTGCAATCATATTCCATAAATGTAGCAAATAGTGCATATAATTAAAACCATACCAAATATTATGGATATCAAAGTCAAACAGAGACGTCTATTTCCTCGTAATCCAACCAAAAAAAAATAACCCTCTATATACATAACTTGTTGTTATGGCCCCAATTAGGAGAGCTACTGTGAAGATAGAATTGGTATTAGACATTTTTAATGTGTTAAAAGATACCTATGATTCCAAAAAGAGCCATTTTTTTTAAATGCTGCATTTATTAAAGATCAAATCAGTACATCAGAGAACAGAAAATTTACATCACACAAACAATAATGTGTTAAAAGATACCTATGATTCCAAAAAGAGCCATTTTTTTAAATGCTGCATTTATTAAAGATCAAATCAGTACATCAGAGAACAGAAAATTTACATCACACAAACAATAAAGCTTCAATATTTTTGCAGAAGAAATTCAGAAGATGATGCAGCTAGAAGGCCTATGAAAAGGACCTGTTACCGCAAAATCTAGAACCCTAGTAGTAGGCCATCCATGGTCACCTCAATAAGAAATTCCCCTACTGTTTTGAGGGCAAATGTTATCCCCACAAGGGAGGCTTCCCCGGCAGGTTCTAGATTACTTAGGATAAATGTCCTCCAAGGATTACTTAGGATAAATGCCCTCTAAGGACACTGCTATACGAACACCTCAGAATAATCTTCAATAAAGTATGGCTCTAGGTGAAATGATGTAGTGAGGTTAACAAACTAATGGCTCAAGATACGCTTTGTAGAATGTTCAAACAGATTCCCAAACACAGACTACTACTTAATGATTTAAAAAAGTATAAAGTGATGGAGCATGAGGGACCAGTGCCTTGACTTATCAATGAATTTCTAGGCATATGGAGTCAGAGGAGAAGCGGGTCAATAAAAAACCATGGAACCTATTAAAAAATCAGAAAGGCAGAAAAATTTTCTTGTTCTTGATAATTTACTTGTGAGTCCCTGTATTCTTATTAGTTTTCTTATTATCTCCATTTCACTTAGTTCATCAAGCAATTACCAAAATAATAGCACATAGATCAAGGACACCAAATATAGGCGTACAGCCAGGGCAAAACTCCACTCTAGAGGAAAACCCAGTCAGTAATTCTTTCTTCAATAGTTATCCAAAGATAATCCAAGACTCTAGACCTTGACACAAACTTCCTCCACACCAAGTCAGCCTTCTTCTTCTCTTGCAGATGATCCTATTTTCGAACTGGAAGGAGCAGCAGCATTATGCACTGTTGACCACTAGAGTGGCACTTGATGATAATGAGAAGACTCCATGCCCAAGGATGAACCAGAGGACACATGTACCATCAGATATCATCATATATCATCAGTTCAACAAAGTTTTTAAACTCTACTTCTACTTCTCATCATCTTTCTCTTGTACCTGGATTCCATGCCCTACGGGGAATTGTAATAAGTGGTGCTAGTAATGATGAGTTTTGAGTCAATATTGAGTCTGTAACAGGCCTAAATAGCCTGGGACCTTGCCAACAAGTGAGTATTACTCTGGGAGGTTTTTCTTACTTCGTTAATTATCATCTCTCTCCCAGGAGTTAATAATTAATTCAGTTTTTTCCTCCAATTTTACCCCAAAGCCGGAGTACGGCTTGATGGTGAAGCCTTGGGTGAGTCCTGGTGTCTAGAGTCAAATGTATATTAACATACTAGATCACATAAAAAAAATCGTGGAATTTGGTTAGGTTTAGGTAGTGATTTTTTAATTTTTTATATTTCCCACCAGTCGAAAATTGCAATAAAAATTGTAATTGAATTGTAATAATTGTTGCCTAGAGAAGTTGTATGAGGTATGAGTAATCAAAATTACACCTCTCACTCTCAACTTTCTACTATCACACACTTTGAAGGGTTAAAAATGTGTTTCGAACCCTCAAAACCCACTTTTCCTAAGTTTAGTGGGAAATCTAGCAATTAATTAAGCCAGAAATTAAATAAATGGAGAAAAATAAATATCCACACATGTTAAACGAGGTGGAAATGAAGTGGAAAATTATGGAAGAGTTAAAGTGAAGTCCTAAAGTGATGTGGACTCCTAAAATCAAGGAAAAGACATGTGCTCAAATAAAATTGAATTTCCGGCATTAAATGAGAGTTGCTTACTTGGAAATTTGAATTTGTAAAGTTAGTGTATATTTGGGAGGATTTGGAAGAATATTTAGTGGAGATTTTTGTCGAAAATTTTCCCCACATGGGTTACCACCCATATACACTTGTCATTCCATCATAAAATTTGAATTTGGCATATAAAGGAAGAAGAAAATGATGTCCACTTGCTAGAATCAAATTTTTACACTTGGCAATGGAGCTCCACATATCAAATTCGAATTTGCCTTGTGATCTCCTCCCTCTCACCACTTGGCATATAGTTCTTCATTGGGATTTGCTCTCAACTTTCTATATAATGGAGCCATGGGCTCTCATATTGTATCATTTTATGAGCTATAATGCTATTGGGCTTGAAGAAACTCTGTCATTTTTGTATATCAATAAAATCAAGACTTTGGGCGTATTTAGCAAATGTTCTCTTGGCATTATGAGGAGATTTCTTTCCATACTATTGCAATTATATTTGAAATCGTTTATGTGTTTGATCAATATTAGTTTATATTTTTCATCTTGCTTGGATTGATGCGTGCAAGCTTTCTTGCATGCATCATTGATTTAGAATATTATGCTAGGAATTAGCTTGCCAAGTCATTTTCGGAGGAATGTTTGATTTATCTATTTCATTATGATGCTCTAATCCTTTTGCAAACTGATATTTGTTTAACAGTGTAGGGAAGATCTATTTGTATTGTGTGCAGGAAATCCATCCAGGCATGGGAGAAGTCTCAAATAGATCAACTCACTCCTAGATTCAAAGCAACCCAAAACTCAGTTACTTTCAACCCCAAGTTTTACATCAAAGGAAGACAAAGAGGGAGTTTCTCGTTCTCTAGCTACTTGATCATCTATTTCCACTTTTAAAATCTAAAATTTTCCAATTGTAGAGCGTCTTAAAGTCATATTTGCTACTTCAATAGTGTTTCTTTAAACTACGCAAGAATGGGGTTTTCTTGGGCTAGTGCCTTTGTACATTAATTTGTATTTTATATCCTCTTTATTTCAGCCTAACGTTTGATTTTCTTTCGCAGCCTGCAAGTTTGAGCATGAAAAGCGAGGAGCCTAAGGAAAAGACGGCAAGAGACAATTGATCATCCTTGCATGCAAAGGCTTCCATTACTTCAAAATATGATTTTAGGGAGGCCGTACGCACCTTTGGGACAGCAGCAAACTTGATCTTTGTCGTGGGCCTTGGAGCCTTGAAAAATTCATATTAAAGGTTTTCTCCATAAGTTGTGTTGTCAATTTTTGAGGAATAGATTAAGTCTTTTTCCAAGCTCTTTATTCGTAGAAAGACCTCTTTTTGGGAAGCCTTCTTACTGGCTATTTTCCTCACTTGTAATCATTAATAAAACAACTTGTGTTGCTTGAGGGAGCTTGGGATATTTTTCTCATGGTATCCCCCTTCCTTGGTTGAAGAGGAAGGAATTTCTTGGGTGAATTTATCCATTTTCTAATTTTCGCTTTACGCATGCTAATGAAATAACAACTAATGCACTCTACATCCATCTAACTAAATTTCGATTAAATTAAACTTACATGCATGAGCCCCAATGCTACAAACTTGAGCAAAATCTCTTGGGATAGGATTGAAGGATTTACAAAGGTGACACAAAAAGATCCTATTTCCTATGTGTCGAAATATCCTAACATCCCCCCTTAAAAACAAATTGGGATAGGATTGAAGGATTTACAAAAGTGACACAATAGGAGAAGGAAGGAGGCATTAGAGCCTATCCCCCCTTAATGACAACTTTCCTGAACTCCAAGCATGGATCAAAGTTTGGTAAACTTTGCTTCTGTGAGAGCCTTCGTAAAGATATCGGCTACTTGATCATTGGTTGGACAATACTGCACTTCAAGAACACGATCATGAATGAGCTTTCTGATGAAGTGTATGTGGAGTTCAATGTGTTTCATACGCTGATGCTAAATTGGATCTTTACATAGATGAATGGCACTCTGATTATCACACCAAAGTGTAGTTGGATGTTGTTGATGAAGACCAAATTCAGACAGGATCTGACGAAGCGACATGGCTTCCTTGCTGGCTTCAACTGCACCACGATACTCTGCTTCTGCTGAAGAAAGGGAGATGGCACTTTGTTTCTTACAATGCCAAGTAATAGGTCCTGAACCAAGAGTGAATACATATCCTACAGTGGACTTCCGATCATCAAGGTCACCAGTCCAATTAGAATCAGTGAAACCAATCAACAAGGGAGATGCTCCTGCACTGTAATGAATCCTGAACTGAACTATACCTCGAATATATCGAAGTATTCTTTTAGCTGCTTTCCTATGACTTTCATGAGGTTGGTGTATAAACCGAGCGACAAGACCAGCGGCAAAGGAAAAGTCAGGACGGGTATGGGTTAGATACAAAAGTTTACCAACAAGTTGACGGTATAAAGTAACATCAACTTCAGGGGTAGTACAGTTGACTGAAAGCTTGACTCCAGACTGAAATGGAGAAGGGGCAGGCTTACAGTCTTCCATCTGAAAGTGGTGTAGAAGATCACATGCATACTTGGACTAAGAGAGGATAATGCCTTCCTTGGATTGCAAGACTTGAAGACCAAGGAAATAATGCAAGTGTCCTAAGTCTGTCATTTCAAAATTCTTTTTGAGGCTAGACTTCACATGGTTTATATGGTTTGGATCACTACCAGTAAGGATAAGATCCTCAACATAAAGAACGAGGATGGTGAAGGAATTACCCACTTTCTTGGTGTAGACAGTGTTGTCAGAATGACACCTAGAAAAGCCATTATCTAAGAGAAATCTATCCATTTTGCATACCAAGCCCAAGGAACTTGTTTGAGACCATAGAGAGACTTCCTAAGGCGACAAACAAGGCTAGAGTCTTTTTGGATAAAGCCAGGGGGTTGTTCCATGTAGATTTCTTCATGCAAATCTCCATGTAAGAAGGCGGATTGAACATCCATCTGATGGACTTCCCATTTAAAGGAGGCAGCAAGGGAAAGAACAAGGCAGATAGAATTCATTTTGGCAACAGGGGAGAAGGTTTCAGTATAGTCAATGCCTTCAACTTGTGAAAAACCTTTAGCGACAAGACAAGCTTTTTGTCTATCCACTTTTCCATCTATCCCAACTTTGTTTTGTAAACCCATCTGCATCTGACAAGTTTTCTTCCTTTTGGAAGAGGAACAAGATCCCAAGTATTGTTTGCCAATAAGGAATGATACTCTTCATTCATAGCTTCATCCCAATCTGGATGACTGGAGGCTTCTTCAAAGGTTTCTGGATCAAGTTTTTCTGGAACTTGAGCTAATAAGAAAGAAGCTCTTTCGAACTGAGAACGTGTACGTCATCAATCGGCAGGGTCACCTGCAAGAGAACCTGCTGCATCCCGAGTAAAGCGGACCCATCTTGGAAGCGATGGAGTATAAGGAACAATTTCACGAGCTGGAGGAGGATTGTCATCCTCGCTGTCATCATCTGAACTAGAAGGAATGCTATTAAAAATAGAAGAGAGAGAGAGAGGTGGCACATATGCCGAATCAGGCTTGTAGGCCGATATATTTTAATCAAACTTTACATCTCTTCTAATGATTATATTTTTGGATTTTGGTTGAAGAAGTCTATATCCTTTGACATCTTCAAAATATCCAACAAAAATACATTTTTCACTCTTAGGTTCTAAGGCTTTATGTTTCGCATCTGGAATATGGGCCCAAGCATCACTTCCAAAAACACGAAAGTGACTTACATCTGGTTTGATTGAGCTCCAAGCTTCTTCTGGAGTTATATTCTTTAAAACATTAGTAGGAGTGCGATTTACTATGTAATTTGCACAGTTAATGGCTTCTGCCCAAAAAGTGAGACCAAGTCCTTTAGATTGAAGCATACAATTAGCCATTTCTTTTAAGGTGCAATTCTTCCTTTCAGCTACACCATTTTGTTGTGGAGTATATGGAACGGTATGTTGCAATTGAATGCCATGCTCAGTGCAGAAGTTGATAAATTTGTTGTTAACATATTCTCCGCCATTGTCTGATCTTAACTTAAGAATTTGATGTCCAGATTGTTTCTCAACAAAGGCCTTAAAAGCCAAGAACATGTTAAAAACTTCACTCTTGAGTTTTAAGAAATATACCCAAGTGCGTCTGGAAAAATCATCAATGAAAGTTAAGAAGTACTTGCAACCAAAGAAAGAAACAACAGGAAGTGGACCACATAAATCACTGTGCACAAGCTGCAAAGGGGCTGAAGCGTGCCAAGAGGCACGTTTGTCAAAACTATCCCGATGATGTTTTTCGAGTACACATCCGGAGCAAACACCATCTCGGCAAGATACCATAGGAAGGCCCGTCACCATATTTTCCTTACATAGAGTTTGAAGAGAGCGATAATTTAAGTGACCAAATCGCTCATGCCAAAGTTTGCTCACATCATCATTATGAGCAACAAAAACAGAGGGAAGAGATGATGACCCAAAGTTGTCAAACTTATACAACCTTGTGGAATCATCAACAATGCCAGTAGCTAAAATATGTTTCCAGGATGATCTCAAGTCCTTAGTTACAGCATCATGAGGTGAGTGCATTATTTTCCCTTCACCTGAATGAGTTATCTGATAAAAAGAGAGAAGGTTGCATGACAAGGTAGGAACACATAGTACATCATTAAACTGACCATTATCAAGATGAATGGTTCCAGATCCTACAACACTAAGAGATCTATCATCGCCAACATAAATATTTTTGGTGTTACAATCATTTAAAGAAGAAAACATGGCTTTATTTTTGGCCATGTGATAAGAAACTCCCGAATCAATGAGCCACTCATGAGAATGAGAAGACGAAGATACATTTAATGCATAACCAGATCTTGATGCTTGACAACCACAAGCAGAAAGTGCCATTCCTAAAGATGAAGGTGAAGAGTGCTCCAAATTGATGTTGTGCTTCTTCATTGCTGCTCCTAAGGCTTCCATCTTCTTAAAACATTTGGACTCTATATACAAGTCTGCAGGTGTAAGTTACAACAGCAATACATCTCCTTCCTTTGTTTTTCTTCTTTATCATTTGGAGACTGATTTGATTTTTTCGGTTTGCGGTACAAAATTGCTTGGGACCCTTGTTGGGTGGGACTCACCTTTTGGAATCTTGCTTTTTGGGATTCTTTTGATGTGGTTGTTGCCCAGAACAAAGCTTTCTTAAACATTTCAGGCCAATGGGCCAAGGTGTAAGAGTTTTTCTTGTTCTCTTATCAAAGAATCACAAGAATCAAAGAAGTTCTTGTAGTTCTTGTAAGTGGTTCCAAAAGAATCAGTGGCTTCTCTAGTGGATGGAAATGAAACGAAAATGCAAAGTATAGTGGGCCAAGCAACAAGAATGCAATGGATAGGCTACCATCTTCCTTTTTGACCTTACACCCTTCTAAAAGAAGTCTAAGGGTCTTGAATTTGGACAAAAAGTCTTTAATAGAGGAGAAATTATTAGGGTCCAAAGTAAGCAACTCATTTTCAAGCTGGTGGGCCCTGATTTGATTTTGAATGCCAAAAACATTATTTAGCTTTTCTAGGGCTTTATCAGGGGTGTCAATGTCAAGGATGTGAAATCGAAGATCTTGAGCAATGGACATTCCTATCAACCCTCATGCTTGATCTTGTTTATTTTCCCATTTAGGAACTTTATCATCATCGGAAGGTTTAGTTTCTTGACCTGTGGCTATTCTATAAATCCCTTTACTTCTAAGTATATCTACCATGTGAGGTAACCATTGGAAATAATTGGTGTTGTTAAGAATAACCGAGCATGCACTATCCATTTTATTTTAAAACATGAAGCTAAGAAAAGCTAAAACTAACTACTCCAATGGATAGATCTCAAAAAATTAGGTCGTTTAAAAAAAAAAAGGCTCGAAAAACGGCTTCCGGATGAAGAAGTTATGCCTTTTGAAAAATTTGAGTTGTAGGTGTCGAATAGTTACGGGAACGGGATGAAGTGCGGCTTTTTTTTTTTTTAAATTCACACCTTTGAACAAAAACTTTTTACAAAAGAAGCTTGAGAAGAAGACTTGAACCCAAGACCTCTATTTTCACAAACTAAACCCTCACCAAGTGAGATAGTAAAAGAATCATGTTATTGTATGAAAGGAGGAAGGTTTTTTTTTTTTTTTACTCTTCGGTGTGTGTGCCTTTTCCTACACAAAAAAACACAAAAATCAAGCAAAAAAAAAAAATGCAAAGCCTTACGGCAGAATGTTAGATTTTCGGTTAGCCTTACCAGCAACTATCACTTTTTTCACTATTTCTGATTTCCTGAGATCGCACAAAGACGCGGGGAAAGAGCATACGTAGCAAAAAAAAATTCTTTTTCTGCGTTTCGTTTGAGGTCGCACGGACGCCGACGAAGAGCATACACGGAGGAAGATAGTCCGACGAATAAATAAAACCTTAATACGAAATAAAACAAAATAAAGCGAAATAAAGCGAGACTATTAACAAATATAACTGCAAAATAGATGTTGTATACCTCCATATCTAAACTGACATAACTTGGGCAGTCGGAAACCTTTTCGCATGAAATGAAAGGCATTCCTCACTGTAACAGACGCTCTGGACACAACCGAGCAGTGTCCAAGCCCAAAAATGTTCAGAAATAATAGATCTACAAAACGAAATTCGCATGCAGTCAAATCGGCTTCGGATTTTGATCAACAACGGACGCGGCCCTCAAAATAGCTCTGATACCATGTAGGAATTTACAGGGTAAGTTCCGTAGATCAAGAACCAAAGGTCACCGCTCACAAACAGATCACAAATCAGTACACCAGTATAATTACATGGTTAAAACCCTCAAAGAGAGAAACAGTCCATGCCCTGAGCCAACGTGGCCACTTCAGGAATTTATTAATATAAAAGAAAAGTTACATATGTTTCTCTCATAAACGGTTACCGGACAAATGACCCTCCATGCTCTTTAAAGAGAGATCATGGAACAATCGGGTGTTAAGCCACCAATCAAGTGCCATTAATACCAAGGTGAGAGATAGCTGTCGGATCACTACAAATTGTGACCGTCGGATTATAAGTTACAAATGTACATGGTAAAGAAACACACTTTACCTAACTCTACACTAGATTAAGTTATTCTTAACTATTTCCTATGTGTCGGAATATCTTAACATTTGCATGGTTGGAAAAATTCTATTGATTTAATGTTTATGCTTCATGCATGTTAAAGAACCATTGAAGCACTTTTTTTATAAGAACTTATCTCATTCCACTTGCCATTAAATGCTACAACACACATAAGTCTATTGTTTCTCTCAAAGTTTGGTTTATTATTGCAAGTAAGTACAATCTCTTGTGGAAAATTTGCATGTATCATTTAAATGAGATTAATCAACAATCATTTCACACAAGCAACTCATTAAAACTTACCTCCAACATAATTTGGTTGTTTAAACCTCTAGGGATCCTCTACTCCCCTATTGACTCTTCACTGTGAGATCCACATAATTTGGGTGAGGGTAAGGTCTGGGGATTGAAGAGTTGATTTGAAATAATTGTTGTAAAGTAAGTTTAACTAAAATGAACCAAAAGCACTCTTCCTCACATTTCCCGTTTTATGGTTGTTGATCTCTTGCAAGTAGTGTGATGCTTGCTTTCTATATTTGCAAAGTTTAATTTCATCTTCAACATCTAAATTTTTGGTTGCTTCTAACTATGACAATATATGTTTAAATATTGTGATTTGGTTATCCTGTAATCATTTTTATCCTGCAAATATCTTATGCTGACATCTTTTGTTTTTGTTTCAGGATTATTGTGTTCTCATCTCTTTGAGAATTATTCTTGAGCATGTTATTTAAGGCACTGGTTGAATGGTTTGATATTATTATTTCAAAGTTGCTTTTAAAATACTCACAAATATTTTGAAGTAATCTATTTTCACTCTAATATTCTCCTAGAAACTCAAATCTTTAACTTAGTTTTCCTTTAGGGACCACCTCCCTTAGCTGACCTAGAAGAGAGCTAAAACGGAGAGAGTTGGGATCAGTGTGACAACTCCTTCTCTGAGATCCTTGCCACCAACCACACCTGGTTGGATTGAAGGCTTTTCCCACTAACTAGTAGGTAGGTGTAGGCAGCAAGTGATAACATGCAGTACTTTCTTGGACCCAGAAACTTCGATCTTGCTTTAGAGACTTCGATCTTGACTTAGAAACTTTGATTTTGACCCAATACAACTTCTTGAGGCAGCAGCACCCAACAATAGCAACTTCGACCTATATTTGTCTTGGCAACGGCATCAAGCAGCAACTAGAAGCAACATCACAAGAGGGACTTCGATCTTCCAATCTAGGGTACGACAGAAAAAGAGAGATGCACCAAAATTTCGATTTTCCTTTTCTCCTTCACCTTGACCAAACTTGCACTTCTTTAACTTTCTTCCTTCACTTCACACTTTTTCCTGCTTCCAAAAAGATATCGAACTTGCTTGAGATGTCCTCCAAATAAATTCAATCTGCTTCTTTTATAGTCTTTAGGTGAGGTTGAAAGCCTTCCTTGAGACTGACTTGATCATCTTGAAGTCGACTTGGTGTGGAGGTGACATAAATCATATTTGACTCAACTAAACCATTTTACATGATTCAAAAGCTCTACAAGGGTCTTTTTAAATGTACAATGACTCTATAAACTCAGAAAAAATCTTAGAAGTCTTCAATGGGGACTTTGACCTAAAACATAATAACCCAAGCATGAAACCCATGCTTTAATAAGTCATTGTAATAATAATAATAATAAAATTCTTTATTATTTTGACAAGTACATTACATAGTGACTCAAATACATTTAATGAAGACCGAACCTAGTTACATTCTTCAACAAAACCAATGGTCAATTGAACCCAACAAAAGGGAGGTGGAAAATAGGGTTTATAATGTAAAATGGAAAGTGGTAAGTATGGAATAGGGGGAGATGGGACTACGCTATCTCAATCAGGTTCCCAAGTAGTGCTTGTCCTATACCCATTGGGCCATTAAGGGAGGTCCCACTGGACTAGGATAAAAGATTAACCCCCCATTTAAGGTGAGGTAACAAGATCATAGTCAAAACACCTCTTTCTTCCAAGTTACCCGTGTTACCCAACATTTTGTGGGTGATATCCCTAGGAGAAATTTTTCTCCAATAAGGTCCTCAGTCGGCAGCCATCAACCCCTTGCATCCACCAACTAGCTCATTGTGCTGTTTTCTCCACCCCCTGAGCCAGCGATGTGGTCCCTCGCCCATTTGTCATGATCGTATGTTTGATGGTGGATCTCCCGAACCTAAAGGTATGCCTTGTCATTTGGTAATTGAGTATTGTAGATTACTTATCATGGAGATGGATTAATGAGGGATTTTGGCGGAAAGAGTGGATTAGGTTTGTGCTCTTGTCCCTTAGACCTCTTTCGGATGTTACCCTTGGACACTAGTCTCGTGGGATCTCTTTTACTGGCCTTTGGGCTTTAGGGATGGTACTACAAGGGAAACCCTAATTTTGGTTGTGTGGTCTCACTCCCTCATCCACATATATCACTTTCCTTCCGTTCATTACAACCTCATTCATCATTTCTCCCACCTGGGTCCACATTCCTCCACTAGGTTCACATAGAATTAGCCTCCCCTTCCCCTTGCCCACACCTTGGGTCGAGCTTGAAACGATGCCCCGAAGGTTGATGCAGCTAAAGAGAAAAGTAAAAGCATAATTGGCCACATTCAACAGGGAAATGTACCACAAAATGCAAAATATGGTCGGGACAAACATATTTAGCACGTGGGCAAAAGCCAAAGCATGAGCTCCACCCCATCTACATGGCCATTATTAATTTTGGATAACCATGGTATGTTCTATGCTTAATGCAATTTACTTCAATCTTTCTTATAGGCCCAATTCAAATTAGCAATCTCATAAACATGAAAGTAAATGTTGATAGAACATAATAATAGATCGACAGAAGACAAGCCAATATAATAAATCAGAATTTGTAATTCTTCTTGTTCAGCAAAGATAGAGAGAAATGTTTGTTACAGCAGTCAACAGGATGCCCTAGCCAGCAAAGACTTTTGTTGGTCAAACCAGCTCTTCCAACCTCCAAGTAGGTTCAGTCAAACTTGGTCAAACTCGGCCTTTCTTTAGTGTCGCACACAGCGCTCAAAACTAGTCAACACAAGTCAATTTCCTACGGTCAAAAACAATCAACGTTGCGGTCAACGCTGCGGTCAAAGTGTTGCATTCTATTGATTTTGTAGCATTGGAAAGTGTTCCAAGTCTCCTATTTTGGGAGAAGGCTTGGACATCAGTACTCCAGAGAAACCAGAAACTATTTGTGGAAATTCCACTCGGATCATGCTTTATTAAAATAATTAATTATTTTAAAGTGATCCCTAAGTCTAAAATTAGGGAAATTATTTAATTAAAGGGTATTAATAAAGTAGAGTGTGAAACTTCTAGAAAACGAAGATCAAGTCATCTTTTAATCTCAACCATTGATTAGAGATCTAATCTGGGCCATTGATTCATCAAGAAGAAGACAATAATAGAAGACTTGAGAGTCATTTGGAACGCAAGCTAGGCACACACTTTGTACCCGAAGGAAATCAATTCTAAAGGAATAGAATTCGATTTCAGAGGGAGAGGCTGTAGAGACGGAGTTGCAGAGACAGGAGGATGAAGGGGAAGTCAACAGAGGAAGAAGAAGGCAGAAGGAGGACGCAGAGGGGACAACGAGCAGCAGCACTGGTCTTCCACGCAGAGTGACGCAGTCCAGTGCAGTGACTGCACAGAAGGTCACGCAGAGTGATGCAGAGGGAGGAAGGGTGCCTCCAGTGTGTCAAAAATTCTTTCGAAGGGTTCGGAAAAATTATCTCAGTTGTATTCTAGACATCTGCTCGTCAAATTTCTGTAAATGATTTCCACTACTAAAGAATAATACAAACCCTCATCTGCTGCACCAGTTTTCCCGCATTGGGTTTTTCCGGGGACAATCGTCCAAAAATAATTGTGCTCATGTGATTGTTTCTATTGTGTTATATGGGTTCTATTTGATTTTCTGCTTATGATTAAGTTAATACTGCAGTTGTGTTTATTTTAGAATTTACTGAAAGTATCTATAAATAACTTAACTTATGGGGGGATTCGGCAGAAAGAGTGGGTTTAGTTTGTGCTTCTATCCCCTTGATCTCTTTTGGATGTTACCCTTGGATTTTAGTCTCGTGGGATCTCCTTCACTGACCATTTGGTTTTAGGGTGGTACTACTTGGGAAACCCAACTTTGGTTGTGTGGTCCTGCTCCCTTATCCACATATACCACTCCCCTTTCCATTCACTATACCCCCATTCATCATCTCTCCCACCTGGGTCCACATTGCCTCTCTGGGTCCACATAGGTTTAGCCTCCCCATTCCCTTACCCCCACCTTGGGTCAAGCTTGGAACAATGCCTCGGAGGTTGAAGCAGCTAAAAAAGAAAAAGTAAAAGCATAAATGGCCACATTCAATAGGAAAATGAACCACAAGATGCAAAAGATGGTCAGCACAAACATAATTAGCACGTGGGCAAAAGCCAATACATGGGCTCTACCCCATACCCATGGCCATCACCCTAGTTCCATAGGCCCTAAATGAGCCTCCTCTATCATTCAGGGACCCAAGATTGTCCCAACCCCTGGAGGGCAATGAACCGCCCTACCAAAAATGGGATAATCATTGCTATATCTTACACATCACGCTCTTGTCCTTTGAGCCCCGAGCAGTTGATCAAAGAAAAATCATAAAGGCAAAAGGCATATAAAGAAGTGTGGAAAAAGAAAAGTCGGGGCACCTCGTGTACTACGATTGCTCCATCCTACACATTATGCACCCAAGTGTGGGCTTCCCTTTCTCTAACTACCCTTGTGCCCCGATATGTGGCACAGGATAGCCCCTCACATTCCCTATTCCATTTTACCTCTTTATCACATGCCACCACCATTTGAGGGATCTAACTTGGACATGCTATCCCCTCTAAAGTTAGAAACCACCTAATAAGGTACCTACCTAACCCCCTGTGGAGTTGGGAGACATTAGCATATGCCAAATCCCACTATGGAAGGGCATGCCATTATGAAGTGTTCACTTGTTGTCGATGGTTTGTAAGCTATTTTACACAATTACTTTAATGACTTGTTGTACTGGAAGGCCAATGGACGCATTGGATCTTATACTGGATTGCAGATGGTGTCCATTTGGGTTTGGTCTCCCTATATGGGGTCCTAACCTTCCAGAGGGCTACATTGGCACATATAGGGTGTGTGTAGAGAGCCATGGGCTTCCACAGCAGTAGACAACACTCCATGGATCCCCAAAGATGTTCAAAGGTTGCTAGAGATCCACCTTTTGGAAGAAGAAGAAGCATTTGGTACATTATGCCCAATTGGCCCCACAAGTGCACCACACACTTGGCATGTGTCCGAGGACCTGTACGATGACATGGCAACATTCATTCCATCCTCTGAGCCCTTTACAGTTAGTCTACAAGCATCTTCGACTCATATGGAGACCCATGAGTGTGAAAATTCCTAGATTTGACAATCTTTGGAATCCTACTGCAACTAACTGAATTTACTTCTCCTATTATGTAAATTACATTACAAAATTAATTCACATTTCTTCATGAATTACTAAAGTAAATTACTGAAGCAACCTACACTTATAATTTATGATTCAAAAATAAGGAAACTGAGCAAGAAGTAAATCACACATAGGACACCTTTATTTTGGACTAAGTCCCCGGAAAAACCTAATGCAGGAAACCGGTGCAATAGATCTGAGGGTTTGATATTATTAAGCAGCAGTTTCTGAATACAATCTTTGGATGCCTTGTTGGCAATCCAATACAGAGAAATCATGGCAGACAAAAATATAGTGAGTTTTCCCTCACACTGCAAGTCCCGACTGATCTAGATCTGAACTGGCGAAACCCTAACTCCCTCTGTGCAATAGACGCGTGGGCCTACGTGGGGACTTTAGTGGACTGCGTCACCTCCTCTCTGAATTGATCTATCTCTCGGAAAGTCGAGTTTCAGCCCTCCTGGCTAAGAAACCCCGATCTCCAACAAATCTCGAACTATCTCTCGAAAAAACTGCGCAGTCTCTGCATGGGCATGCATCACCCCCTTTTGGGGCCTGCGTCACACCCTCTGGAGGTTGCGCTACTTCCTCTATTAGTCTTGTTGCCTCTCTGCTATGTATTCTTGGTCCCAAAGAAGATCCTCCAACCAATAACTATCTCTGCCCCTCACTGTGACTGGAATCACTTAGATCTGATCTTCGTCCCAGCACTTGGTCCGTCAGAAGAATTCGATCACTTGATTCACTTGGTGTGTCTTTCCAAATGACCCTCAAGCATTCCTTTATAGTCTTCTCATTGAGAAATCAACCACCGAGATTAGATCTGTAATCAACGACTAAGATTATAACATGACTTGATCTTCGCTTTCTAGATCATTCTCACTCTGTTTTATTAATACCCTTTAATTATTTAATTTTCCTAAGTTTAGAATTAGGGTCCCCATTAAAATAATTAATTTTTACAATAAAACATAATTCCAGTGGAATTTTCACAAATGGTTTATGGGTTCTTTGGAATAATAGTGCATAAGCCTCTCCACAAAAATTGAGACTTAGAGCACGTCTGATGCTACCAAAAATCAACACTCCCTCTTAGCAAGGAAAGTGCTCTAACAACATGCCTGCTGCATACTGCTCTGACCTTGAAGCATCCTCTGCGCTGCTGAAGTCTAAAAAGTTGTCCATCAGCCACTACATTGCTGCTGCAACTGTGCCACTGCCCATGACATTGCCACTGCCACTGCTGCATCTGTACTACAGCTCCCTCTCAAGTGTTGCATCTGCTGTGCTGCTAGCATTGCCAATGCTAACACAACATTTGCACTACAACTCAGCTACTAAGAGAAGCAACTGAAATCACCCAAAAACTGAACAAGTGTTCAGTGGATGCACCTCAATGATGAAGACTCTAACTGTTGATAACTAATACGTTGTCCCTCTGATGCACTGCGCTGCTACTGCTCTGCACTACGCAACACTGCTCTGCACTGCGCTGCACTATTGTGCACTGCGCTGCTAGTACTATGATGCTGCTCCAGAGGTAGGCACTGCTACTTACTCCGCTGTCGTCTCCATCACTCCTTAACTCCCGCTGAAAACTCCTCCATCCCGCTACTGCTGATTATGGGCACCCGTAGCAAGGTTGTGATCCAAAAGGTGGGCTCCTCAAGGATCCTGCCCAATTGAAGTTCCACGAGAACTACAGTTCTATGTTGCCCCACTTCTCTCCTAGAGAAGCGTGGGCACTCATGGCAAACTTATCCTGCTCAATCTTTGCGATTGCAACTTTAGGATCGTGTTTTTCATCCTTGTGCTTTTTCTTCAAAGGACATTGTGATGCAAAGTGGCTCATCTCGCCACATCTAAAACACTTCACCTTCGAGACATCTCTCTTCTGTCTCTGTTGCCCTTGCTGTCCCTTCGATGCGAGGGCTGCATTCTCTTCCTCCTCTGGATTCTTCGATCCGCTCCCACTATTGTCGTCAAGTTTGCACTTGACTAGATCTCCCCTCAGCTCCTCCTCCTGAAGTTTTGCCCACATCTTCTCCCAACTAGGAAGCGTAGCCCTGCCCAAAATACTTGAGCAAAAACTTGCCATTCCTCCCTGATTGCGTTAAGGGTTAGCCTCACCATAGTTGCCGCAGTTGAGGTGGATCCCACGGCTGCCAACTGGTCTCGAATCTCCTGAAGTCTCGTAAGAAATGGAGCAATGTGCTCCCCCTTCTGCATCTAGATCATCCAGAGCTTCTGCTCCAAGTACATCTTTCGCTGCTCAGAAGTTCCTTCGTACAACAGAGCCAAGGCCTCCAATATCTCTCTGGCGGTGTTCTTGCTAGCTATATGCGAGACTATGTGATCCTTGAAACCATCAAGGATTAGTCTCTTGGCCTTTGCCATATCGGACTTGTACTTCTTGTTCTGATCCGGATCTGAAGGTAAAGCAACCTCATTGTCTACGAACGCTTTGAGATCATATTCATCTAGAAGGAATTTTATTCATTCCTTCCAGATTACGTAGTTGGAGGATCCCTCCAACTGGTCTTGATCTCCCAATTCGTGAGATGCCATTTCAGCCGAAAACTGTCGAACTACTCCCTCTTCTTCCCTCTGCGCAACACTAGGCAGGCTTATGCACTCCTTGTGGAGTTCGTAAATCTGCTGCTTGGATCTTGGAAAAATGTTGAATCCCTCAACAAGGAACTCACTGAGGAAGAATTCCCCGCTATGTGCTCTTCTTCTTCTTCTAACGCTTCTCTGCCCAGCAACTGTCTGCAAAAAAACTGTCCCTCTGGCTCTGCGTTGCTCCCTCTACCTCGGCAAAATCTCGATCTAGAATTCTTTCCACTCTATAGACTCACTCAGAGAAAGACAACCTCGAGGATTTAACCCTCTTGGAAATAACTGTGAAATCCCTCTAAGGATTCGATCTGTTGTTGCTGCAACAATTTGGCCTTCACTTCAATGTTAGATCCACTCTTCCTGTTTCACATCAAATGCTTTGATACCATGTGTAAATTCCTAGATCTAACAATCTTTGGAATCCTACTGCAACTAACTAAATTTACTTCTCATATTATGTGAATTACATTACAAAATTAATTCATATTTCTTCGTGAATTATTGAAGTAAATTACTAAAGCAACCTACACTTAATACTTTATGATTCTGAAAAAAGGAAATTGAGCAAGAAGTAAATCACACATAGGACACCTTTATTTTGGACTAAGTCTCCGGAAAAACCCAATGCGGGAAAACTGGTGCAACAGATCTGAGGGTTTGATATTATTAAGCAGCAGTTTCTAAATACAATCTTTGGATGCCTCGTTGGCTATCCAATATAAAGAAATCACGACAGACAAAAATATAGTGAGTTTTTCCTCACACTGCAAGTCCCGATTGATCCAGATTTGAACTGGCAAAACCCCAACTCCCTCTGTGCAGTAGATGCATAGGCCTACGTGGGGACTTCTATGGACTGCGTCACCTCCTCTCTGAATCGATCTGCCTCTCAGAAAGTCGATTTTCAGCCCTTTCGGCTCAAACGCCCTGATCACCAGCAAATCTCGCACTGTCTCTCGAAATCACTGAGCAGTCTCTGCGTGAGCCCTGCGTGGGCCTGCGTCACCCCTTCTGGTGCCTACGTCACACCCTCTGGAGGCTGCGCTGCTTCCTCTGCTAATCATGCTGCCTCTCTGCTATGTATTCTTGGTCCTGGAGAAGATCCTTCGACCAATAATTGTCTTTGCCACTCACTGCAACTGGAATCACTTAGATTTGATCTTCGTTCGAGCACTTGCCCCGTCAAAAGAATTCGATCACTTGATTCACTAGGTGTGTCCTTCCAAATGACCCTCAAGCATTCCTTTATAGTCTTCTCATTGAGAAATCAATGGCCGAGATTAGATCTCTAATCAATGGCTAAGATTATAACATGACTTGATCTTCGCTTTCTAGATCATTCTCACTATGTTTTATTAATACCTTTTAATTATTTAATGTCCCTAAGTTTAGACTTAGGGTCCCAATTAAAATAACTAATTTTTACAATAAAACATAATGCAAGTGGAATTTTCACAAATGGTTTCTAGGTTCTTTGGAATACCAGTGCCTAAGCCTCTCCACAAAATTTGAGACTTAGAGCACTTCCGATGCTACCAAAAATCAACAATGAGGTCATTGGTGTGCCCCCACACCCACTGGGAGCACCACAGGTTTATTGTTTGGAGAACAAGGGGCCATCCCCTTGTCCATCACTTTTGAGGATCCTATTCATCATTATGGCACTTATGGACCTCATCAAGCCTCTTGGAGGGCCCTACGACATGCATAGATTATTATTTGACCCCTTGAAAGGCTTATTATTTTATTTGTGAGCTAGTTTGGTGGGCTTGTCACCAAAAGTTAGTTAATTTGCACATTATTTTACTTTTAGGGGCTAATGTAGACCCATTAGGTAATTCAAACTGTTGAGATTTTGGGTAGCATCGAATGTGCTCTATGTGAAAGTTTCAAAACAGAAACCCTACTGCAATATCTTGATCTACTTCGTCTACTTGTATGATTAATTTACAAGTTATTAATCTCAATTATTCAAAAAAAACATTAAAGCAAATACAAACTGCAGCCTACACATTTACATATCATTTACTGAACAGCACGCACATGTGACAAAATTACACAGATTTTTCGGACAAATGTCCCTGGAAAAACCCAATGTGGGAAAACCGATGCAGCAGCTCTAGAGGTTTTTATTATTAGGCAGAATCTTAATACAGTTATATGGGCACCAAAAACGGTCTGCCCTACAGAGAAATTACACGGCAATTGTACCTTTCACTCGAAGACAGAAATTATGGCTAATCTAACCTTCTCCAGGGAATTACGAATTCAACCCCTTTCTGGCCCACCGGAAACCCTCAGCGTAGGCTTCTTCAACCTCTGCATCGGCCCTCCGGCCCAGCACAGCCTTTGCACAGCGCATGTTGTTCTTGCGTCACTCTGAAAGGCTCGGCGTTGCCTCTGCGTCACCCAGATGACTCTGCGTCCCTCTCTGTGTGGCCTTTGTGTCAGCGTGGTTGGACTGCATCCCTTTGGTTGGTCTCTGCGCTGCCCTGGTATAACACTGTTTCTCTACTGCTATATTCTCGGCCTTGGATCAGATCATCCCTTGCCGATCTCTGCCCCTCACTACACTGCAAACTCACTTTGAATTCCTCAGCAAACCCTGCCCCAGAAATTCGACTTATAGCTTTAGTGCTCTGCAATGTGTGTGTGTGTTCTCCAATTGACCCCAAGCCCTAAATTTATACTTTTCTCGTTGAGAAACCAACGGTCGTGATCTAATCTCCTATCAACGACTGAGATTAAAAGAAAGTTTGATCCACGTCACTTAGAACATTTCATCACATGTGTAATTTAATTCACTTTAATTTTTCAATTTCCCTAAGTTAGACTTAGGGTACCCATTAAAAAAAATAATTATTTGAATAACTACTACACTGGATGAAATTTCTCCCAACGCTTTTTGGGTCTTGAAGATCTCGTGTGTATTAGCCCCTCCACAAAGTTTCGGAGTTAGAGCATTCCCGATGCTACCCCAAAATCTCAACACTCTAGCTTCGAAACTTTGTGGAGGGGCTAGAACACATGAGATCTCCAAGAACCAGAAATCGTTTGGAGAAATTCCACCCGGAACCTAAGTTATTTAAAATATTAATTATTTTAAGACCCTAAGTCTAACTTAGGGAAATTAAATAATTGAAGTGAATTAATTTAGACATGTGGGTGAGAATGTTCTAAGTGACGTGGATCAAGTCTTTTCTAATCTTAGTCGTCGATTAGAGATTAGATCACAGTCGTTGAATGTTCAACGAGAAAATTATTGAAAGAAGGCTTGGGGTTAGTTGGAGAATACACACATAGTAGCAGCACTTGAGCTAAGTCGAAATTTTGGAGCACGGTTTACTGAGAATTTTCGAGTGAGCTTGCAGTGCAGTGAGGGGAAGATCGGCAGTGGGATTTCAGATCAGAGGCCGAGGATACATTGGCAGAGAGGCATATCCGTACCAGAGCAGCACAGAGACCCAGCAAGGGTGATGCAAGCCCAGCCAGAGTGACGCAAGCCAAGCCAGAACTGCACAGAGGCAGCGTAGGCTCAACCAGGGTGACGCAAGGCCAGCCTGTGCTGCTCAGAGGCTCACGTAGGGCCGTAAGGCTGATGCAGTGCGGGGAGAGGCAGCGTTGGGGTTCCAGTGGGCCAAAAAGGGCTCATTTTCAACAAATCTAGAAGGTGTGAAGCCTTAGCTGAATTAACCATATTTTATGTCTTTGAGTGATAGAGGTACATCTGCCGAGATTTTCTCTGTTTGGGAAAACCATGTCTGGTGCCCTTGAATGTATTTAAAATTTTGCATAATAATAAAACCCTCTAAGAGTTGTTGCATCGATTTTCCCGCATTGGGTTTTCCCGCATTAGGTTCTTGATCTGTATGTATGTGTAGGCTGCAATAGTGTTTACTTTGATGTTTTACTAAATATTTCAAAAAAATAACTTGTTAATTAAATCAAACAAGTAGAAGTAAATCAGAATACTACAGTAGGGTTTCTGTAATTTGGATTCAGAAATTTTCACATGGTATCAAAGCTATTGCAGATCAGGGGGAGCTGAAGCCATCAACGAAGTGATGAAGATTTTTTTTTCTGTAGGAAAGCGACTAGGACAGCCCAGATCCAAAGAGAGGCAGCATAGCACCTAAGGGACAGCGCAAACCCAGCAAGGGTGACGCAGAACCTCTCTAGCTCACGCAGGCCCAAAATGATGACGTAGAGCCTGTCTAGCTCACACAGAACTGACGCAGGACCAAGAGGTTGACACAGGCCCAGAATGATGATGCAGAGCCTATCTAGCTCATGCAAAGCTAACGCAGGCCCAAGAGGGTGACGCAATCTGAAAGGGGGTAGCGTTGTGCCAGTTGTTGTGGCTAGAAGTGCAGTTTTTGATCTTCAAAGTTGCTGGTGGGGCATTGTTTCTGTTGGTGCAAAACAGTGTCTAGCAGGGTTGACAAAGTAAGTGGAAGCAGTTCCTCAACAGACTCTCTAGCTATGAAGTCTGAGATCCGATCAGCAAAATGATTGGAGGGCTGATTCGGCAGAATTGGTAGAGGATTTCCGAGAAGGATATCACTGGTCAGAGGGAGTGTATTCTCTAGAGGGTTTTCTATCGTCGAGAAACCCAAATCCAGTCTCTTTCTGAGAGCAGCAGCATAGAAGGGAGAAGAGCATCCGCTTCGACACCGTTGAGCAAAGATGGCCTGTCATGGATTGAGGGATCAAGATAGGTTGATGGAGCATCTAACTTTGTCATCTAGAAGGCCAGGATCCTATCTGTCCTGGATGAGTATCACATCAAAGATTATGCCGAGAAGGTTGTGGCCGTCCCGGTCGATGTTGATTCATTAAAGAAGTATGAGGAAGCGCAAGCAAGGGCCAAGCGCTTGATAATGAGTGGGGTAAAGGATCATGTGGTCCCACACATTGCCGAGAAGAATACGGCAAGTGAGATGTCGACAACCATGACCACATTGTATCAAGGTAATTCTGTCCAGAGGAAGATGCTTCTGGAGAATCAGTTGCGACTATTTCATATGCACAAGGGAGAGGAAATCGATCCCTTCCTCATTCGATTGAAGGCAATTCGAGATCAGCTTGTTGCTATAGGGGCAACTCCTGACGATGGTCTCATGGTGAGGACTGCCCTGAATACAGTCACCAATGATTGGGAGACCTTTGTCCAAAGTATTTTGGGCAGAGCACAACTTCCAATTGGGAGGACATGTGGGCAACTCTTCGTTAAGAGGAGATCAAGACGATGTCCAAGATGGGCAGCAGCAGCGAAGGAGCTAAGATCAAGAAGGAGGAGGAGGAAGATGCGGCTCTCGCATCTAAGGGACAAAGGCAGCAGCAAGGGAAGAAGAAGAAGGACCTCTCAAATGTTTGGTGCTTCAAAGGTGGCGAATTGGGACACTTCGCCAATACTTGTCCTTAGAAGAAGAAGGGCAAGGAAGATTCAAATTCCAAGGCTGCGGCAACCAAGGGGGATGATGGCAGTGATGATGATGTGGCCATGAGTGCTCGTGTACCTCAAGAGAAGAGGTGGGGCGACGTTGATCTGTAGTTCTCTTGAACTGCAGAGAAGGGCATGATCCTTGAGGTGCCCAAACACTTGGATCACATACGAGCTAAGGGATCCCTTAAAGACAGTAGCAGGATGACTGTAGTTAGTTGGTGCAGAGGATCATGGAGGCACTTTGGCAGTGCTGGGATGCTAAAGTCTAGAGCAGCGTAGAGGAGAGGTAGAAGCAGCGTGGAAGCACCAACGCCGAGACTGATGGGATTTCAGCAGCACAAATGCAGTGCAAAGAAGCAGACAGCGCAGAGGTTTAGAGGGTCAGCGCAGAGTAGCAGCAGAAGGTGCTTCAGTATCGAGATGTAGCCAAACTGACTTGTTTGTCAGTATTTTGGGTGATATCCTTCAGTTGCTTACTTCTCAGCAACTGAGTTGCAATGCAACAGTTAGCAGTGGCAGTGCTATGGGCAGAATGATGCAGCGTTTGAGAGGGAGTTGCAGTACAGATGAGGCAATCATTATGGCAGAGTCATGGGCAGCAGCGCGATGGGTGAGGGGCAATAGCCGAGCATCAGCAGCGCAGGGGACCGATGCCTTGGATCAAAGTAACACTTCTGTAGAAATTTCTGTTTTCCCACCCCGGTTTTCAGTTTCACCTTATTTCTCCAATTAGTTAAATGCCCTTTCCCATAACCTTACATTCAACAAGCTGGAAAATAAATATTTTCTGAAAACACAAATTCTGGAAAATTTTCACAGTGCTAGAAATTGCAGAAATAAAAATCAGCAGACTAAAACAGCCACACAAAACATTTTAACACAGTGATTTTTGGTCAACATGACCCTGGAAAAACCCCCTACAACACTTGGGGAAAACCAGTTCGAAAGCTTCTCTTTATTTTCTGAATATTGCTTTTACAGTGATGCAGAAATTTACACAGCAAAAAAATTACAGCAACTTCGAAACAGAACTTATCTCGAAAACTATGCAAAATTCGACCTCGGTTTCTGTGCCCACAAAACAAAAAAATTACAACAGAAATTACAGCCTTCAAAACTATACGAATAGCCTCGAAAACAGTGTCGGAATGGCTGTACGGCCTTCCTCGAAATCTACAGTTTTCTCTCCTCGAACTTCGTGCCCACTTGCCTCGAACTTCGTGCTCTACCCTACTGTACGGATTTGCTGAAAGTTAGTGCTGCTGCCCTCCTTCTCACTGCTCAGAAAATTCTCTTCAGCTTTCTCCTTCTCCTTCTCTCAATCTGCTCATGAAAGAATTAATGAATGAATGACCTTTTCTCTCCTTTTCCTCCTCTAATAGAACTCTAAGTGACTTTTGGGTTATCCCCAAGTCCAATGGCTAAAATAGCTTTAGATCTAGGACTGAGATTAAATGCTCTTTTAAATCTCACTTTCTATTTTTTAATTCACCCCACTTTAATAAAGACCCACTTAGTAATTTATTTCCGAAGTCACTTTTCCTTTCTAATTTTACATTAACTTTATTATTATCGCTTTAAAATTAAACTTTAGTAACTTTATCACTTAAAGTCACTTTTAAATTAGATTTTACTTTATAACTTTATAAAGTTAATTTAGGAGAAAAAATAAATTCTTTTGGACACTTTTCCCTAGGCCAAAGATCAAACCCTTAGGGAACCAACTGTCCTCCGGTAACCAAATTTCAACACTCCCTCTTACCGAGGAAGGTGTTCCTCACCACACCCATCTTATCTCTGAAGTAGACATGCTTGCCCCGTGGTAAGGCTTTGGTAAGAATATCTGCAACCTGCTCATCAGTGGGAATATATTCGAGCTTCACAGCTCCCTTCTGCACAGTCTCTGATGAAGTGATATCTAATGCCGATATGCTTTAACCGATCATGAAATACTGGATTCTCCGTGAGTTTAATGCAACTCTGATTATCATAGTAAATCACTAAAGGTCTCAACGGCTGACCAAATAAGCCAAACAACATCTTGCGAAGCCAGATGGCCTCACAACTAGCTAGACTGGCTGCCATATACTCTGCTTCCGCTGAACTCAATGCTACTAACTATTGCTTCCGGCTGAACCACGACACCACTGCCGAACCCAACCCAAAACAGCTCCCTGAAGTGTTCTTCCTATCAGAAGCACAGCCTGCCCAATCAGAATCAGTGTAACCTGCCCAATCAGAATCAGTGTAACCTGCCAATCTCACTCCATCCCCCTGCCTATAGTCCAGACCATAATCCACTGTCCCCTGCAATTATCGCAAAATGTGTTTTGCAGCAATCCAGTGAACCTTCCTAGGCTCACACATAAACTGACTCATCGTGTTGACTGCAAAACATATATCTGGTCTGGTGTTCACCAAATACATCAAGGAACCAATCAGTTGTCTGTACAATGTGGGATCCACCAACTCGAAATCCGAAGCATGAAGCTTCTTCCAGTTGGTGATCATCGGTGTCGACATGGGTCTACAATCCTCCATGTGGAATCTGCCAAGGATGTCCACAATATACTTCCCCTGACCTAGGAAGAAATGCCCCTCCTCCTGCCACACCTCCAAACCCAAAAAGTAATGCATCAAGTCGATGTCCTTCATCTCAAACTCCGACACAAGATCTCTCTTGCAGTGCTCTATGAGTCTCTCTACACCCGTAATGACCAAGTCATCCACATACAGCACCAGAATGAGAGGCTCCTCACCAATCACAATGAAGTATAAGTTCGGATATGCCTCACTCTTTGTGAAACCCATCTCCTGCAAGTATGTATCTATCCTGAAGTACCAAGCTCTAGGAGCTTGCTTCAGGCCATAAAGGGCCTTCTTCAATCTGCACACATGGGACTCCTTCCCATGCACCTCAAAGCCCTGTGGCTGCTCAATGTACACCTCCTCCTGTATGAAGCCATTGAGAAATGTGGTCTTCACATCCATCTGGTGGATCTTCCAACCCATCTCTGCTGCTATTGATATAATGGAGCGAATCGAAGTATATCGAGCCACGGGAGTGAAGGTCTCCTCATAATCTACTCCCTCTACCTGGGAGAACCCTCTAGCCACAAACCTCGCTTTGAATTTCTCAATGCTGCCATCTGCAGCATGCTTTACCTTGTAAAGCCATCTAGAAGTCACCACAAATTTGCCCTCAGGCCTCGGCACCACCTCTCAAACATCATTCTTCATGATAGAAGAATACTCCTCCTGCATGGCCTCTCTCCAGACCTGCTGGCTAGCTGCCTCCTCATAGCTAGAAGGCTCATAGTCAATGATGTTGGCAACCATTTCCATATAGCTACAAAACCTCTCAAGTGGTCTGCTCTCTCTAACCGGCCTCTTAGGTGCAGCAACAGATGTAGCCTCTCTCAAGGTATCCTGAAGCCACTTGGGCTTCCTCTTCCCTAAGCACACCTCTCCCACTGGAGAATGAAACTCCTCCTCCTCATCAGAAGTCTGAACTCCTGACTGTCTGTCTGTTGTCCTCCTGCCTGAACCTAAACCTGTAGACGCTGAAGTACCATGTGAACTATCCATCAGTGGACTCCCTAGTGAACTGCTCTGGGGACTGCTCTGCATGCTGCCCGAAACACCACTCCTCTGTCTCTGCAAGCCACTGCTCACTAACGGACCAGACATCGTCATAAATGTACCTCCGGATCCTCCTGATCCCTGCCCACTGGATCTCTGTGACTGACTCAACTACTGCTGAGGGTCTGGCTGATCCAGATACTCTAACTCCCATGACCTTCTGAAAGCCCGGTCCTCCTCGAATCTCACATCCGGCCTGATAACAACTTTCCTCGAAGCAGGAATATAGACCCGAAAGGCTTTTGAGGTCTCACTATAGCCCACAAAGATACCCTTCTCTGCAGTGGGCTCTAGCTTGGTCCTCTTCTCCTTGGGTACGTAGGAGTATGCAACACACCCAAAGATACGGAAGTGACCAACATCAGGCTTCTTCCCAGAAAAAGCCTCCTCTGGAGTCACATGCCCCAAGGCACGATGCGGACTCCTATTCTGCAAGTATACAGCAGTATTACAAGCCTCTGCCCACAAAAACAAAGGTAACCCCTGATCATGTAACATGGCTTTGGCAGCCCCAATGATGGATCTGTTCTTCCTCTCCGCAACCCCGTTCTGCTGGGGGTTGTAAGGAACTGTGAACTCCCTCCTAATGCCTGCCTCCACACAATACTCAACAAACTCTCCAAGGGTGTATTCACCTCCATTGTCCGACCTCAGGGACTTGATCTTCCGACCTGTCTGTGTCTCCACAAGAGCTCTAAACTCCTGAAACCGTTTGAAGACTTCACTCTTGGTCTTCAAGAAATAAATCTAGGTCCTCTTGGAGTGATCATCAATGAATAACACATAATACTCATATCCACTCAAGGAAACATGAAACATCTGACCGCTCACATCGGAATGAATCAAATCAAGTATCCCAGTCGCTCTGCTGTCACTGCTGGGAAAAGGGGATTTGACAAACTTGCCCATTGCACATCCTCTGCATGTATCAATGTGATCAGTACTGAAATCTGGCACATCTGTAGTGATCTCCCGCAATGTCCTCAAGGCTCCATGATACATGTGCCCCATCCTGCGGTGCCAAATCTCACACAGCTCAGAACTGCTAGCTCTACTGTCGGTGCTACTGCTCAATGCCATAAGGGGCTGAAATGCAAACTTGTACACCTTTGCATGGCGTACACCTATCACTCTAGCTGACTCAGCTGGAGTACCCCTGAGATATATCAGTACCTGTCCTCTCCTGAACAATATCTCATACCCTCTGTCCTCCAATGCTGAGACGGATATGAGATTCTTCCTCATCCCTGGCACATATAAAACATCTGACACCTTCAAGGGAGGTTTGGGTTCCCTATCAAATGTCAGTGTCCCCACACCGACTGCTCTAACAACATTGTCATCAACGAGTACTACCTCTATATCAGTGCCACTCTCTAAAAGCTTTGAGAAGTACTCACGGACTCCTGTCATATGACGTGAAGCCCCACTGTCCACGTACCAGATACCCGAAGATGCTCCGCTAGTCGAGGGAAATGCATGCTCTCTCTGAACCTCCGTGGCAGGTGATCTTGCACTGCTGGACTCACAAGCACTGAACCCAAACTCTCGGTCAAATCTATCTGAAAAGTCCTCAATCTCTGTTGATGCTGCCATGGTCTGGTTCTTCCCCTTCTTCTTCTTCTCCGGACACACAACTGCATAGTGTCCCATCTTCTGACAACTCCAACACTTCACTTTGGAGTAGTCCTTCTGCGTGTTCTCCTGTTTACCTTTACCTTTGCCTTTGCCCCCACCACCACTTGTGGAAGCATGCTTCTTGCCTTTGTCTCTCTTGCCTCCGGCCAACAATGCTACATCCTCATTCTGCTCAACTGGCTTAGCTGCCCCAAGCTAACTCTTCCTGATCTCTGTCTGAACGCAATCATCCCAAAACCTCTCCCATGTGAGAAGGGTCTCACGTGCACAAACCCCATCAGCAATATTCAGCCATGAAGTAGGAAGGCCATTCACTGCAATCCGCACCAACTCAGTGTTTGGAATGACCTCTCCAACTGCTACCAATGCATCTCTCACATTAGTTATCTTTGTGAGATATCCAGCTGCACTATCATCTTACCCATCTTAATGGTCTTCAGCTTCTCCCTTAGGACCATTTTCTTGTTCTCATTGATACTCTGGTAGAGATTGGTCAAGGCAGACCACATCTCATGAGCATTTCTCTTTCCTCTCACATGAAAAATGCAATGGTCTTTGATTCCGTCTAGAATCAGTCTCTTACCCTTGTTATTCTTTTTATTATACACTGCCAACTAAATAACATCAGTAGGCACAACAACAGGGTGTTGTGCGGTATGCACCATGACATTCCAGACTTCTGCCTCCTCAAAGATACTCTGCATTCTCTCCTTCTACACGCTGTAGTTACTATGCCCATCCAACCTATCCTCCACCCTCAATCCCAATGACATCCTTACTGTCCTAAAAACTGAAAATAACACTTCTATAGTAAAGATACAATTTCTGTGTGTGAAAAATCAGCTTGCTGGAATTTTCTGAGTGAAAAATCAGCAACCTGTATTTTTTCTCTTTGCTGTCCCAAACTGCACTTTCAGCACCCAAGTTCTGATACCATGTAGAAATTTCTGCTTTCCCACCCCGATTTTCAGTTTCACCTTATTTCTCCAATTAGTTAAATGCCCTTTCCCATAACCTTACATTCAACAAGCTGGAAAATAAATATTTTCTGAAAACACAAATTCTAGAAAATTTTCACAGTGCTGGAAATTACAGAAATAAAAATCAACAGACTAAAACAGTCACACAAAACATTTTAACACTGGTTTTTTGTCAACATGACCTTGGAAAAACCCCCTACAACACTTGGGGAAAACCAGTTTGAAAGCTTCTCTTTATTTTCTGAATATTGTTTTTACAGTGATGCAGAAATTTACACAGCAAAAAAATTACAGCTACTTCGAAACAGAACTTATCTCGAAAACTGTGCCAAACTCCACCTCGGTTTCCGTGCCCACAAAACAGAAAAATTATAGCAGAAATTACAGCCTTCAAAACTATATGAACAGCCTCGAAAACAGTGTTGGAATGGTTGTACAGCCTCTCTCAAAATCTACAGTTTTCTCTCAAAACTCGTGCCCACTTGCCTCGAACTTCATGCTCTGCCCTACTATACGGATTTGCTGAAAGTTAGTGCTACTGCCCTCCTTCTTTTCACTGCTCAGAAAATTCTCTTCAGCTTTCTCCTTCTCCTTCTCTTAATCTGCTCATGAAAGAATTAATGAATGAATGACCTTTTCTCTCATTTTCCTCCTTTAATAGAACTCTAAGTGACTTTTGGGTTATCCCCAAATCCAATGGTTGAAATAGTTTTAGATCTAGGGCTGAGATTAAATGCTCTTTTAAATCTCACTTTTTATTTTTTAATTCACCCCACTTTAATAAAGACTCACTTAGTCATCTATTTGCAAAGTCACTTTTCCTTTCTAATTTTACATTAACTTTATTAAAGTCACTTTAAAATTAGACTTTAGTAACTTTATCACTTAAAGTCACTTTTAAATTAGATTTTGCTTTATAATTTTATAAAGTCATTTTAGGAGAAAAATTAAATTCTTTTGGAAACTTTTCCTTAGGCCAAAGATCAAAGCCTTAGGGAACCGCCTGTCCTCCGATAACCAAATTTCAACAGCTTCTAGAGTGAAGTGTTGCTAGAGTGCATTCCTTGCTAAGAGGAAGTGTTGAGATTTTGGGTAGCATCAGAGTGCTCTAGCTCCGAAACTTTGTGGAGGAGCTAGAACACATGAGATCTCCAAGACCTAGAAATTGTTTGGAGAAATTCCACCCGAAACCTAAGTTATTCAAAATTTTAATTATTTTAATGGAGACCCTAAGTCTAACTTAAGAAAATTAAATAAGTACAATGAATTAATTTAGACATGTGGGTGATAATGTTCTAAGTGGCGTGGATGAAGTCTTTTCTAATCTTAGCCATCGATTAGAGATTAATTCACGGTCGTTGAATGTTCAACGAGAAAAGTATTAAAGGAAGTGTTGATTTTTGGGTAGCATCGGATGTGCTCTAGCTCCGAAACTTTGTGGAGGGGCTAGAACACATGAGATCTCCAAGATCCAAAAATCATTTAGAGAAATTCCACCTGGTGTGAAAGTTATTCAAATAATTAATTATTTTAATGGAGACCCTAAGTCTAACTTAAGGAAATTAAATAATTAAAGTGAATTAATTAAAACATGTGGGTGAGAATGTTCTAAGCGACGTGGATCAAGTCTTTTCTAATCTTAGTTGTCGATTAGAGATTAGATCACGGTCGTTGATTGTTCAACGAAAAAGTATTAAAGGAAGACTTAGGGTCAGTTGGAGAAGACACACAGAGCGGTAGCACTTGAGCTAAGTCGAAATTCTAGGGCGTGGTTTGCTAAGAATTTTCGAGTGAGCTTGCAATGCTGGTGAGAGGCAGATCAGCGAGGGATTATTTAGATCTGAGGTTGAGAATACATAGGCAGAGAGGCAAATCCGTACTAGGCAGCGCAGAGACCCAGCAGGAGGGACGCAGCCTAGCCAAGCCCACACAGAGGCAGCGCAGATGTTGATGCAGGCCCTTCAAGGTGACACAGAGGCAATGCTGAGCCCAGAGGGTGACGCAGGAGCAGCTTGTGTTGCGCAGAGACTCAAGCAGGAATGCAAAGCTGACACAGTGCCAGAGGAGGCAGCCCTGGGGTTTCCAGTGGGCCAAAAAGAGCTCGTATTCAATAGATCCATAAGGCATGAAGCCTCAGCTAAATAAACCATATTTTTTGTCTCAGAGTGATAAAGGTACATCTGTCGTGATTTCTCTGTTGGGCAAACCACTACAGGTGCCTTTGATTGTATTCAGATATTCTGCATAATAATAAAACCCTCTAAGAGTTGCTGCATCGGTTTTCCCGCATTGGGTTTTTTCGGGGACATTGTCCAAAAAATATTGTGTGTCCTTTGTCATGTATACTTTATTCTTCAGTACTTAATCTGTATGTATGTGTAGATCTGCAGTGTGTTTACGTCGTTATTTTCTGAATATTTCTGAAATTACTTGTATAATGAAAAACACAAGTAGGAGAAGTAAATCAGATTTCTGCACTAGAAATTTTTGTTAAGTAGTTTCAGAAATTTTTACATGGTATCAGAGCTATTGCAGATCAGGGGGAGTTGAAGCCATCAGCGAAGCGACAAAGTATTTTGTTGCAGGAAGGCGGCTGAAGCTGCACAGATCCAAAAAAAGGCAGTGCAGCACCAGAGGGACAACGCAAGCCGCAGAGCCTGTCAATCTCACGCACAGCTGACGTAGGCCCAAGAGGTAACGTAGGCCATAGGCCCAAGAGGTGACATAGGCCCAAGAGGGAGTGACGTTGTGCCAGTTGTCGTGGCTGGAAGTGCAGTTTGATCTTCAAAGTTGCTAGTGGGGCATTGTTTCTGTCGGTGCAGAACAATGTCTAGCAAGGTTGACAAAGTAAGGGGAAACAATTCCTCAGCAGATTTTCTAGCCAAGAAATCTGAGATTCGATCGGTAAAGTGATCGTAGAGGGTTGATTTGATAGAGTTGGTGCAGGATTTCTAGGAGGAAAATCACTAGCTAGAGGGAGCGTAGTCTCTAAAGGGTTTCTATCGCCAAGAAACCCAGATCCGATCTCTTGCTGATAGTAGCAGTAGTAGAAGGGAGAAGAGCTTTTCGCTTCGACATTCCTGATTAGAGATGGCCTCGCACGAATTGAGAGATCAGGACAGGTTGGACGGTGTGTCTAACTTTGTCATCTGGAAAGCTAGGATCCTGTCAGCCCTTGACGAGTATCATATCAGAGACCATGCCGAGAAGGGTGTGGCCTTTCCGGTCAATGTTGATCCTCTAAAGAAGTATGAGGAAAATCAGGCATAGGCCAAGCGCTTGAACATGGATGGGGTGAAGGATCACGTGGTCCCACATATTGCCGAAAAGAAGACGGAAAATGAAATGTGGCAAGCACTAGAAACATTGTAGCAATGTAGCTCCATCCAGAGGTAGATGCTTCTAGAGAATCAGATGCGACTATTTGAGATGCACAAGGGAGAGGAGATCGATCATTTCCTCTTTAGATTGAAGGCTATTTGAGATAAGCTGGTTGCAATGGGGGCAACTCCCGATGATGGTCTCATGGTAAGGACTGCCCTAAATGTAGTCACCGATGATTGGGAGACCTTTGTCCAAAGTATTTTGGGCATAGCACAACTTCCAAACTGGGAGGACATGTGAGCAATCATTTGTCAAAAAGAAATCAGGAGAATAACCAAGAGGTGCAGCAGCAGCAGAGGAGCCAAAATCAAAAAAGAGGAGAAGGAAGATGCAACTCTCATAGCATCAAAGGGGCAGAGGCAGCAGCAAGGGAAGAAGAAGAAGGACATCTCAAAGGTCTGGTGCTTCAGATGTGGCGAATTGGGACAATTCGCCAATACTTGTCCTCGGAAGAAGGGCAAGGAAGATTCAGATTCCAAGGTTGCGGCAGCCAAAGGGGATGATGGCACTGATGATGTTCTGGCCATGAGTGTGCATGTGCCTTGAGAGAAGAGGTGGGGCGACATAGATCTGTAGATTGAGCTACAGATGGTGCGAAAGGGGCAAGATACTTGAGGTGCCCAAACTCTTGGATCACATACGAGTTATGAGAGCCCTGAAAGACAGTAGCAGGATGACTGGAGTTAGTTGGTGCAGAGGATTATGGAGGCACGATGGCAGTGAAGATGCTAAAGACTAGAGCAGCGCAGTGCAAAGGTAGCAGCAGCACAAAGGCTGATGGGACTTTAGCAGCGCAGAGGGGCAGTGCTTACGCAGTACAGAGCAGCATCAGCGCAAAGCTTCAGAGGGTCAGTGCAGTTCAGCAGCAGAGGGTGCTTCAGTATCGAAATGCAGCCAGATTGACTTGTCTGTCAGGATTTTGGGTAATGTCCTTCAGTTGCTTCTCAGTAACTGCGTTGCAGTGCAGCAATTAGCAGTGGCAGTGCTATGGGTAGCATGATGCAGCATTTGAGAGGGAATTGCTTTACAAATGAGGCAGTGATTGTGGCAGAGTCATAGGCAAGAGTACAGAAGGCAGCAGCGCAGTGGATGAGGGGCAAGAGTGTTGAGTTTTTTTAGTTTTGGGTAGCATCGGATGTGCTCTAGCTCCCAAAATTTGTGGAGGGACTAGAGTACATGAGATCTCCAAGACCCAGAAATGGATTTGGGAAATTCCATCCAGTTTGGGAGATAATTAATTAATTAATATTTTTAATTAAGGACCATTAGTCTAACTTAGGAAAATTAAAATATTAAAGGTAATTAATTAAAACATGTGATGGAAATTACTCAAGTCACACGAATTAAGCTTTCT
Organism: Pinus albicaulis; assembly: GCA_034641835.2. Classification (NCBI taxonomy): domain Eukaryota; kingdom Viridiplantae; phylum Streptophyta; class Pinopsida; order Pinales; family Pinaceae; genus Pinus; species Pinus albicaulis. Next base: position 1,068,167,795 of record CM076580.1, read on the forward strand.
TTTAATCTTAGCCATCGATTGAAGATTAGATCATGGCCACTGGTTTCCCAACGAGAAAGTATAAAGGAAAGGCTTGGGTTTAGTTGGAGAACACACACGAAGACAGAGCACTAAGACTAAGCTAAAATTCTAGGCGGGTTTGCTAAGAATTTTCAGAAGTGTTTCAGCTATGGAGAGGGGTAGTATCGGCTAAAGGGATGATCTGATCCCAGTGCCAAGAATCAGAGAGGCAGAGAGGTAGCAACCAGGAGCAGCGCAGAGGAGCAAAGGCAGCAGCTGCGCAGCACAGGGGGCTTCAGCCGCTACGCAGGCCCAGAAAGGGCAGCGTTGAGCGAGCAAGAGACCTCCAGGGTTACGCAGAGGCCATCCAAGGCAACGTAGGGACTACATCACCCAATCTGGGGTTGCGCAGCCCTCTCCAGGCCAGTGCAGAGGCTAGCAGGGCTGACGCATAAGCTTCAGGGGCAACGCTAGGGTTTCTAGAGGAAGAAAGTGGCTGAGTCTGTAAATCCCGTTTGAGGGTGATGATCAGTCAAGTTTTCAGTCTCCAATACTACAGGCTTTGCTGCAAATCTATTTTCTCTGTCGGGTTAACCAATAAGGTGCCCAGATTTGTCGGAAACTACTTAATAATATAAACCCTCCAGCAACCAGAAGATCGGTTTTCCCGCATTGGGTTTTTCCGGGGACAGTTGTCCAGAAAATCTTGTGTCACTTTGTCAGTCTACATGTATCTTTTGGTTAGATCTAAATCGGTGAAACTTGATTATGTGTTTACTGCGATGTTAATCTGAATTTTCAGCATTAATAACTTGTTTAAGTAGGAGAAGTATAACCAAATCTAATAGTAGAATTTCTGCATAAAGTAACATTCAAAAAATTTCACAAGGAGGCCGAGCATCAGTAGCGTAGGGGATCGATGCCATGGATCAGAGTAATGCTTTTGGAGTGAAGTGTTGCTAGAGCACATTCCTCGCTAAAAGGGAGTGTTGATTTTTGGGTAGCATCATATGTGCTCTAGCTCCGAAACTTTGTGGAGGGCTAGGACACATGAGATCTCCAAGACCCAAAAATTGTTTGGAGAAATTCCACTCGGTGTGAAAGTTAGTCAAATATTTAATTATGTTAATGGAGATCCTAAGTCTAACTTAGGGAAATTAAATAATTAAAGTGAATTAATTAAAACATGTCAGTGAGAATGTTCTAAGTGACGTGGAACAAGTATTTTCTAATCTTAGCCGTCAATTAGAGAATAGATCATGGTCGTTGATTGTTCAACGAGAAAAGTATTAAAAGAAGGCTTGGGGTCAGCTGGAGAAGACACACAGAGCGGTAGCACTTGAGCTAAGTCGAAATTTTGGGGCGTGGTTTGTTGAGAATTTTCGAGTGAGCTTGCAGTGCTGGTGAGGGGCAGATCAGTGAGGGATTATTCAAATCCGAGGCCGAGAATACATAGGCAGAGAGGCAAATTCGTACCAGGCAACGTAGAGACCCAGCAGGAGGAACGCAGCCCAGCCAGGCTCACGCAAAGGCTGACGCAAGCCCTTTAGGGTGACGAAGAGGTAATGCTGAGCCCAGAGGGGTGATGCAGGAGCAGCCTATTTTGCACAGAGGCTCAAGCGGGAACGCAGAGCTAAGGTAGTGTTGGGGGAGGCAGCGTTGGGGTTTCCAGTGGGCCAAAAAGGGCTCGTATTAAGCAAATCCAGAAGGCGTGAAGCCTCAGTTGAATCAGCCATATTTTTTTGTCTCCGAGTGATAGAAGTACATCTGTCGTGATTTCTCTGTTGAGCAAACTACTACTGGTGCTCTTGATTCTATTCATATATTCTGCATAATAATAAAACCCTCTAAGAGTTGTTGCACTAGTTTTCCCGCATTGGGTTTTTCCGGGGACATTGTCCAAAAAATATTGTGTGTCCTTTGTCATGTATGCTTTATTCTTCAGTACTTGATATATATGTATGTGTAGATCTGCAGTGTGTTTACTTCGCTATTTTCTGAATTTCTGAAAATAACTTGTATAATTAAAAACACAAGTAGGAGAAGTAAACCAGATTTCTGCAATAGAAATTTTTGTTAAGTAGTTTCAGAAATTTTCACAGGAAGGCTTGGGACCATTGGAGAATACACACATAGTAGCAGCACTTGAGTTAAGTCGAAATTCTGGGGCGCAGTTTGCTGATAATTTTCGAGTGAGTTTGTAGTGCAGTGAGGGACAGATCGATGGTGGGATCTCAGATTCGAGGCCGAGGATACATTGGCAAAGAGGCAGATCTATGCCAGAGCAGTGGAGAGACCCAGCAAGGGTGACGCAGGCCCATCCAAAGCAACGCAGAGGCAGCATAGGCTCAGCCAGAGTGACAAAGGCCAAGCCAAAGCTGCACAAGGTCAGCGTAGGCTCAGCCAGAGTGACACAGGGCCAGCCTGTGTTGCCTAGAGGCTCACAGAGGGCCGTAAGGCTAACGCAGTGCCAGGAAAGGCAGCGTCAGGCTTCCAGTGGGTCAGAAAGGGCTCATTTTCAGCAGATCCAGAAGGTGTGAAACCTCAGTTGAATCAGACATATTTTTTGTCTCCGAGTGATAGGGGTACATCTGCCGAGATTTTCTCTATTTGGTCAAACCATGTCTGGTGCCCTTGAATGTATTCAGAATTCTGCCTAATAATAAAACCCTCGAAGAGTTGTTGCACCGGTTTTCCTGCATTGGGCTTTTCCGAGGAAATTTGTTGTAATATTTTCCTAAATTAGCAAACAGCTAATTGGAATATTAATTTTTGATTTTGCTCTTAGATAGAGGAATAAGAGGGTATGGAGACCCATAAATCTCTTTAGAAGGAATAAAAGACACTCCTAGTGTGAATGGAGGTCATATAAAAGCTGGATTGAAGACTCTTAGGTGTGAAAAGGGGCTGAAGCATGTTGAATAGGTCAACTTTGACCAAATCAAACAGCGGTGTTGTGGAGGAGTGGCATTAATGATGGGACAGCGCAGTTTTGGAGGGAGATTGATTACATGATGATGGAAACCCTAATGAGTGGGACCCAAGGTGAGAAGCCTCACATTGTTTATAAGAAAGAGGATGGCAGCCATGTGAGGTTATGTTATGATTATTATTTTGATATGTTTGTTTAGACTTCTTGCATTCTTCAGCTGTTTAGTTGAGATTGTTGTGTTGTTTAGCACCGGGTGTTCCCAAGTGAGAATCCCACCTCTTTCCTTGAGAGGCCTCTTGGGAGAGTATTGATCTATCATTTCCACACATCCGGCACTCTAGCCAAGCTTCAGTCTTCAGATACAGCGCAGTTTCTGCAGAATATTGTGTTGTGTTGCAGGGTGTTGCAGTGGAGGGTTGAGAAACCCACTTTCTGAGCTAGTTTTTCATAGGAGGAAAGATTCCTTCTCTTGGGAGATCAGCAAAGAGGGATTCTGAGCACATTTCAGATCTTTGGCACCAGGCCAACCTATTCCCATCATTTACAGCGCAGTTTCAGTTGGGAATTGCGTTATTCTAGAGGGTAGTTTCAGAGGAGGATCTATTGGCTCTTTTAGAGTGTTTTCCTGTAGGTGGAGGGTTCAGCCTTTCATTGGAGGAGACCTGTAAATTTTTGTAGATGTTCTATGCTTGATGCAACTTTACTTTTATAACAGCAATCACATAAACAGTTAAGTAAAAACGCTGATAGAACATACCAGTGGATCTATAGAAGACAAACCAGAAACAGGAGAATGTGTTGGTGCGTTACGGCAGTCAGCAGGATGCTTCAACCAGCAAAGTCTTCTTGGTCGGCCAACCCAAAATGTGTCACAACAGTCCTCAAATCAATTATCCAATCAACTCAAAGTCAACCCCAGAAAAGTCAACGCAGTCCAGAAAAAGTCAACACAGGGCAGCAACAATAAAGTCAACGCAGCTCCAACTTCGGTCAACCTTTTGACCTTGATTTTTGTGCCAATGAGTATGGCCTTCAAAAATCTAACTCTCCACAAAATTTCAGCTCAAACGGACCATGCGTTGACCAAAGTCAACGCTGGTCAAACTTGCCCAGAAACCCTAACTGCAGAAAATTTCGTCCAAAAACCCTAACTGCAGAAATTTCGTCCTTTTTCCAGCTGCAGCTACTTCGTCCTTTTCCCACGTGAGAACTACTTCTTAGATGCTCGTATCCAATGAGAAGTGTGTGGATGAGATGAGTGAAAAGCTCTCCAACGTTGACTGTATTTATATCCATCATTGAGGTGTGTGACACATCTGTTGGGAGTGTAAAACCTTAAGGCCGACTTGCACTTAAATTTATTATAAATAATAAATTCAAAATAAATGTTCTACTCATCAAATTAAAATCAATTTTATATCGATTTTACACCTCTCCGAAAGAGGAATCCAATACAAATATTTGAATCTTCATCTGAGCATCACAAGATGGAGTTTGGACCTAGTTGTCCAAATTTAACACTCCCTCTCAACTAGGGATAACTCCATCCACCAGTGCAATCAAACATCGTGCGTCATCCCGCGTAACTTGCTTTGCTGGCCTCTTTATTTCAGAACAGAAGTGGGTCAGTCACAAAGACATCATCCCCTGGCTGACAAATTCAGCCCAGAGGTCTGAAACCTCTATCAGACTCACAAAGAGTCTCCAACCAACCCGGAGTTGGTTCATCTGACCCTAAGTCAGGCGAAGGTTCGAGACCTCACTAGACTTGATCCCAGATCAAGTGGTTGGACCGTGCCATCCTAGATAGAGAGTACGACAATCTCTTATGCGTCCATCAGTCTTTGCTACTGGTCTCTAGCTTTTCCCATCTCATTGGCCAAATGAGAGGTACTTCCCATGAGCCCTGAACTCAATGGGTAGGATGCATATGGGGCACAGATAATGAGAGGTGAACCAATTCAATAATCACAACGGTGGGGTCCAAGCACACCAACAAGGTTTGGCAAGCCTAGCCTTGTGGTTGCTCATAGCTCCAAGAAGCTGTCCCCAAAGCCCCCCAGAGCTCCTCGAGCTCATCGTCCAACAGGACCCACATCATAGGGTCGTTCCACGATACCAAGTCTCTCACGAAAGGTTAGGAACTTGACCTTCCCCAGGGGCTTAGTGAGAATATCCGCGACCTGCTCATCAGTTCCTATATGATCGAGCCTTACGGCGCCTCGCTGTACCATATCCCGGATAAAGTGGTACCTGATATCAATATGCTTGGATCGGTCGTGGAACACAGGATTCTCAGTCATACGAATCCCACTCTGGTTATCACAGAGTATCATAGTGGTATCTAGCACATGTCCAAACAGCTCACTAAAGAGCTTTCGCAACCAAACTGCTTCACAACAGGCCATACTTGCTGCAATGTATTCGGCCTCTGCGGTGCTCAAAGCCACCGACTTTTGCTTCCTGCTCATCCATGAAATCGAAGCAAAACCAAGATTGAAGTAGCATCCCGATGTGCTCTTACGATCCACCACACTGCCAGCCCAATCGGCATCAGTATATCCACGGAGTGTCACGCTCCTGGCAGTGTATCTCAGCGCATTGTTTATCGTGCCCCGAAGGTATCTCAGAAGATTCCTGGCACCAACCCGGTGAAAGTGATGAGGCTCAACCATCTGTTGACTCAAAGTGTTCACTGCAAAACATATATCTGGACGGGTGTTCACTAAGAACATCAGAGCCCCTACGAGTTGACGATACTCAGTAGGATTTGCCAATACGGGCCCAACAGGGCTCCCACTCAACTTCTTGAAGTTGAGTTCCATTGGTGTTGACACAGACTTGCAATCCACCATACCAAATCTTTCCAGAAGTTTCACAATATATTTTCCTTGAGAAAGGAAAATCTCTCCAGGTCTCTGCCAGACCTCCAGGCCTAGGAAGTAGTGCATTAGTCCTAGGTCCTTCATCTCGAACTCAGCAACGAGCTCCCTCTTGCATTGATGAATGAGAGGGTCAACACTTGTCAGGAAGAAGTCATTCACATACAACACCAAAATGAGAGGCTTCCCCTGGACAACCTTGAAGTAAAGGTTCGGATCAGCATTACTTCGAGTGAAGCCCAACTTCATCAAGTAGCTATCTATCCTCTCGTACCAAGCTCTGGGTGCTTGCTTCAACCCATAGAGGGCTTTCTTCAACCTGCAAACATGATTGTCCCAATCCTGGACTTCAAACCCTAGAGATTGTTCTATATACACCTCTTCTTTTATTGCACCATGCAGAAAAGTGGTCTTGACATCCATTTGATGAAGACTCCATCCTTGCGTAGCAGCAAGGGCTATGATTGATCGAATGGTGGTATATCGTGCCACAGGTGCAAATATGTCATCATAATCTATTCCTTCCTTTTGAGAGAAGCCACGGGCAACAAATCTTGCCTTGAACTTTTCAGCACTTCCATCGGATCCATGCTTGATCTTGTAGAGCCATTTCGCGATGACAACTGATTTGTCCTTCGGTCTTGGAACCACATCCCAAACATCATTCTTCATTATGGACTCATGTTCTTCGTGCATAGCATCCTTCCAGACTTGATGCTTTACGACTTCCTCAAAAGATCCAGGTTCAGATTGTACAATAGTACTCATGGCAGCCAGATACCCTTGGTATCTACACGGCTTCTTGCTTTCTCGGAATGTCCCCCTCGAGGCAACATGTCCCTCGGCATCTTCGAGAGTGTCCCTGAGCCATGATGGTCTCTTTCTCAATGAAGGAGATGGATCGATTAAGTCCATTGGCCCTTCAACATTAGGCATTGTCTCATCCTGCGGTTCTTCTTGATTTCCAGGCCTTGCTTCATGATTTTCCCCAGATCTTGGAAGATCTACTACTTTCTTCAGGGAAGCATCTTTGTCAAAAGTGACATCATGGCATATCTCTACTTCCCTTTGACCAGGTACATAGACTCTATAGGCCTTAGAGGTTTCGCTGTAGCCCACAAACATTCCTTTCTTCCCAAAAGCATCCAGCTTACTTCTCTTTTCTTTTGGCACATGAAAATAAACAGGACATCCAAAAATTCTAAAATGTGAGACGTCAGGTTTCTTACTAGTGAAAACCTCTTCGGGAGTTTTGGAGTCCAGGGCGGAATGAGGGCATCGGTTTTGAATGTATACAACAGTATTCGCAGCTTCTCCCCACAGAAACTTCGGTAGACCCTGGTCACATAGCATGGCACGGGCAGCTTCCACAATGGTCCTGTTCTTTCATTCAGCAACGCCATTCTGCTCAGGAGTATAGGCAGTAGTAGTCTCCCTCTTAATGCCAGCTTCTCTGCAAAAGTCCTTGAACTCATTTGACTCATATTCAGTGCCATTGTCGGTCCTCAAAATCTTGATCTTTTTCCCTGTCATATTTTCCACCAAGGCTTTGAAGGTACGGAACCACATGAAAGCCTCATCCTTCTTCTTCAAGAAGTATATCCAGGTTTTGCGGGAGAAGTCATTAGTGAATGTCATATAGTAAGAACATCTTCCCAGGGATGTCACGGGTAGCATACCAGATAGATCAGAATGGACCAGTTGCAAAATATCAAATGTCTTTGTGACACTTGAGGGGAAAGGTCCCCTTGTATGCTTTCCTTCGGCACAACCCTTACATACACCTTCATGATTATTTCCAAAATCGGGCATCCCTGTCACCACCTTCCTTGCTTCGGGAAGGGCCTTGTAATGAAGGTGTCCAAACCTCCGGTGCCATAGTTCAATTTGTCGGATAGTATCACATGTCATAGCTCCTAGTGGACTTCCTTCAACCTGGTAGAGTGTTCCAACTCTAAAACCAATCACGATAGCTTCCTTGAGATTCTTCTTCCACATGCGCACAACTTTCCATCAGTGAATGCCACATTGAAGCCTTTGTCTTCGATGGCTGATATAGACACAAGGTTCTTCTTCAATTTTGGTACATAGAGTACATCCTGCAAATGTAGGACTTGTCCTTGAGATAGATGGAGGGTCACAGTCCCTGTCCCTTTCACGGGATATGTGGCATTATCTCCAAGGATAATTTCCATATTAGTATCCTTCTCAACCATGTTAGAGAGTGCTTCCTTGAACCCAGTGATGTGTCTTGAGGCACCACTATCTATCAGCCAGACATCCATAGTGTCGGGCGGGGATGCAGCAGAGAGGGCAGATACAAGAATGTATTCATTTCTTTTATCAACAACATTTGACTCCTCATACCTGGAGTTTCTAGACCTTTGAAAGGTTGATTGTTTCCGCCAGAGGGAGCCTTCCTCTTTCCTTTGGACCTGTCGTTTCTTTGATTTCCATTCCTCCGGTTGTTGTTGTTGTCATCACTATCGAGAGAATCCTTCTTGAAAGGACATTCTCTAGCATAGTGACTAGGCCTATGACAAGTGAAACACTTGCCCTTCTTTCCTTGGGCCCTTGCTCTTCCTTTGTTCTTAGGACCACCAGAGTTCTTCTTTCTAGAATGAGCAGCGTAGGCAGCATTTCTGTCATTTTCGTATTCCTTCATTCTTGTCTCTTCTTGTATGCATCTTGACAGTAGCTCGTCAAAGTTAGGAATTGTATTATTATTGAGAATGGTAGTGTTGAATACTTGCCATTCATATGGGAGCCCTCCAAGTGTGGTGAGTACCATCTCACGATCGGCTATTGTCTCCCCAATAGCCAGCAAATTGTTCCTGATCTCGGTCAATTTCAGAAAGTATGTTTGGACAGACTCATCCCTACCTTTCTTCAGATTCTTCAATTGATTCTTAAAGAATAGCGCTTGGTTTGCATTGTTTACTTTGAACATTTGCATCAGCTTATCATACATCTCCTTGGATGTGCCTAGCTCAGATATGTAGGCAACCAGACTTTTATGTATGGATTCCCTGATCATTAGCTTTGCTTTGATCTCCCCCTTCTTATACTTGGTTTTAGCAGCCGCAGTAGCAGTGGATGGAGGTTCTTGTATCTTACCCAGTACATAATCCATGAGATCATGGTCTTCCAATTTGAGATCTAATATCATCTTCCAAGCATGGAAGTCATCCCTTCCAGTGAGCTTGTCATCCTCTTTGAAGCCATAACTTGTGGAACTCATTTTTCTCAATTGGTGATTGCTATAAGTTAGGGCTTGTCTTCACCTCAGCTCTGATACCATGTAAATTTTTGTAGATGTTCTATGCTTGATGCAACTTTACTTTTATAACAGCAATCACATAAACAGTTAAGTAAAAATGCTGATAGAACATACCAGTGGATCTATAGAAGACAAACCAGAAACAAGAGAATGTGTTGGTGCGTTACGGCGGTCAGCAGGATGCTTCAACCAGCAAAGTCTTCTTGGTCGGCCAACCCAAAATGTGTCACAACAGTCCTCAAATCAATTATCCAGTCAACTCAAAGTCAACCCCAGAAAAGTCAATGTAGTCCAAAAAAAGTCAACGCAAGGCAGCAACAATAAAGTCAACGCAGCTCCAACTTCGGTCAACCTTTTGACCTTGATTTTTGTGCCAATGAGTACGGCCTTCAAAAATCGAACTCTCCACAAAATTTCAGCTCAAACGGACCATGCGTTGACCAAAGTCAACGCTGGTCAAACTTGCCCAGAAACCCTAACTGCAGCTACTTCGTCCTTTTCCCACGTGAGAACTGCTTCTTAGATGCTCGTATCCAATGAGAAGCGTGTGGATGAGATGAGTGAAAAGCTCTCCAACGTTGACTGTATTTACTATTTATATCCATCATTGAGGTGTGTGACACATCTGTTGGGGGTGTAAAACCTTAAGGCCGACCTGCACTTAAATTTATTATAAATAATAAATTCAAAATAAATGTTCTGCTCATCAGATTAAAATCAATTTTATATCGATTTTACACCTCTCCGAAAGAGGAATCCAATACAAATATTTGAATCTTCATCTGAGCATCACAAGATGGAGTTTGGACCTAGTTGTCCAAATTTAACAAGACCCTTGAGGAGATCTACATCAGATCTATATTATTTCAGCCTTCTATTTTCATGAGCTTCAGTTTGCAATGACTCTTCAGTCCTAAGGCTGTAGATCACCATTTGTATTTGGGTGTATTTCCAGAAACCCTTCCCGAGTTCTCTTGGAAAGGTGTCTAGGAGGCTAGATCTTCACTCCTAGCATTATTGAGCTATATAACAGCAGATCTACATTGATCTATCTTTATGTAGTAGTTTATGCCCTAAAACTGCGTTGCCTTAGCTCAGGGCATTTGTATGGCAGCTATTTCTCATGTGATGGCATATTTTGCTTGTAAAGGCTTGTTTTGTATGGTTTGAGTGACTTGATCCTCAAGATCTTGTGCCTATTATTTGCTGATATGTTTAATAAGATGGTTGTACATTTGTCTCATATCATGGTGTGTTGATTTATTCACTGTTCTTTCCATTATTGTGTTCATATGTTGTTGCTTTCCCATTTGGGAATATTACAGTGGTATCAGAGCATAATCTTGGCTCAACCTGTGGATCTCAGCCATTATGCTATTAGAAGAATAAGGAGAAGGAGAAAGAGATCAAAATGATGGAAAGAATGAGTTTCATCTCATCTCTTTTCAGATCTAAGAAGGACCTCACCAGGGAGGTCAAGCAAAGAAAAATGGAGAAAGGAAGTGAAACCACATTAGGGTTTCAAGATGAGGAAGGTCCATGTACTTCCTATCAGTAAAAAGAAGATCCGGTATTGCATAGAGTTCCAAATAAACATGTTATGCCCTTTTCTTTTGAAGACAAGAGGCATGAAGATGGAGGAAACTTAGATCATGAGATTCTAAGTGAGTATCTTGCAGAATATAAGTCTCAACCTAGAGCTTTCAAGGAGAATCTAATTCTCCCACAGTTCATTCAGCTCAAAGAAGAAAGGAGACCTTGCAACAACAAAAGAAAAGAGGGCAATAGATTTCTATTGTCTACCTTTGATGGGTCATCCACATGCACAGCAAGGCCTAGGGAATGAAGTTGGATGCATTTTTCCTGCTACATCCAGTAGTAGAGAAAGAAGCTGTTGAGATTTCAGCGCTGCACCTTGAGGGTGAAGCAAACATTTGGTGGTTCAGCGATTTGAGTCATGCAAAAGTGACTACATATGCAGATTTTACTCAAAGGTTGACCAAGAAGTTTGACAACAAGAAATCAGAGGAGAAGGAGCATTCACCACCACTTGCTGCAGGAGCACTTACACCATGAGAAAGAACCCTTGCATCTTTGCCAAGTGGTCTTGATCTCTTGACATTTGGGATCCCATGCACTATTCTGGAGATGCATGAGGAGGAGGAGACTTGTACCAGCACTAATGTAGCCATGGCAGAGCAGCCATCATCATCAGTAATTGGGGAAGCCATCACACCAGAAGGAGGAACCCTTGTAGCAATACAAGATGTTCCCAAGCTTTACCAAGGTATGCACATGTTTCCATTTTTTGTTACTTCAGCACATCATATGGAGGATTGTGGGAATGTACCATTGCATGACCTAGGGTCAAAGTATATTGCTGATTTGGAGTAGCAGACTATCACTGCGCTAAGCAGCCTTGATTTGTTCAAGGAGAAGATATACAATCATCCTAGTGTATCATTGTTGAGCTGCACACAACTCTTGGGGTTGGAGTATAGATTCTTGGAGGATGGGATGAGTCTTGTCTTGAACAATGCAACGCAGACTATGTGTTCAGCACTGAGCATAATCTGGAGGCAGCCGATGCACCATTATGGAGATCAACAACGCTGTCATTGAGCAACAGTGATGAGTTGGGGGCCCAACCATTATTGGAGCATTCCAATGACCTTTCTACATGCATAGCAGAGGATAGACTGATGATTGATGAGAGACATCTTATCTTCCATTGCTATGATGGATCTTTCTTGATGAGCACTTCATTGCTCAATGAGAAGATTTTTCCTTTAGTATATTTGGATCCTGATGGGATCAACTTGGACATTGTGGAGTGGTCTTCATTTCGAGATCTCCAGGAGATTGCATTTCAACACCTCATGAAATGCAAAGATAGAAATCTAATTTGAGAGGATGGTATTCTCCATTGGAGGGATGCCAATTTTGAGCATGATGATAGACACTCACCATTGGTTGGATGGATGATGTTGATGAGCAAGAGGTTGGGAAGCCACTTGCAGATCTTTGACACAGGGCAGCAGGAGGCAAGGCTGCATTGGTTACTCTTGAAAGAGTTTGGTCATCATATGACACAGTCTATTTCAAAGAGTAGGTTGGTGGATGGAACTTGGCATGGCACTTACATCATATGGCAGCAAGGAGTTTGGGTGTATTCAAGTGATGTGATATCTTTCATGTCAACCATCATGTTGTTGCTCCATAGTTTATATGGTGAGGGTGTAGGGAGGCAACAAGAATTGTTGTTGCTTTGGTTGTCCTTGGGAGAGTATGGACTAAATTTCTTCCATACTTTGCATAATGTTGCAGGAATAGGAGATGGCACTATCATGGTGCAAAGGGACTACTCCTTAGCCTGGGAGGATCAATAGGTACTTCCATTTTGGAAGGAATCGCCCACATATAGCAGCATTATGATTGATGGCTTTGACATGTGGTATGTCAAAGGATGGAGCTATGAGATGACAGGAGCCTTATTACAGAGGCCAACAGCACTGTCACTTGGGACCTTGGGTTTATTGATGGAGTGTTCCCAGGATCACTTCACATATGATGCACTTGATGGACAAGTAGGAGATGAGAGTGATGGAGTAGTGGATGGAGACATCTATTACCATGATATGATCTTCTTGACTTGGATCTCCAAGCATAAGAAGAATGCTTTGCATGCAGCACATGGTTTAATCCTTCTCATGGAGATATGTCATATCACTATGGAAGACTCATTCATAGATCTTATTATCATCTTGCTCTCAATACATGGTAAGAATGATGTTTTTGCATTTATTGATTATCTAATACAGTATTTGCATTCTCTTACCATCTCTACACAATGCATTGCTCCACAAAAGGGCAAGCCTCTCTTTGGGCTTCATGGTCATTTTGGGACCAACATCTATGATGGTCATAGCCATTTCTTGTATGGCTTTGGGCAAGTGTTGTACTATTTCCTGTGTGCTTAGTTGATATACAATGCCATTTACTGTTTACTAGTAGATGAGATGACATGCACAACTAGCAAAGTGTTTGGAGAGAACTTGCCACATCATATTCTGAAACTGCAGTTGGTAAAACTACGCTGTAACTACTTGAGAAACTGTTGGTACCTTCCAACACTATGTAAAACCTTCAGTGTTTCTCTCATTTGGGTTCCATATGATGATAATGTCATATTCATTTTATATGGGATGATTTGGGCAAGAACCAAAGAGTGGATCCTTGAGGATCCTATTGCATTTTTTATCCATGAAGGCAACATTATTGCAGCCCATATTCAGCAGCAGCTCTACACTTATCATAAGTGGAGAGAGAGACAGCGTGGGATGGACAACTTGATCCATCATATTCAGCTATGCAACCCACCTTCTTTGCAGGAGCCTAAGGTGGAGGAGATGTTTCAGGAGTTACCATGTTGGAGGGTGACTCACTTTTTGTGGATGATAGCTTGGGGATGGAGGCTTCATATGGGGACGATGGTTCCCAATATATTTCAAATTCCATGCCTCAAGAAGGCCTCTAGACCACATATAGTTGCTTCCATGGATATCTCACTTTTTCATGATAAGAGCCATTTGGATTTTTCACCAAAGGCATACTTATACACATGGGAGGAACAACTTGAGAACATATTGATGAGAAAGCATCTTGTTCTTTTGGGGAACTTATCACTTGAGGATGCTACAGGAGGAAGAGGAGAGGCTCTTCAGTTCTATCCTTACAGTTGCTTGAGGACAAGCAACATTTGGGAGGGGAGGACTGTAATATTCCTAAATTAGTAGACAGCTAATTGGAATATTAATTTTTTATTTTGCTCTTAGATAGAGAAATAAGAGGGTATGGAGACCCATAAATCTCCTTAGAAGGAATAAAAGACACTCGTAGTGTGAATGGAGGTCATATAAAAGCTGGATTGAAGACCCTTAGGTGTGAAAAGAGGTTGAAGCATGTTGAATAGGTCAACTTTGACCAAATCAAACAACGTTGATATGGAGGAGTGGCATTAATGATGGGACAGCACAATTTTGGAGGGAGATTGATTACATGATGATGGAAACCCTAATGAGTGGGACCCAAGGTGATAAGGCTCACATTGTTTATAAGGAAGAGGATGGCAACCATATGAGGTTATCTTATGATTATTATTTTGATATGTCTGTTTAGACTACTTGCATTCTTCAGTTGTTTAATTGAGATTGTTGTGTTGTTTAGCACCGGGTGTTCCTGAGCGGGAATCCCACCTCTTTCCTTGACAGGCCTCTTGGGAGAGTATTGATCTATCATTTCCACACATCCGACATTCTGGCCAAGCTTTAGTCTTCAGCTACAGCGCAGTTTCTACATAATATTGTGTTGTGTTGCAGGGTGTTGCAGTGGAGGGTTGAGAAACCCACTTTTTGAGCTATTTTTTCATAGGAGGAAAGATTCCTTCTCTTGGGAGATCAGCAAGAAGGGATTCTGAGCACATTTCAGTTCTTTGGCACCAGGCCAACCTATTCCCATCATTTACAGCGCAGTTTCAGCTGGGAATTGCATTATTCTGGAGGGCAGTTTCAGAGGAGGATCTATTGGCTCTTTTAGAATGTTTTCCTGTAGGTGGAGGGTTCAGTCTTTCATTGGAGGAAACCCTTGAGGAGATCTACATCAAATCTATATTATTTCAGCCTTCTATTTTCATGAGCTTCAATTTGCAGTGACTCTTCAGTCCTAGGGCTGTAGATCACCATTTGTATTTGGGTGTATTTCTGAAAACCCTTCTCAGGTTCTCTTGGAAAGGTGTCTAGGAGGCTAGATCTTCACTCCTAGCATTATTTGAGCTATATAATAGCAAATCTACATTGATCTATCTTTATGCAGCAGTTTATGCCCTAAAAATGCGTTGTCTTAGCTCAGGGCATTTGTATGGCAGCTATTTCTCATGTGATGGCATATTTTGCTTGTAGAGGCTTGTTTTGTATGGCTTGAGTGACTTGATCCTCAAGATCTTGTGCCTGTTATTTGCTAATATATTTAATAAGATGGTTGTATATTTGTCTCATATCATGGTGTGTTGATTTATTCATTGTTCTTTCCATTATTGTGTTCATATATTGCTGCTTTCCCATTTGGGAAATTACATTTGTTCGAAAAATATTGTGTCCTTTGTCATGTGGGCTTTATTCTCCAGTTCTTGATTTGTATGTATGTGTAAGCTGAAGTAGTGTTTTCTTTGATGTTTTACTGAATATTTCAGATAATAACTTGTTAATTAAATCAAACAAGTAGGAGAAGAAAATCAGAACACTGCGGTAGGATTTCTGTAATTTGGATTCATAATTTTTCACATGAACTCCTAATGTGTATAAATAGGAGTTGGATGGATTCATTGGTATGATCACTTGGATTTGGATCTCTCTATCATTAGAGAACTTCACATTTTTTTCTTGGTGAATATTTTTGGATGATGGACGAATTTTGATGTACGGATTGGTTTCTTTTCTATCTTGGAGCTTCTTATATTGCAAATGTGATGTTGGTTGAATATACTCTCTAACATGTAAGTGTAAGTGTAACACTATTTTTCATTTTGTTGCGTACATTGGAACCTCGCTATTACTAGGGCTAATTGCAACATATGTTTAATGTGGAATTATGTGTCTATTTAGCTTAATTCTATGTATGGGCCATGTTGGATGAATGAAATGTATTAGAGATCGTGTTATCTCAACAAGCATCTTCCATTTGCAACGAAGTATAAATGCTTTTAAGTTCACTTTTCTTCTCTTTCCCTTAAAATTGGATGAAGTCGACTTTGAGAGCCTCCTAATGAGGTCCATCTTCATAATTCTCCTTGACTCCATATCCCCAAGAGGAATTAGGCATTGATCCATCAGAGGGTGGTCATTCATGTTAGATTCAGTTTTTCAGTGATCAAAGATAGCTCTTTTAAGGGTTTTCCATTAGGTCATTAGTCAAAAAATTTTGCTTTTTCAATTAGTCCTCAACAATAAATTTGGTCATTGAACAAATCACGTCATGATATGCTACTCCTTCACACTTTTTCATCTCCATTCAAAGGTCTAAAGTCATTTCATTTCATCACATATAAGTCAGGTCTAGGGTCTAAACTGCCATGAAAGTCTTCAGTTTTTCACTTAAAAAGGGCAGTCACACTTCCATCTCATTCATGAAGGTCAAGTTGAAGGAGTAAGCCTGTTTTATAGTCTGAAATAAATTCTGTGTCATGAGAATTATATGCTCTATTTTGAAGAGAAATGAAAAACTTTGTTGAAAGAAGATATTTTCAAAATTGCAATATATTAAAGATTTATCTTTAATATTTTGAAAATAAACCTTTGCAGCCATAGGTTTTAAATCCTGAGTTGTATTTTGTTGTCGTCATACTCCACTATCCATTATCCTCCATTACTATCGTGACACGTTGCATTCATTTATTCGCCTACCATCCATATCACATAACTCTCGTCATACCCCTACCCCACCAATCAATCAACTCCGTCTTACGTTAAATCTCCCCCACTTCGTCGATCATCCATCACATCATAGTTTAATCCGACGGCTCATATGAAACCTCGGCCCCCCCTCATCGTCCGAGACTTAACGTCGAGGGGGGGGGGGGGGGGGTCCGAAATGATTGGTATTGAACAGTGACCTGACTGCTACGTGTCAGAGTCGAGTGATTTCGCACTCCCCCCCCCCCACATGAAACCGTTTATTGCTCTAACACCCCTATGAAATCCCACCTACCCGCTGATATTAAACCACCATTTCTCCCGCCTACCACGTCATGCCAATGTGGAATCTGAACCATCCAATCAACTTAATTCCTGGGTTCTCCTGACCGTTAGCCAATTAATTCAATGGCTAACCGTTAGGCAACGTACCCGCGCCCATTTTCAAACGGAAATCAAGTCAAATTGCCCATAAAATCACCGTTAAACGCCTGTTTCAAACCTTTATTCTGCTATTTGCTCTGCTTAACACAGGATTTCGAATTTACATCTATTAACGGAGATCCAAAGATCAAAACTTTCCAGTTTTTGAAGCTTTCTCCCGCAGCTATTGCTTTTCTTCTAGTTGCAGAGCTTTTCCTCAAGTCCTGGCCTATGTTTTCTATCAGAGAATTCTTGTTTTCTACCATTACAATAGAGCCAAACATGCCTCCGAAAAACAAAGGACTTGAGCAACCAGTAAGTCTGCTATTACATCCTCTAGATTATTTTCATCACATTCCGTTAGCAGACAAAGATTACAAAATACATGAAACCTTGTCTGATATCGAGCTTTTTGAGTTATATTACTAGTTAGAAGACAAATACTCGGATAAATCAGATGACATAAGACTATGGGATTCTAATCGCCCACATTTCATCTTTCCTCATACCCATAGTGCTCCAGAGTTTGTTAGGAGATGTCAAGCTTGGTATATGCCATACCAGAGAACTATTATCGCTCCTACAGGAGAGGTTTTAGTGACTATTGATGCCCAAACAATTGAACAAATGATGCAAGCCCCAAACACAAAAGATGCCACACCATTTTCCCAAAAGCCTTGATAGAAATTTACAAGAAGTTAGATTTTGCAAAGAGAGCTCAAAATCTTGAGCTATTCATGACTGAAAATGACCCATTACCAAAGAAAAACCCTCCATTTCCAGCATCCATTTTCCCTGAATGGTCCAAACAAATCATCACTGTCATTTCCTACCTTCTTGGTTATTATTCAGACCAATGGGTAGATGAAGCCATCATAGGGTTTTTATCCATATTTTCCAATGATTCCAAACCCTCCATCATTTTCAATTTCAGTCAGTTATTGCAGATGCTATCCATGATCAGTTTGTGAAATTCACAACTGAAGAGGTTTTCAGTTATGCCTCTGTGTTAGTCTACTTATTCTTGTACTCTCAGGGAGACAAATTTAAGTTTTCTCTACAGAAATTGGATGAAGAAGGCAACCAACAGTTAATCATTTTCTAGACTTCATTAGTGATGAAGGAACAGAAAGAATATTATTATAAGCAGTTTGTGGAATTGTTTCTTCAGCCAGCACTCCAGAGCCAAGAATTAGTGAAGAGATCAAAAAGTTGTAGGATTAGGTAAAATTATTGCATATACAGAAAACTAATTCTGACAGTTCACATGCAGCTGAAGCACAGAGGGCCAAAAAGTTGATTGAAAGGTTACAGAAAGAACAAAAGGAGTCATCCATTGGTAATACTTTGGGCCAAGTGAAAGAGAGAATTTGGGCAGACATCACAAAGTCTATCACTGAAATTTGGCCAAGTATACAAATCATTTTTGAGCAAAAGGAGCTGATACAGAAGGCAAATGAGGCCATTACAGCCATCAGAGAACAGCTGGGAGATAAGCCTGCAATAGCTAATAATATTATTATATTTCTGAATTTAAAGAACAGGTATGAGCTGGATGAATTGGGCATTAAGGACAGAACAAAAACAGTCTTGGAAGTGAAGAAAGTGCTGACAAAGAAGAATTTGATTCTTCAACTTGAAGAAAAATGTCACAGTCTGGAGGTTATAGTTCAGAGATTTTTCAACAGGATAGAGTCTCTAACACAAAAAGGACTGCCTTCTCTTTTTGTAATTAATGATAAATTGATGACTAGAGATGATTATGGAAAAAGACTTCAGGAGATTGCCAAGGATACTGCTAAGTTTTCAAATATTAAAGGCATATTAACAGGAAAGGCACTGTTGGGAGCATTAAGCAATGACATTTACATTCAGTATGAAATCAAACATGTCTTTGTGGTGAAGCCCACCTTTGCCAAATACACTAAAGCAGATGAAATTTACCTCAAGGTAATTGTTGATTTATGGTAGCATCGGATGTGCTCTAGCCTTGTGCCTTTGTATATAGGCTAAACACGTGTATTCCATAAAACCCATAAAAGATTTTGGAAAATTCCACTTAGAGATAGTTTAATTAAATTAATTAATTGTTTTTTAATGTTTTCCTAAGTCTAAACTTAGGGAAACTGATTAATTAAAGGGTATTAATTAAACTAAGTGCGAATCTTCTAGATAAAGTGATGGATCACCTCCAAGCTAATCTTAGCCCTTGATTATGTTTTAATCTTGGCCGTTGAAGGGTCAACTAAGGATTATAAGGAGGGTGAGGGGCCTATGGAAAACACATCAGACGGAGAAAGAATCTAGAGATCGATTTCTTCAGCCTAAGGAAGAATCGAAGTGATTCTCGATTGCAGAGAGGGGAAGGTGAAATCTCCAGGAGGGAGAATTTTTGAAGGATAGAGAGTAGAGGAAGAGAAGAGAGAAGGAAGCCATAGCAGCAGCGCAGAGATAGCCAAGCAGCAGTTACGTTGGGCCAACACAGAGTAGCAAAGGGAGTTTCAATTTCAGTTGGAGAGGCAGCTACGGGTTCATCCAATATCCGAAGGGCATTTCTGGAAGGGGAGAAAACTCTAGTCTCACATAGCAGTGAGCACCGAGGCAGTCATAACGAGCAACAGCAGCAGTGACGCAGTGACAGTGTGGGTGACGCAGTCACTGAGCATAGATTACGCAGAGATACTCAGTGTGGGTGCAGGTCAGTGCCGGAACTTCGTTGTGGAGTGAGAATTGTCTCACTAAGCCCATTCTCATCAAATTTCTTCAGGTGATTGATTGATAATTACAATCACACATTTGTACTCAGAACTTTTGCATGGTAAAGAAACCCTCAGATCTGTTGCACCGATTTTCCCGAATTAGGTTTTTCCGGGGACAATTGTCCAAAAAATAATGGTGTCTATGTGTGAATACTTGTGTTATTTCTTTTATGTTGTTTATTGATCGTGAAGTCTGCAGCATATTTTATTTTGTTATTTGACACAGTGAAATTTTAAATATTTGTGTTTGAGAATGCAATAGAAGAAATGTAAAAGTAGCTGTAGTAGAATTCTACATTATAGAATTTTCACATGGTATCAAAGCTGTCAGATCCAAAAGAAGTAGGGTCAAAGAAGAGACTGCGCAATCCAGAAGCTTCAGAAGGGACGCATCATAGAGAAAAGAAAGCACAGATAAGTATGGCAGACTTAGATGTTTTATCCTCTAGGTTGAAAGAGGATGGTACATTCTTGTCAAGTTCAGCATCTACAGAAATCTGGTATATTGATAGCGAGGCTTTAGCTCATGTGACTAGAGTACAAGAATATTTCTCGAGCTATAAGGAAGAGCAGATGAACTTCCAAATCACTATGGGGAATAGCACGAAATGCACTCCAGTTGGAAGAGGAGCCGTAGTGTTTCAGATGAAAGCCAGAAACAGCTTCAAGGTCACAGATGTACTACATGTGCTAGGGCTTGGGGTGAATTTAATTTCAGTATCCCAGTTGCAGGACAAAGGGTATGACATACACTCTATTGGGAAGAAGGTATATGTCAAGCATCCAAGTTGGAAGCAAACAAGACAGATCGGAGTCAGAAGCAACAGATTATACAGTTTGCATCTTGAAACTCTGATGGCACTAGTCAGTAGTAATCTTGAAGACAAGAAAGGGTTGAACGAACTTTGGTATAGAAGAATGGGGCACTTGCACCACGATGCATTGAAGATGCTCAGAGAAAAAATTGATGGGGCACCTATTCTCAGCACAGAGCATGATGATGTATGCCGAGGATGTGTACTTGGGAAGTACACTAAGGCAGCCTTTCCCAGAAGTGAAACAGGGCAGCAAGCATATTAGGATTGATACACTCAGATATCTGTGGACCAATGTCCATTAACACTCTCAAGGGTGGCAAATATTTTGTCACATTCATTGATGATCACTCAAGAAAAACCTGGATCTACTTCCTGAAGATAAAAGATGAAGTCTTTGAAAAGTTCAAAGAATTCAAAGCTCTTGTTGAAAATATGATGGGGAAGAAAATCAAGACATTGCGTTCAGATAATGGTGGAGAATACATAGATGGAGACTTCACAAATTTCTGCGCAAAAGAGGGCATCAGGAGAGAGTGGACTGCGCCATACAATCTCGAACAGAATGGTGTGGCAGAACGGAAAAACAGGACAATTGTAGGCGCAGCCAAGGCCATGTTATTCGACCTTGATTTGCCCAGATATTTATGGGTTGAAGCCTGCAATATGGCAGTGTACATCCAGAACAAGACTCCTCATAGAGCATTGAGGAAGAAGACTCCTGAAGAAGATTTCATGAGGAAGAAACCGAAGGTAGGACACCTTCAGATATTTGGTAGCGTGGCATAATTTCATGTACCAAGTGAGAAGAGAAGCAAGCTTGATCAAACTGCAGAAAGGGGGTTTCTTGTAGGTTACAGTGAAGTCTCCAATGCATATAGGATCTATATTCCTAGCAGCAGGAAAGTTGTGATAAGACGTGATGTTAAGTTCATGGAGGATAGAGCCTTTCAGAAATCACGCGATATGCCGACAGAGGATCAAACTGCAGAAGTTCCCTTGGTCCAAGAGCAACAGGGGCACCAAGAAGAACAAACAGAAAGACAGACTTTGGTACCCAGTACAAGTACTAACGTTTTCTTAGAAGAAGATCAGGAGGATACTCACTCTGAGGAACAGCCAGATCAAGAGGAAGAGTTGAGAGAGCAGCCTTCCACCAGTGGTCAGATCAGCAGGGAAGCTCAGCAGATACTGAGGGACGCAAAAAACTTTATTGGGACTCCCAGGAATGGGAAGAGGCAGCGTAGCCCCCTGACAGGTACCAGGCTTTGGTTGCTCAAGTAGAGGAACCCTCCAGCTTCCAGGAAGTTGTTCAGCACCAGGTATGAGTAGATGCCATGATAGAGGAGTATGCTTCTATCATGAAAATGATGTCTGGAAAGTTGTGCCCAAAACTCAGAGTAGATCAGTTGTCGGATCATGATGGATCTACAAGATCAAATACGTTGCAAATGGTAGCGTAGAGAAATATAAGGCAAGGTTCGTGGCAAAAGGGTATGCTCAGAAGGAAGGCATTGACTATGAAGAGACCTTCGCACCATTTGCCAGATATACCTCCATCTGGACTGTTGTATCCTTAGCAGCGCAGATGGGATGGGAGATTCATCAAATGGATGTCAAGACAGCGTTCTTGAATGGAGAGATTAAGGAAGAGGTATATATCGAACAGCCAAAGGGTTTTGAGACTCATGAAAGCAAGTCTCATGTATGTCGATTGAAGAAGGCCCTGTACGAGCTCAAGCAGGTTTCGAGAGCATGGCATGGTCGAATAGATAGCTATTTGCAAAAAATGCGGTTTGTCAAGAGTGACGCAGATCCCAATCTCTACTATTTATTGGTAGAGGATGAGTCGTTGGTACTAGTACTATACGTAGATGATTTGTTTCTCACTAGATCATCTAGGCTCATCAAGGATTGCAAACGGAATCTAGAGGTGGAATTCAACATGAAGGATTTGGGGTTGATGCATTACTTCTTAGGGTTGGAAGTCTGTCAGAAGAATGGAGAAATATTCATGGGTCAGGAGAGGTATGCCTTGGAGATTCTGAAGAGGTTCAGAATACAAGAGTGCAGGCCCATGGCCACATCCATGATCACAAATTGGAAAAAGATAGATGCATTAGAGGACGCAGAAGTAGACCCCACCTTATACAGACATCTCATCGAGTCATTGATGTATCTGGTTAACACTAGACCAAACATTTGCTTTGCTGTCAACACTCATAGTCAGTTCATGGTAGAACCCAAAAGAGTGCACCGAGCAGCAACAAGGCACGTCCTGAGGTATTTACGAGGAACAGTCAGATTTGGTATAAAGTATGGCCGAGGAGAGGATGTCAGACTCAGTGGATTCACGGATGCAGATTGGGCATGAAACTCAGTGGACAGGAAAAGTACCTCTGGGTATTGTTTCAGCGTTGGATTAGGAATGGTGTCCTAGTGCAGCAGGAAACAGAGATCAATAGCATTGAGCACAGTCGAAGTAGAGTACATGGCAGCTAGTATAGCTAAATGCGAAGCCATCTGGCTTTGGAAACTTCTTGTGAGTCTATTCAGGAGCAGGATGGAGCCGACTAACATTTACTGTGATAATCAAAGTTGTATCAAACTCTCTGAAATCCAGTATTTCATGATCGGTCCAAATATATTGACATCAAGTGTCATTTTATCAGAGACTGTGTTCAACTTGGGGCAGTACAACTCCAGTACATTCCCACAAGAGAACAGACAGCAGATATACTCACTAAGGCTCTGGGGAGGATTAAGTTCACTCAGTTCAGAGAACAGTTGGGTATGACTGAAAATCCATTTCCGTAAGTCAATGGATCATCAGCGCAGTTGAAAGAGGGAATTACAGTACAGTAGCAGTTGGCAGCAGCATGCAGAGTTAGCAGCAGTACAGTTGCATCTTTGTGTAGTGTTAGTGAGCAGCATCAATAGCACAGCAGTAGATGTTACAGAAGTCAGAGCAGCACATAGAGTTGTATTGTTAGAGCACTTTCCTCGCTAAGAGGGAGTGTTGATTTATGGTAGCATCAGATGTGCTCTAGCCTTGTGACTTTGTATATAGGGTAAGACACATGTATTCCATAAAACCCAGTAAAGATTTTGGAAAATTCCACTTAGAGATGGTTTAATTAAATTAATTAATCATTTTTTAATGTTTTCCTAAGTCTAAACTTAGGGAAACTGATTAATTAAAGGGTATTAATTAAACTAAGTGTGAATCTTATAAATAAAGTCATGGATCACCTCCAAGCTAATCTTAGCCCTTTATTATATTTTAATCTTGGTCGTTGAAGGGTCAACGAAGGATTATAAGAAGGAGGGTGAGAGGCCTATGGAAAACACATCAGACGAAGAAAGAATCTAGAGATCGATTTCTTCAGGCTAAGGAAGAATCGAAGTGATTCTCAATTGCAGAGAGGGGAAGGTGAAATCTCCAGGAGGGAGAATTTCTGAAGGATAGAGAGTAGAGGAAGAGAAGAGAGAAGGGAGCCACAGCAACAGCGCAGAGATAGCCAAGCAGCAGTTACGTTGGGCCAGTGCAGAGCAGCAGATGGAGTTTCAATTTCAGTTGTAGAGGCAGCTGAGGGTTCATCCAATATCCGGAGGGCATTTCTGGAAGGGCAGAAAACTCTGTCTCACACGGCAGTGAGCACCGAGGCAGTCATAACAAGTAGCAGCAATAGTGACAACGTGGGTGACGCAGTCACTACATAGAGATTACGCAGAGCTACTCAGTGTGGGTGCAGGTCATTGCCGGAACTTCATTGTGGAGTGAGAATTATCTCACTAAGCCCATTCTCGTCAGATTCATTCAGGTGATTGATTGATAATTACAATCACACATTTGTACTCGAAACTTCTGCATAATAAAGAAACCCTCAGATCTGTTGCACCGGTTTTCCCAAATTGGGTTTTTCCGAGGACAATTGTCCAAAAATAACGGTGTCTATGTGTGAATACTTGTGCTATTTCTTTTATGTTGTTTATTGATCGTGAAGTCTGCAACATATTTTATTTTGTTATTTGACACAATGAAATGTTAAATATTTGTGTTTGAGCATGCAATAGAAGAAATATAATAAGTATTTGTAGTAGAATTCTACATTATAGAATTTTCACAGTAATTAAATTAGTTATCCCTGATGAAGAGCGCTGGGAAAAGTTATGTGAATTTCAAGAGTAATTAGCAAAAGCAGAAAAGTCAAATTTTGCCAGATCAGCAGTCAACTGACAGCGAGCGCAGCCCGTGATTATCTTCTTAAGCAACAGTTTTCAGTTACAGCCAGCAACAGCACAACAGATATAATTTATTTCCATGATGCAGTTAGAAATTAGTTAGCAAATAAAGCGTTATCAGTTTGGATAGCCTTTAATGTAATTATTGTAATTTTGTTTTTCTATATATACTTCGTTGTACGAAGTATCAGAGTTGGACAATAAAGTTCTGAAACTCTGTGTATTATTGTGGACCTGCTATTAATGAAAATCAAAGGAGTTGCAGCAATTGTGTGAGATTCATGTGGTATTTTTATTGAGCACTATGCATTTCTATGTTATTTCACTTCCATTCCATTTTCTGTGTAAAATCTTATTTCAGTTTATAAGCAGAAATCAGTCAAATGTCTGTTTATTAAGATTTTTACAATGTGTCTTTTCTTCTAATGAATGAATTCAGTAAAATGTTCATTCAGACCTCTCTCTTTTCTACCACTATACACCAATGACAAATTAAATGTGCTCAAATAGTTTGCCTATCTTGCCTTGCTCAGTTTTCTGCAATACAGTCTTTGAAATCAGTTTTAGCTTCACTGATTATAAAATTATCCAGCAAACAAATCATTAAACAAATTTTAAAACAAATTAATTTATATCTAGCATAAAATCCTATGGTACTTAGCCATTTATTGAATATTTAAAAAGTGACACACACAGAGCCCTCTCTGGTTTGGTAGGGCTAGCTACCTAGCTAAAAGTTGGTTTGTGGTTACCTTTCTTCACTCCTAATTTCAGCCTAGGAAGTTGGGGAGAGTGATAACAATTCAAGCCATAATCTTTCACCTTTTCCTCCCTTTTCTAGGTCTAGCCCCGTTGGGCCACCTAGGGCATCAATTTCTCGACAAACTAGCCCTAGAATAATTTTGATCTCCTAAAACCTACTGCATTGGTGTGTCCTCAAGGTCTCCTCTGAATTTGAAGAGATTCCGACGGTGGGTTTCCAAGATATCCCAAGCCCTAGGTCTAAGATCAAATTTTTCCCTAGTGTTCCCAAGGCTAGTACCTCATAGGATCAATTTGACATCTTTAGGTGAAAATTCGTGTTTGATCCTTTCCCCTTGCCTTGGTCAAGTTAAGAATATCATCGGTTTCTAGATTCCATCCCCTTAACATGGGTTGGGTCCACTTGGTCCTGTGTGGTCCAATTTCTTATCAAAGGCAATTCATCAAGGGCAACTAGGGAATCCAAGTTCTATAAGGATTTTAGGGATTGGGAAACTCCTTTTCAAGTCATATTCCTTTAACATAACCCTCAAATCCTCACCTTCTTTCCCTAGAAAGTCTTGTACCTTGCTTAAAGAGTAAGCAAACTCCATTCTTAATCATATCCTAGGGAAAAGGTCTTTAACGTCACTTCACATCTATTTGTAGATCCATCCTTTGTAAGTGACTTCCTAATTATTGGGTCTCCTCCCATTAGTGAAAGTCCATAAAGAGCAGGGAGTCTTAGATGTGGTGACAGTGGGCTAAGTCTCCATCTTTGCCCTTAACCTAGCCTCTTAGGAGTCCCTTTTAGGTTCCCTGCTGGTTTGAGTGGTAACAGGTCCCATTCAGAAATGTTGCCTTTACATCCATTTGATGGATATTCCATCCCATTGTAGCATCCAATGAAACCAAGGATCTAATAGTAGTATACCTTGCGGTAGGTGCAAAGGTTTCTTCATAATCTATGCCTTTCTTTTGAGAGAATCCCCTTACAACCAATTTAGTTTTGTACTTGTCTATGATTCCATAAACAACGCGCTTGATCTTGTAAATCCATTTATAGGTGACAACCGATTTTTCACTAGGTCTAGGAACGATTTCCCAAACCCCATTCTTCATTATGGATTGATATTCTTACTACATTGTCTTCTTCCATACTTCTTGATGAGCAGCTTCTTTAAATGTAGATGGTCCAGCTTCAATTAGTTTTGTCATGTATGCAGCATATCCAGAATATCTTTTTGGTCTTTTACTTTCTCTAAAGGTTATTTTCGCAACTCCATGTCCTCCAGCGTCTTCAAGAGTAGCTTTTAACCAATTTGGCCTCTTCCTTGTGTTCGGTATGATCACAGGTTGAATAGGCTCACTTGGTCCTTCTTCTTCTTGAATTGTAGTAGGATTGTCATTGTGTACTTCTTTGAATGTTGGTATATCTTCACCATTAGAATCAATAGGAATATCTTTGGATCTTTTGTGGGCATGATTTTCATCAAATATAACGTCCCTGCTTACTTCAATATGTCTTCCTTCCTTGATGTAGATTCTATATGCTTTTGAAGAGAGACTGTAGCCAATGAAGATCCCTTTGATCCCTTTGATGCTTGTAGAATCTAGCTTCTTTCGCTTGTCCTTTGGAACATGGATATAGGCAAGACACAAAGATTCGGAGAAGGTCCACACTTGGCTTCTTCCTTGTGAATGCTTCCTCAGGTGTCTTATTCTCAAGAATTCTATGAGGACTTCTATTTTGAATATATATTGTTGTCATTGTTGCTTCTCCCCATAGATAATTTGGAAGGTCTTGATCAAAGATCATTGTTCGTATACCTTCTTCAATTGTCCTATTCTTCCTTTCGACTACTCCATTTTGTTTGAGATAATAGGGAACAATGAGCTCCCTCTTAATTCCTACTTTTTTATGATATGCAATTAATTCTTTAGAAGTGTATTCCCCACCATTGTCGGATCTCAAAGTCTTTATTCTTCTTTCGGTTAGGGTCTCCACCTTAGATCTAAACTCCTAGAATTTCTCAAATACTTCATCATTTTTCTTGAGAAGGTAGAGCCATGTCTTTCTAGAGTAATCATCAATGAATGTTACATAGTAAAGATGACCTCCAAGTGATTTATCTAACATAGGCCCACACACATCTGAATGAATGAGGTCTAAAATTTCTTTAGACCTTGTTTCACTATTTGTAAATGGTTTCCTTGTATTTTTACCCGAAGGACATCCCTTGCAAATTCCTTCACGGTCTTCTTTGATATTGGGGATGCCATTAACTAGTTGATTAAGAGAGGGAATGACCTTGTAGTGTAGTTGTCCATATCTTCTATGCCATAGCTCAATGGGATTGATTTCCATGTGAACTAGGGCTTGAGCAGATGGTGTAATGACTCTATATAAACTTCCTTCATGAACTCCAATAACCCTAGCTTTATCGATACTTGAATCTTTTCCCCAAATCAAAACCTTTCCATCAACAAAAGAAATTCTATCCCCTTTATCTTCTAAGCAAGAACTTGAAAGAAAATTATTTTTCAAACCTGGAACATATAGTATATTGTTGAGAATTAGCTTAGCTCCATTCTCCAACTTCAAAAATGTTGATCCCAGGCCTCTAACAGCATAGCTTTTGTTGTCTCCCAATTCCACTGCATGATAAGATGGTACCTTTGATAGAGTGTGAAGTTTTTTACTTTCCCCTATCATGTGCCTTGATGCTCCAATATCAATAATCCATGCATTGTCATCATTGAGTGAACCTATAAGTGCTGCCAAGAACCCTTGGCTTTTGACCTTGTGTAGTAGAAGATCCCCTTGATCCAGCTTCCTGCAGTATTGAGTCCCATTTTCATGTATCCTATCATAGTGGGAGTAACCATTTCTTTCGAGCCAACAGAGTGATCTCCAATCTTCCTTGACCTTAGCTCTAATACCATGTTGAGAAATCAATGTTAGAAGAATTAGGGTTTTGATTCCTCTTTCTTGATAATTACTTGTGAATTATGTTGGCTTCTTTTACTTCTTTGTTATATTATCTTTCATCAAGCAATTACCAAATTATGTGTATGAAGATCACAAAAACAAGAGAGAAAAGATGTAGGCACTCTACCAGGGCAAAGCCCCCATCGAGGGGAAAACCCATTCAAAATATCTTCTTTCAATAGTTTTCCTGAGAATCCAAGACTCTTCAACCTAGACACAGACTTCCTCCAACCACTAAGTAAGCCCTTCCTTCCAGCAACTTCGATCTAGACCTTCGACCTTGCAGCAACAAAACTTCGATCTATGCAGCAGCAGCACTTTGACCCCTGCAACTGCAGCTTCGACCTCCTGCAACTGCAAAATTTTGATTCTGCAACTTCGATCTTGCAACTGCCCAGCAATTTCATAGAGAGAGAGAGAGAGAGATAAAATAGCCCAAGAACTTCAATCCTGCAATTCTCCTTCTCCTTCCTACACTTTGCACTTTTTCCTGCACTGCTTCTTGTATATCAAACTTGTTGAGTTGGTGAGAAAGTAGATCGAACTGCACTTGTATATATAGGCTTCGTGTGGGTCGAACTGCTCCCTTGTAGGTCGACCTCATCAAGCAAGGGCCGACTTGGTGTGGAGGTGACAAAATTCATTTTTGACTCAAAAATAAGTCTTTTTACATGACTCAAAAGCCCAAGAAGGGTCTTATAAAATGTACAATGACAGTAATGAGTCAATATAAATCCTAGGAGTACACGATGGGGACTTTGACTAATAAAAGATGACCCAAGCATGAAACCCATGCTTTAATAAGTCATTGTAATAATAATAATAAAAAATATTTTCCAATCTTCTGATAAGTACATTACATAATGACTAAATACATTTATGAAGACTGAACCTAGTTACATTCTTCAACAAGAAGGAGAAATAAAAGGGGGTCGAATTGTGGAGCTCACAAGGAGAGGAGAAGCAGCAATTATAAATAGAAGTAGAGACCTCCATTTTGGGACTTTTTGCCATTTTCAAATTTGAACTATAGTTTGCTTGTGCTGCTCAGCCAAGTCGACTCGTGCTACTAAGCGCAAAGATTTCCGGGCGGGAATCTCACATCTTCTTTAGGGGACTTCAAGTGCTACTCTAGGAGAGTTCCATTTCACCATTGCAGAGTTGTTCCGAAGCCATTGCAGGTAAATTCAGCCAATCTCGGGAGCAGACTGGGCGTAGAAAGAGAATTCACAATCTTTGGGGAAGACAGCTCCAAAGCATATCCGGTTCCAAGAATTTTGGAGTAATTTCCCTTGGAACTTTACTGAAGGATTGTGGAGGTTTGCAGGTCAGATCAGTGGAGGGTCTCTAGGACAAATTTTGGGCATTTATGGGCATGCGCAGGAGCCTTTAATGGGGTTTGTGCCAGGGTCAGAGGATAAGGTGGATTGATGGTGTGGAAGGGATGGAGAAATAAGGGAGATTGAGGAGGAATTTTGCAAGGAAGTTTGCAAGCATTTTGAGGGGAATTTCAGGAGTATTCAGCAGCTAATTCCCAGCAATGCGTACAGGAGGGAGGACTGGAGAATTCACACTTCTTGTGGATTTTCGGGAGATCAGGATTGGAGGCGAACCCTTTCTGGGTTTTGCTGGTCTGAGTGACAAAGTGCAAC
The DNA here is from genome assembly GCA_034641835.2 of Pinus albicaulis. Taxonomy (NCBI): domain Eukaryota; kingdom Viridiplantae; phylum Streptophyta; class Pinopsida; order Pinales; family Pinaceae; genus Pinus; species Pinus albicaulis. The sequence goes on from CM076580.1 coordinate 1,068,197,982, forward strand.
AGCTGAAGTTTCAGAAATATTTGAGCATTTTGGAGGCCAGAAATCCCATTTCTCATCCAGCAGCAGCAGCAGTAAAATTTTGGGCCAACGCAGATCATGGATTGGAGCCTAGTTAACGATTGGGCAGCATGAATTTCACCTGGGTTTGACTTTGCTTGTTGTACTAATCCCAGGTTCATCTACTCCTATCTATTGTACTCCATTTCCATTAATATAATAAAATGGCTTAGCATTTTGGCGCGGATTTCTGGTGTAGCTGATATTTTTGTTGTGTGTTGCTTTATGGTTGCATGTCCATTGTTTTGCTTCTGTTATCACTTAATATTTCCACTAGGAATATTACATACATCCTCAAAGCTGTAGAGGGATCGGCTCCAAACGGACCCTGACTAGGGCGCCTTCCAACATTAGAGCACCTCCCAAATCCATAGGAGTAATCAGATCTCTATCCAAAGTTTTTTTTCTTTCAACCTTGGATGCTAGGAGTATTCCTTGCTCCTACATCACCCTCAATATCATACAACCAGATCCCCCGATGGTTCTAAAGCACTGCAACAGCATGCTACTACCCAATTCAATCTCCTTGCCTTCGACCATTATACCCCGGAGACCTTGACATCATTTGATCTCTCTCTCTCTCCAAGTTCTTAGAGTTGTCCACTTTTCCAACCTTGGAGATACTAACTTAGTGTTTGTATTTTGTATCACCGTACCTTTGTCACAATTATATATACACGTGTTTTATCTTGAGGATATACTACTGTAGGTTTCTTTCTTTCTTTATGTTATTTCTGGCAATCTCTAAGAGCTGCACTTGCACTTGCACATTGTATTCATATTGGTTGTATTCTTCAGTCCTATTGACCTACTTTTGTGTTCATTCATTGGACATTAATAAAACTATCTTATCTTATCTTATCTGGAAGACTTAGAAAAACTGGAGGCAGATCCATTGATTAGGGCCAAGAATTATCCATGGCATTATCCAGCCATACATCTACAAATATGAATTTGTAATTTTCATCATCAAAATTCCATAGAAAGTGTGACTAATATTCATGGGTTCACCCAGACAAACATATACAACTATGTATGTCTAATATTTTTTGCATCTCCAAACTGCCAACTATAACATCGAAAGCTGGAAATTTACACTAGATAATGCACCCTCACCATAGAATCTAGCAACCTTGTGTATGACATCCAGTGACACAAAAGTTGAAACAGAAAGCATCTGCTCATACAATGCAAGAGATACAAGTACATACAAGCACACTTACAGAAGCTGTCCAAACCAGTACAATGGCCTTTCAGAATTCTAGAAGCTACAATGCCACACCAAGATTCTTCCTCGAAGTCAAAAATATAGGCAAGGGAATAATGTTCATTATAGTAGCTTCCAGAAAAAAGAAACAATTCGTATGCCTGTATCAAGTTGTTTGTCCAAGAGAGCATTGTTTGTTGGCATAATGGTCAATTCAGTCCAATCATTATTGCAACAGGATGAAGTTTTTGGTCAGACGGAGTTTTACTAGATATTGCGATCAAATCAATTCAATCATTTATCATGTCTTATACACATAGTTTGAAAATGTGATGAGAAAGGCTCCTGCTAAGACAAAAAAGAGTTCGAGAACTGTTCAATGACCATTTATTGAAAAGGATTGTAGTGATTTCAAAAGGGTTACAAAAAATAAAATGCTTCTATACGAGTGAGATTCAAAAAAATTCCTTGACCACGTGGTTTGTCGAGCAGTACCTACAAGGGTTGCAGCAATTTGCTCACCGGAATTCCTCCAGCAAAAGCCCCGAGGTAATACAGAAGTTGTTTTGTGAACTGCTCCTGATCTTTGCCTGAAACAACGCAAATTAAGAACAAAAAGACAAAGCAGATCACCAAACTATGAATCATACACAAGTTATAATCATTAAAGAAAATCTTCTTATTAGGTACATATTTAAATATGCACACAGAAATGCCGATGTCTACATATGCATTTGCTGCCATATGTCCATTAGATATATAAGTGCATATGTATACATGATCTTTGTAAAGTAAAGAATGTATGTATGCATACAGAGCACAGACATGTGACAGAAAGATGAACGGAGAGATAAAGAATTTACAAGAATATGAAGATTAGTTACTCACTTGCAAGGGCATTATAAAAATCACGCCCAAGAAAACTGAATCCCACACTGATTCCTGTAGTGGCTAGGGTGAGAGCAAAGACACCAGCAAGTTGAAATCTAGCCTGAACTTTATCATCTGAGGTCCAATATGGAATGGCAACCTTCCAAAACCTATTAACAAGCATTTGAAGGTTTGAACCTTCTTTCTGTCCAAGAACAACTTCATGAGAAACCCGTTTATAGAGAGATACAGTTTTTAAAAAATATATATATAAAATCCCTGATCTATGAATACTTCCATTGAAAATGAACAACTTTGGAATGCACAACCGAGTGGAAAATGTCATATAAAAGTCTTCATAAATATCCCACAAATATCCAGAAACCAGATAGAGGTGAGCAAATGGTTCGCATTAACGACACCCAGAGAGGGCAGTGCACTTATAAGCGACGAAGCTGTACAAGCAATAAAAAAGTGGAAAGACATTTGTACGAGCCAGCAACCAGACTTTTTGAAAATAGAGGATTTGTTAATGCCTCATGTTGACCACTGGAGTGGCACTTGATGACAATGAGAAGACTCCATGCCCAGGGGTGAACCAGAAGACATTTGTACCATCAGATATCATCAGTTCAACAGAGTTTTTAAACTCTACTTCTACTTCTTATCATTTTCTCTTGTACCCAGATTCCACGCCCTATGGGGAATTGTAATAAATGATGCTAATAATGATGAGTTTTGAGTCAGTATTGAGTTTGTAACAGGCCTAGGTAGCTTGAGACCTTGCCAACACGTGAGTATTACTCTGGGAGTTTTTTTTTACTTGGTTAATTATCATCTCCCTACTAGGAGTTAATAATTAATTGAGTTTTCTCCTTCAATTTTACCCCAAAGCCGGAGTACGGCTTGATGGTGAGGCCTTGGGTGACTCCTAATGTCTAGAGTCAATGTATATTACCATACTAGATCACACAAAAAATTTCGTGGAATTTGGTTAGGTCTAGGTAGTGATTTTTTAATTTTTAAAATTTCCCGCAAGTCGAAAATTGCAATAAAAATTGTAATTGAATTGTAATAAGTGTTGTTTAGAAAAGTTGTATGGGGTATGAGTAATCAAAATTACACCTCTCACGCTCAAATTTCTACTATGACACACTTTGAAGGGTTAAAAATGTGTTTTGAACCCTCAAACCCCACTTTTCCTAAGTTTAGTGGGAAATCTGACAATTAATTAAGCCAGAAATTAAATAAATGGAGAAAAATAAATATCCACACATGCTAAATGAGGTGGAAATGAGGTAAAAAATTATGGAGAAGTTAAAGTGAAGTCCCAAGGTGATATGAACTCCTAAAATCAAGGAAAAGACATGTGCTCAAATAAAATTGAATTTCCAGCATTAAATGAGTTGCTTACTTGGAAATTCGAATTTGTCAAGTTAGTGCATATTTGGGAGAATTTGGAAGAATATTTGGTGGAGATTTTTGTGGGAAATTGTCCCCACATGGGTTACCAACCATATACACATGTCATTCCATCATAAAATTCGAATTTGGCACATAAGGGAAGAAGAAAATGATGTCCTCTTGCCAGAATTCGATTTTTACACTTGGCATTGGAGCTCCACTTACCAAATTCGAATTTGCCTTGAGATCTCCTCCCTCTCACCACTTGGCATATGGTTCTTCATTGGGATTTGCTCTCAAATTTCTATATAATGGAGCCATGGGCTCTTATATTGTAATTATTGTTTACTAGCTATTGTGCTTGCGGAAGCGTTGCTGCCTTGTACACTTTCAGAAATATCAATAAAGACTTTGGGGTTTCATTCATGAGGTGTTCCTCCTTTTGGAGTGTGATGAATTGTTGATCATTGGTATAATTCTTTTTACTCATGCTTTTGATCTAATTTGTTTCCATATATGCTCTTGTAGATTTGTTAATGTAGAGCTATCTTACATTGACATTTGATTTAAGAGTATGCTCTAATTGGTTTCAAATAAATCTCTAGAGTTTCTTATCATTGTTTATTGCTAGATCTATATGGAACTAATTCTTGATTGAAGTTTTGTAGAGGGAACATCTTGTTGGGATCAAAGAATCAAGTGTTGGGGGAAGTCTTTGGAGAGACCAACCCACTCTTGATATATTCTCAAAGGAGCTCTCATTTGTTCTTTGAACCTTCATAGTCTTATCTTACAAAGTGGTTTTCCAGGGGTTTTGAGACATAGCTTGTATACAAGTCGAATACTTCTAAATTTGAATATCTTTTCAAACATTATACTTCATTGCTTTCATTTGCTATCTAAGAGCTTGAAGATGACTAAGCAAAGAGGAGAGTTTACTCGAACTCTTTGGCTTAGCCCTTTGTAAATTGTTGTGCAATATTTTGTAATTTTATCTATCTAATATTTGATTTTTTTGTAGCCCTCTTTCGAATTTTTTCTTGTCACAGCTTGAGTGGACAACTACAAGAAATTATTAACAAGTTGTTGCAGGACCTTTGGGCTGAATCTCAAATGAGAAAGATAACTCTCTCTTCTTTGGTTGTGGGCATAGAAGAAGCTTAGCTTCTCTTCTCCTATTGTAAAGTCTGAATTTATTTTGAGTTCTTAGAAATTCTCGCCAAGGAAAAGTCTATGGTCTCAATTTTTATTTGTAAAGACTTTCCTTGGTTTAGAAAAGGCCTCATGGTCATTTCATTCTTATAAAATTAATAAAAATTTATGTTTTTGTTGTGGGAGCGTGGGTTTTATCCATTGGCATCCCTATCTCTCCATTTCAAAGGAGAGAATTTGTAGATGGATTGACTTAGTGGTTTTGACATTTTCGTTTTCTTTCACATCACATATGCATGCTCTAACTGGAAAGTAACACAAATCGCATAGTCCTTTAATTTCTTAATTTGCAATCTCATTTGCAATCACTTACTTATGTTTTGTGATCTATTTCTCAATTGGATAAGTTTCACAATATACTACAAGTAAAAAAGCATAACACTTTCAATTTATGGCAACTTGAGTTATTGTTCTAACTATGAAGCATATGTGATTGAATCATCTCCATCTTTTACATAGCACTTGCAAACTCACTTTCATATCATTTAGGCATTTCACTTTTCATATTAGACTTGCATCTCTAAAATTTACCTCCAACTTAAGTTGGTTGAATAGATGTTTTAGGGACCCTCTACCTCTATGGACTCCTCATTGTGAGATCCAAATATTTGGGCGAGGGTGAGGTCTGAGGATTAGAGTTCAATTGTAACCTTGTTTTAGAACTAATTAATAAAATAAACCAAGAGCACTATCTTATCACATTTACTTGCAAAGTTCCCAAATTTTTTGCTATCTTGATGGTTTAAAGATTCACATGCAAATATTATCTCAAGAAGCACTTTGGATGTAAGCATTTTAATTCCTTAAATTTTGCAACAAGTTTAATTCTATGGTATTTGGAAATTTGCTTCCACTTTTGCAACTTCATTGCATGTCGTCATTTTAATGATCATTATGCTTATGGATGATTGATATATCTTGTTTCATTGGCAAATACCCTTATTTGGTGTTGCAAATTTAATTGCATGTTGTGATCTTGGTCTAACACTTCCTTTGTGGGATTATTGTCATTATATCTTGAATTTCATTTTTGAGCAAGCATTTGTCATTTACTTTAAAGCACTGGTCTATATTTTGAACACATCATTGAGTATTGCTCATATACTTATATGCTTGTTTACATATTGGAATCGAGTCATCTTTGATAAGTAATTCCTTCTAATCAATTCTCCTAGAAATCTCACATCTTTAACTTAGTTTTCCTTTAGGGACCACCCCCCTTAGCTAACCTAGGAGATAGCTTAAACGAAGAGAGTTGGGAATAGGTGACAACCCTTTCTCTGAGTTCCTTGCCACCAACCACACCTGTGGGGTTGAAGGCTTTTCCACTAATTGTAGGTAGGTGTAGGCGACAAGCGATAACACCTCATATGTTAAAGGCCTAGTCAACAAACAGTTAAAAAGCTCTCAACACCAATCATTAAAGCAGAGGTGAAGGGTGGACCTTTAAAATATTGAGGCATAATGCAAACCTCTTTCTGGGCATAGGTCAAAAAAACAAATGGGCAATACACAATGAAAATGCCAAAGATCATATCAAGCTTATACATGAAGAATTCACAGATAAGACGGTAATGGGCCAAACCAGTCAATCAAGTAAATAGCCAAAATAAATTAGATAACACACACACACACATATAATTAATGTATTCAATATATAATATTATAAATGAATATAATAGCATGTGATGTATATAAGTATTGAATTCAATCCAAGGGTTTAGTTCAACTGGTTGTTACCAATATTAAATTATTAATATGTCTCCACTAGAGATATTTATCACCACAATATCAATGAAGAACAATGTAGACACTTATCCAATTGTAATGTTCCAAAATAGGAAAAACAGTGATATGCAAACAAATAACAAATTTTCACCGCAGAATTTCTTAAACAATTCAGTAAACACCCAAACCAATCAGAAATATGGAAGCAGCTAAGACATTTTATTATAGAATGGAGCAAGAGTACAAATACATGGAAGAAATGCACCTGGGCTTTCCGTTTTGGCAAGCGGAGCAAAGCCCAGGTGAAACAATGATAACCTAGAAACTGTCCAACTGCAGCTCTGCGCTGTCCCAACAGTTCTGCACTGTCTGTTGCAAAGAAATGGCGGAAAACCCCACCTCCGGTGCTCAGAAAATTCTACAAAATTATTTCTAGGCTCCTCAAGCCAACCCCATCAAAACCTAGAAATGGTTTGGCCTGATCTTGACCTTCCAAAATTGACCCCCAAAATCCCTACACTCTCCAGTAACTGTTGAAGCACGCAGTCTGCCCAAACACCAGCAAATCCTCCACAAACACTCCTAAAATGCAGCAATCAACTCCACCAATACTTCCCTTATCTCTCTCGGCAAGCAATAACCCCAATGGTTGAGACTATCTCCCACGTGTGCCCAGTTTCTCTCTTATGCGCTGGCCCCAGAGACTATAAAATAACTCCTGAATATTGTTGTCACTTCCAACCCTCAAACTCACCCAATAGCCGACAAATCTATTGAGCCTTCTTCTCTAAATTTCTCTCGACAATGGTCCTTCGAAATAATGCTATAATGGCCACACAAGATCCACTATTGGGTCCTCCATAATACGCATTGTTGGGGCAAATTGAATACAAATGTTGGAAATCTCTCTATGAAACTCCTTCAAAAGATAATGGATGAACCTCACTAGGGTGGCACTCGAAGTCCCACGAAGAAAGGGTGAATTCTCCGCTTGGAAAACTCTTGCTAAACAGCAAGTGACCCAGCTAAATAGCCCAAGCAACAGAATCAAAATCGAAAAGCCAAGAATGCCAAATGAAGTGAACTCCCTGTTGGCTTCCAATTTTGGCTTCTTTTTACCCTATACATTTCATCATTTACCACCTTTTCTCACTACTTTATCATAATATTCACCTCATTTTTCCTCTTTCATGCACATCAAGGTAGTTAAAATATGTCTTTTAATTATTTTAGTGTTTTAGTGTTTTATGTCTTGATCCTTGTCACTTAGAAGCTTCTCACCCACATTTAAAGTAATTCACTTTAATTATTTTAATTTCCTAAGGCTCCATTAAAAATAATTAATTATTTGAATAACTTTCACTCCAGGTGGAATTTCTCCAAACGATTTCTGGGTCTTGGAGATCTCATGTGTTCTAGCCCCTCCACAAAATTTCAGAGCTAGAGCACATTCGATGCTACCCAAAAATCAACACTCCCTCTTAGCGAGGATTGTGCTCTAGCAATACTTCTTACCAGAAGCATCACTCTGATCCACGACATCGGTCCTCTGTGTCGCTGATGCTCAGCTTGTTGCCCCTCATCCACTGCATTGCTACAATCTGCACTGCTGCCCATGACTCTGCTGTGAAAATTTACAACCAGTTGCAGTGATAGATTTATTTCTCCTACTTATTATTTCAATAAGTTATTATTCAAAAATCTTTCGGCAAATATCGAAATGAATACTACTGCAACATTCACAATTATATATGCAGAGAAATAAACAGTAGAGAACATAAGCACAAGAATCAGTCACATGTACACAGTTATTTTTGGACAATTGTCCCCGGAAAAACCCAATGTGGGAAAACCGGTGCAGCAGATGAGGGTTTTATTAATTCTTCAGCAAATGATATGTTTACAGGGAAAATATTCGGCAGATAAATTCTAAACCACCTAAGACTGAATATTCAGCTTACTTGGACAAATTTCTGATACCCAGAACAGCCCCTAGAAGCCCCTGCATCAGTCTGTGTGATTCTCTGCGCAGTCCCAGCGCTGGACTACGTGAATCTGCGTGGAGACTGCATGGGGTCTCTGCGTTGTAGCCTCAAGTTGCCTCCAGTGACCCACTGCTGCTCTCCGACCCTGATCTCGATCACCCCTGACCTCCTCCTGCTCCTGAAACTTTTCGCCTTGCAAACTCTCCCACTGAGATCGAATTCTACATCAAAATGGATCTCCTTCGAGTACTAAGTGTATGCCTAGCTTATCTTCCAAGTGACCCTCAAGCCTTCTTTTATAATCTTCTTGTTGGAGAACCAATGGCCCAGATTAAAAGATTAATCAATGGCTAAGATTAAATCTTGACTTGATCCATGTTTTCTAGAAGATTCACACTCTGACTTATTAATACCCTTTAATTATTTCATTTCCCTAATTTTGGACTTAGCGTCTCCATTAAAATAATTAATTATTTTCATAAGTCTTGAACCAAGTGGACTTTCCACAAACAGTTTATGGGTTCTTTGGAATGTTGTTGTCCAAGCCTCCCTGCAAAGTTTGAGACTTGGAACACTTTCGGATGCTACAAAATCAACACTCCCTCTTAGAGAGGAAGGTGTTCCAACAATATGTCTGTTGCATGTTGCTCTAACTCTGAAGCACCCTCTGCGCTGCTGATCTCAGGATTATGCTCCCGCATCTGTTGCGCTGTTGCCCCCTGTACTGCTGCCTTTGACACTGCCACTGTCACTTGTTGCATCTGTACCACAGCTCCCCTTGAATACGGAAACTTCGATTCCTGCTACTAGAAGGGATTCTTCATCATCCCCATCTTCTCTCTGAAGTAGACAAACTGTGTCTTTCCTAGAGCCTTGGTGAGGATGTCTGCCACCTATTCTCCTATTCCACGTTGTACACAGTTCCTGATGAAATGACACCGGAGGTCAATATGTTTCGATCTATCATGAAACACAAGATTCTCAGAGAGCTTTATGCAACTCTGATTATCACATAAAATGTTGGTCGCTTCCAATTTCTCCTTGAGTAGATTTAATAACAGTTTTCTAAGCCATATGGCTTCGCACGAAGCTGTGTTAGCTGCCATATCCTCTGCCTCTGTTGAACTCAATGCCACGGACTTCTGTTTCCTACTGCACCAGGAAGTCATTCCTGATCCCAGACTGAAACAGTACCCACTGGTACTCTTCCGATCAACTGAACTTCTAGCCCAATCTCCATCAATAAAACCACTCAACCTGACATCATTGTCACGGGTGTACTTCAATCCAAGCTCGATTGTCCCTCGAAGGTACCTGAGAACATGTTTGGTTGCTGCCCAATGTGCCCTCTTCGGTTCCACCATGAACTAACATAGGGTATTAACAGCATAACAGATGTCTGGCGTTGCATTTACTAGACACATCAATGACCATATGAGCTGTCTGTACAGCGTAGGATTAGCTTCCTCATCTTCGGACGTGTCGATTTTCCTCTAGTTGATAATCATTGGAGTGGTCATGGGCCTACAATCCTCCATCTAAAATCTTTTCAGAATTTCTATAATGTATCTTCCTTGACTCAGGAAGACCTCCCCATTCTGCTGCCAAACTTCCAACCCCAGAAAATAGTGCATCCGTCCCAGGTCCTTCATGTCAAATTCTTCAGCCAAATTCTTCTTGCAGTCTGTGATGAGCCTTGATGACCCTGTCAAGAACAGATCATCCACATACAATACCAGTATCAATGGCTCACTCCCTACTCTCAGATAGTAAAGATTGGGGTCTATGTCACTCTTGATGAATCCCATCTTCTACAGGTAGCTGTCAATGCAACCATACCAGGCTCTGGGAGCTTGCTTCAGTCCATGTAAAGCTCTCTTCAATCGGCACACATGATTTTTCTGATCATGTGTCTCAAAGCCCTCTGGTTGTTCTATATACACTTCTTCTTCTATCACACCATTCAAGAACGTTGTCTTGACGTCCAACTGGTGAATTTCCCATCCCATCTATGCAACAAGGGATATCACGGACCTGATAGATGTGTATCTGGCTACCAAGGCGAAGGTTTCTTCATAGTCTATTCCTTCCTTCTGAGCATACCCCTTAGCCACAAACCTGGCTTTCAATTTCTCGATGCTGCCGTTTGCAGCATACTTGATCTTGTAGATCCACCTAGATCCTACAATTGATCTCTCCTGCGGTCTGGGTACCACTTCCCAGACATCATTTGTCATGATAATACTGTACTCTTCCATCATTGCATCAACCCACACCTGGAGCTGAGTTGCTTCCCGAAAACTGGAAGGTTCCCCGACTTGAGCAACTAAGGCTTGATACCTCTCAGGCTACTTACATTGTCTCTTCTCATTTCAGGGATTTCAGACAAAATCCTCTGCATCCTTCAGAATCCCTCGAAGTTCCCTACGCGTTCTTCCACTGGTGGTGGGTGGATTTACCGGCTCTCCTTCTTGCACATCCTCGGGAGACCTATCCTTAGGATCACTATGCCTTGGAGAGGCAACTGAATTTTATGCTGCTAGTTGTTGGGGTTGGACCAGAGGCTCTTCCTCTGACTACGTGGCAGAAGGCAATTCGTGTGATCTTCTAAAGGCTTTGTCCTCCATGAATTCCACATCTCTTCGCACTACTTTCCTACTCTCTAGAATGTAGATGCGATACGCCTTTGCATTCTCGCTGTATTCTACTAAATACCCCTTTTCAGCAGTCATCTCCAACTTCTTCCTCTTCTCACTGGGTACATGACAGTAGGTTGTACTGCCGAAGATCCTAAAGTGACTCACTTCGAGCTTGCCGCCAGTGAAGACACTTTCTGGCATGATCTTTCCCAGCGCAGTGTGAGGAGTTCTGTCCCGAATGTAGACAGTTGTATTACACGCTTCAGCCCATAGAAATTTGGGCATGTCTTGGTCATACAGCATGGCTCTGGTTGCTTCAACAATAGTCTGGTTCTTCCTTTCTGCCACTCCATTCTGTTCTGGATTGTATGGAGCTGTCCATTTTCTTTTGATGCCTTCCCTTGCGCAGAATCCGGTGAATTCTTTATCTATGTATTCACCTCCATTATCTGACCGCAATACCTTGATCCTCTTCCCTGTCATATTTTCCACCAGAGCTTTAAACTCTTTAAATCGACTGAAGACTTCATCCTTGCTCTTCAAGAAGTAGATCTAGGTTTTCCTGGAATGGTCATCAATGAAGGTGACGAAATATTCGGCACCACTAAGAGCTCTAGTGGACATCAGCCCGCAGATACCTGAATGTATTAGATCCAACACACCCTTGGCCCTATTGTTGCTTCTTTGATATGCTGCCTTGGCATATTTCCCTAATACGCACCCCTTGCAGACATCATCCCATTTGGTGCTCAATTCTAGAACACCTATGACAGTCTTCTGGAGGGCTATCAACGCTCCATGATGCAAGTGCCCCATCCTCCTGTCCCATAGCTCATTCAGATCCATTTCATCTGCGCTGCCAACTAGTGCCATTGGGGAATTAAGCTGCAGTTTGTACAGCTTGTTGCTTCTTACCCCGATTTGTGCCTTCTTCTTCCAACTGGGGTGCTTGATGTAGACTCTATTGCCAATAAAGTAGACGTCATATCCTCGGTTTTGAAGCTGTGACACTGAGAGTATATTCATCCCCAACCCCGGCACATGGAGTACATTAGTGGCCTGAATGTTGTTCCCTACCTCGGTCTAAAAAACTACGGTACCTCTCCCAATGGGAGTGCACTTTGCTTTTGCCCATGGTTATTTTGAAATTCATCTGCTCTTCTTGGTAGTCGGAAAAACAGTCTCGTACTCCCGTCATGTGAGCAGAGGCTCCACTGTCAATATACTAGACATCTGAGGATGTAGTGCTTGATACACAAGCAAAATCTTCCTCTAGTCTAGATGCCAATATAGATACATCATGATCCATCTGTTCTATCGTGCTTCTTCCCCCTCCTAGAGAACTGCGTGAACCCTTTTGCGTTGTTGCTGCAACAGCAGAACTTCATTCACTGAAAGATGCCCCCTCTCTGTTATTCATCTCTGGCTCTGATACCATGTGAAAACTTACAACCAGTTGCAGTGATAGATTTATTTCTCCTACTTATTATTTCAATAAGTTATTATTTAGAAAACTTTCGGCAAATATCGAAATAAATACTACTGCAACATTCACAATTATATGTGCAGAGAAATAAACAGTAGAGAACATAAGCACAAGAATCAATCACATGTACATAGTTATTTTTGGACAATTGTCCCCGGAAAAACCCAATGTGGGAAAACTGGTGCAACAGATGAGGGTTTTATTAATTCTTCAGCAAATGATATCTTTACATGGAAAATATTCGGCAGATAAATTCTGAACCACCTGCGACTAAATATCCAACTTACTTGGACAAATTTTTGACACCAGGAACAGCTCCTACAAGCCCCTGTGTCAATCTGTGTGATTCTCTGCACAATCCCAACGCTAGACTGCGTGAATCTACGCGGACACTACGTGGGGTCTCTGCGATGCAGCCTCAAGCTACCTCCAGTGACCACTGCTGCTCTCTGACCCTGATCTCGATCACCCCTGACCTCCTCCTGCTCCTACAACTTCTCGCCCTGCAAACTCTCCCACTGAGATCGAATTCTACATCAGAATGGATCTCCTTCGGGTACTGAGTGTATGCCCGGCTTATCTTCCAAGTGACCCTCCAGCCTTCTTTTATAATCTTATTGTTGGAGAGCCAACGGCCTAGATTAAAAGATTAATCAATGGCTAAGATTAAATCTTGACTTGATCCATGTTTTCTAGAAGATTCACACTCTGACTTATTAATACCCTTTAATTATTTCATTTCCCCAAGTTTGGACTTAGGGTCTCCATTAAAATAATTAATTATTTTCATAAGTCTTGAACCGAGTGGAATTTCCACAAATAGTTTCTGGGTTCTTTGGAATGTTGTTGTCCAAGCCTCCCTGCAAAGTTTGAGACTTGGAACACTTTCGGATGCTACAAAATCAAGATCTGCCACTGTCACTGCTACATTTGTACTGCATCTCCCTCTCAAAATATTGCATCATGCTGCCCATAGCACTGCCACTACTAACTGATGCATTGTAACTCAGTTGTTGAGAGTTAAGCAACTGAAAGACATCCCAAATACTGACATACTAGTTAGTCTGGATGTACCTCGATGCTGAAGCTTCCTCTATTGTTAATCTGCGGTGACCCTCTCATGCTACTGCGTTGTTGTTGCTCTGCATTGCGTTGTTGCTGCTGCCTCTGCTCTGCGTTGCTTCAGACTTTGGCGCTCTAGCTCTGCCATTGTCGCTCCATCATCCCTCGCACCAACCGACTCCCGTCATTCTACTACTGTCATTAAGGGCCCCCGTAGCCGTATGTGATCCAAGAGTTTGGGCACCTCAAGGATCCTGCACTTCATTGTAGCTCCATATCGCCCCATTTCTTAAGTGCATGAGCACTCATGGCATATCCATCGTCGTCCTCCTCATCAGCCTGAGTTAGAGCAGCCTTCGAGTCAGATTCGTCTTTTCCCTTCTTCTTCAGAGAGCACTACGTGGCGAAATGTCTCATTTCCCCACATCTGAAGCATCTGACATTCAAGAGGTCCTTCTTCCTTCTTTGCTGCCCTTGTTGTCCCTTAGATGCGAGAGCCGCATCTTTCTCTTCCTCCTTCTTGACTTTGATCCCTTTACTGTTGCTTCCCGCCTTGGTCCACATCTCCTCTGCCCACATCTCCTCCCAGCTTGGAAGAGCAGCCCTGCCCAAAATGCTTTGGACAAAGGTTTCCCAGTCTTCAATGATTACATTCAGGGCAGTCCTTACCATAAATCCAACATCTGGTGTAGCCCCTACGAAAGTTAGTTGATCTCGGATCCCTTGCAATCTAATAAGGAAGAGATCGATCTCTTCTCCCTTCTGCATCTGAAGCAATCTCAATCGGTTCTCAAGCAACATCTTTCGTTGGACGGAGGATCCCTCGTACAATGTGATCAAGGTTTCCCACATTTCCCTTGTTGTGTTCTTCTCGGCAATATGTGGGATCACATGATCCTTGACTCCATCCATGATCATGTATTTTTCTTTTGCTTGAGCCTCCTTGTACTTCTTGAGAGGATCAGCATCAACTAGAACAGCAATTGTGTTCAAGGCATGATCCTTGATGCGATGTTCATCCAAAACTGCCAGGATCATGGCTTTCCAGATAATAAAGTTGGATGCTCCATCCAACCTGTCATGATCCCTTAGTCCATTCACGGCCAGCTCTGCTCAACTAAGTGTCGAACAAGTTCCTTTCTCCCTCTTCCGTTGCTGCCCCAACAAAACTTGGATTTGGATTTCTTTGGCGATAGAAATCCTCTAAGGAACAAGCTCCCTCTGAAATTCAATTTCCTTCACGGAAATCCTTCTACCAACAAATGTCGAAGCACTCCTCTCTGATCTCTGTTTGTTGCTGCTCAGCACTGGATTTAGATTTCTTGGCAAGAAATCTTATGAGGAACCGATTCCCTCTACTTTGCTTCTGCCCCACTAGACACTGTTTTACACCAACAGAATCAGCGCCCCACCAGCAACGTCAGATAAAAAATCTACATTGCACCTCCAACCACGACAACCAGAAAATTGAGACCCAATAGCCTCTGCGCTGGCCCAACAACCATTGCGCTGCCTTCTGCAGCTACAGCATCACCCTAGCAGGCTGACACAGGCTCTACGTGAGCCTTCCCTGGTGACAGTGTCACCCTTCCTCTACTTCTCTGGTTCTGAATTGCACTGTCTCTCGGGATAGCTGCTTTCCTACAGCAGATTTTTCTTTTGTTCTTTCGCTGATGGCTGCAATCCTCCTTGATCTGCAATCGCTTTGATACCATGTGAAAGTTTATGAATCTCAACCAACAGAAATCCTATTGCTTTTAACTGATTTGCATTTCCTACTCATGTTCTTAATTAACAATTTATTTACATAATTATTCAGTAAATAATAATGCAAATACTTTGCAGCCTACACAAATATACAGATCAAGTACTGAAAAATAAATAAGACAATCACACAAAGGACACTTATTTTTGGACTAACATCCTCGTAAAAACCCAATGCAGGAAAACCGGTGCAGCAAATCTGAGGGTTTTTATTATTAAGTAGCAGTTTTCTAAGTACAACTAGGGTACCAAATCCGGCTCAACCAAGAGAGAAAAAATCCCAACAGACAGATAAAATAATGAGTTTTACCTCACACTGTAAGTCCCGGATGATCCAGATCAGAACTAGCAAAACCCCAACTCCCTCTACGCTGCCTCTGCGCAGTAGATGCGTAGGCTTGCGTGGGGATGGCTAATGGTTGTGTCATCTCGCCTCTGCGCTGATCTACCGCTCATAAAATCGAGTTTCAGCCTTCCTGGCTCAAAAACCCCGATCTCTAGCAAAATTCGGACTGTCCCTTGGGAGCTTTGCGCAGTCCCTGCGTGAACCCTGTGTGGGCTTGCGTCACCCCTTCTAGGACTGTGTCACCTCTCTTGGTGGCTGCGCTGCTTCCTCTGCTGCCTCTCTGCTATGTACTCTTGGTCCTCCGATCAATTACTGCTTCTGCCCCTCACTACTATTGAATCACTCAGATCTTATCTTTGTCTGAGCACTGCTCCGTCAAAAGAATTCGATCTCCAAATTCACTCACTGTGTGTATTCTCCAACTAACCCTCAAGACTTCCTTCATACTTTTCCTGTTGATGAATCAACAGTCGTGATCTAATCTTTAATCAACGGCTAAGATTAAAATTGACTTGATCCTCGTCACTTAGAAGCTTCTCACCCACATTTAAATTAATTCACTTTAATTATTTTAATTTGCTAAGTTTTAACTTAGGCTCCATTAAAAAGAATTAATTATTTGAATAACTTTCACTCCGAGTGGAATTTCTCCAAATGATTTATGGGTCTTGGAGATCTCATGTGTTCTAGCCCCTCCACAAAATTTCAGAGCTAGAGCACATCCGATGCTACCCAAAAATCAACACCAACAACAGCTTCCAAGATCCTTGATGCCTTCTTCAAAGATGCTTCCCAAATAGATCTTCTTTCAAAAGAGATCAACACCCTTATTGTACCTTTTTTTATGTAGCCTTGATCTTCTTCAGTGAAAACCCTACTTCCGGGTCTTTTACCAATGAGTCTTCAATCCTTCTCGAAGTCTTCTTCTTTAGTCTTTTCTTGAGAATTTTCTTTTCCCTTCCCCTTGACAAGTAACTCCTTCTAGTGTCCTTCCAACTGCCTTCCTTGTTCACCTTAGCTCTGTACCATGTGAGAAAATGGATAGTGCCAGCTATTAATCTTATTTTCCTTAACCTTGATATTTGCTTATGAATCTTATTTATCTTCTTTATGTTCTTTAGTTAGATCTTTTCATCAAGCAATATCAAGAAACTGATAGCAAGAATAGAGGACACAGATATTAGGCTCTTAGCCAATGCAAAACCCCTCCAAGGAGGAAACCCGGAAACTCTTCTCTTCTTAGAATCAGCTTCAAATGAGATACAAAGACCCAAACCATATATCAAGTCCTTCTCCTAGTACCAAGTCGACCCTTCCTCAAGTCCTTCCTTTGATCTGCACCAACTAGCTTCAATACTGCAACTCGTCCTGCAAGTTCGACCCTGCAATTTCGTCCTTGCAGCGTCCTCAGAAACACTAATCCAACCTCCTCTTGAGACCTTCCTAGAGCAAGAAATCTCTTCCCAAGGTCAACGAGGTCTAGACAAAGTATTCTCTCTTCCAGCTGCAAGTTACTGCACTTTGTTTTCCTGCAACTCGAACGTGCAACTTCCGCCTCTTCTTGCAGCCCAAAAACCCTATAATTTTGCACGTGTGAGAGAGATAGAGCTCAAAAACGAGAAATTTTGTCCTTCTAGCTTCTCCTAGACCTTCGCTCTTCTTTTTTCTACTTCCTAGCTTCAGATCGAACTCTTTCTTGATAGATCGAAGATCGAACTTGTGGAGTGTGTGTGTCCCAAATGAGGTCGAACTGCTTCTTTATATAGCCTTCTCAAGGGGTCAAATTCCCTCCTTAAAGACAACTTGATGTTCCTAAGACCGACTTGTACTTTGGAGCTTCCATGACTTTCTAGACTAAAAAATAATTCTTTTTACTATTCTGCCCGGAAGGGTCTTATAAAGATGATGTTGACTCCTTTGACTCAAGACAGTAAATCCTAAGACCTAACAAACCCTAGAAGCATGAAGAACATGCTTTTACCTAGAAGACCATCAATAATGAGCATGAAACCCATGCTTTAATAAAAATAACTTTTTATTTTTCTTTTCTTTTTTTTTACACAAGATACATATTGAAATGAGTACAACAAGTATGAAGACCGAAACTAGTTACATTTCTCAACAATTTCTAACATAAAATAGGCCTAGTTCGAGAAGAAAACAATTTTAAGGACCACTCCTACTCCTACCATGTGTAACATACCCAACTTCCTGGCCATGGCCAGCAAGGTACCTAACTCATAAAATTTCCCCTCTACCATTACGACCTCTATAACAAGTTCCCATGCAACCTACAAGATTATATTGAATGCAAAACAAAAAATATACACATGGGAACCACACCCAGCATGCACAGTTGGAATATGCACCAAAGTTGTTGAGAGCACCCTCTCATGGACAGCTCCCCCCATAGAATTGCACTCTAAGCAAAAGCGCTCCAATGCTCCCTAGGATATTGCCTGCCATTGTGGGGAGCGCGGCACTCCTTGGGATGCTCCTAGAGCAAACAATACGCTCCCCAATCACTCCCTGGACGCTCCCTAGGCACACTGAACCATGACTATGCTTTTTGAGTAGGTTTGACCAAAAATGCTAGCAATTAAAACTTGACATTTCCTTTATCTTTATCTTTCCTTTATCCTATAACTTAAATTTTCTATATTACCATTTATTGTTTCAGGATGTTTGAGAGTGGTTCCAACCTCACCAGACTTCATATGGGGAAAGTTGAATTTCGTATCCATCAAAAATTCAGCAGACTTAACAATTTTCAAGATTTCAAGATTGGTGGGATTGTGTTCATACTAGTTGCACTCTTTAGTCCCATTGACTTACTGTTGTGGTCATTTGTTGGAATTATCTTATCTTATTGGATTTCATCACATATGAGGGTATGTAATTGGCACTTAATCAAAAGTATCAAGCCTTTTATGTACCCCTATGTCGGTGGTGTTTATTGTTGCATTCCTTTGTCATGGCCTTAGCAAAAATGTACCCTTTACTCAAACCAAAATCATTGATTAGGCATGTTAAGCTTTTTCTACCATATTCTACAGCGTGGATTAGGCAGTTTCATCAAAATTGGGTGATGTTGACTGATGTCCTTAGAGGATTGAGAGGCAAAGGCTAGACAAGAGGTGAAGGATGAAAGATAATAGTAATGATGAGGATCAAAATCTAAGCAACCGCAGAACATTGCTTGTCGTTTATGTTTGTCTTTTAAATGTTCTTGCTTGTTTATTCATAATGCTTTCTTTCAAAATTTCAATATAATCATTAATGTAGTGTGGATGGCATTTCTAACATCACAATAATGTAGTATTCATTGACAAGTAGCACAAATATGCATATTTTCATATATTATGCAACTAGTTTGGCACCCTGCATGTTTATTTTGAATATATATATAATGAAACACCCAGGGACTCTCCTAAGGTTTTTTGGAAAATGATGCTCCTGCTCTGCTCTACTCCCACACTCTGGCAACTATGATATGAATATACACCAGTGCACCATTCATCCAGAGTATTCAGAATTATACAAAGATCATATAATATCTTTCCCTGAATCTGAAGATAATCTCATAAATGGATTTCATATTACAGAATTTACACATATGTCTTGAGATTCTCATAAAACATATCTGATGTAAGTGCATGTACATTTCCATGACAGAATATGATTTCAATATTCATATAACCATAATTAGTCATCTCCATGCACACATATGAATCAAATCAATGCCAGGAAATAACAGAACGACACATAAGAACACTTGCCCTATTCAAATTCTGTCAGTGGAAACTGGCTGCATCAAAGCTATTCACCACCTGACCATGGGCATCTAGCATGGAAACCACTCCCGTTCCAGGTTTTGAGGCAACAAGGACAAAAGGACTGTCTATTGGGTGTTTATTTCTCACTCAATCCAACCCACACTGATTCTGACTCAACCAAATCCTTACTAGTTACCACCATTACCCAGGCATCTCAACCAGCCAGCAATAAGCCATGCATTTCTTCCTTCAAACCCATCATGAGACGAGTATGGCCTATTCCTTCTCTGTTGCACAGTCCCTCAGGAAATCCATCTCAGCAAGTGCTCCAGTGCAGGCAAGATGACTCCCTTTGCGGGTTGGCCTATAGCAAAAAACCTGGTCTGGTAGCCTCTGGCTTTCAATGTCAAGATCCTCATCCAACACAAACATTATGACAGTTCCAGCAATATTCTCTGTCCACTAGCTCATTACAGCCATCCCTCTCGATTGAGCATTTCATTAGCATAGCTCAAATGAATCCCAGGTTATCCACACAACTAGGAACCAAGAATGCCGAGAGCTGTAAAATGCCAAGAAAAGAGCTAAGAAGACCAATATTCATGCATTCATCTTGCAATGGCAACCAAGATAGGGCAGCAACAGAAGAATTCCAAAGGTTATTATAAATAGGGAGGAGGAACCACCCCATTACACATTCCATTTTCATTTCCTCAAAGATAATCCCACTCACTTCCCTCTTGTTACGTCATAGCCACCTCTACTCCTTGCAGTCATTTCCATGGGCATTATTATCATTATTATTTCATCAAGGTGCATCCTTGCTACAGATATCAGCTTTAGCAAAGCACAAAAAAGGACCACGTCATGTTCAATAGTGAGGCCTTGACCTTGAGCTTCCACTTGGATCTTTTGCACTACAGGTAATATTATTCAGGGTGCCCTTTCACTTCGCTCACACAGCGAAACACCCACAAAAGATGGTCATATACTATAGATCCAAAACTGGGGTATTACACCTTGCACATGTGTTATTTTTCAATGCCTGCTCATATTATAGCACATGGTCTTCTTGCTGTTGGCCTATGAACTTGATTTTAGCTTGAAGAACTCCAAAATTCCATTTTTAACATTGTGTTTAGGATAATGCTCTATTAACGTAGAAACCCAGCATGGTTGCATATACAGAAACATCATTGTCAAGATATAAAAAATATAACTGATTTTGGAAA
Organism: Pinus albicaulis; assembly: GCA_034641835.2. NCBI lineage: Eukaryota > Viridiplantae > Streptophyta > Pinopsida > Pinales > Pinaceae > Pinus > Pinus albicaulis. The sequence goes on from CM076580.1 coordinate 1,068,218,750, forward strand.
GTAATCACTTTCTGAGTTGAAACTTTGCAATATGATTTACTGATAAACAAAAATGACTTGATTGCAGATTTGCAACCATTTTTCTTAATTGACTCTTTTGTCCAAACACTTGTCAAATATTACAGCCTTAGTATGCTATGGTTGCATTGGCAAACATTCCGAAAAGTGGGGATATTTAGAAATTTCTGTGATTGAGATTCCAGAACCCAAAAGTTAGCATTCGAAACTTAGAGCATTTGCCAACAGTTATTGTACTGTGCTATACTTCATTAACGAGGCAGATTTATTTTTGTGTTTGTTAATCGGTACCTAGCAAACGCCTGGTCCAACGCCACAAGGAGATGTACCTGTTAATGTATCTAGAAGTTCCTCACCACAGTAGCTTGAATATTTACCCTTTTATGAAACATTTTCCTGTTCCATGACTAGCTTGAACCTGGGTTGAAACTTTAGTTTGGGCCTTGGTTGAGACCTGTTGACTACTGGAGTGGCACCTAATGATAATGAAGAGACTCCATGCCCAAAGATGAACCAGAAGACATTTATACCATCAGATATCATCAGTTCAACGGAGTTTTTTAACTCTACTTTTATTTTCGCATCATTTTGCTCTAATGCACAGATTCCACACCCTACGGGGAATTGTAATAAGTGATGCTAGTAATGATGAATTTGAGTCAGTATTGAGTCTGTAACAGGCCTAAAATGTTGGGACTCGATCAACAAGCAAGTACACCTTGGAGTATTTTTTTTTACTTGGTTAATTATTCCTTCTTTTTAGCGGCGAATAATTTTCTAGGTTTTTTCACTCATTGCATTACCCCAAATCCGGGGTGACGGTTTGAAGGTTGAGCCCCTCACGCATCTTAGAGTCTAGAGTCAATATATATTACCATAATAGATCACGCAAACAATTTCGTGGAATTTGGTTAGGTCTAGGTAGTAATTTTTTAATTTTTTAAATTTCCCGCAGGTCAAACACTGCAATTAAATTTGTAATTGAATTGTAATAAGTGTTGTTTAGAGAAATTGTATGGAGTATGAGTAATCAAAATTACACCTCTCACCCTCAACTTTCTACTATGACACACTTTGAGGGGTTAATAATGAGTTTTGGACCATCAAAACCCACATTTCCTAAGTTTAGTGGAAATTATGGCATTTAATTAGGCTGAAATTAAATATATGAAGAAAAATAAATATCCACACATGCTAAATGAGGTGGAAAATTATGGAAGAGTTAAAGTGGAGTTAGAAGGTGATGTGGACTCCTAAAATCAAGGAAATGACATGTGCTCAAATAAAACCAAATTTCTAGCATTAAATGAGAACTGCTTACTTGGAAATTCGAATTTGTGAAGTTAATGCACATTTGGGAGGATTTGGGAGAATATTTGGTGGATATTTTTGTGGAAAATTGTCACCACATGGGTTACCACCCATATACACATGTCATTCCATCATAAAATTCAAATTTGGCACATAAGAAAAGAAGAAAATGATGTCCACTTGCCAGAATCCGATTTTTACACTTAGCAATGGAACTCCACATATCAAATCGAATTTGCCTTGTGATCTCCTCCCTCTCACCACTTGGCATTTGGTTCTTCATTGGGATTGCTCCCAACTTTCTATATAATGGAGCCATGGGCTCTCATATTATATCATGTTATGAGCTATTGGGCTTGAGGAAACTCTGTCATTTTTGTATATCAATAAAATCAAGACTTTGGGGCTATTTAATGGATGTTCCCTTAGCGTTATGAGGTGGTTTCTTTCCATACTATTACTATTGTATTTGAATTTGTTTACATGCTTAATCAGTATTAGTTTACGTTTTCCATCTAGCTTGGATTGATGCGTGCAAGCTATCTTGCATGCATCATTAATTTAGAGTATTATTCTAGAAATTAGCTTGCCAAGTCATTTTCAGAGGAATGTTTAATTTATCTATTTCATTATGATGCTCTAATCCTTTTGCAGACTGATATTTGTTTAAGTGTGTAGAGAAGAATCTATTCGTATTGTGTGCAGCAAATTCATCTGGGCGTGGGAGAAGTCTCAAATAGATCAACTCACTCCTAGATTCAAAGCGATCCAAGACTCAACTACTTTCAACCCCAAGTTTTGCATCAAATGAAGACAAAGAGGAAGTTTATCGTTCTCTAGCTACTTGATCATTTATTTCCAATTCTAAAATCTAAAAATTTCCATTTGTAGAGCATCTTAAAGACATATTTGCTACTTCAAAAGCGCTTTTCTAGACTAGGCAAGAATGGGGGTTCGCTCACATTCCTTGAGCTAGTGCCTTTGTATATTAAGTTGTACTTTAGATCATTTTTATTTCAGCCTAATGTTTGATTTTCTTTTGTAGCCCGCAAGCTTTAGTGTGAAAAGCGAGGAGCTTGAGGAAAAAATGGCAAAAGGCAATTGATTCTCTTTGCATGTGAAGGCTTCCATTACTTCAAAATCGAGTTCTAGGGAGGCCGTAAGCACCTTTGGGACAACAGCAAACTTGATCTTTGCTATGGATTTTGGAGCCTTGAAAAATTCATATTTTGAAGGTTTTCTCCATAAATTGTGTTGTCAATTTTTTAGGAGCGAATTAAGCCTTTTTTCCAAGCTCTTTATTCGTAGAAGGACTTCCTTTTGAGCAGCCTTCTTAATGGTTGTTTTCTTCACTTGTAATCAATAATAAAATAATTTTTGTTGCTTGAGGAAGCTTGGAATATTTTTTCCATGGTATTCCCCTTCCTTGGTTGAAGAGGAAGTAATTTCTTAGGTGGATTGATTCATTTTCTAATTTTAGTTTTATGCATGCTAATGAATTAACAAATAATGCACTCTGCATCCATCTAGCTAAATTTTGGTTAAATTAAACTTACATGCATGAACCCCAATGCTACAAACTTGAGCAAAATCTCTTTTTATATGTGAGCAAATTCGCATGGTTGGCAAATTCCATTAATTTAATGTTTATGCTTCATGCATGTTGAGAAACCATTGAAGCACATTTTTATAAGAAATTATTTCATTACACTTGCCATTTAATGCCACAACACACATAAGTCTATTTTTTTCTCTCCAAGTTTGGTTCATTATTGCAAGTAAGTGTTATATCATCTCTTGTGGAAAATTTGCATGTATCATTTTGAGATTAATCAACATTCATTTCACACAAGCGACTCATTAAAACTTACCTCCAACATAAGTTGGTTGTATAGACCTCTAGGGATCCTCTACTCCCCTATTGACTCCTCACTATGAGATCCACATAATTTGGGCGAGGGTGAAGTCTGGGGATTGAAGAGTTTATTTGAAATATGTGTTGTAGAGTAAGTTTAACTAAAATGAACCAAGAACACTCTTCATCACATTTCTCTTTTAATGGTTGTTGATCTCATGCAAGTAGTGTGATGCTTACTTTCTATATTTGCAAAGTTTAATTTCATCTTCAACATCTAAATTTTTTGTTGCTTCTAACTATGACAATATATGTTTAACTATAGTGATTTGGTTATCCTGTAATCATTTTTATCCTGCAAATATCTTATGCTAACATCTTTTGTTTCTGTTTCAGGATTATTGTGTTCTCATCTCTTTGAGCATTATTCTTGAGCACGTTATTTAAGGCACTGGTTGAATGGTTTGATATTATTATTTCAAAGTTGCTCATAAAATGCTCACAAAACTTTAAAAGTAATCTATTTTCACTCTAATTTTCTCCTAGAAACTCAAATATTTAACTTAGTTTTCTTTTAGGGACCACCCCCCTTAGCTGACCTAGGAGAGAGCTAAAACGGAGAGAGTCGAGATCAATGTGACAGCCCCTTCTCTAAGATCCTTGCCACCAACCAGAGAAGCACCACTCGTATAAGACCCGCGGGTCTTCGCGGGTTATATAGCGAGTCGGGTCACTCGCATAGAACACATGCTCTCTACCCTTACCTGCGCAAACTCGCATTAAACCCGCCTACTCGCATAAGACCCGCAGGTTTCTCATAGCACCCGTATCGGACCCCTATAAGACCCGTCCCACAACAAAAAGCATTTTTTTTGGATTTTTCTCAATTTTTTTTTTATTTTTTATTTTTTTTTTTGGAAATGAGGTGGAGGAAAAGGGAATTTGGAGGGAAGGAAATGTTTTATAAGCACCTCTCTCCCTTTCGGAGTAGCAGCACTAGCGAAGTGAGCACTGGCGGAGTAGCAGCACATAGTAATAGCAAGGTAGAGTCACAGCACAAGCGGAGTAGCAGCACACTGGGAGAGTAGCAGCACTGCGGAGTAGCAGCACAGGCAGAGTCACAGCACAGGCAGAGTCACAGCATAGTGGCAGAGTCACAGCACTGGCGGAGTAGCAGCAGCACACTGGGAGAGTAGCAGCACTGCGGAGTAGCAACACAGGTAGAGTAGCAGCACTGCGGAGTAGCAACACAGGCAGAGTAGCAGCACAGGCGGAGTCACAGCACAGTGGCAAAGTCACAGCACTGGCGGAGAAGCAACACACTATAGCAGCAGCACACTAGGAGAGTAGCAGCACTGCGGAGTAGCAGCACAGGCAGAGTAGCAGCAAGGCAGAGTCACAGCACAGGCAGAGTAGCAGCACAGGCGGAGTCACAGCACACTAGCAGAGTCACAGCACTGGCGGAGTAGCAGCACACTGTAACAGCAAGTTGGAGTCACAGCACTGCCGAAGTAGCAGCACAGGCGAAGTCACCAGCACTGGCAGAGTCACAGCACTGGCGGAGTAGTAGCACACTGTAACAGCGAGTTGGAGTCACAGCACTGGCGAAGTAGCAGCACTGGCAGAGTAGCAGCACACTGTCCAAGTAGGCTTCATGATCTTTGTTTCATTGCTTTGCAACTAGCTGCTTGCATGTAATTTTTTTTAAATTTTATCTAATCAATTCAATTTTATTTTATTTTTGTTCACTTGCAATTTGCAAATTTTTTTGGCCTTGTAGCTGAGTTTCTCAACCACACAACGGCCCTGTGTGGCTGAGAAACTCAGCCATAAGGGCCTGCAAGTTGCCTCCTCAACGCGCAAGCCCTGTGGCTGAGTTTCTCAGCCACACAGGGTCGTTGTGTGGCTGAGAAACTCAGCCACAGGGCCTATGGTCTGCCTCCTGAGCCTGCAGGCCCTGTGGCTGAGTTTCTCAGCCACACAGCGGCCCTGTGTGGCTGAGAAACTCAACCACAGGGCCAAAAAAATTGTAAATTAAAAAAAAAAAAAATTAAAAATATGAATTAGATTTTAAAAATTTAATTTTTTTCTTCCAGATTTCGTCACCATGCCACCAATGGGGTATAGAAAGTCTCATGATCCGGCATGGGCACATGGTCAACGAATCATTGCTGGTAATGACCACCATGTGAAGTGAAATTATTGCAATGCCACAATGCATGCAGGAATAAACAGGCTAAAATACCACCTAGCTAGAATTCCTGGGAATGGTGTGGGATGTTGTCAAAATTGCCCGAATGAAGTCACTATTGAAATGGCAGCTGCTTTGGAAGCCATTAAAGAAGAAACTTCTAAGAGGGCAAGAAGGAAGGATGAGATTGTTGGGATAGGTAGATCTTCATCTCAGAGTGAAACACAGATTGAAAGTCCGGGTATTGGTAACTCCTCTTCAAGTGTTGCAGCAAACAGGAGTATAACCTCTTCTTTCTTCACTCCTCGTACAACTCCAAGATCTCAACCAACCTTGGATAGTTTTAATGAAAAGAAGAGGAAGGAGGCAGATATGGCAGTGAGGAGGTTTTGGTACCATAACAGTCTTTCATTCAACTATGCAAAGTCATATTTTTATCAGCCCATGGTGGATGCCATTGCAAGTGTTGGCCCTGGATACAAAGCCCCATCTTATAATGCACTTAGGGGGAAAGAGCTAGATGAGAAGTTGGAGTGTGTCAAGGAACAATTGGAGAGCATTAAAAGCTCATGGAAAATTACAGGTTGTACAATTATGTCTAATGGGTGGACAGATCAGAGGGGTAGAACAATAATAAATTTTGTTGTAGCTTGCCCTAAAGGAACCATGTTCCTAAAATCCATTGATGCATCTGAAAATGTAAAAGATGCACATTTGATTTTTACATTGTTGGCTGATGTGGTGGAGTAAGTTGGGGTTGCAAATGTTGTCCAAGTAATCACAGACAATGCAGCAAATTATGTAGCAGCTAGAAGGTTGCTTTGTGCCAAATATCCCACGATTTTTTGGACTCCATGCGCTGCCCATTGCATAGACTTGATACTAGAGGATATTGGGAAGTTGGAGTGGGTGCAGGATGTTGTGCAAGAATGCAAGCAGATTACCAAGTATATTTATAATCATGCTTGGGTGTTGAACCAGCTGTCACACGGTTTGCTACAAACTTTCTTTCCCTCCAAAGCCTTTTGTATGAGTACCAAGCTTTGCGAAGAATGTTTTGTAGTCAACAATGGGTATTTTGGAAAGATAGCACAAAACTAGAAGCATTGTTTGTGAAAGCATCTGTCTTTGGTGATAGTTTGTGGGACAAAGTCACTGAGATATTCAGCTTCACTGAGCCCTTTGTGAAAGTCTTGAGATTGATGGATGGAGAGAAACCTCCAATTGGATATATTTAAGAGGGCATGGATAGGAACAAAGAGGCCATCAAGACTTTCTATAAGGGAGATGAATCTAAATATCTCCCTATATGGCAAATTATTGATTCCAGGTGGGATAGACAACTACATTCACCATTGCATGCAGCAGGAGCATATCTCAATCCGAGCTTATTCTATAATGAGGGGTCTAACATTCAAAGAGATCCCGAGGTGATGAGAGGTGTCATGATATGCATTGAGAAGATGTTCCCAGATGTAGAAATTCAAGACAAAATCAACCTACAACGAGATATGTACAAGGAAGCATCTGGCATGTTTGGATTCAGCTCAAGCCAACGTCTCAAGGACAAGAAAATGCCTTGTAAGTGCAAATTGTTAGAACTTAGCTTGTAATTTTACTAGTTCTCTTTTATATGTTTGCCATTGCAAACTGATAATCTTTGTTGTTATTTTTTTATAGCTCATTGGTGGATAGATTGTGGCTCTGAGGCACCGCAATTACAAGAATTCGCCATCAGAGTTCTGAGTCAACCTTGTAGTGCTTCTTCTTGTGAGCGCAATTGGTCAGTTTTTTAGCACATCCACAGCAAAAAGAGAAACAAGTTGGAGCATGAGAGGTTGGAGAAGTTGGTTTTCATCTACTACAACCTTCGAATGCTCACAAAACAAGTGCAACCAAAGGATACAGATCCAATTTTATTGGATACTATTGATTTAGAGTTTGATTGGGTTGTGGAGGAGGAGCCCCCTGATTTGAGTTGGCTTGATGAAGAGACTGAGGATCTCTCTAGTTTGCCATCTCAAATGGAGACTCCCAATACACCTGCCTCATAGTTGCTTCAGCCTTTCGATGCTACCATGAGCTCCATGAGGGCTTATTATAGGCGTGGTCGTCCATGAGTGATGAGACTCAAGATTGTTATGAGACAATGATTTATCATTTATGACATATGTATTTGAATTTTGAACTGGCTGACATTTTTTATTTTAATTATGGAATCATGATTCCTTTTCTTATTCAGTATGTAAATGTTTTGCTTACAAAAATCTAATATGCTATGTTGTACTTTTATAGATATAAGATGTTGTTATGAATTATTGCATATATTGTGGTTTTTATAACTTATAAGGACTTGAATTATCATTAGTTTCTTTTTCTGCTTAAAATTTACCATATTTAAATTTTTTTTTTGCATTTTGACGAGTCTTATACGAGTTTTATATGGGTCGTTCCCGAGTCTTATACGAGTCGACGAGTCAATGGTCGGACGAGTACGAGTCGTGCAACATTGCCACCAACCACACCTTATGGGGTTGAAGGCTTTTTCTACTGACTTGCAAGTAGGTGTAGGTGGCAAGTGAGCGATAACAAGACCTATGAAAAAAAGTATAGTTCATCTAGAACTGCTTCTCACCGACTGAAAGAAAGAAAGTATTTTTAATGTCCATGAGGCTAAAAGTAGCCTATGGGACAGATTGCTTCTCTATCTGGCTCTTGTATTCGGCCCTTTTTCTGTTAAGTTTTACAATAACCGCTCCCAGCTTATCGACAAACTCTTCGCTGAATAGATTATCCCAAGAACTAGCTGCCAGAATACCTGCATAGTTTTCCCTGCTGTCTTTGAAGGCCTCGCATTCTAAAATGAAATGTTTTTCTGTTTCCACTTTTCTGGAGGAGCAAAAAATACATACTCTTTCCTCCCACATTTCTTTTGGCCTTTTCCAGTGCCCTGTTTCACAACATGGTTGATGAGAATTAGTCTTTAATTGAGCAATAAGAATTTTAGATCTCCAAGAAATATTAGCCCCTATGTATGCCTTTTGTTGATGGTTATGCGTGGGGTTAAACTCTTCAATGTAGTACTTCTTCTTTCTCCCTAGTTCTTTCTCCCAAGTACGTTTGTGGAACTTATCCATAACAAAAGCTTTTATCTCTTTACTGTTTGTAGGACAAATTCTCAAGCAAATACCCCATTTACTAAATCATTTGTTATTTTGCCGCATCCAAGTCTTCTTTCTTTTGCACAATCTGTCACTAAACACAACCTTAGGCCATCTACCCTCTTCCATTTGCTCAATTTTTTTCAGATACCTTATGACTCGCACCATAGCAATTGCTTCAATAGGAGCAGCCCCTGTTTCACTTAATAGGATAGCATAAGGAACTGCACTTTTAATTTTAAATTTGTTTGTAATCAAACACTTCTAAATTTTCTCAATTTGTTTCCACTGCATCTCGGTTGTGCTGCTGGCCCACAGTTCACAACCGTAGAGAATCACCGAAATCACTAGAAGCCCAAAAAGATTTAAAGTGGTTTTCCAGTCCCACAGCTCTGCCTCTCTACACATGTTTTGAAGAGCATAAAATGCTTTCCAACCCCCTAAAGTTCTTTTCTTTCTACAACCATCCCAACTTAAATTTCTGTTGAAGTCAATTCCGAGGTATTTGTAGTCTGCAACTTCTTCCAGAATGTTGCCTTCAAAATAGAACTTATGTTGGTTATGCTTTCTTTTGTTAGAGAAAACCACTACTTTCTTTTTGTTAATATTGACTTGCATCCCAACCCTTCTACAAAAATGCTCAAGGAAACGTAAATGCTCTTGCAAACCAAGAGCCAATTTAGCAATCAATATAAGGTCATCTGTGTACAAAAGAAGCCTTATAACAAACTTGCCCAAATGGATACCGTCACCCCCTTGCGAATTTAGCCACTCTTCAAGCTTGTCAATATATAACCCAAAAAGGGTAGGAGACAATGGGCAACCCTGCTTGACCCCGATATCGCTTCTAAAACTTTCAGAAATGCCTGTTGAAGTTCTGATTTTGACTTTCACCTCTTCATACAACCTATGCACAGCTGCTCTCAAATGCCTGGGAACCCCGAGTTCCTCCATTCTGCGCCAAAGCTTATCCCTAGGAACCGTGTCAAAGGCTTTTCTGAAATCAACAAAGCAACAGAAAACTTCTTCCTTTTTTTCCCAAACTTTTTCAATGATGTGCCTTAAAGTTATACAATGATCAATTGTGGAATGTTTAGGTCTAAAACCTGCTTGCCCTTTAGCACATTTATCTCTTTCTTCTGCCCACTTGCTGATTTTCTTTTCTAACATGCTTCCAAATAACTTTGCAAACAAGGGGTTTATCATTATAGATATATAATTGGAGGGATTATTGATGTCACCACTCTTGAAAAGAGGTTTTGCCATACTAGTTGTCCAATCTGTGGGGAACCCCTGCTGTAAAACATTCTTGAAAATTTTTGTGATGTGAGATGAAAGAATTTTTAAGCCCCACTTTAGATACTCTGCTTGGAGTTCATCTGAGTCTTTTGCTTTTCCAGCGCCCAACTTCTTGATACCCATCTCTACCTCTTGCAAAGTGAAGAGTTTTGTGCCTGTGTTGACAAAGGGAGGAGGGTCAACCTTGGGATCCTGCTCATAAAATTGTCTTGCATAGTCAAACCATTTAGAAGCTGTAATGTTGTTTTCAGTTTGCACCTTTTTCGGTTGGAGCTCCTTCCAGAATAATTTAGGGTTATTTTTCCCGAGGAAGATTGGTTCTTCTCTCCTTGAAACCATGAAATCAGCCTTTTTCTTTTTTACAATTTGCTTGTAAGCTTTGAGCTTTATGTTATCCGTGTCTAATTCCTTCCACATTTTCCTTGCCTTTTTGCATTCCTCGTCAAACCAAGCATTAACCGAAAAGCAATTTGTTTCAGACTTCTTAATTTTTGCTCTTTTGCACTCAACAAGTGCGCTTTGAATTAAATGTGTTAATCTGTGACTATGAAGGCCATGAGATGAGATTTCCTCCTCCTTGAAGAGCCTCTCTAGCGTTATTTTGAAGGTATTACAATTCTCTGGAGTCAAAAGAATTCTGCCCTTTGGGGGATTTTGTTTAACACGTTGAGTTTTTGACCCTAATTGCTTCTTTCCAATCCAAGAGAAACTTAAATAAATTGGCTTGTGATCTGATTTTAAGTCCCAAATTTGATCTCCAATCAGCACTTCCTCCATTTTCTCACACAAACTATGTGAGCAGATTACATAATCTACTACACTTGCTCCATTGTAAGTATTGCAAGTGAAATTACCGGACTTTTCCCATCTAGTCAAACCATTACAAATGACTAAATCGAAAGCCCCACATAGCGTAAGCAATTGTTCCCCAAAGAGATTGCAGCCTTTATCCTCTGAAATTCGTTCCCACTGATGATTACTCTCTTCTGTAAGCCAAATAGGGTCATTGTCTTCTTTACAACAAAGAATGCTAGCTTGTTCACCTGCAGTTCTAGCATTGAAATCCCCCACTATAAGGACTTCACCTAGCTGAGAATATATTGCAATATCTGTTTTTAGGGCTGCAAAGAGATCTTTGTGGTCAAGCCCTCTACTTTTGTAGATTTTTGAAACTTGTAGCGCAAAATAGCATGCTGCAATTCCGATGTGATTTCCATTTTTTGATATTTTAAGCCAAACAGATTACTTATTTGGGTCTTCGTTTTCTAGCTGAATGAAAGACCTTCTTTTTCTCTTACTAATACCATGATACCCCCGTGCCCTTTGCCATTCCCTGCTGCGTTGTTCCACACTGCTATCTTCCAATACCCTTCAAACAAAGGTGTCTTGCACCCTTCATGCTCATGTGTTTCTATGAGGCAAATTATGTCTCTACCTTTCGCAATAGGGCCTGACCCAGGTCCTCGTCTCCATGGGTAACCCCTGCAGTTCCAACAAACTAATCTTAAGGAAACCTGGGTAAGACTTGATTGCTATTTGTTTTGACATGCAAGACTTACAGTTGAGTCTTTGTCCCTACTTTCCCATAATGACCTTGCTTCCTCATTTCTTGCTAACGAGTTTGTTGCCTCTTCTTTGTTATCATTTTGCTGCCTTGTTTTGGAAGGAGGTCCAAATTGCGCAATCACGACTTTACCTTTATAAATCCATGCTCTTTTTCCCCCATCTCCTGCTGCCCTAAATTTTGTCATTTCGTCCCTCCTTTCCTCTTGTTGTCTTACAATTAAATCTTCTTCTAGAAAAAACCGAGAACCCCTCAAGAGTTGCTTCTTGCTTAGAATGATATCTTTATCACGCAAGTTGGACATGATGGCTTTTATGGGCCTGGCTCTCTCACCGTTAAGCTTACCTACTCTCCATGCTTGAAATATTTGTCCTTGCCATTGGAGCTTGTCTTTCAAGAAGTCTCTTGCAAGGTCAAGAGTACATTCATTTTTCTCATAATCTTTCACCCCTTTAATAATTATGTTTGTTGCTCTATCTTGTCTTTCCTTGCTTTCTCTATCTTGCATGTTGTTAATCTGAACATTTGTTTCTCCTTCCCTCTTAGCAGAATTGCTAATAACTTGAGCTCAAGTTTTGGAGAGTTTTGTGGAATCTCCTTTCTTCCCTTCTCTTGATGTTTCTTCATTGTTGTCTATTTGGGCAACTTCTTTCCCCTTATCCTGGGATGGCTTCGCATTCATCACCTCTGTATTCTCCACTGCAACTTTCTTCATGTTTTGCACCTCCGCTTTCATGTGTTGCCATTCTGTTTTCCCTATTCGGAGAGCTTCCTACAGTAATGACACTTGTTCCTTCAAAACTTTGTTGCTTTCTGCTAAAGCCTGGTTTTCAGTTGTTATTATATGGATTGTACAATCTCTTTCCAGTTCTTTAGCTTCTACTACTTCCAACCTTTCTTTTATATTTAAGAGTTCTTTCACATAAAGATCAGATGACCAAGTGAGAGGTGTGGATGTGGGACTATATAAAGCATAATCATCAATGACTTTTTCTGATAAAACACCCTACATTAATCACTAATTACATATTTTATTTGCAAATCAGCATTGAATTCTGACAATGATTCTGTTGTGACAGTGATTCTCTCTATAGTACAGCTATTTAAATCTCACGCAGGTTTCTTCGTCAACATTTTCATTTTTGCTACTCTAATCGGCGTTGTTAGAAATGACCAATCTACCATCTCCAAGCTTGCCACAAGTGATGGCACAAGATTAATGTCATCAGTTTAGCAAATGTCCAAACTCCTATGCCTCTTGGATTTCTATTTTTTAATGATTAAGTATAAAGGTCATTTACTTTATGCCTCGGGGCTTTGAATCATTCTATACAATATAGCATGCCTTCATTCTAGTGAATTGTGATCATATTATATTAGCCTTCAATCAACTCCCTGGGAAAATGCTTTTCTATAAAAGATTTGGAATCACAAGACTTAGAGTGGGTAATGGTATTTCAGCGAATTGGAATCATAGTAAATATAACTGCGCGATGGCTTGCATGTTTGTCTGAGATAACAGCATACACAAGGGTTTCAGACAACATATATACATCTAGTTTTCTACAAAAAATTTGCGGTGAGCAGAAAATGAAATGTGCAAAGCCACTATCTGTGAATGTAAGGATGAAGAGAGCAACCTTCTTTTCTGATGGAGGTTCCTCCAGACCCAGTCCTTCAGGCAAGTCCGTGTTGGGATTGAGCTCATTCCTGGCTTTGTGACTGGTTGAATTTGTACAGATATGAAAGATTCCCTTGGATTTGTAGGCTTTATGAGAAGGCTTAATACCCCATGACAGATTCTTAGGATGAGCTGAGAACGATGATATTATCGAAACGCCGGTATAGACTGTTGGGTACGTTGGCAAAACGAAGCCCATGTCTTAGCTGGGCTGATGTTTCTGTTGATGGTGGTGCTCTCTGGTCTGAGCAGGTGCGTGTAGAGTGCGGGAAATTTACATATCTTAATTGGTTGAAAATGGTTTGCCATGAGGATGTTTCCCGACCACAAATTCAAGTCATGCTTTTATCCAAACGTCCATCGATTCATTTAACAAAATTTCAAGGGCTTGATTGATACGTGGCTCTTCGGAAAGGTTAAAACATATGAAAATATGTTTGTCATTGTTTACTACCATTCTCAAGCTAAATTTTTAGTGTGTTTGCGTCAGCCTTATTGAAGAACCAAGTAAGAAGTTTGAGGAGTTTCGATCCTATCTAAAAATTGAATGATTTTCTAAACGTAAAATTTGTGACTAAAACAACAGTGTGCATAAAAATTTCTCACTTCTATGATATTTTTATGTAGATTGTGGATTTTAGCTTTGTAACTTAACATTAAATAAATAATGTCAATTTGTGACTAAAACTATGTAGATTGTGGATTTCAGTTTTGTAATTTAATGTTAAATAAATAATGTCAAGGTATTTTTATTAAACAAAAAATTGTTGGTTAATTATTAGATATTTTAGGAAATATTCGTTGTTTAGTTATAAAAAAAATAAAAAAATAAAAAAAAAATCTATTTTCTCTCACTTAACAAGGGTGTAAATAACCTTTTATATAATTTACAATAGTGTTAAGCTTTAAGGGATTTTTTTTTACAATTGTTTTTGTGCTAAGTTCATAGAGGTCTTGGGATTGAAGTTCATCCATTCTTTTAGGCTATTGGTGCCAATTGGATTGGTAGTTGATCAACTTTTCATTTAGAAATTCCAAGGAAGAAGGAGGAAGCTCCAGAGAGACTAACCTAGTACCAACACTCTCATTATTCAATTATGTTTGTGAGGGTGGGGTAAGATTATTTCATCAAAAAATAATAGGCATAATAATAATTACAAGATTAATCTAAAGAACAACCTTCATCGAGACAAATGAATGTGTGGATTTTAATATTTTCAAATTGGCATAATGATTTATGGCATTGTATTCTTCAGGGTTGACTTTTTCAGCAATGCATTAGAGTAGCTTTTAGCTTTACTTGCATCCAAAAAAATGAGGATGTTGTCTTGCATTTATGCCAAACTACTTTTACCGCCAAGATGAAGCAATGAAAAGTTGATAAATTTCTACTCCTTTTGTGCATGCCTTTGAAATGCCTAGGGATTAATCCATTGATTATACTTCTCGAGAAGTAGTTTGATCTTTAAAATTAAAGGATTGCCCACTCAATCAACAATTGAGGTAGTCTATAATTAAGTGATACATGCATTAGATGGTTAAAATTAGCTTAATTAGTTGCCCAACTTCAACCATGCTTATCAATATTTATAAAAATCATATTCTATTGTCATCTACAAGAAGAGGAAGAAATAAGGTGCTAGGTTGGGCTGTTGAAGAGGACAAGGTTTGCCAGGTTGGGCCTAGATTAGGTTGAGTAGGCTATAAAAAGCATTAAGATGAGGTTTTGACACCTCCAACATACAAAAGCATGTTGAGGGGGAGGGTGTATGTGTTACTAGGGGAGCTTTTGAATGCCCATTAGGAATACTTCTAGAAGGAATATATTCCATATTACATTAGTTGAGAGAAAAAAACTAGTAAATCCCACCAACAACATGGATCCTTCTAAATGGTGGCAAGTGAAATTACCTAGTTAAGGCAATGCTTATATTATAGGCTTATCGGTGTGTTACCTTTATAATGAATTTTGATTAGTTTAATTCATGAGAATTGCATACTAGAGGGAGGATACAAACTCTCCCTCCATAAGAGGAGATCATTTCCTAGTTACTATGGAAACCACAGAAGATTGTGATGGAATCATCAAAAGGGGTGCTTAGTTTATGAGACAAGTTGAGTTATTCATGAAATATTGGTCTATTGATTTTAATCTCGAGGATGAAAGCTAAAGGCATGTGTTTAGGTGAAACTAGCTTTCATCCTTATTAAGTTCTAGGAAGAATACTCTTTTAATTATATAAGGAGTGCATTAGGTTCTTTCATTCTTATTTATTGTCATTGGAGAAACATTGCACAAAAAGACCAAATGTGAACAAGGTCGAAGGTTAGGATTAAGACCTTTTACATAATTTATTATTCAATTGGTGAGAGTTTAGTGGAACCACACACCTTAGGGCACATTATACCAAAAAGCTAGTATATCAACAATGGAACCAGTGCAACAAAAAAAATTGTTGTGAATGCTAAATGAACTCAATTTAAGATGTTTAAACATTGAGAATGTAGAAGCAATTTTAAGTAACGCGAGGATTAATCAATCGATTGAAAAATAATAAGTAACAAAATAGAGTGTAGTGATGAATTTAAGGGGTTATGTATAAAAGCATCAACAATAATTGATCTATTTCAACTATGATCATTATCAGTTCTCTGCTTCTAATCCCTTCAATCTATGGATAGATTGGTCAAGAATGCAATTAATCTCAAATTGAGACACCATAATTGAAGTAGCCATGATACATGGCAAACTTTGTGAAAAGCAACTCAATTAGGCAAAAACAATTTCATGAGGAACACAAAGGAATTGTGAAAGGTGAAAGCATTGATGTGTGATCTAGTGGATTAAGAGAATTTGTCAGCCGTGTTAATGTTACTTAAGTGATTTACTGTGTTACACATTAATATGTGAAACATAAACATAAAACAACAAAGAGATAACTCCAAACATGGATTAGTGCACAAGGGATTGGATCAATTATACATACATTGTCATTACAAAAAAAATGATTTATAAAGGAATGGTGCATATCAAAGGATGTTGAAGATCATTATGGCTCAAAACTAAGAGAATTTCCTTGTATGAGCTCATTGTCATGGGAGAATCATATGGAAAATTTGTGGATATGAAACACAATACACAATGTGATCCTTTACAATTGGGTTTGATACTGTTTACACAAGTGAGACATAAAATTCCATCTAATGAGATGAGCAGTGGTAACAAATTAAACTCTCGTGATCTTTAGAAATCAAATGACTATTTATGAGTTTATCAATGAAGTTGGTGTGAACTTGGGGCCACTTTGATCATCTAAATTCCATGCATGTTGGGATTATCAATAGTAAGGTTCTACTAATGTGGTTATAGAAGTCAACATTGAGGAAATGTAATTTAATCATATTCGATGCAATTAAATCAACGTTACCATATGGATCATTTATTGATGCAATATTGATGGCACATTGGATATCAATCATTTACTACAATTACAGTGGCCAACATGACAATGAATGGGAGTTGGTCATGTATGGAATTATGATGAAACCTAGAAAGTAAATGAGCTTGAGAAATAATTTTCCAAACACTAGGATTCCTTCACTACCCTTAGGGTAGAATTAGACATAGAATTATACTATAGCTCTTGCAATTGGGGGAGAAATTCACTCAACTATATAATTGGCAAGAGGAGAGGTTCATCAAAATGATCACTCGATTATACCAAGATTTGGTAGAGAAGAGGCCTTGAAGATACCAAGCAAGACCATTTTAGTGCCATTAGGGAACACAACATCAAAATGAAGTCAGGCTTGGTAAAATCACTTTCCAAGATCCCTAAGATGCCTCCAGTGACTTTTAAAAACACATTGCAGGCATCAATTCCAAGCCCGTGAGGAAAATGGGATATGATGGTCAAGGGATATGCAAGAAAGGTCAATGGATAGGCAAGGAATACCAAGGGATTTTGATCCCGATTGTAGCTCAATAAAGGGCCAATCATGCAGGCCTAAAATTTGGTGGACAAAAAACTTGTGCAAGTTTATCTTAAACCACCTTCATTAAGGTGAGAGGAACTAGGAAAAAACAAACGACATTTCAATGGAGGAAGGAAATTAGAAAAGAAATGTGCAACAAGCCCATCAAATATGTCTATATGGGCTTGCATAGAGAGGTTAGAGAGTGGAAGAATGAGAGAGAGAAGATAGAGATTTTGTGCAGATCCAGAGTTGATATGAAGCATATTTGAAGGCTGGAAGGGCAACATTGAAGAAGGAGAAAAATAGAGTTGATATCTAGGTAAATCACCTTATGACTTTATTGTAGTGTGAGGGAGCTGGTGCTTCCATATCAAGTTGTAGCTTAATAGATGTCCAATTGTAGCTGGTTGAGGTAGGAGCCTCTTGTGGGTTGTAGCCTGCAAAAAATAGATGGGAGTTGGAGCTTCCTTGCAAGTTGTAGCTTACAGAATTTGGGGTAGTAGCCTCCTGTAGGTTGGAGCCTACAGAAAATCAGTTTTGAGAGGGAGTTGGAGCTTGCCTTTGCATCACAACAATAATAAGACGTGGTTTTCTCCCTTTATGGGTTTCCACTTATATCTGTTGTCTATGTGCTTGTTGATTAAGTATTGATGTGATGTTTTAATCTGTTTAATTACTTGTTGTCCACACATTATGTTTGTTGATCCGTTATGTATTAAGCTACTTATGAAATGAAGGTGTAAATGAGTTGAATGAATTTTTTTAAATTTCCATGAATGCATTAAACTGATTCACCCACTCCCTCTTAGTTTAACTAAGGGTTCATCGATTGGTATCAGATTTAGTTCCTTTTGTATCAGTTTAACAACTGGAAGGAGATCCTCGGTCCCCAAAATGGCTAGCCTAGACAAATGCTCAACAAATAAAGCCCTATTTTTTACTGACACAAGCTATACTTTATAGTAAATAAGAACGAGGACATAATTAATGTCTCTAGGAATAGAAGTTTGGGATGTTGTGGAAGAAATATATGCTCCAAAGGATATTGACACATAGAAAGAAGCCAAACAAAATTTCATAGCTAATGCAAAAGTCATGAATGCACCCTTGAGCGATCTGTGTGAGTCAGAATTTATCAAAGTAATGCACAGTGAGACTACCAAAGATATCTGGGATACTTTAGAAAATATCCATGAGGGAGATAAAAAGGTGAATATGGCCAAACTGCAAGCCTATAGAGCTTAGTTTGAAAATGTAAAAATGAATGAAGATGAAGATGTAGCCAGTTTTTTCTTAAAGGTTGCAGAAGTTGTGAATAACATGAAAGCTCTAGGAGAAACCATTGAAGAATGTGTAATTGTGCAAAAGCTATTGAGATCTTTACGATCCAGGTTTAACCCTAAGGTTTCTGCCATAGAGGAAACAAAAAACTGGGAAACATTGACCATGAACCAATTGCTTGGAAACTTGACGACTTATGAGATGAGAGTTCCAAAGGGGAAGTCAAATGTGAGGGAGGCAACCTTTAAGGCAGATAAGTGCAAAGAATAGAAGGAAGGTACATGCTTCTGCTTTGATGAAGAAGAGGCCAAATTTGTTAGAAGGTTGGAGAAAGGCACATGTAAGTATAAAGGTAAAATTCCATTTAAGTGCTTTAACTGTGGAAGAGTGGGGCACTATACATCTAAATGTCTTCATAAGAAAATAGAGAATCAGTCAAGAGGGAAAGAGAAAACCAATTTTAGCAATAGGCAGAAAGGGAACAAATTTAATAGAAGAACATTCTATGCCCAACAAGACAGTAGTGCATCTGAGAGCTCGGATGAATCCCCCAATGAATAAGGAACATCATAATTCATTTTGATGGCCAAGGAAGAGCTTGAGGAAGATCTCTGGGAATATGAGGAAGAAGGTGAGGTAGACCTTGAGGGGGAGCTAATTAGTGCCTTGGAGGAAATATACAAACTTAAACTTAAGAGTAAGAAACATAAAGAAATTATTCTGAAATATGCAAAGACAAAACCAGATTGAGAAGATCTTATTAAATTGAAGATTGAACTAGAAGAATTAAGGAAAATAGAGGATATTCTAAGAAGAGAAATAAAGGAGAAAAATCAGGAGTGAGAAAAACTGGAAGAAGAAGTGTTAAGCCTGAGGAAGAAATTAGAAAAGGCCCAAATTCAATTAACTGTGAATATTTCTCAAATGTAAAGCTTTGAGCATTTGGACAAAATTCTAAATGCTCAAAGACCTCTTCATATAAAGGCTGGGATAGGCTATGAAGGAGAAACCAACAAATCCAAGGCAAAAGATAACAAGAACATCATTTTTGTAAAAGCTGTAAAGGATAATGAAGGAGCAAAAAGGGAATCCATAGAATTAGAATCCAGTAAGACCATGATATATAATGAAACAAACAAAAACAAGCAACAACCTCAAGTGACAAAGAAAGAAATGAAGAAACAGTCAACTACAAAAGGCTCATATGATGCAAAGGATGAATTGAACAAATTCAGAAGATGTCAAAGGAGGTTCCTCCCCCCTGTGAGAAGCATCACTTGCTTTGACAGCCACAAACCTGGACATATTGCGGCATATTGTAAGACAAGCAAATCCAGTCCAACCAACAAAAGATGCAACAAACAAAAAGACTACCTCAAACAACTCTCTCTGCTAGAGACAGATACTACTTCCATGGGTATTGTTTTTGTTGTAAAGGGTTTGGTCATAAAGTCATGGAGTGCAGAGCATATATAGAGAGACTGGAGTATGGAAACTCAAGGGAAATAAATAACAATGATGAATTCACTCGTGTACACAATCTATTCAGAAAGACAATCAAATGTTTTAGCTGCCATAAAAAGGAGCACAAGTCTAACGAATGTCCTCTCAAAGACTGTGATCCATCTCCTCAAAAAGGTTATAGAATAAACAACTACATGCAATGGAAAATGAAGCTAAGTAAATGTGATCTGGTTCTAAATGCTCAAGATCAGAACAATCAATGGTATGTGGACAGTGGGTGCTCAAAACATATAACTAGAGACCGAAGCAAGTTTGTAACTTTTGATGAAAAGAAAACTTGGAATGTAACATTTGGTAATGATAAAGAGCAGGGAAAATGAAGGGAAAACTCATATTCAACCTGAATAATGGAAGAGGAGAGGCTCGTGATGTACTTTTTTTAGACAGTCTAAAAGCTAATCTGCTAAGTGTTAGTCAAATGTGTGATAAAGGCTGTGAGGTCCTTTTCAGAGCCCAAGATTGTGAAGTAAGGTCAATCACCACAGGAAAGACCTTGGTAAAAGGTGTTCGAACATAGAGTAATGTTTATATAGTAGAAGAAGAGAATGAAGCATGCCACATCAACAAAATTGATGAATCTTGGCTATGGCATAGAAGATTGGGACATCTAAATTTTGACTACATCATCAAACTGAGCAAAAATAAATCTATCAGATATTTGCCTAAAATAAAGAAGCCACCAAATACCATATGTAAGTCCTGCCAAATGGGAAAAAAAACTCACACAACGTTCAAAGCTAAAGACCAACTATTTACAAGTAAGCCTCTTCAGCTTGTACACATGGACCTGTACGGACCTTCAAAAACAAATGCACCAGGTGGAGAATAATATTTCATGCTGATAATCAATGATTTTTTCCAGATTAACATGGGTGGCCTTTCTCAGATACAAAGCGTTTGATAAATTTAAGATATTCAAGGCACTGGCAGAAAATCAAACTGGATGTAAACTAAAATGCATCAAATCAGACAGAGGAGGTGAATTCACATACGATGATTTTTCAGTCCTGTGCAATGAATGTGGGATAAAGCAACAGTTTACAGTTGCGGGTACACCTCAACATAATGGAGTGGCAGAGAGACAAAACAGGTCAGTACAATAGATTTCCAAAGCAATGATGCAAGAAAGAAACATTCCCCAAAACTGCTGGGCAAAAGCGGTACACACAGTTATTCACATTCTCAACAAAGCTCATCTCATACCAAATTGTGACAAGACTCCATATGAATTATGGCATGGGAAACTGGCATCAATCAAGCACTTTAGAGTATTTGGCAACAAATGTTTCAAAAGAATAATGATGAAAAATTGGGGAAGTATGATGCAAGAGCTGATGAAGGATTATTTTTGGGATATGCATCCAAGAGTAAGGGATATAGGTGCTACAATAAAAGACTGCATAAAATTGTGGAAAGCATTGATGTGAGATTCGACGAAGATCTACTAGACAGAACCAGAAGCACAAACTGCAACAGTCATCCAGATGATTATGAAGAAGAGAATCAAGAAAATGAAGAACATAGTAAGACAACTGAAGATACATAAATAAACTCAAAAGGACCCTTGAGACACACTCAAAAGAACCATCCTGAAGATCAAATCATTGGAGACAAGAGTGCAAGAGTCCAAAATAGAAGACAACTAGCTGAACAGACTAAGGAAGTATGCCTAGCCATGTTGTCACAGATAGAACCAAAGAATTTCGATGAAGCCAACAAAGACAAAAATCGGGTAAATGATATGAATGAAGAATTAGACCAAATTGAGAAGAACAAGACCTAGAAGTTAATGCCAAGACCTGCTGGGATAAATGTCATTGGCACAAAGTGGATATTCAAGGATAAGATGAATGAACAAGGTCAAGTAATCAGAAATAAAGCCAGACTTGTATGCAAGGGACACTCTCAAATCGAAGGACTTGACTATGATGAAACTTTTTCCCCTTTAGCAAGAATGGAAGCAATTAGAATGTTTTGGCTTTTGCATGCTATCATGATTTCAAGGTATATCAAATGGATGTGAAGTCTGCCTTCTTGAATGGAGATCTAGAGGAATAAGTCTACATGGAACAACCTAAAGGATTTTCCTTAGCAGATAAACACGGCTATGTGTGAAAATTAAAGAAATCCCTATATGGTCTCAAACAAGCACCACATTCATGGTATTTTAAGTTGGACAAGTACTTTCAAAAACAAGGTTTCAAGAAGGGAGGAGTAGACATCAATCTGTATATAAAGGCTGATGAATATGAACTCTTAATTGTAGTAGTATATGTAGATGACATCATGTTTGGTAGAAACAAGGATGAGTTAGTAAGAGGATTTGTAGAAGAGATGAAGTCAGAATTTGAGATGTCTATAATTGGAGATCTTACCTTCTACCAAGGACTTCAAATTCTACAAAAGAACAAAGGCATATTCATTTCACAAGAAAAATACTTAAGAGACATGCTAAAAAGATTCCAAATGGAAGACTGCAAACCTATGTCAACTCCCATGATCACTGGATGCAATTTATGTGCTGATGATGGATCCGCAGATGTAGATCAAAGACTTTACAGATCTATGATAGGAAGTCTGCTATACCTAACTTCCTCTAGACCAGACATTATGTTGGCAGTAGAATTTGTGGCAAGATATCAAGCAGCACCAAAACAAAATCACTTGCTAGCAACCAAGAGGATATTTAGATATCTGCAAGGAACTGCACATTATGGCCTATGGTATCCAAAAGGAAAATAATTCACATTGATATCATATACAGATGCAAATTGGACCAACTGTGTGGATGACAGGAAAAGCACAAGTGGAGGTGCATTTTATTTGGGAGAAAATCTAGTGGCATGGTTAAGCAAGAAGCAAACATATGTCTCTCTATCTACAACAAAAGCGAAATACATAGCAGCAACAACTTGTTGCACACAAGTAATGTGGATGAAACAAACTCTCCAAGACATGAAGGTAAGCATCACTAAACCTATTTCTATCAAATGTGACAATACAAGTGAAATAAGTATATAAAAAAAATCCAATACATCATTCGAAAACCAAGCACATCCCAATAAAGTACCACTTCCTCAGAGAACAAGTAGCAGAGAAAATAGTAAATATGGAATATGTGCCAACAAAGGAACAACCAGTAGACATATTCACAAAACCTCTTGCTAGAGAACCATTCAAATATCTAAGAGACAAACTAGGGGTAGTGTCTGCAGATGATACTCTCTCATATGATTAAAAGAAAGTAATAATAATAAAAATAAATGATGATGGAAATACATCAGCAAAGGCTACACAATAAGGAACATAAACAATGCAATAGACAAGTGGTAGTTAGTATCAGACAAGAAAGCATCATTCCAGGGGGAGAGAAACCCAAGTCGTCACAGAAGAGCTAGAGCTATGAAGCCGGTAAATATCTACAAAGGATCATTACACTATATGTCTTTATGCAAAGTGTTAATAATGAAACAAAATGTTCTTAAGAAGGATGAATTAGAGAAATGGTTATTGTGATTATATCATTACATCATTCATCATTTGGTATTTGGAGCAAGTAGCTACCTTTAAGTAGAATACAAAGTGTTATTAGTGGAGAAGTGGTATGGTACAAGTCCTCAAGATCAGAGTATTATGATAGAAGTACATCAAAATTCTAGCGCATATCACCTCTATCAAGAAGTAAGGGACATAAGTACATAACATCTATGGTGACATGCCCTCCATTCATGCAATCTCAATAATTTTCAAAGTGTTCTCCCAACAACTATCATACAGCAACCTGGAGCAACAAAGTATAAAGTCAGAAGAAGAAGGCCTATACACAACTCAAAGATAAGTAATGCAATCCTTTTCCATTGATGTCAAAGGGGGAGGAAAAGCAAGTAGAAGAAGAAATGCTCTTCTGAAAATAAATCAGAGGAAGAAATACACCTCTCAGAATGAAAGGGGGAGGAAGTATTGGAGTGTTGGAGGAAGTGCTGCCATCAATGCCAAAGTGGGACACTGTTGGAAATATTGTCATTGATGGCAAAGGAGCACAAAGGAGCAAAACCTGAACTATCATTAAGGCAAAGGAGCAAAGAAGAAGCAACAATAAGGCAAAGAAGCAGATCAGGCAATAATGTAGTAAGAAAACATAAAAAATAGGTAGAGGAGCATCAGAGAGGCAAGGAGTAGCACTAGACCATCAACAAAGGCAGCAAAGGCTGGTAAGAAGCAAAGGCAACAAAGGAAGCTAAGGCAGCAAAGGTGCAAAGGCAGAAAAATAGAAAAGGCAGAAAAATAGAAAAGGCAGATTCATGAACGTGCTAGGAAAAGTAGTGAACATGCAATAAGCGTGACAATCCCAAGTCAAAGTGAATAACAAACAGAAGAACAAAAATAAAATAAAATAAATGATGATGGAAATACACTAGCAAAGGCTGCAATATAAGGAACAGAAAGGGTGCAGTAGACAAGTGATATTCAATATCACACAAGAAAGCATCATTCCAGGGGGAGAGCAACCCATAAAAGTTGTCACAGAAGAGCTAGAGCTATGAAGTCGATAAAGATCTACAGAGGATCATTACACTGTATGTCTTTCTGCAAGTGTTAATAATGAAACAAAATGTTCTTAAGAAGGATGAATTAGAGAAATGGTTATCATGATTATATCATTACATCATTCATCAATTGGTATTTGGAGCAAGCAGCCTGCCTTTCAGTAGAATACAAAGTGTTATTAGTGGAGAAGTGGTATGGCACAGGTCCTCAAGATCGGAGTATTATGACAGAAGTACATCAAAATTCTAGCACATATCACCTCTATCAAGCAATAAGGGAGATAAGTACAGGACATTCTATGGTGACATGCCCTCCATTCATGCAATCTCAATAATTTTCAAAGTGTTCTCCCAACAACTATTATACACCAGCCTAGAGCAGCAAAGTATAAAGTCAAAAGAAGAAGGCCTATACACAACTCAGAGAGAAGTAATGCAACCCTTTTCCATTGATGTCAAAGGGGGAGGAAAAGCAAGTAGAAGAAGAAAGGATCTTCTGAAAAGAAAGCAGAGGAAGAAAGACACCTCTTAGAATGAAAGGGGGAGGAAGTCTTGGAGGAAGTATTGGAGTGTTGGAGGAAGTGTTTCCATCAATGCCAAAGGGGGAGACTGTTGGTAATATTGTCATTGATGACAAAGGAGCACAAATGAGCAGCACCTGAACTATCATTAAGGCAAAGGAGTAGAGAAGCAGCAACAACAAGGCAAAGAAGAAGATCAGGCAATAATGCAGTAAGAAAACATAAAAGAGAGATAGAGGAGAAACATAGAGGCAAGGAGCAACATTAGACCATCAACAAAGGCACCAAAGGAGAAAAGGCAGCAAAAAAGGAAAAGGCAGCGAAGGAATAAAAAAGGCAAAGGCAACAAAGGTAGCTAAGAAGCAAAGGCAACAAATGAAGCTAAGGCAGAAAAGGAGCAAAGGCAACAAAAAAGCAAAAGAAAAATCGTGAATGTGCTCGGCAGAGTCGTGAACATGCAGCAAGCATGACAATCCCAAGTTGGAGTGAATAACAAATAGAAGAACAAAGGAGGACTGTAGATCTCACACGAATCCTCTGTTGAATCGAATATTGCATTAAGCGCACAACAGAAGGCGTTTGGATTTGCAAGCAACAACGAGGATCAAAGGATAATTGGATTTTCAAGCAGCAACAAGGACCGTAGATCTGGTACAGATCAACGGTGACAATCACATCGCAACCGTGAAGATATCGCAGATCACAAAGTATAGTGTTTACGGTTAAGACTTTGCAAGTTAAATTATTTAACTTGCGATGCGAAGTGGATTGGCAAGGAGACAAGCATGGACCGTCAGATCCAACGAAGACCAACAATGGAGATCGAAAGCGCAAACCACAAATTTTAGCGTTTAAGTGTTAAGGCCGTCACAGGGTAAGTTATTTTGTGTGCGATGCGAAGTGGAGAAGGGACATGTGTTGGCACGGTGCAATATCGCAGATCGCACGAAATAGAGGTAAGTTAAATTGTAAAGTGAGTGAAGTGTGAAGTTGCGGGGAAATTAAATCTTATAAAGTGTGATCGCCTGTGATTGGTGGAAAGTGTTATGGGGCCCTTCAAACAAAGTTAACCATGTGTTTCGGGGAATATCACCCTAGAGGTTCGTTGGGTTACAACCTCCACAGAGTAGGGGCATGCTACTTAAGGACTCACACAACCATGCACGTTCAGAAAAACTAAATAGAGTAGAATGAGAAAGTTACCCGTAGGTCCTACGGTTGAAGAAGATCCCGCAGGGTTCAAACCCCCAGCAACCGTCCTTCCTTCTTAACCTGAAAGACACGAAGAAACAAGCACAAAGGAATGGTTGTACAACATATATCTACTCTAAATGTTAGTGAGATTCATATAAAACATTAAATAAATCATAATGAATGCTTAAATAACAATTTTCACATATATGTAAGCAGACACTAACACATTTATTTCGGGAACAGCATGGTACTTCTGTATTATAAATAGCATGTACAAAAGTAACGAGTGGAGAGATCACCTGAATCCTCCCACGGCCTTCGAGCAGACTTTCGTCTGGATCCGTCCAGCCCTTGCCTCGCTAAGACTCCTTCCAAACTGGTGCATACGAGATGACATATAGGGAGATGAGCATCTCAAGGAAACAAGGGTTTCCTATAATGAACTGGGAAAGTGCAGGAGGCACGGGGAATCAGACTTGGATAGGGAATACCAACAGAGTATAATATCAATAATTCTCTCTCCCTTAGGCCATACACATGAGGGGTTTTTATACTCCCTCCAAGTAGTTTCAACAGTTGGAAACAGTTGGCCACGTGCTGGGGTGGTTGAACTACCTGAGTAACCATCAACCCAGCCCGAAAATAGGGAATTTTTATATATATTTTTAATCATTTTTAATGGCATACGCGGAAAAGTGCAGCTGGACTCGCGTATACACGCGGAAAAGTACGGGAATAGTCGCGTATGGGGATTTTTACACTGTTTTTTAGTGAATTTGTCCAAGTCTGTAGGAATGGGTGCCCAAAACCATCAAAGCAATCATGAATCATGTGAAAGTGAGAAATGATGCTATAACAGATGCCCCCTACTATATGAGGTCAGAAGAGGTACATGATGGCCGAAATGTATTATGCACATAGAAAGAACTTTGCAAGGACAAGAGAGGACTTCACCAGATTTCAGCCTGCCAAAAACCAATGAAAAAAAACAGAGAGTCAACTCATGCTGAGGCGGGCATACCCATGCTCAGTCAAAAATACATCATATAGAAAGTAGTGAATAGATCCAACATGTATACAAGTATAGTTGAACTGAAAGTACACAATGAATCATTTGAGCATGGCCCGGAAGTGTAAGTCTGAATCAATGTCCAAGTATCACATATAGAAAGCTGATCAAAGATGGTGCAACTAGATGTCTGATCAAATAAGTAACTGAATCTCCAAGTACCGGATCATAAGAGGTGGATCAAACGGTACAATCACGCAACTCGGGAGCCAACATATAAGATGCTACTGTGCTGAACTGCAACATATAAGGGTGGACGACATCACTGGCAGAAACTGAATGGATTGTCAAAAGTGAACCGAGAAATGCTGATGCAACCCGAGGTCTTCACCGATCACTATGGCACAATTCTACACAATGGGAATAAATGAGCTGAAGTCGACCATGTGAGAAATCGTTGGATTACCGGTCAATGATGTATACCGTTAACCAATGCGAGACAACCCACCGATAATGATAATGAGTGTCAAGGTGCCCCAGTACAATCTGACAAGTGCGAATGAATGAGTTGAAGTCGAACACCTGAAAGAATCTACCAATCAGGAGGCAATGATGAATCCCCACTGTCGATAGCGAAGAGTCTGCCACTGATGACTGCAAACCCTAAGGTACTGACAAAAAGACTCTAGACCTTATTCCCAGAGCAATGAGTCGGAGTCGATGGGAAAAGATCTGCCGGAAGGAAGGCATTAAGGCATCCCACATCAGTCCAGCGCGAGTGTAACCCGCAGGCCAAGATTTGGAAGGAATCAGACGAAGTAGAGTGATGGAACCAAAATCGAAGTACGTTTCCGACATGCACAAGATGAAGCTAGCGCACGGAAGAAACCCTCTGAACCAACCAATAATGAAAGCTGACACAGAGGCGAGAAATCCACCGATAGGGTCAAATGGAAATCAAGGTACTGCACGAATCCCAAGTGTGATAATGTGTGCTAACGTCGAACACAGGGGAAACCACTCAGTCAAAGACCCATGATGATGATCAAATGTTGAGCACGAGGTCACCTATCAATGATGGAAATAGGCCCAAGGTGCGGCTCTAGGTTTGCTCTCAGAGCAATGTGTCGTAGTCGATAAGAGACAAACCCGCCGGCAAGAAGTCAATGGGGACCTTCTCAAACCAACACGAGCAGAAGACCAAAACATCTGATGTGATAGAACATGATACTGACAAGACCGGGAAGGCCGACTGAATAATGAGTCAAGAGACACCGCAGAATGGCCGACTCAGGCTAAAATTCCCTTGAACAAAAGCACGACTCGTGATGACCATGGCAGTAAAAAGTGACACTGTATAAGTCTGTTATGCAGGAGGCAGAACAAACTCTCCATATGATTGGAAGAGATAACCAACCGGGGAGAACTGACAAGTGAAACATGGTAAAGGCTAAACCTAGGTCAAAACTAAAACCATCCCAAATGAAGGAAATATATATAAGTATATGTGCTTTGTTCAAGGGTGACAAACTGACTCTGTACTGCCATCAAAACAACGAAGATACATCCCGTTCCCGCTCTTTTTGTTATATTTGATTTTTTTTGTCTTTTTCATATAATAAGCCTGAAAAAGAATAAAATAATGCTATGGTACAATGGATAGAACGAGTATCAAGAAATCAGATGCACTAGTTCCTGGGATTGGAACAATCCTATTCTCAATGCAAGGTGGCGAAAACTGGTAAGCGATACTCAGAGGAACGTTCCATCCATGGGTAAAAAGGTGTCAAGTCGTGATAGCTAAGTGCATGCAATGGTTAACTTGTACATAAAGTCAAGGTCAAAAGTTGGCTTAAACATCGAGTCCAAATGAAGCTGGCTAAAGGCCAGGATAAACAAGTAGCCAATATGCAATGCAGTAATACAACTTAACGACACCAGGGAGCCTCTAAGGTAAAAGCCAGAAAAAATGATAGTGATGAAGAAGAAGAATGAAGCTTCAACACATAAGACATGGCGGGACTAAAGAGGACTCCCGAGCCTACATAAAACGCAGCATGGGCAACAAGTGATAGCGAGGAAATAACTAGGAAGCCCATGTAAAGGAAGGCTCTACCATCAAGTCATGATTAAATAATCGGCGAGTGAAATGGGTGTAATACTAATGACCTGATGGGATCAACCCTAAGGCAAGTGATCAGTATGGAGGCTAGTATGCAAGATGCAACGGAGAGTGATTTCCCTAACCTATATGCCAGTGAAGATCATATACCTGCCGTGAAGAGTCAGAAATCATGGATCAAAAACCGGGAAAAATCTTAAAATCGTCAAAATGTACCTGAAAACATACCAAACTGGGCACTTCCAAGCAACCGGGTTATGCAGCTTAAGATAGATCGAAAAAATAAGCATAAGGAATTTTTGCGAAAATTTTCAACTTTTTAGCCATAAATAGGCAAATTACCTCATATTTGGTTCATTATTGCATTGCTGATTTGGAAAAAAGTGCTCTGGAGCAAAAAACTTCTTTCGTCAAATCAGGAACAACCGACCGTCGAAACGCACCGAAACTTCAGGTAGGCTCCTAAATCATCATGTTTATTCATTTTGTCCGTTTGGAATTTAAAATTAAGTGATTTTTAGCTTTAAAACCCTTGCTAAAATATACGAACTTGCGCATACGCGGGTTCATTAAAGGAAACTCGCGTATACACGTGACTGTGCAAAGGAAAAACCGCGTATGCGCAGGTCCGAATGCAAAAAAGCGTGGCTAATGCATAATTTGATGAAATTTAACAGGATGACAATCTCATGGAGGGAACGTGAGCATAACGCAATAGACCAAGAGGTCATGCAAGATCGCGCAGCGCAAAATATCCTTCGGAATTGCGGATTGTTCAAATTCTTCAAGATGCCAAATATGAAAAGCAATGTGCGGTTGCTAGAAATGCTCGTAAATTACTGGGAACCAGATTAGGATTGCTTCATTATTGATCAGATGCCAGTACGCATTGAAGTGGAAGACATATATTTCATTACTGGACTCTCCCGGAGGGGAGAACCAGTAGACTTGCATGGGAAGCCCCTGGGAGGGTTAACCGTGGAAGACTATGTCCACGTGTATTGCGTACCGGGTTCCAAAAAGGTTGGAACGCAGATTGCAATTAAAGATGTGAGGGATTTGCACATGAAAATCCTCATTTTCACCATCAGCAGAGTGGCAGGATCCGCCTCTCTACATCAGGCGTCCAGGACGCAAATGAGCATAGTTGTAGAGTGTTTGACTCATGTGTATGATTGGTGCACAGCCCTGTTACTGAACATGAAACAACAGTTGACCTCAATTCGCCAAGTAAAGACTAAACACTTTGGCTATGGTACAATTTTGACAACATTCTTCTTTGAGAAGATTCCAGCTTTGAGACCCAGAGTCATCTCTACCATCAGTAGCCCGCGGGACCCAAGAATTGCCCGTTGGGCGGACATGATGAAGAGACTGGGGGGTAGTGAGGTACCCCGGACCACATGGGACGATGAGTTCTTCCTTTGGTGGGGAGAACAAATCATCGTAGTGGACGACTATCCCTATGCCGGGATGGACTTTCGTGGAGATCCGGATCTAGTTCTTCCACCAGGCACAGCATGGGGAGCAGTCGGTAAGTTTGCAAAAAAAAAAATTGACTTATATAATTTTTTTGGATTTTTTCAAAGATGTATGAAAAAATGAAAAACAAACATGTTTTTGATTGGATTCATAATGACTGACAATTAAAAATGATCATGTTTCAGATGTTGGACCAGTTCGTCCTGAGGGCCTACCGCGCCATAAGCGCCGCAGGGGCGAAGCGGATACTGTGGATTCAGATAGGACTCTCCAGGCCGTGCAGAGAAACTTGGAGGGATTAACCCGCCAAATCCCTATGGCTGCCGTGGAGAATCTACCGGAAGCCATCCAGAGATGGGTGGTAGGAGTGCCCCGAGACTGGGTTAGACTATTCTGCCGAGTTGCCACTGCAGTTACGTTCTATAGGAACACGACTTCTGGGCAGGGACCTCAGGAGTAGACAGATATTATGTATTAGATGACTATATATTCTTTTTTGAGACTGAACATGATGGGGCATAAGCCCAAGTTTTGTACGAGATTATGGATCCAAATTTTGTAAAGTTTTTTGACACTCCGATGATATATATACAGCGATATTTGATGTGATGTGATAAATGTATCAAATGTATGATGTTTTTTATGATTAAAAATTTTTATTGTGTGGAATGATTAATATGGCAATCTAAAGCTTGATTAGCTAATGAGTCAGCAAACCAATTGTCAGCTCGAGGAATATGAATGAAAGTTAAAAATTGAAATGACCTTTGTAACAAACGTACCCTCAAGAACAATCGTAATAAAGATGGATCTCGTACCCGATAAGTATTGTTCAACTGTGACTCCACCAGCTGAGAGTCCAAGAAAACTACCAACGAATCAACACCCAAAGATATTGCCTCTGAGAGTAGATGAATGACTGCAGTGTATTCTGCTATATTATTGGAAGTAGGACCAATGCAGACCCCTCTTGATACCAACAGCTGACCGGATGGATAATGAAGCACCCAAGCCGCGGAAGCTAAGTTCCGGGTGTGTCTACTAGCACCATCGGCGAAACCAAAATGACTCATGACATCCAACACAACCTGCCAAAGCAGATCAAAACATCACCAACTCATCAAAAATCGAAAATCAATCAGATATGTACAAAGCAAAAACTACTATATACAAAAGCAACATGCCAGGCCGAAGCCTAGGCATAATACTTCTTCAAATAGAGCCCATTTCGGGGCTCCGACAACTCGTTCCCTTCGAAATCAACCAAGGTATACGCTCCTTTCTTAAGGAATTTTTTAACGATATAGGGGCCATACCACATCGATTTAAACTTTCCTGCCCCCAAGGCATCCTTTTCTTGGGCATAGACCAAAACAAGGTCGCCTTCCGAAAAGACCCTAGGCTTGACCGCCTTATCGTACTGAACCTTTACTCGGTTTTTATGCGCTTCATTCATCGTGGCAGCATCTCGACGCTGCTCATCGAGATGTTCCAGATGAAGAAGCCGTTCTGCCAGACTGGAAGTGTCAGGAAGAAGCTCAACAGCTAATTTAAGAGAAGGAATCTCGCATTCAATGGGAAATACGGATTCCACCCCGTGCACTAACTGAAACGGAGTAAAGCCAGTTGCAGTTTTAACTGACGTCCTGTATGCCCAAAGTGCAGGATATAGCATAATATGCCAGTTGGATCTATGTTTATCAATTGTCCTTTGAAGAATTATCTTCAAGGATTTATTCACGGCTTCCACTTGCCCATTGGCCTGAGGATAATATGGAGATGAATGCTCCTGCCGGAAACCCAATTTGAGAGCCAACTCAGCCATCATACTATTCTGAAAATGATTGCCATGGTCAGTGACAATCTCTCTAGGTATACCAAAACGAGCGATAACTTGGTTGAAAAGGAACAAAGCTGCAGTCTCACCATCGTTCCCAAAAGTAGGCATAGCCTCGACCCACTTCGTAAAGTAGTTTATTGCTACGATAATGTACTTGTGACCTTTTGCCGAAGGCGGGTTACAAGTAGTATAATCCATACCCCACTTTGTAAAGGGTCCGACAGTAACGACTGGAAAAAGCGGAGCTGGATGAGCGCGCATTTTTGGAGTATACACCTGACAAGGATGACACTTCTTGACCGATTCAATACAATCTTTGAAAATCGAGGGCCAGAAGTAGCCAGCACGCAAAATCTTTTGGGCTGTAGCAAGCCCAGATAAATGACCCCCACAAGCTCCACCGTGAGAATCATTGAGCACAGCCTCAGCTTCTTCGAAAGTTAAGCAGCGTCTTAGGATTGAATCAACCCCTCGACGGTATAAAGCATCACCAATAATCAGATAATTCTTGGCTAAGTGATGCAGCTTACGACGCTCATCTTTCGAAAAAGTAGAGGGAAACTTCGCAGTCTGGAGATATACATTGATATCCCCGTACCAAGGATCCTGTGGAGAGATCATAAACAAGTGTTCATTCGGAAAGGACTCAACATAGATCATCTCCTCTCCACAGGGCAACTCGGAGATCAATTCCGCAAAAACTAATGACTTCTTGGATTTGGCAGACATGAACTCAAGATCAAATTCCTGTAAAATCACAATCCATCTATTATATTTGCCCCCAATCACTCGCCTGCTGAGGACAAACTGAAATGGATTAGCAGCTGCCAAGACATAAGTTCTGCGAAGAATAATGTAATTCCGGAGTCGCTGCACAGCATGAACTGCTGCTAAGGCTAATTTTTCTATCGGAGTGTATCGAAGTTCAGGTCCTACCAATCCTCGACTAAGGTAGTAAATAACATGCTCTGCAAGAGCATCATCTTCCTGAACCAGAACCATACCGATGGTAGATTCTGCTGTTGCCAGATACAAAAGAAAATCTCTGCTATAATCAGGTGGACTCAGTAAAGGAGCAGAGGTCAATGCCTTTTTCAAAGCATCGAACGAGAGTTGAGTGTAGTCGTCCCAAAGAAAAGGAACTCCTTTCTTCAACAGTCTCATATATCCCTTCGTAATCTCAGCATAATTGACGATAAACCTCCGAAGAAAATTAGACTTCCCTTGGAGACTTTGAAGCTGACGGATGGAAGACGGGAGAGGCAACCGAAGTATTGCCTCAACCTTGAAGGGATCTACCCTTATCCCTTCCCTAGACACAATGAATCCCAATAGCCGACCGGATGTAACCGCGAAAACGCACTTGTTCGAATTCAATCTAATCTTATAAAAACGACATCTTTCAAATATTTTCCGGAGGTGACCAGGATGATCCATCCTCTTTCGAGAATGAGCAGCTAAATCATCTAAGTATGCCTCGATAATCTTTTTGATGTCGTGGAAGGCGTATGACATGGCCCGCTGAAAGGTAGCCCCAGCATTTTTAAGACCAAAAGGCATCTTCTTGTATGAAAACGTACCCCAGGGACAAATAAAGGCAGTCTTATGTTGATCTTCAGGACGGATAGTAATTTGATTATATCCGGAGAAACCGTCCATGAAGGAGAAAATCTCGTTACCGGCACACTCGTCAATGATCTGATCGATGAATGGTGTGGGGTAATTGTCTTTAGGACATGCCTTATTTAGGTCTCTGAAATCGATGCACACTCGAATCGTTCCTTTCTTTTTATCTACCAGAATGGGGTTTGAAACCCATTCAATCAGAGGAACTGGGAAAATGAATCCCACCTTAAGCAGCTTTTCAACTTCAGCTTTGATAGCTGCTGCCTTCCTAGGATTGACCGGACGAAGTTTTTGTCTGACCGGCTTAGCGTTTTCATACGTCTTGATCTCATGCTGGATGATAGATGGGTCTATGCTAGGCATTTCCTCATAAGACCAAGCAAATACATCCCTATACTCTTTGAAGAGCTCGGTATAGATTTGAACCTCTTCACGGGAACATTCAGCTCCAATGAAGACATTCTCGATAATATTGGGATCCCTCGAAATGTTCACCGGGATAGTAGGAGAGATCACAACCATGTTCCCTTTAGCATAAACCTGTGTTGGTGCCAAAGGGTTCAAGATTGGGTGAACAGATCCAGGAGACTGAGGACTTGGAAAAATTGTTTCAACTTCGTTCAAGTCAGGTAGGAAGTAAGACCGATGATGCAAGTCATCCCATGGTCTATCTATACCAGTCATGGCTTCCAGGATTGCCTCTTCAGATGGAAGAGTGGTATCAAGGCAATCCTGGGCCGAAGAAGAACTAAGCGTCCAAGCCGGAGCCACATCACCATCCAACTCTTCCGGCGAAAGAGGAGCTGGAACGGATTCTGTAGTGTCAACAATAGAATGATATGCAATCTCAGCTGCAGAAATCGGAAATGCCATTCCACCCACTTGACCTTCCGCTAATGTGGCAGTAGGGGAAGGTAAGGTCCAAGGGTCCGAAAAATAATGAGTTCGAAAGAACTCTCTTCGAAGGGGAGCCTTGGAGGATGAAATAGCATTAATATGCACAGTAGGAGGAGGAAGATCGAAAGTACCCATCACGGAAGAATACATTCCAACTCCTAGATTCTCAACATGCGCCTTAGAATTATCCAACTTAGGAACAGATGAGTCAGAAGACGCATTCAGGTCTACAGGAGGACAGTCTAGTTGATCCACTGTAACGATCCTCCCTTCGTGGGGGAAACATACAATTTGAAATAATGAGGATGCAATGGCATCCATCTCATAAATCCAATTCCTCCCCAACAGAAGGTTGTAGTCCAAGGCTGCATCCACTACCTCAACCTCTATGTTGACAGTTTTGCCCCCAACACAGATGGGAAAAGCCGGGACAATACCATGGGGTCTGTGAGAATGACCATCGAACGCAGTAAGAACAGTGCTAGATGGAACATCTTTCGGAGATCCAAGCGTCTTCCAGCATGCGAGAGACATCACGCATGTGGATGCACCCTCATCAACAACCGTTCGAAAGATATTGCACTTCCGATACGACGATTTAATATGAAAAGCCATGTGATGAGGAAGTCTCTTCTTAAAATTATTCATATCAAAAGTAATCAGAAGAGAATTTTCAGGATCAATAGCCCCAATGGCAGTGAGCAAAGCACTGCGCTGAGCCGGACAAGACTGGAGTACCTCTAAAGCAAACATAGCACAAGGACTTTGCGCCAGATCTTCTACAATCGAGTAGTTCTGGGCAGCTCTCGCATTTGGATTAATCGTTGACCGCTTAGAAGATGCTTTTGGCATCCGAGGCATAGACTCAACAGTAGGCTTCGTAATGTGAAGCGGCTCAGTAGCATCAGGAACCTCCTTAGCTTTCGAAGACTCTTCTCCGCCATAGTCACAGGATCTCGTAGCAATATCCGCGTGAGCACTCATCATGAAAATGTTCGATGGAATTTCCCCTTCCTGGGTGCCCCCAGAGGAAGCCCCAGGATTTTGGTTCGCGCCAACAACTAACTGCTGCCCTTGGGGAAAAGGGTTTGTTAACACAGCTTGGGAACTAGAAGAACCCTGCTGAGCTAACAAGCGCTGAGCATCCTGAATTTTAGGGCAAAGGTGTGTGAGATGGTCTCCAGCACAAAGCTTGCATGGAAACTTCACTTTCTTTTTCTCCTTTTGACCCTCACCAACACGCTCGTTGGTTTTATTTTCATTGCCCTTCCCGTTCTTGCCCTTCTTCTTGCTATTTCGTCCCTTCTTCTTCCCATTGGATTGTTGATTTCCTTTGGGATCAGAAGCTTGGACAACATTTATGGACAAAGACTGGGAAGGTGATGAATCAGCAGGCACAGCCTGACCAGAAGGAGTAGACTGTAAAGACAATTGCTGCAGTTGAGAAAGCAGGCTGGCTGCACCACTATTGACCGATCCGACAAGCCCATCACCATGCGGACCAGGTTTAGTTTTCGACAAATCTAATTTGGAGCGAGGAGCATTGGGCAAATACTTATAAAGTACCCCAGACTGAGAATAGATCAGTTCTAACTGTTGGGCCCTAAAAATGGCCTGCTCCTCAGAAAATACCCCAGATAGGGATACATCTTTTGAAATATCCGACTGCAGAGATTTCAAAAACCACTCGAGAAGGAATTCACCTGGAATATGAGCTTTGATAAGCCTCTTCCTTCTCCTCCATTCCTGAATGTGATCAGAAATGTGAGTTGCCTCATCCTGTTTAAAATTAGCCAGGAGTTCGGTCCCAGCCTCATATCTGACAGGCAACTGAAAATGGTTTAGAAATGTGACAGCCAGTTCTCCAAATGTGGCGAAACTGCCCCCAGTGAGCTCGATATACCATTTGGCAGCATTTCCAGTTAGGGTGTGTTGAAATAATCTCAACCTAATCGAATCATCGATCAGGGAGTTCGAAGAACACCATAAGTGGAAAGTGGTGATGTGGTCTGCCGAATCCTCTCCATTCTTACCTTCAAACTTTGGAATGTATGAAGGAAGTTTGGTCGGGACCGGAGGCCAGCCCGGACTATAACGAATCGGGTCATTAGTCAACTTCGACAAATCTAGCAAGTTTAACGTTGCCAGAAAAGGTAAGCGAGGCGGAGCCTAAGGATTCCACCCTTGATGGGATGGATTCCCAACATTCTAAAAAGAATAGCCTGGATTTGATGAGGCACCAGGTTGCCAGAAAGGACTCATAGAAAATGGAGAAGAACCTCCTCCCCACGCCGAGTTACCAAAACCCAAACCAGTTCCCCCAGTTGAAGTATTAATTGAAGAGGAGAGCCCCTGATAGGGGTTCCAAGCATTAGACAGAGGAGAAAAGGACTGATAAGCACTCGATGAAGGGAAAGAAGCATTCCCTTGATGACCTGTGTAAAACTGATTCCCTGCCCCCGCCGTAGTAAAGACAGGATTCCATCCCGTAAAAGTAGTCGAACTTTGCCCCCCAGACCAAGGGTTGAAACTCTGGGTCTGGGACGTAAACGGAAATGACCCTAAAGAAGGATTGGAACTAGGAATATGTCCAGTCCCAAAGGGGAAACCCTGAAAAGATGCTGATCCACTAGCCATGTTAGACATGGGCGTAGATCCAGCTGCAGCAGCGGAAAATGAAAAAGAGGGATTCCCACTAAAGGGCATCTCTGAACAGAAGGGACCAGAATGAGAAGCATGTGCTTGGGTGAACCCAGAGCCAAACACAGCAGCACTAGAAGCAATCAAAGATGAAGCAATAGTGCCCCCTGCTTCAACAGAAGCAGGAGTCTGAATGCCTGCAGCACTCACGGTAGAAGTCGCGTTCCCAGTCGTGGCCATCGAAAGATAAGAATGATACGGAAGATCTCCCGGTCTCTCTGACTCAGGCCCGATGTACTGAACAACGAACGGATAATCAGGAGGAAGAGGAGATGGACCTATAGCAGGAGGCTCATGTACGTCTTCGATTTGAAAATCTTCTTCCTGAGGAAACAAAACTCGCGAGGTGAGCGGAACGCTCCTCTCGGGACCGACACCAGAATCAGCTATGAAACCTTCATACCTCTGTGGAGGATCTCTCTCCACTGCGTCAGACGCCACAGGGTGGTAACCACCTGCTAAATCACTCCTACGCCTTCTCGAAGAAGGCTCTAAACTCTCGGGAGATAACCCCCGGATTCTCCTCGATCGTCGAGGCACTTGATCAGCCACTTTTATAGATTTTAAATTAGACTCAAAAAAGTGAAAAGCTAGGCAAGCTAGGAGCAAAGAGCACTCACTAAAATAAAAATCCCTGAGATACAATCAAGCAAACAGCCTCCAAGTATTTCCGCTCCGGGTGATGAGGACCGAACACCAAAATACAGGAAAGCGAAATATAGGACCTCTCGAAAGCAGTCTGGGATGATTAGGGCCCAGAACAACTAGCGAAGGTATCAGAAACAGTTACGCCGACCTCCTAACGACAACCTTTGCCGGCTCAAGCACCCAAGCTTCGCAAGGGCACCCCCCAGAAGTACTGCTGAAAGTGATGCGACATCTGCCTCAGGTACCACGGGTATTCCCCCCCGCAGTCACCTGTGTGGAACCTAGGAGTGGCAACTATGGGCACCAATCCGTATCAGAAGCCGGGCGGAACGGTCTTGAGGTCAGATTCAGCTAATCAGAGGGGGGGTATCCCTCTTCTCAACCTTCACTTCCCCTCGCGCTTGACTCTCGGATGAGAGCTTTCCCGGTCCACCTAACGGAGTTGGATTTAGCTCAATTAATCAACTTCTATGTTTGTTTGAGCGGCCTTGGAGAGTTAAATCTCCACTCACCTATTCCAAGGCCCTAAAACCTAGCTAGTTGGTGATTGACACTTAGAAAAATTGCTAGTTGATTTTAGATTAAATCGCTTATTTTAATGGCTGTTATGTTAAGTCACAAGGATATGGAGATGAAACTTATGGTGTTTTGACGCAAAAGAAATTAATAAAAACTTAACTACATGCAAATGCAGTTCTTTGTCTTTCGATGAAGAGCAATCTCTATACAGGTTCTACGAGACTAAAAATTGTATTTTTTCTTTTCAAATAGCAAACTCACACTCACAAAAACTAAGAAATTGACTAAATGATTAAATGCACCTAATGCAAATCACTACAAGCATGCAAATCCTAAGATCCAAATCTCTTAAAGCAGAGTGAAATTCCCAAAAAGTCCTTCAGTTTTAACTCTTCTTTGGTTGCCCAAAAAGCTAGTTCTCGAAATCAAGAACTCTTAAAATGAGGACACCAAGAACACTTAAAAACAAGAAGAAGAAATCAAATGACAACTCTTCCTCAAAATCAAGCCAAAAACTAAAAGCAAGAAACCTCACAAGCTTCAAAAGTTATAGCAAACGAAAATGAAAATGCAACAACAAAAGCAAATAACAAGTGAAAATGTTTTTAAGCCTTTGAAATGCAAAAACAAAAAGCAAAGCAAATGTTTTTTGAGCTTTTTTGTTTTATAAAGAAAGAGCTCGAAAAAGACCAAGCACAACTATCAAAATCCAAACCAAATAAGACTGAATTTCAAGCACAAACTTCAACAATGCTCCCAAACCTTATAAGGCTAACTCGTAGCAAGATCAATAAGAGCAAAAGAAGACCAGAAAACTCAGCCACTCAGCCTAGACAAATAGTGCAAACTCGTCGCAAACAAAGACTCCAAAGAAGCAAGAAAAGCTCTTCAAAAGTTGCAACAAAACCTAGCCTATGGAACTCAAGAAAACCAATAAAAAACGAAGCAAAAATCGCAATGCGAAGCACAACACAAAGATAGGAGCGAGTCAGTGAGCAGAAGCTCTCTGTTCTGATAAAGAAGAACAACCAAGAATGCTCAGAAAGTGATCTTGGAACTCAATCCAGAAGTGCCAGCACCAGAAAAAACACTTTGCCAAAAAGACTAGTTTTCAATCAAACGAAAGAGAGAAAAGACATGAAACCACTTCCTTCACAATCCAGAGAGCACAGAGACTCTGTAGGAACAGGTCTCCACAGCCAGAAAGGACCAAAAAGTCAAGAAACTCAAAAATTCAAAATCTGCCTAGGTATACGCTACTTCACAGTTATGCAACCAGCGTGCATACGCGTCTGTGCTAAGGGAAACTCGCGTATACGCGGGTCCCTTTAGAAAAAATTGCGTGTATACGCGACTGTGTGCAGAAAAAAGCGCGTATGCAAAGGTAAATAATGAAAAAAACAAAAAGGACAAGCCTGGAAAAGAAACCAGGACTTCAAACTGACTGAAAGAAAGTAAACTGGACTGCAAATGAAAGTTAAAACTGCTGGAATCCTACCAAACAGCTGAAACCACCCAACAGGAGAATCACAAGAATGTGATCCCCAGCGGAGTCGCCAGTTCTGTTTCGGGGAATATCACCCTAGAGGTTCGTTGGGTTACAACCTCCACAGAGCAGAGGCATGCTACTTAAGAAGGACTCACACAACCATGCACGTTCAGAAAAACTAAATAGAGTAGAATGAGAAAGTTACCCATAGGTCCTACGGTTGAAGAAGATCCCGCAGGGTTCAAACCCCCAGCAACCGTCCTTCCTTCTTAACCTGAAAGACACGAAGAAACAAGCACAAAGGAATGGTTGTACAGCATATATCTACTCTAAATGTTAGTGAGATTCATATAAAACATTAAATAAATCATAATGAATGCTTAAATAACAATTTTCACATATATGTAAGCAGACACTAACACGTTTATTTCGGGAACAACATGGTACTTCTGTATTATAAATAGCATGTACAAAAGTAATGAGTGGAGAGATCACCTGATCCTTCCACGGCCTTCGAGCAGACCGTCATCCAGATCTGTCCAGCCCTTGCCTCGCTAAGACTCCTTCCAAACTGGTGCATACGAGATGACATATAGGGAGATGAGCATCTCAAGGAAACAAGGGTTTCCTATAATGAACTGGGAAAGTGCAGGAGGCACGGGGAATCAGACTTGGATAGGGAATACCAACAGAGTATAATATCAATAATTCTCTCCCTCCCTTAGGCCATACACATGAGGGGTTTTTATACTTCCTCCAAGTAGTTTCAACAGTTGGAAACAGTTGGCCATGTGCTGGGGTGGTTGAACTACCTGAGTAACCATCAACCCAGCCCGAAAATAGGGAATAATTATATATTTTTTAATCATTTTTAATGGCATACGCGGAAAAATCTAGCTGGACTCGCGTATACACGCAGAAAAGTACGGGCATAGTCGCGTATGGGGATTTTTACACTGTTTTTTAGTGAATTTGTCCAAGTCTGTAGGAATGGGTGCCCAAAACCATCAAAGCAATCATGAATCATGTGAAAGTGAGAAATGATGCTATAACACCATGTATGCAGAGCCTTTTCTTTATTAAATTGCATCGGAGGAGGATAAGGAGATTACAACGTAAAATCTAAGGAATGCGGAGTGCGATTTTTGAAGCGGACGTGATGCGGTTCAAAGGTGAATTCTAATGTATTTTAGGTCCAAGATGTAAGGTGTTTGCATTGGTTTTATGTAGAAAACCATGGAAGCGAAGGTCGACTTTGGTTATAAAGGAAAGGCTTGAACGCATGAAAAAGGACCTGGAGCCCGTGCAGAACAATGTTGCGGTAGTGAGTTAAAAGAAAATACTGAACAAGAGTACACTCGGGTAAGCCCGACTCTAAGTGCAGAACAATGTCATGTAGATGCAACTGTGAGTTAAAAAGTTAAGGCTGAACGCAAGAAAGAAAACTCTGGGCAAGTGACCTGAAACTCGTGCAGAGGTGTTATGCAGTTGCGGCAGTTTGATAACATAGACTAAATGTGGGCAGAAGGAGACTCGGGTAAGTAACCCGACACAAAGCAAAGGAGCAGAGAAGAGCATAGAATGCTGCAGGTAAGATATGCAATAAGCAGAGGTGGTGTAAAACATAAAGGCATGGGTCAAGTTAGACTAAGACAATAATGCCGCAGCACAATTGGAAATATAACTGCAGAAACATACAAGACAAAGGGACAACAAGCAGAAGAGGACGAACACACAACAAATCTAAGAAGTTGAAAGGGCTCAGTGAAATATTTGATTGTAACTGTAAATGTATTAATTATTTTATATTTTTTGTGATGCAAAAGCAAGTCTCTAAGGCAAAGAAAAACTCCAATTTAATATTGAAATGAGTGTATATATTGTTGTAAAATCCTGAATATGCTGAGCAAGGAAATGAGTGGGCGGAAGGCAAGAGTCATGCATGTTCACTTCATATTCCTATATAGAATGTAAACAACCATGAAGTGATCTCTATAAATGATGTTATTGCAATATGCATAGAGAGGTTAGAGAGTGGAAGAATGAGAGAGAGCTGATAGAGATGTTGTGCAGATCCAAAGCTGATATGAAGCAGATTTGAAGGATGGAAGGGCAGCATTGAAGAAGGAGAAAAATAGAGTTGATATCTAGGTAAATCAACATATGCTTTTATTGTAGTGTGAGGGAGTTGGTGCTTCCATATCAAGTTGTAGCTTGATAGATGTCCAGTTGTAGCTGGTTGAGGTAGGAGCTTCCTGTGGGTTGTAGCCTACAAAAAATAGATGGGAGTTGGAGCTTCCTTGCAAGTTTTAGCTTGTAGAATTTGGGGTAGTAGCCTCCTATAGGTTGGAGCCTACAAAAAATAAATTGTGAGAGGGAGTTGGAGCTTTCCTTTGCATCACAACAATAATAAGATGTGGTTTTCTCCCTTTATGGGTTTCCACTTATATATGTTGTCTATCTGCTTGATGATTAAGTATTGATGTGATGTTTTAATCTATTTAATTCTTGTTGTCGACACATTATGTTCATTGATCCATTATGTATTAAGCTGCTTATGAAATGAAGGTGTAAATGAGTTTAATGAATTTTTTTTAAATTTCCATGAATGCATTAAACTGATTCACCCCCCCCCCCCCCCCCCCCTCTCAGTTTAACTAAGGGTTCATCAGGAAGAGTTAAACATGCAGCTAAAAGAGATGCTTGACAAAGGATACATTAGGTTGAGTGTATCACCATGGAGTGCACTAGTATTGTTTATGAAGAAGAAGGATGGTA
Source organism: Pinus albicaulis (assembly GCA_034641835.2). Taxonomy (NCBI): domain Eukaryota; kingdom Viridiplantae; phylum Streptophyta; class Pinopsida; order Pinales; family Pinaceae; genus Pinus; species Pinus albicaulis. Next base: position 1,068,261,985 of record CM076580.1, read on the forward strand.
CTCTCAGATTGTGCATTGACTACAGGCAGTTGCAAAAAATCACCATTAAGAACAAGTACCCATTACCGAGGATTGATGATTTATTTGATCAACTGAAGGGAACAACAGTGTTCTCTAAGATCGACTTGAGATCGGGATATCATCAGGTACGCATAAAAAGGGGGGACATCTACAAGACAAAATTCAGAACCAGGTATTGGCATTATGAGTTTGTTGTAGTTCCATTCGGTTTGACTAATGATCCAGACACATTTATGTGTTTGGTGAATAGTTTGTTACGTCCTTATTTGGACAAGTTCATTATTTCTTTCATTAATGATATACTAGTATATTCTAAAATGAGGAAGAGCATGTCGAGCATTTGGCAGTAGTGTTGATATTTTTGAGAGAGCATTAGTTGTATGCTAAGTTCATCAAGTGTGGTTTCTTTCAAACTTAGGTACATTACTCGGGACACGTTGTCTCCGAGGAGGGCATAAGAGTGGATCCAAAAAAAATAAGGGCCATCGTGGAGCAGGTAGCTCCTAGGAATGTAGATGAGGTGAGATCCTTCGTGGGATTGGCAGGTTATTACAGGAGGTTCATTGGGAACTTCTCACATATTGCTTATCTTACTACAGCATTGAAAAGGAAAGGTAAGAAGTTTGAATGGAAAGAGGAGTGTGAGGCCAGTTTTGAGTAACTTAAGCAGTTGTTTACACATGTTCCAATGTTAAAGAGTGCATATCCGAACAAGGAGTTTGTAGTATGTACAACTGATTGCAAGAGAGGACATGGTGGAGTCCTTATGCAGGATGGACAGGTAGTATGCTATGAGTCACAGAAAGTAAATGAGCACAAGAAAAACTATCCAACATGTGATCTTGAGTTGGCAACGATCATACATGCATTGAAGATGTGGAGGCACTATCTTCTAGGTAGACAATTTATATTGATGAGTGATCACAATGGATTGAGATATCTATTTGACCAGTCGAATTTGAACGCTAGGCAAGAAAATTGGTTGGCCACAGTCAGTGAGTTTGACTTCGAGATTAGATACATAAAATGTAAAGAGAATAGGGTCACAGATTCTATTAGCAGACATATATAGGTGAATCACATAATATCTATGAGCTCCATGGGAAAAATCTACAGGATAGGATCTTGCAGGCAGGACAACATGATGACAGGTATATGGAGATTGTGCATAGGTTGTAGTAGAATACAGGTATAGGTACATGTACATGTGTAGGTACATGAGTACAAGATATGGATTATCATCTCATAGCAGATGGCTTGTTTAGGTTTTGAGACATGATATATGTGTCAGATAACGATGAGCTCAAGAAGGTGATCTTGAGAGAGTTTCATGCGAAACCATATTCAGGTCACCCAGGCTCTCAAAAGACGTTGATGGCATTGAAGAAGTTTTATTATTGGATGAAATTGAAGATAGACGTAGCAGATTTTGTGGCTAGGTGTTTGGGTTGTCAGTCGGTTAAGGTAGAGTGTAAGCACCTAGTTGGACTGCTATAGCGGATTGCAATACCAGAATGGAAAGGGGAGGTAATTTCCATGGATTTTATCACAGGTTTATCGAGGACAATGAGACAACATGATTCCATCATGGTTGTTTTGGAAAGGTTGAAAAAGGTAGCACACTTCATCCCAGTGAAGTCTACATTCTCAGCTAGCGATGTAACACAAGTGTTCATCCGAGATGTGATCAGATTGCATGGTGTTCCAAAGAATATTGTGTCAGTCAGGGATGCAAAGTTCACTTCCAAGTTTTGGAAGGATTTGTTTGCAATTTTGGGCATGAAGTTGGCCTTCAATACAGCTTATCATCTGCAGAAATATGGACAGACAAAGAAGGCCAATAGGATATGGGAGGATATGTTGAGGATGTATGTGATGCATCAACAACGAAAGTGGGAAGAGTATCTTCCACTAGTAGAGTTTGCTTACAACAATGGGTACTAGGAATCATTGAGGATGAGTCTATTTGAGGAATTGTATGGGTGAATTTGCAATACTCCCATCAGTTGGAGTGATATGCTTAACATGGTGTTGATTGGACTAGACATGTTGGCAGAAATGGAACAAGAAATGTAGGTAATAAATAAGAATTTGAAAGTATCATAGGATAGGAAGAAGAGATATGCAGATCGAAACATCTTGTTCAAGGAGTTTCAGGTTGGGGAACAGGTGTACTTGCGCATCAAGCCAAAAAAATCTCCTTGTGGATTGGATCATGTGCCAAGCTGGCACCATGGTTTTGTGGACCTTTCAGGAACGTTGAGATGATTGGGCCAGTAGCCTATCGACCTTCAATTCCTTACAAAGTTAAATTCCATGATGTTTTCCATGTGTCATTGCCTAAGAAATATGTTAAATATGTTGATCATGTGATTGACTGGTATGTGTTACAAGTGGAGCTAGAAGGAGAATTCCAGTTGGAACCTTAGTGAATTTTGCAGAAAAACACTCATGCTTCAGAATCGAGAAATTGAGCAGGTTAGAGTGAAATGGAAGCACTTTGGGCCCGATGAAGCTACATGGGAGATGTTGGATTAGATGTGGGCTATGTATCCTCGATTGTTTTTTAGCTGAGGCAAAACAATTTGGTATAATGTTGGTATATGTTTGGCTTATATTTTTGCGTGATGTATTGATAGATGTACTTATGTGTATGGATGTAAATACCCTAATTTGCTATGTTATAAAGCTCCAATAAGCGGTATGGTGTCATGTCAGTATGGTTTTCATTATGGTGTTATGTTGTTATGTTGTAATATTGGTTTGCTTCTCAGCAGGTTGATCATTGTAAATACTGCAACGAGCTAATTTATAAAGCTCCCTGGGTAGTATGTTTTTCTACAACAATATTTTTGGTTGTATCTGTTGTTGAACACCGAAGATGGTGTTCCCCCAAGGGGGAGGGTTCTGTAACATCCCTAGTGAAAATTCCATGTGATCAAAGTTAATAAAGGCAAAATAATAACCAAGGTCACGGGACAAGTATTCCAAGCTTAATGTTGGGCAAAACATCCTAATGCGACTATTCACATGGTTTATTATGGCTATGGAAATTGGCAAAGGTAATGGCTAAGGCATTAAAGAGGAAAAAATTATTTTTAGCACATTTATTTATGAAAATAATGGAAATTAGGAGAAAAGGGAGGTTAAAGGTCACTGGTTGCATGTGAGTAGGAAAATGAAGGAAAATAATGGAAAAAGAAGAAAATACAGGCCTCATCAATAAAAAAGGCTTATGAAGATCAATTGGTACCTTTTGTTAGTTCAATTTGGACTTCTCTCTCTCTCTCTCTCATATTCTTGGATACTTGGAGTTTCTTGGAGCACTCTTGGAGAGTGTGGCATAATTGGAGAAAGCAAGCAAAGGAAGAGCAGGAAAACACAAGAGGACATCAGGATCGACAACTACAGTGGGTTTTGATTGTAGGTACCGAATTGCATGCGTGTTTTCCTCACTATTTTTGGCAGGCATGGTGTATGCACGTGGTTTCTTGGTCATGATTTGTCATTTGCATGGAGGTTTTCCTAGATTGACAGTGGATTTTCCTAACCTTGTCATTTCATGGATATCCATGGTGTTGTTGGTTTTCTGTTTTGTTTTGTTCTCATGATTCCTTTAGCTATGGGTTGAGTTATTAGTTCCTATAGCCTTGGTTGGACAAACTCTATGGAGCCTGACGGATAGTTGTTGGGTTGAGTTACTAGTCTTGAAGCCTTGGTTGGACAAACTCTCTCGAGCCCTAGGTGGGTTGAGTTACTAGTTCTAGAGCCTTGGTTGGAAAAACGCTATGGAGTGCGAAAAAAGTTGGGGTTGAGTTACTAGTCCTCGAGTCTTGGTTGGAAAAAATACTCTAGAGCCCTGCACATATTGGTTAGATACCAATATGGGGATGGTTGTGATGTTCGACCGAGAGGTGGAATCATTGGTCGAGGGTTGAGGTGGTTTGGCCTCTGGAAGCCCTGGTTTGGTTTTGGTGGATTTGTTATGAGATCCCACATTCATGTTTGGAATATGGCATAGGGGGTGACTGGTTGAAGAGATATTTGGTTCGAACATGTCTATGGTTGGGTGGAACGTGGAAGTGCCAGACTTGGTTGCATTCTGCTTATGGAAATAAGAGTTATTTTCCCCTTGTATTGATGGATAAATATGCTTGTTATTCTATGGAGTATATGGTTGTTACGTGATGGTTATTTATGTTGCTTATATGTTAGTTATGACTAAGTTTTATGATGGTGATGAAGTATGGCTCTCATCATGTTTTGATTCATAATTGATTCAAAAATGTATCTATGACTAAATAGACTATAATGCAGTTAATGTGATGTAGCAACAATGGTTCTTAATGATTCTCAGATAAATATGAAACCCCTATGCTCATGTATGTTATTTAAACCTCTAGATTATATCCTTGTGACATGTTTGACGAAATGCCTTCCATGGCTATTCAAGTCCTTGATCGAATGTTTGCTTGTGCACCATTGTTTTTTGTGTTATTTCTTTCCTGAACTTGTCATTGAATTATGGGCAGTGGCCTGCACTCTAGGCCTGAAAAAGTGCCTTAAATCTCACGGATGCAGGCACAAGTTGGGCCAATTTAGTCCCTGGACACAAGCATTCAAGCTTGTGTGTGCGTACAGAGCCTCCCAGATGTAGGCATGCAAGCTTGTGGGTGCATCCAGAGCCTCCCAGACGCAGGCATGCAGGATTTTGCATGCATCTGGGGGTCAAGTGAGTTAAAAAATTAGTGGGACCCAGGGGCTAAAGGCTTGAGTGATTGGGTTAGATCATGGTAGTTCTGTTGCTGATGTGGAAGGTCTGTTTGATGTGTTTCTGTCGATTACACTTCCTTAAGGTCACCTAGGAGGTTGAATAATATCTTAGTAACTCTTTGTAACAACCATGGTAAAAACATTCGTATAAAATATATAAGACCACGATGGATGGGACACGTATTCTAAGCTGAATGGTGAGTGAAACATCCTAGCGTGTGTTCATTTCGGTTAATATGGCTAAGGAAATTGGCAAAGGATTTGGAAAAGGCATGACACATTAATTGGCATTTTATTTTTAGAAATAACTGAAATTAGGAGAAAAGGAAGGTGAAAGGTCACAGGTTGCATGTGAGGAGGAAAATGAAGTAAAATAATTAAAATGAAGAAAATAGAGGCCTTGGTAATAAAAAAGCTTATGAGGATTAGTGGGTAATCTTTTGTCAGTAGAGTTTCGGAGCTCCCATTATTCTCTCTCTCTCTCTCGTACTCTTGGACACTTAGAGTATTCTTGGAGCACTCTTGGAGATTGTGGCATTTGTGGAGATTTGGATAAATAAAGCAAAGGAAAAGCAGGAAAGCACAAGAGGAAATTGAGATCAGAATCTACAACAGGTTATGAGTGCAGGTACTAATTTTCATGTATGATTTCCTCACTAGTTTTTGCATGCATGGCGTATGCATGGGAATTGCCTAGCCTTTCCATTTCTTGGACAACCATGGTATTGTGGGTTTATTTCCATTGATTGTTTTCTGGTTGGTTTTCATGATTCCTTTAGGTGTTGGGTAGAGTTATTAGTTCATGGAGCCTTAGTTAGACAAATGCTATGGAGCCTGACGAACAACTATTGGGTTGAGTTACTAGTCCTGGAACCTTGGTTGGACAAACTCTCTAGAGCCCGAGAATAGCCGGGGTTGAGTTACTAGTCCTAGAATTCATGGTTGGAGCAAACAATCTGGACCCCTGGAGCAGCTTGGGTGGCAACCAATCCGTGACGGTTAGTGATGTCCGGTTGTGAGGTGGAATCACTCGTTTGGGGTTGAGATGATTTGGTCTTTGGAACCCTGGTTTGGTGTTGATTGATGTGTTTGATAAAGTCCCACATTCATGCTTGGAATTTGGCACGGGGGTGACTGGTTGAAGTGATATTTGGCTCAACCATGTTTATGTTCAGGTGGAACATGGAAGTCCCATTCTGGGTTGGTTTTTACATTCATTAATGAAAGTTTCATTGTCTTGGTATTTGATGTGTATATGCATTGGTATACATATGGATTCTATTGTTGATGTATCCATCGTACTTCTGTTGGTATTACGCTGGTTATAAGCATGTATTGTGATAGTGATGAGGTATGTATCTCTCCATGTTTTTACTTGTAAATGAATGCACAACGTATCTATGGTTAAATTTATTAAATGGTATCTTATAATGTAGGGGATCAATTCTTCTTAGCCATTCTCAGATAAGAAATATACCCCTTTGTTTAAATCTGTTGTTTACACCTGTAGATGTTATGTTTGTGACATGTTTGATGAAAATCATGTCATGGCTGGGTGGGGTCATATGAGTTCCCGATGATGTGATTCCTTCCATATATTTGTTTCAATTTTATTTGCCCTCTTGTGAAGTTACAGGAAATTCTGGGCAGTGACCTTGGCTCAGGGGCTGAAAAATGTGGCACAAATCCCATACCTACTTGAGCAGAAAGTTTGTTGTTTGGGCCTGAGCTGCTACCTTGCCAAGGCTAGCCCATGGTGTAGCCTTAAAGGGGCCAAAAATAAGTCCTTGCTCAGAGAACAGGGCCCTGGAAGGTTAGGGTACTTCCTGGGGATGTCAATGTTGCAGTGTAAGGTGTGTTTGTGGTGTTTTCGTCGGTTCCACTTCCTTAAGGTCATCTAGGATGTTGAATATCGTTTTAGTAGCCTCTCGTCACATGTTTACCCCGGTTGGTTAGTTACTTGGGTAGATGTGGGAATAGGGTGTTACACTCTTTGTCACATGTTTACATTGGTTGGTCGGTTACTTGGGTAGATGTGGGAATAGGGTGTTACACTCTTCGTCACATGTTTACATTGGTTGGTCGGTTACTTGGGTAGATGTGGGATGGGATGTTACAATGACATTCCATCTTACAACGGGGGCACACTTTATTGGATATTTTTTGTAGTCTTATTGATGATGAGAGAAAAATAAGATTAAGGGAAGTTGAAACTTTTCAAGTTCAAAGCCTGCAAAATGGGAGGTTTGATCCTAATTGTATCCTCATCAAATCTCTTGTAAATTTTATGATAAGGACGTGGAAAAGTTGGAAATGGAAATGAATCATTATGATGGTTGACCTTCCAAAGGTAGCTCAATAAAAAAAAATAAGGTTATTATGAAGAGATTGACAATGGAGATGCAATGAGAACTTGGGATGAAAATAGCATATGCGAGAAATCGAAAAATACAACTTGCTTGAAGATCAGTGGATGTGATTTGTAACTAACGTGGATATTCCACTTGACAATTCATCATAGAAAATCTACTAAACTATAGTAGAAAATATGAAATCTACATTATGAGGATTGATTTCTACTTAGATTTATGGATTTTTTAATTATTGTTTATTGTATGTGTGCAATTATAATTATGTATAAAATAGTATACAAAAAATATAAAGATCACAAATGACAATTATAACAAGATCTAACATGGGAAACCCTTTCAAGAGAAAACCTAGCTGGAAGGTCAAGTTGATTTGCTCTCTTTCTCTAAATAGAAAATGGATGCAAGTAAAAAGAAGTGAGGCTTGTGGCTCATGGGATACTATGGTGCAAAAATCCTCTCTTTTTTCTCTCTCCCTGTCCACTCTCAACTACTTTGCTCATCTATGGAAAAATACACTCGAATAGAATGGAATCCCTTTTCCTCCCAGTGGTTGGGTTTTAATGCATCTTGATAGTTTACTAGTGGTTAAGTTTGACTCCTTCAACCCTTGACTAGAGTTACAATATGGACTCTTTTAGAGAATTTTTCCCTATGATTGCGTGACTAGCCCATTTTTCCATGAATAGTGGGGATTGATGTGGCATCCTATGGAATTATAGTGGTCAAAATAGGAATGTCAAATTCTAGGTGGCATAAATTTTGCATACATACTTTGATTGAGGTCATTATATGAAAATTTCAAGTATGAAATTCTATTGCAACAACTAGAATTAATTATTCTAATTGTTAATTAATTAACAACCTTCATAAATAAAACTGTGAAAAATAATAGCGTTGGAAATTGAGAAATGCTAGAACACACACATAAAATATGACAATATTATTTTTTAACAAAAGTCCCTGGAAAAACCCAACTTGGGAAAATCGGTGCAGCATTTGAAGGTTTTATATTATTAAGCAACAATGAATTTATCTGAGTACAATATGGATGTCGAATACTAGCAATCCTCCAGAGAAAATATTGGCAAAAATATCTTGAGGTAAATTACTTTCACTTTGAGCAATCCCAACACTTGACTTCCACTGAAAATCAAGTCGTCCACCTAGAACATTGTTACCGATGAAATAGGTAACCTAACCTCAAAATGGGAACTCTAGCCCAAAAAGACTCAAAAAACATGAAAAAACACCCCAAAAACAAAAAAAGTGTATTCCAGAACGCACTTGGTTTTTTTTGAAGGTCAAATTTCAACATTTTATAAAATTATGCTAAAAACAAAATTGTTTCTTGAAAAAAGGATTGAAAAAACACCATCAAAACAAAACCAGTTGATGCTGGAATAACAAAAAAAAAAAATTGTGTCATATTTTTGACATTTTTAAAAATAGAAATAACATTTTTTAATTTTTAAAATTCAAACATTAAAAAAAACCTAAAATTTAAGAAAAAATAAATTTAAAAAATAAAAACATTTTAAAGCTTAAAATTTAAAAATATATAGGAATAAAAAAATAAAAATAAAAACAAAATAAAAATTTTAATTCAAACATTAAAAAAACCTAAAATTTAAGAAAAAAATTAAAAAAAAAATAAAAAATTTAAAGATTAAAATTTCAAAATATATAGAAATAAAAAAAAATAAAAATAAAAACAAAATAAAAATATTAAATTAAAAAAAAAACAAGTTAAAAAAAAAAAGAAATTATAAAAAATAAAATATAGAAACCAAATTTAAAAAGAAAAAGAAAAAGTTTCTTAAATTAAAAAAAAATAAAATAAATTTTAAAATAAAAATAAAAATTTAAAGAAATATATTAAATTTTAATTAATTTAAAACTTCAAAAAAGAAAAAGAAAAAGAAAAAGAAAAAGAAAAAGAAAAAGAAAAAACATTATTTACATTAAAAGTAAAAAAATGAAAAATTAATTAAAAATAAAAAATTAAAATTAAAATACAATACAAATATTAAATTTAAAAAAATATATATTAAAAAACAAATAAATTTTAAAAAATAAATTAAATTTAAATTTTATATATATATTTGAACTTAAATTAAAAATATATATATTAAATTTTATTAAATTAAAAAAAATTTAATATTAAAATAACAAATTAAATTTAAAAAAAAAATATTAAATTTTAACAAATAAATGAATAAACAAATAAATTTCGAAAAAAAATAAAATAAAATAAAAAATTGTTAAAATAAAAAGTAAAAAAACTTTAAAAATCAATTAAAAATGAAAAATTCAATAAAATATATTAAATAAAAAATAAAATAAAAAACAAATTAATTTGAAAATTTTAAGGTTAAAAAAAAAAAAAAAAAAAACTAATTTTAAATACACAATTTTAATTGAAATAAAAAAATATATAAAAATTTTATGTAATTAAAAAAATAATAATAAAAAAATAAAATATTAAATTCAAATAAATTAAAAAAAAATACAAAATTTATTAAATTTTAAAAAATTAAATGAAAAAACTAAAGATAAAATTTAATAATAATAAAAAAAAGAAAAAGAAAAAGAAAAACAATTAAATTAAAAAAAAATACAAAATTTAATAAAAATTATTGACAAAATTTAAAATATATATATATATATAATTTAAAAAAATAATTTTAAATTTTTTGAATTTAAAAAAGAAATTAAAAAAAAAAATATTTAAAAAATAAGAAAAAAAAGAAGAAAGAAAGAAAGAAAGAATTTTTTGATGGTGGTGGCGCCGCCAATCGGCCTCCCGCCCAGGTGGCGACGGAGGGCGATTCCAGGAATCGGCCTCCAGCGGTGGGAGGGCGATTCCGGGAATCGGTCTACTGCGGCAGGAGGGCGATTCCCAGAATCGCCCTCCAGCCTAGTTGGCGGCGGAGGCCGGCGGCTGGGCGGGCGGGGAGGCTGCAGCCCCCCGCCCACCCAGCGGCTGGCCTCTGCCGCCACTTGGGCGGGAAGCCGATTGGCGGCGCCACCACGATCAAAAAAATCTTTTTCTATTATTTATTTATTTATTTTTAATTTTTTTAATATATATGTATTTATTTATTTATTTTTTAAATTTTTAATATTTTTTAATTCGTATCTTCTTCTTCTTCTTCTTTCAAAAAATTTATTTATTTATTTTTAAATTTAATTTTTAAATTTTTTTTGTTTTTTTTTTATTTTTTAAATTTAATATTTTAGATTAATTATTTTTTTTAAATTTAAAATTTATTTATTAAATTTTAATTTAATTTAATTTTTTTAAAATCTTTTAGTTTATTTAGTTTTTCATTTTTAAAATTTATAAATTGTTTCATTTAAAAAAAAATAGTAAATATTTTAATTATTTTTTTTAATTATATGGTTTTTTTTAATAACTTAGAAAAGAAAAATGTTTTTGATGTTTTTTTTTAAATTTTTTTGGTTAATTTCTGTTTTTTCTTTAAATTATATGTCTTTTTTTCAAATTTTGTCATTTCTTTTGATATAATTTTCGAATATATATATATATATATATATATATATATATATATATATATATATATATATATATATATATTGGTTTTATTTATTTATTTTTGTTTAATTTTATTTTTATTTTTACTAGTTAATTTGCTTTTTGTTTTGTTTTGGTTTTTTTTTGTTTTTTTTATAACATTTTTATTGGTTTTTTTATTGTTTATATATATATATATATATATATATATATATATATATATATAATCTAAGTTTTGTGTTTTATTATGAACATAAAAATCACCACTCCAAAAAAAAAGGTTGATGTTGCATCAATACGTTTCAAAATTAGCACGAAAATCACCGCTCTAAAAAAAAAATTTGATGCTACATCAATACGTTTCAAAATTAGCATGAAAATCACTAACATTTTAAAATAAATATTCATACTTCATAAATAAAAATATTAGAGTGTCAAAAATGTGCACAAAAAAGAAGAAGAAGGTTATTCTGCATCACCACTTTTCAAAATCGGGTGCTTTTTATGCTACCAAAAAAAAGTAGGTAACAATGCGGTTACCTATTTCATCAGTAACAGTGTTAGCCCTACGCAGCTTTTACATCACCCTGGCAAGGCATGCTATACACTCAACTCAGAACAACTGAAAATCAAGTCGTCATGTCTACTAATAGGAAAATGCTTCTTCGACCCTCTAGAACCTTTGCCCGACATATGGAATTGAAAACGTTTTCTTCCTTCAACAAATTGAATTTCCCTATGAAGCTTTTGTGCAACTTCCTGGAGAAATTTTGGCATCTCTGCAAATGCACTAACAGGATCTAGAAATATTCCTTCAGCTTCACTGTCCCTGCCCCTCTCTGTCTTGGCTTCCTTCTAAAGCTCAAACTCTTCTGGATATTTCCTCTGGAAAATCAAATTTCCTAAGGAAATAGATTGGTGTGTCTCCACAAGTGTGTTCTCCATCTACCCATTTAATTCTTCTTATAATCTTCTGTTGGACCTCCAACGGCCCAGATTAAAACTTAATCAAGGGCTAAGATCATATCAGAGTCGATCCGTGTGAATTTCTAGATGATTCTCACCTTATCTCAATTAATACTGATTAATTAACCAGATTTCCTAAGTTTAGACTTAGGAATATTAAAAAATAGGCTAATAATCTAATTGAGACACATCTAGGTGGAATTTTTAGAAACGATTTTCGGGTTGTGGAAGACTCATGTGTTTTAGCCTCTCCAATTTTTTTTGAGACTAGAACACCTCCAATGCTACAAAAAATAACACTCCCTCTTAGCGAGGAAGGTGTTCCGGTGCTGCACCATTGCTACTAAAACACCCTGTCTCTATATCACCCTTTATCAGGTTTCTAACGCATGGAAAATATCCACCAACCACTACAAAACTCTGATCTTTCATTTGTGTTTTTGGTGACACTGCTATGTTGCTGCTAATTTTGCATCTGCACTGCAACTTTGTCTCATCTGTTACTACTGCAACTGCAATAAGTTACAATTGAAACTGAGAAGCATCCAAAATACTAAATCAACTGTGTTTGTTGCATCTGTCTCCCGAGTACTGACTGTTACTAGCCTCTGAAGTTTCCACTAAAGAATTATGCATTGCTGCCAACTTTGCACTAATCCACTTGCTCTGTTGTCAACACTACACTGTGCTCCTCAGCACTTGATTGCTATTAGTATGCAATTGTCACTCGGAATTTGACTGCATCATTGATGCTGATCCATCCTGCTACTAAATATTGTGGGCCCTCATAATTAGGTAATGATCCATGATGTGAACTCCTCAATGGATCCTTCCCATGTTTTTAACTCTCTGTGAGTCGAGCTCCATGTCACCCCACCTCTCTCCTAGAGGTATAGCCACAAACATAGCAAAATCTTCCTCCAATCTGGAGGACAACTTGTTTGTCTTAGTAAATGTTATCGCTTGGTCCTACTTCTCTTGCTTGTCATTATTCCTGAGAGAACACTACATACTATAGTGGACTAGCTCACCACATCTGAAGCACTTTACCTTTGACAGGTCCTTATTATTCTTCTTCTTTTCCCCTTGTCCCTCACTCATACCCTTGGATGTTAGGGCCACATTCTCATCTTCCTTCTCACTATTCAAACCCTTGTTGTTGCTTCTGCTGATGGTGCCCTTTACTAGAGCTCGCCTCAAAATCGTCCTTTTGCATATCGATCCATATCATGTCCCATCCAGGCAAAGTGTCTCTGCCCCAAATACTTTGTACAAACATTGGCCTGTCCTCCGAGACAATTTTTAGTGTCAACTATATAAGCTTTGTGGGTTGGGGCACCTCCCCAAAGACTAGTAGTTGATCTCGGACCTCCTGAATCCTAGTGAGGAAGGGATCTATGCCTTCTCCCTTCTGCATCTTGATGCTTCTCAACTTCTCATGAAGAAACATCTTCTGTTGCTCGGAATAACTCTAATATAATGTGTAGAGATCATCCCACATTTCCTTGGAATTACTTTTTCCAGCTACATGTGAGACTATATGATCTCGAACTCCATCCAAGATCATCTGCTTTACCTTCACCATTTATTTTTGTCCTCCTTATGTGATCCGTATCTTGGGGTACTGTTACCACATTCTATGCATAGGTCTTTAGACCATGCTCATCATGGAGAAAGGACATTTTGGCCTTCCAAATGACATAGTTGGAGGCACCGTCCAATCTGTCTTGATATTTGAGCCTAGTTATGGGCATTTTGAATTTGGTTGAAAACTCCCTCTTTCCCTCTGCTTGATTGTTGGATCTACTACTTGCACTCCCTTATGGAGTGAGAAGATCTGCACCCAACTACTGTCAATCTGCAACTGTAAAAATTACATCTCTAAACCTCAAGATCCCCTAAGAGAAATTTTCCCTTTGTGTGTGCTCTTTCTCTTTCCACCTGACATAGCTTTTGCTCTAGAAATCTGCTGCAATACCCTCTGTGTCCAGATGAAAAATATGTTCAAGGAAAATTTGATTTTTTGCTGCTCGCTCTACCTGTTGGAATCACTTTTCTAGACAAATTGAATTTTCTTACTGTTAGCTCAGGTGCTTTAGTGATAAAAATAATCCTTTAGTTGTTTTCCTAAAGTCATAGGTCAAATTTTCTTACTTTTTCAAACAAGTTTTCAGAAAATAATTCTGGTCACTGAAGAAGTCTAGGTCAAGTATGCTTTTCCTCCATCTCATTCATTGCCACCATCATTTTCAAGGTCATCTCCATCATAATATTTAAAAGGTCTAGGGTATGTACCTCCACCTCATATAGGTCACTATCTAGGGTCATATTTGCCTTTGAAAAATGTTCAATCTGTCACCTAAAACAAGGCTCTAACCTTTCATCCCACTCATAAAACCCTAAAGATGGAGCTAGCATGCTTAGGGAATGAAATAAAGACAATTTGTCTTGTTTCAAATGGTTCAAGTGTCAAAAAGCTCAAGGAACTCAATTCTGTCTTATTGTCTCATTATAAGGAGAAAAAAAGTCATTTCAAGTGTCAAAGGTTTAAAGAGGTCCATTATATCCTATTATCTCATTTAAAGGAGCAAAAAAGTCATTTCCAAATGTCAAAAAGTTCAAAAAGGTCATTTCAAGGTTTCAAAGGAAGAAATGTCATCTCAAGCTTATAAAAGGGCAAAAGCAAAAACATTTTCACTCATTGTTATCCTTTGATGTGTGGAAGACCACCTCTCTACCTCACTTTCCCTACAAAAGTGGTCTAAACTCCAAATCCTAAGCACAAAATCACCTTAAAACTCATTTTCCACCCTTCTCTTCCTCTCTCGTTACACTTTTTCCACCTTTGTTACGCTTATGGGAGATCTGTTATGCTTCTGTGTAAGTGTGTTATGATTTTTCCAGTGCTACGTAAACCACACACCATTGTTATGCTTATGTGCCTCTTTGTTGCACTTTTCCTCTCCATTGTTACGCTTCCGTAGATGTCTGTTATGCTTCTGGAGGAGAAGCAAATTTAGGTGTTGGGCTCCAAAAACTTCCAAACAAGATTGAAACTTGTCTCCATTGCCTTGTGAAGCCTTCATAAAAGGTAATTGTAATCTCTTATGTCATCTTTTGGTTAAAATTTAAGGGTTTAAAACCATTTCATGCTCATTATGTTTGTCTCCATATTTTCGCTTGTCCATGTATAAAAAAATTTCATCTGACAAACCATAACCTACCCCACCTACCTAAACCCTAACCCTAGTAATCTAAACCCTAACTCACACATCCCATATACATTATCCCCACCTTTCCTATCATCTACACCATCCCTAACATGTCAAATTCAAGAAAACCCTAGATTATAGCCATTTCACAGTGAAAAAACTTGAAATTTCCTGTGTTTTCTAGATTTAGCCATCCTCCACACTTCCATTTTTCCTCATTACACTTTCAGTATGGAGCTAAGATGCTACTCTATGCACTGAATTTTTCTTAGAATTTTTGCTCAGCTCCATGGCCCTCATTTCACCTTCTAAACCTAAAACACTTCTACACTACCTATTCTCACAGTCAAACATTGAGAATTTCCTGTGTTTTATCATTTTTCCACCTTCCTCACACTCATTTTCCCTCATTCCACCCAGAACTTAGAGCTAACACACAACTCAACACACTCAATTTTTTCTATAATTTATCTCATCTTCATAATCCTTCATCTCATCCTCTAAACTCACACTTTCCTACACCCTGTTTTTCCATATTTCCATACATTCACACATCTCATTAACACTCTAGAGTTTTCATCATTCCAGTGAAAAAAAATGGAATGTGATAAGAAGAGCTTCAACGGAGGGCACCACCTCAGGCTAGAACCCTTCACAATGCATGAAATAAATGCCTCGCCATTTTCCAGTTTATGCTTTGAGAGAGCTCAATTGAGGTTTTAGAAAGGCTCATGGAAGAGGGGTATCATCTTTAATTGACCAGCCTATTTGCTACAAGCTTCAACATGGGAAAGGTCACTATTGCAAGTGTGGAGATAAGCCTATCAATAGACCTAATTTCTTCAACAACAGGTATTCCTTGTCATGGAGAGCAGTGGTTCAAAGGCATGGAGTTAGAAATTGAAAACTATAAACAATTTCTCAAGCCTTGTGCTAGAGAGGAGCAAGATTACCTCTTTCCTTTCAGACACCTCATAAACAAGTATGCTCCTGCGATGGTGTTCATAATGAAGTACTTCACATGTGAAGGAAGATTCTCTAGGTTGTATAGGTATCATATCAGGTTGTTGATGCATTTCATCTCTGTCAAAACACTTGATTTTCCATATTATTTGTACATGAGTTTGATTAAGATGATTGAGAAGGTTCAGAGTAGAAGACGAGATCATCACACTAGTATTTTTCATCATGGTCTAATCAAGTTCATTGTGTTGCATCACCTGTCCTCCGTCAACATGACTCGGAGAAAATTTCTTGGAGAGATTTCAAATAACACCTACTATTAGCCCTTCTATATTTCCTAGTACATCGTCAACACAACTCATGGATGTTGGCTCTTCTAGCATGCCAACTCAAATTTTAGATGATTTTAGGTTTGTTGAGTTTACTCACACATATGAAAAAATGAAGAGACAAGTATATGTGCCCAAGTCTGCCAAGAATGTTCTTACACTTGACACCATTGTAGGACAATGTGAGATAGAGAAGCAACCTCTTTTGCATCAGCATAGTGAATCAATGCCATTTGAGGTTGAGATAACAGAGCAGGTGGAGGTCAAATCATCTGAAGATATCATCAGAGAAAAAGATGAGGAAATAGCAGAATTGAAGAAGATGTTTTGCATTGATAACTCTCAAATCACTTTCTTGCAACAAGAAAATTTTCAATTGAAAGTTAATCAACTCTTACGAAGCAAGCCCAAGCCAGACGTAGAGGTAGTCAATGGTAAAGGTAAGGAGTTTATTGTTGTTGACCAAATTTAGGACATGGAAACTGAAACAAAAACAAGAATACCAAAAACAAGAGGCCTCAAAAGGGCACTGGAGCTAGAAAGAAAGACAATTCATCCACGTGAAGAGTTGACCTTTGATGAGCTTATAGACATGGATATTAATGAAGATAGAGACATTTGGTTGTCAAAGGTAAATTAGCATTTGGAAAATCTCTTGAAAAGGGATAAGAGAGACAATGAGCTACAAAGACACATGGAAAACCACTATCGCACAAGGAACACAATTTCTCAAATAAGGCTGAAACAATTGAAGAAAAGGCTAAAATAAGCACAAATGAAGCTTAAAGAGAAGGATAGCCTGGAGTTATTGGCTGAAGATTATTTGGCTATTTAGCCCATCACTTACAGGTGCCATCTTGAAATTTTGAGAAGTTTTGATCAATTCTGGTATTTTTTGTGATTTTTGCAGAATTCTGGAAATTCCTCATTGCAGAAGGGTAAAAATCTTTTGTTACTCTTATTTTGGGGGCATCAAAATGATGATTTATTTACATGGGTGGATGTATTTTGATGAGTATATCACATATCAAGAATCCATGTGGCATGAAAAGCTGTAATTTTGGAGAAAAAACTCAAAAACCACTCATTTTTCATGTTTCTGCCACCTTTTTGGAGACTTTGTTATGCTTTTGGAGTAACCTTGGGAGAATGGATTTTGAAGGCCTTCTCGTCAGTCATTTTGAAAAATACAAGATGTTCTTGAAACTAGACACACCGGGCTAGTTGACCATTCTTTCAAAAGTGGATTTGGACTCCTTAAGGTACCTTAAAAGTGCCTCCAAATTTTTGTTATTCTTCTGCAAATTTTTGTTACCCTTCTGTCAGAAATGTTACAAATCAACATTGGATTCATCAGGACACTTGTCAAGCTCATAAATTGTCACAAATTTGATGTTTTTATGTCCTATGAGTTGGAATTAGAGTTATTGAGTTGGTTTTTTCCTCCTATCATGAGGGAATATGTAATTAATTTAAGGGACAAACACTCCTAGTTCATAGCTAAAATTCAGAGAATGGTTTCTAACCACCCTAGAAACTAGGAAATGACTCATACTGTGTATTTATGATCAATTTTGGATGGGATTTCGACCTGATTAGGTTTCATAGTCCATATTTTATATAAGTAGACTCTCTTTAGTATTTTGTGGGGTTGGATAGTCTCATATTGCAGTGGAGCTTTTGAAATCAACAATTTGGAATGAAATCAGAGACAAATTTGTAGGAATTGTGTTGAGATACTTGTGGTATGCATTAAAGAATATGTTATTATTATGTATGTTTATAATTTCATGCTTAATACCATGTATTCTTCTTTCATATATGTTTATCTTGTAAGTTTATGAGCATAAATTATTTTTATTCATGCTCTGTTTTAGACAAGGTTTACATTGCTATGTTTATTTGCTTCTAAACTGAATGAATTCACCTCAGTGCTTATTCAAACTCTCTTCTACTTCATCCTATACTCAATGACATATTTAAATGCTTTCAAACTACCTATACAATCTCACATATTCTCTGCAAATTCACCTTATAGTTCAAACCTAAAAACCTTATACATAGTCTACTCACTAAATTTTCTATCGAGCAATCAAAACATCAAACAAATCATATTTACTGAGCTTATATACCTAGCCTAATATCATTAGATAGTCAATCATTCCTTTGACTGCAAAAGTGACAACGAGAGAGTCCTCTCTGGTCCTGGTAGGGCTATCTACCTGACCTAAAGCTTGGTATGTGGTTACCTTTCTCCAATCCTATTTTTAGCCTTGGGAAGTTGGGGAGAGTGATAACACTTGGAACTGCAACTAGAAAATCAAACCCTTGCCCAAAAATTCGTACTGTCTAGCTAGGCACTTCACAACCCCCGAAAATTTCGGCTTACTGCTCCCTCTGAACAACAAAAATTTCTTCTTCTACCTCTAAGCTTCATTTTCTAATCAATCAGACTCTTATACCATGTGAAAAATTCAAGTCTAAAATCCTACTTCAGCAACTGGAATTAATTCTTCTAATTGTTAATTAATGAACAATTTATTTGCTATGAAAAATATTGAATAATTCACCTTGCAACCTTCAAAAATAAAAATTCAGAACATAATAGCGTTGGAAACTGAGAAATGCTAGCACACACACCTAAAATATGACACAATTATTTTTGGACAAAAGTCCCTAGAAAAACCCAACTTGGGAAAACCGGTGTATTAGCTGAGGGTTTTATATTATTAAGCAACAGTGAATTTATCCGAGTTCAATTTGGATGCCAAATAATAGCAATCCTACAGAGAAAATACTTGCAAAAATATCTTGAGGGAAATTACCCTCACTCCAAAAAATCTTGGCACTTGACTGCCACTGAAAATCAAGTCGTCCACCTTGCCTTGCGTAGCTTCTGTGTCACCCTAACGCATTCTGTTATACGCTCAGCGAGGAACAACTAAAAATCAAGTCAGCCTGTCTGTTACTAACTTGGAAAACACTTCTCTGGACCTCTGGAACCTCTGCCCGGCCTTTGGAACTGAAAACGTCTTCTTCCTTCAGCAAATCGAACTTCCCTCTAAAGCTTTTGTGTTGTCTCTTCGCAGATTCCTGGAGAAATTTTGGCCTCTATGCAAATGCACTCACCAGATCTGGAAATGTTCCTCCAACTTCACTGTCCCTTCTTATCTCTGTCTCTGATTCCTTTTGAAGCTTGAACTCTTTCGGTTACCACCTTTGGAAAATTGAACTACCGAAGTTAATCGATCTATGTGTCTCCATAAGTGCGTTCTCCATCTACCCATCAACTTCTTCTTGTAATCTTCCGTTGGACCTCCAACGAACAATACTAAAACTTAATCAAGGGCCAAGATCATATCAGAGTTAATCTGTGTGATTTTCTAGATGATTCTCACCTTATCTCATTTAACATTGATTAATTAAACAAATTTACTAAGTTTAGACTTAGGAAATTTTAAAAAATAGGCTAATAATCTAATTGAGACACTTCTAGGTGGAATTTCCCGAAACGATTTATGGGTTATGGAGAACTCTTGTGTTTTGACTTCTCCACAAATTTTCAAGGCTAGAACACTTCCGATGCTACAAAACTAACATATTCTTGTGTTGTCGTAGAAATATTTGTGTGTAGAATATCACGAAAAGGTATCATGCTTAAGCAAAATAAAAAATCCCCCAAAAAATCCATTTGATGCCTCAAACTGCTTCGAAAAGGTTTTAGACCCTAATTAGCGAAACTGGATCCCACTAGTAAAAATGGTTTTTTGTGTTGATTCCTCCACTTTTCCCACTCTAAAAGCATCAGTATGAATGACAATAAATACATTGATCCGATCTAGCTCAAGTGGAAAAAGGGGTCAAGGAGACTATCCACTATGAGCAAAGGTGTCTTTGAGTCGTGACCATTTGCAATTTTGTATTGTTAGTGAGTAAAAATACACACAAAAAATACATCTATCACCCCTCGATAATTATCTCCTAATCCTAACAAAATCCCCATTAAATGTTTAAATATTCATGTCAATTAAGAGATTTATTGCAGTGAAAATGTTCTAACTTTGTAGCTATGCATGAACATCTAACTCCTGTTTGGTTCCTTTGAATGCATCATGTGTTATTTCACATAAATTTATTAAGTTTATTTCCAATCTCTATTGGATCGTTCTCCACATTAAATTGATTTCCCATCAAGTTTTTTCAATTTAGAGTTTGTTTTGTGGTGAATCCATGAGTTGTGTGGAGGTCTATGAATCAAAATGTATTTGAATTAATTGTTGAGTTTTGTAAGGAAAATGTTTGAGGGATTATAAGTATTTTATAACATTCTCCCATATTTTTTGGTATACATCATTTAAATTTATACTGGTCATTATATTGCTCAGAGATATTGTACACATTGCTCGTCTCGTGCACACATTAGAATAGTCATTGATTGCAATGATTTTTTAGCTAAACGCTTTGATTTGTAAAGGATATTTGTGAAATGAATGATAAATGAAATTTAATTGGAACTAAATCCACGTAATATTTCCATTGTCATATATATTTTTTATAGGAATTCATGATTATAATTAAGGAACATGGCTACTAGGACGCCCTCTATGAACAAAGATCTTAGTTCTTGTCTTATACACAACATTCTTTATGCTTGACTTATACATATATATTGAGAGAGATAGAGACAGAGAGAGATCGATCTCGTTCACTCTTTAAGATTGTACAACTTTAGCTTTGGCTTCACATTATCATCACTCTTAATATTCCATTCACTTACCATTTCCATTTATTTTTAATAATATTGATGCAAGGAAGCAATGGTTTTCATTGGAACAATGTGACATACTTGTAGAGTGAGGATGAAATTCCATCCATCCTTATTTTCCAAATTGAAATTCGATATACTTGGTGACACATAATAATCAAGCTGTATTGGAAATTTGAAGTCAAACTTCAATATAATCATTGACAATAGACTACTAAGATTTACCATATTTCATTTTGACTATTTTTGTGTTTACACAAGCTACATTCAAATTAATATTTGTGGCTTAGGCAATGAAATCTTATACAAATAATTAAATTGAGTTGTAGAAAAAGATCTATATTGATAAAATGGTCAAGCCATGGGTCCATAATCTCAAATTAACAGTAGAGGGCCATGCTTTAGAATTTGTAGTAGAATGTCATTAGCCTTTGACTAAGGCACTCAAATTATTAAAGAAAGGACCATAGGGAAGACTTATAGAATAAATATTAGAGTAGATAAAGATGTTGATGATGGAGTAGGGTCTACTACTTAGGCACATGGAGATAGAAGTGTGAACTTTGGATGTTGGGGATCAGGGTGTGGAATGGTACGACAACCTAATGCCAAAGTTGGGGCCATAAGTTACTATGAGGGTTAGTGATGGTAAAGGTAATGGAACTTGAAAGAGAATGACAGAAATGAAACAAAGTTATGCAAAATCATAGAGATGGTAGGAATAAATAAAAAAATATTAACACTAGGAAAAAATAGTAGATGAGGAGTGCATTGAAAATGCAGCAAGAAAATCTCAGTTTGACTTTGCCTTGGTCAAACTAGAGAAAATTCAAATTTCCACATCAGAAAAATCTTGGAGGTAGTTAATTGAGGTGACATGGTACTTGTTACTCAGTTAACTTGGTCAATTCAAGTTGGGGAAGTTTGAGTTCAGTTTAAAATGATTGATTGCTAATTTGTAGCAATCTATTCCAGTTAATTTGAGTTATTATCAGTTAAACTAGTTCCAATTGTTGGAAAAACTAGTGGAAGGTAAAGCTGTGCGATGTAACTTCAAACACACTCAATGATAATCCAATTAACTAATCAATCAACCCAAAATAAATGTTGCATGCAGAGAATTCAAGTTATCCAGTTGAGATGGAGATTCCAAGGTAGTGTACTATCAGTTGTAGACTAGTCCCATGTGTATAGGTGGTGCATGCAGTCAGAGAATGGGACTATAAGAATTGCACAATCCAATTAATGAATTTCCCTAAAAAATGTCGGTTAGTTACTTAAGGAACAACACAAGGAAATAGGAGCTTGGAGGCTTGAAAAATTAGCTAAGTATTGGGCAGGTTTAGTCAGTCAGGCAGAGGGATAAACTATACACTTGCAGGTTGTGCTCAGGCTTGAGAAAGCATTATATTTCATATTTATTCTTTGATTAATGCAATACAGATAGTAAGGGGTTTTGAGTGGTTGCTTTCCCCTAGATAAATCTTTGTGCATGTGCAATGTTTCTTATTGCATGTTGATGTTATGTGTTCTTGATCGTGAATTAACTTCCGTAGATCAGTAGAGTAGCTTCGAGTCTTGTGATTTAGTAAATTTGATGAGCAATTTCGAATCTACACATTAATTTCTACATGGTATCAAAGCAGGATTCAGATCAGAGAAAATATTTCGAAGTTTTCTTTGAAGGGGGATTGAATTTGTAGGACCAATTCTTAAGAGCTAGAAGGATTGATCTCTATGGAATACGACTCAAGTATTTCCTTAAGGGAAGCTCAAATTATGTTGCTTGGAAGGACCACATGGAGGAAATGTTGGAAGATAATGGGTTGAAGGAATTAATTAATATTGATATGAAATTGTAGGAGTTGGTGTCACAGTCCCATATGATGATTTTGTGAGCCTAACCCTTGTAGGCCTTCCCAAGAGTTGGCACAACTACCAAGATTCAGTGGATTGAAGGGGGAAACTACCAAATTGGGAACACTTATGGTCCAATTTGGTATAGAGGAAATAAGGTGAAATACCAAAGATGAGGCTTCATCCAAGGGTGAGGATGAAGAAAATTATGCTTTGGCTAGAAATAAAAATAAGGGAAAAGGGAAGAAATACCAATCCAAACCATAATTTAGTCAAGGGGGGAGAAGAAAGACTTGTCCAAAATCAAGTGCTTTCATTGTCATGAATTCGAGCAATATGCCACGAAGTGTCCACACAAGAAGGCAAGCAAGAATATCTCAGGAGGAGCGATAGGTGAAGCCTTGGATTCACAGTTCGAGCTTGACCTCACCCTCATTGAATGTATGGAAAGCACAGTGGTGGGAAGTGTGTTTTCTTAGATAGCGATGCCTCGTTCCACATGACAAGTAAAAAATAAATTTTCAGTCACTTGGAGGAGAAATGTCTCCATATGCACATCGAGATAGGAGATGATGGAAGGTATAATGCGACCATTGTTGGTATAGTCAACTTTCAGAGTGAGTCAGCCTCCCCTCTAAGGCTCAAGGATGTGATGTTTGTTCTAGGTCTAAAGAAGAATCTTGTCTCTGTTGCAGTTTTGGAAGATCGTGGTTATGATGTGATCTTCAGCAAAGGAAAGGCATTCTTGAGACACATTTCCACGGGACAGGTGAAGCAGATTGGGGTTCGGGTAAAGAATCTATACAAGCTAGATGTGTAGGATTGTGCTACATTGAGCACAAACGCAAAGAAGTTGCAGATCCACGATTTCAATGAATTATGGCATAAAATACTTGGACATTTGCAACATGTGTTGAGAATTTGGTAGGGAATAGTTTAATTCAATTCTTTGCTTGATAATTACTTATGAGATTACTTCTCTTACTTAGGTCTTATTCTTTATTATCTTATTAGATCTTTCATCGAGACACAAGAGACACAAATTTAGGATATTCCAGCGAGGGCCAAGACCTCTTCCTTTTAGAGAGGAAAACCCACATGTAATTCTTCTTATAGACTTAAATTGACAAGTATCATTACCATGACCTAGACCCTTAGACACCAGTATGATTCCAAAACCATTTTCACTGTTCTTCTTGGCTTCTTCTTGCTGATCCTTCCTTTTGCAGTGTTATGCACTAGTACTAAGAAGCTTGGTTCCTATCTCTAAATAGTGAACACCTTCTTTGCCTTTCCTTTGATCTGACTTTTGTCTCTACAAACTACTTCTTGGACTCCTTCCAACATCCTTCAAATTACAAAAACGAACCTTACATGTAATCCTTATACTAATGTGGTCACCTTTGGCATTCCTAGAATATTCAAAATATTTTTACCTCAACACCATGTAGTCCCGCCACCTTCTATGCTTCTCTTCTCCTTGTTGTGACAGACCTCGACTTATTTGGAATGTAAGTGACAACCCAAGACCAAATAGGAGATTTAGACCTTAAGACATAAACAACAAGTCTATTTCTTGAACCAATCACAATTGCTATTCTTGTTGAAGTTCCTTTTCTTTGCACAGAATTGTAGACCCTATTATTCGTACTTCAATCACAAAACTTGTTCTCCTTTTAATGCACCAATTGTACCTTTTGTTCGACCTTTTATTTCGGAACTTATCCAAGATGTTATCCGAATTGATAGTGTAGAAGCGAGGTTGCATACCTATTATATACAGAGGTGATGTTCATGATCTAAGGCCGGCATGACCAACTGTTATTAGGCCAACTATATCAAGGAATATCTCTAGCATTATTAAGCCGACTTGTTGAGGTAGCATAACAAGGGTTTTGGATCATACATTTTTATCAACACATTGTTCTTTACACGTGTAACTCTAATTCATGTACATGACTCTAAATCATATATTTATGACAAGATGAAAAACTCCTAAAAGACATAAAGAAGAAGTCTTTGACCTATAATAAAATTTATTGCTCATGAAATTCACGAGTCAAGCTTTACAAAATAAACTTTATTATCTTTGTCTTCTTCATTACATAAATTAATAATTACTAGTCATTATGAAGGCCAAACCTAGTGACACTTTCCAACACTCCCTCTTAACTAGGGAGGTATTCATAATGGTACATGGTCACTTTCAATATGAATAACCTTATAAGAATAATTTGATTGGTAATCCATCTGTTATAGCATCATATTATTCAACATTGTCATAGTGCAAGGCCTTGACTAACAACTCCATCTCTCCACGAGACCAAGAGATACAATGTCGGTGAGACCAATGATTATATACACCTTCATCATTGTCTCCAAGGTACATACTTCACCCAGGTGTTCACTAAGTATGACCTTAAAGGACTATTGTTATTGAGATATATAATCCTCAAAGAATATCCATCCTTTCACGACTACTCTTATCAGAATGTCTTGTCACATTTTCAAAGAGTATCAGATGCCAAATGATTAACCAATCTCACATTATGTCTCTATTTCTCTCTCTTAACTAGGGAGGACATATTTTACAGATAGATAATCTTATACAAAGAATGTACCTAAGATTTCTTTTTGGCTTAGGAATTACAAATTTTCTTCCAAGTAAGAAACTTATTACCAGGCTCCCTCTTAATTAGGGACCTGTCGTAACAATGATGAAAATATCCAGCTGTTCATGAAGGACTCCTCCTGTTGACCTCATGAATTAAGGAGCCTTCAACTTTTGGAATCTATTCTTAGGGCACAAATCATCCATCCATTTCATCCAAGAGCCATGTCTTCTATCATAAAGTGACCCGTGAATCTTCTCATCTGGTCTAGCTTCATGTTATGCTCCTTTATTTCGAGCCATATATCTCTCAAGGATCTTTCATCCTGCCATATGGTTATCAACCTATGGAAGACATCTACTTCCATTTGGCAGCCCCGCATAAGCTTATTAGATGTTAATCAATTATATATATGAATACTTAAATAAAAAATTACCTCAATCATTATCTTTCACCATGACATCCTTCTTGTATGGATATGGATCCTTTGTATATGTTGACACATCTCAAAAAGTTATGTATTTTCAAGGGTCTCTTATTATTCATACTTCTTATTAGAATCTATATATCTTCCCAGGAGATTTTCTAGTTAAGTCTTCTTAGCATCCTTGGATGTTGACTACCTCTTTTCATGATTACACTTTTTCGTGGTCTCTTCCTTTTTCTTTCTTTCTCCACACAATTTTATTTTATTCCGAGGAACTTCCAAGGTGCATTTATTTGATAGTACATAATCACCTCATATTCCACATGAGGACATATTATGTTTATTTCATCTGGTGTGGAACATGTCTATTGACAACTTGTGTATCGAAGGAGTTTTTGCTTTGTTTGATCATACTTATTCTACCTGCAACCATATGACCTATCTACATAGCATCCAATATTAGCATATATATATATATATATATATATATATATATATGTACCTCATTTCCTTCTTTGAGTCATTATGCAAAAATTTTCCTTAGAATGAAAAGTTCCATTCCCTTAAACCACTTCATCAATATATCATCATATTCTAATCCCAAAATTCTGCAAGTCAGAATTATTGATGAAACCTTTTACTTTCTTTCTAACCAATGAATCCAAAGAGGATTCCATTAGAAAATTCAACACATGTTTCCTTATTGATTATTGAATGATGACCTTTGAACTTGATGAATGCCTTCTATAAATTTTGTTTTTCATTGAGGTTCCCATGAGCCACTTATAGCATAGATGTCATCATATTCTTGGCATGAGTACACGAGGGGAAGATTTTTTGGGAAGAATATGGGTGCGTCACACTTTAGGATGTTTGGAGCATCAATTTACTCCCATGTCTCCAAAGAATAAAGGAATAAGTGTGGCACTCAACTCAGCAGAAGTAGAATATATGGCTGACATTCAAGCAACATGCGAGGCAATCTAGATGAGAAAGATTCTTGTTGGATTATTTGGTCAGATGATGGATCCAACTATGATCTACTGTGATAGTCAAATTTGCATCAAGCTCTCTGAAAATATTTTTTTTCACGATCGATCCAAGCATATAGATAAATGGTATCACCATCTACAAGATTGTATGCAGAGGAAGTCAATGTTGTTGCAATACATTCCAACAAAGGAAAAATATGTATAAATTTTGACAAATAATTTTTCAAAAGGAAAATTTGAGTTCCATAGAGGTAGGATCAGGGTGGAAGATAATCCAATTCTTGCTGAGAGGGAGTGTTGAAAATGCATCAATAAAATCTCAGTTTGACTTTGCCTTGGTCAAACTAGAGGAAATTTGAATTTCCACATCAACAAAATCTTGGAGGTAGTTAACTGAGGTGACATGGAACTTGTCACTCAATTATATCAGTTAATTAGAGTTGGGGAAACTGGAGTTTAGTTTAGTATGATTGATTGTTAATTTGTAGAAATCTATTTCAATTAATTTGAATTATTGTCAGTTAAACTAGTTCCAACTGTTGGAGAAACTAGTGGAAGGTCAAGTTGTGCAGTGTAGCTTCAATCACACTCAATGATCATCCATTTAATTAATCAATCAACCCAAAATAATTGTTCCGTGCAGAGAATTCATGTTATCTAGTTGAGATGGAGATTCTATGGCAATGTAATGTCAGTTGTGTTTGTGTCAGTCTTTGCATCCCGTCACCAGTGATCAAATGGACCCTTATCATGTTTTGTTAGGGTCCCATAGTCAAATTTTTGTCATTTATCTAGGTTTTCATGCAAAATTTGGTCACAGGGCATTAGGTTTAGGATGATTTTCCACTCTTTCCAAAATTTCAAATGTTGTTCCATATCATCAAATAATCTGAGTATATCATTATTAACAGATTTTCATCATCTTTTTAGTCATCTCCATCATGATCTCATTCAGTACAGAGTCTCCATTAGGTTATTAGTGTTTCAAGGTCACCAAAATACCATTTCATGCATAAAATCCCGCAAATTGTAAGAGTGGTAATTAAACAAGTTTCTTCAGTGAATTTTAATATTTAAATGTAATTTAAATGTTTCTATATGTAATAAGTGTCCTAAAATTCCAAAGATGCAGTTCAATGTTCCAAAAAAAAGTAAAAAAACTTAAGATTACAAAAGGATATGAAGTTAAAAAGAAGAAAGCAAGTCATCCTTCTAAGAGAAATGTGGGGTCCATCATCACTCAAAGGGAGTCATACTATGCTTATAAAGGGCCAAAAAAGATACAAGCTCATTTCATTTTCACTCTTTTGCCTTCTTAGCATCGAGCTCTCATCATTTCCTCACAAGTTCAAGGCCATACATTTTCAAAAATTGACTTTCTGCCTCCATTTGTTGCGCTTTTCCTTAAGGTTTTTCACTTTTCATTAAGGCACTGCGCATTTCCTTAAGATGCTGTGCATTTCCTTAAGGCGCTGCGCTTTTTGTCTACACACTGCGTTTTGTTTTTTTTCAAGTGCTGCGCTTTTTGCAGGGAAGCTACACTTTGTCTAAAAAAACTTCAAAAGAGTTTCAAAAAGTCTCCAAGCTCAAGCACAAACTTTCTTAAGTATAAAAAAAGTAATTGAGCCACTTCACACCCTATTTCACTCCATTTTTTCATTCCTATGGTGGAAAAGTTGTTAATTTCCTCCTACGCTGCGCTTTTCTTGAAGACTATGTTTTCCCAATTTGAAAACCCTAGAATCTCTCTCCTGCCATGCCCTAACCTACTATACACCTTAATACATCCCAAAAACCCTAAGCCGCTCTCAAACTTTCATTTCCTAATCTATCTGCAAACCCTATCCCTACTCGCTGCATTTTTGGGCAGCCAATAGTATAGGCCTATGTAAAAATTCCCTTGCCCTATTCCCTTATCCTTTTCACTTCCCTCCACTTACCTAAGGTTACTAATATCCCTCCTCACCTCCTAAAATTTTCCTACATTCATCCCTACTTCCTAACCCCATTATCCTATTCATTTTTTCCTTCCCCTCTTTTTTCCCCTAGGGTTTGCTATCATAGTCCACTATGGAGGAGGAGAAGAAACATTATAAAAAGGGAGGGAAAGTGTCAATATATGAACCATCAGATACTCGGGAGTTGTTTTCATCATCACTTTCATTCAAGTGTTTTCAGGATGTTGGGTGTTTTTATTTTTGTGAGATGGTCCAAAAAGTGCAACATCATCCTGAATTGACCAGACTATTTATCACCAACCTCAAGAAAGGTCAAACAACTATTACAGGGGTAACCTTTACCATCTTAGTTGATACCATAGTAGCAGCAACAGGGATGCCTAACATGGGTGAAAAATGGTTTAAGACCCAAGAGTTGGATGCTCAATCATATCAACCCTATCTCAAAGCTCATTACAAAGACAACACCAAGAAATTTTACTTTTGGCCAACTCCTTGACATGTTTGCACCTTTGATGAAGGTCATCATGAAATATTTTACTTGTGAGGGGAGATTCTCTAGGCTCTACAGTTATCACATCAGATTACTCATGCATTTTACCAGGGCAAAATTTCTCAACATACCCTACTACTTGTACAGAAGTCTAGACAAGATGGCATACATAGTGCAACAGAAAGACAATGAGCTACAAAAAATCAACCTATTTCATCATTCCCTTATTAAAATTATTGTCCTACATCATCTAGACCAGCTAGGCATAGCTTGGGAGACATTCATTGAATCAGAGGTCTTTTTACGTTATTCTAATCAACCTACTAGACCTACTTCATCATCAACACCGCCTGCACAAGAAGAAATTGGTTCATCTAGTAGGGATACAATGAAGAAGAATAAATGAGGGGATAAAGTGGTCAAGCATTCTTCACCAACACATGGATCACCATCATTGTAGCATGACACATCCATGCATGAGGAAGAACAGGATTTTGACCTGACAGACTTGGAAGCCCATGAGGAGCAGGAAAAATTGGAAAAGGCCATAAAAGATAAGGATGCTCAAATAAAATAACTTCAGGAAAATTTGGCAAGCTCCAAATTCACCATTTAATTCCTTGAGTAGGAGAATAATCAACTCAAAACAAAGCAATTGATTATGGAGATAGAGAAACTTAAAGCTAAGAGGCAAGAATTGAAAGACAAAGTAGTGATTGAGCATGATAAGTCTGATGAGCATGAAGAAAAGATAGCAAGGAAAATACCAAGAACAATGGGCTTAAAAAGATTATTGGAGATATAAAAACAACAGGAGGCACTTCTTGTAGAGGAACTCACTTTTGAGGAAAAAATTTCCATGGAAATCAATTAAGATAGGGAAGTTTGGCTTGATAGAGCAAACAAAAATCTAGATAAGCTCATTGACAAGGCCAATAGGTATAATCAGATGTTGAGGCAGATGGCTGACCATTACCATACAAGGAACAAGATTTGTAATGTAAAGGTCAAGAAATTGCAAGATAAGCTCAAGGAAACCCTAATCAGCCAAAAGGAGAAGGGTAAACTGATTTTCTTTCTGATGCCTCCTTGGTTTCATAACACACCTTATCAAGACCTCACACATCATTTTTGGGAAATTTTGGAGAATATTTTGGCGAATTTCATATTTTTGGTCAAATTGGGCAATTTTCAGGACAGTCACCCTGCAAAAAGCATAGCGCAGGCCACACTACGCTTTTCTGGAGAGCTCCAAATGGCACAAAATCTACATCAACTTTGGACACCTATCAGCCCAAGTCATCAACTTTTATAGGGAGAAAATGGTCAAAAACCACCTAAAAAACACCCTTCTACGCTTTTTGACCAGTCTTGGGACAATGAGTTTTTGAAGACTTTCCCATGGGTAATTTAAAAAATTCAAGATGTTTTAGAAAATAGACAGTCATGGATAGTTTATCATTCTCTCATATTTCAATTTTTACCTTAGGAAGGTGCCTAAAAATGGCCTCCAACAGTGCACTGCTCTTTTTCCTGTTTTCTGATATTTTAATTAAACTTTCACTATGTAATTTTTGACAATTCCTAGTTTGACTTTTGTAAAAGTAAAAAGGTGAATGTGGATAAATTTGAAAGTCAAAATGTAAATGTAAATGGTAAAAATGGAGTTTAATAGGTGTCTTATCCTCCATTTATTTCTTTGAGGATATGTCTCTAGTGGTTAGGAAAAGGAGGACTTTGTTGTGCAACCTCCCTAGGGTGTAACTGAATTCAGATAGATGCATGTATTTGACTTTCTTGTTAGAAAATTCGACCTCCAAGGGAGGATTTTGACCTGAGTAGCTATATGAACACTTTTTTAGTCATTTTCAATGGTTGGATGTTGGAACATTGGACATTGAACTAGTGTATTATATTTTGATCAAGTAGTACAATGAATACAAAGAAAAGTTGCTGCTAAAATTTAGGGATTCATGTGGTGAGCTTGTATGGCTATGTTTCTCTTTTGTAAGTCACTCCATTGAATTATTTCTCTTTCCATTACATATCTACTGCTCTCACTCATTGTATTTACAATTATTTAAATAATATTCATGAGTAATGCATGCCCTGTTTTGATGAGATGATGATGTTGTGTTAATTTATTTTTAAGGGAATGAATTCATATTTATATGCTTGTTCATGGTCTTTCTTTTCATATTACACCATAATCATACAACCTATTTGTTTGTTCAAGCTTGCCTACCTTGCCCCTTTATTCCCCTGCAATTTTTTCTCTTGTAACCTTAAAAGAGTTTCAAGTCTAGCTCTGAAGATCCATTTTCATCCAGCTCAAAAATCAAAATCAACCAAAAACCTAGAGCCTATTATACCTAGCCTAAAATATCCATGATCTAGTCAAATTGGTTGTGAAATATCCTTGAGAGAGCCCTTTCAGCCTAGTAGGGCTAGCTACTTGGTCAATGTGGTCTGTGGTTACATTTGCTAGTTTCCTTTTCAGCCTTCAGAGATCCGGTGGAGTGATAACAAGTTGTAGAATAGTCCCATGTGTACAGGTGGTGCATGCAGTCAGAGAATGGGCCTACAGGAATTGCGCAATCTAACTGATGAATTTATCTAAAAAATAGGGTCTAATTCCTCAAGGAACAATGAAAGGAAATGAGCTTGGAGGCTTGAAAAATTCGCTAAGTATTGGGAAGGTTCACTCAGTTAGTAGAGGGATATACTATACACCTACAGGTTGTGCTCAGGCTTGAGCAAGCATTGCATTTCATATTTATTCTTTGATTAATGCAATACATATAGTAATGGGTTTTGAGTAGTTACTTTTTAGAAGCGTAACAATGTGTTGTGTAGCGCTTGTGCAACGCTCAGGAGCGTAACACCTATTGCAAAATGCTTTCAAAAGCATAACATTTCAGCCCAGAAACGTAACACTTTGGTCCAAAAGAGTAACACAAGGGTTCAAAAGCGTAACAACACGAGAGCAAAAGCTAGAAAAATTATTTTTAATGGGCTTTGAGCCTTGAAGTTTGGATTTTAGACACCATGGAGGGCAAGTGAGGTGGAGAACTACTCTTCTACTCATCAAAAGAGTAACAATGAGTGAAATGAAGTTACCTTTGTCCTTTTATAAACTGAAGATGACATTTCACCTTTTCCTTTTGACACTGGTAAATGACTCTTGAACTTTTACACTTGGAAATGACTTTTTTCTCCTTTAAGTGAGATGAGAGGATAGAATGAACCTCTTTTCACTCTTTGAAATTTGGAATGAATTTATGGAAATTTTTATGAGACAATGAGATAAAACTTCTCCTTTTAAATGAGACAGTAAGACTGCTCCCTTTGAACCTGTGAAAAATTTCACATTTGGATATGACGTTTTCAAAATAAGATAAGTAGTCTTTGAAAACTAGAAATGACCCCTTTGTATTTGACTAGGATAATAAGTCAAAATTGACCTCTTTTGAAGCTTTTATAGTTTAAATTGCTTTTTTTGTCCTTTAATGAGACCAAAGGACATAATTTGTTCTTTTCATGAGATAGTGAGACAAAATTGAGTTGCTTTGAAATTTTTTGAAACTTGAACCATATGAAACAAGACAGGTAGACTTTATTTCATTTCATAAACACGATAGCTCCTTGTTACACAATATTTCTTCACCGTCCCTGCAATTCCCATCCCGAATATTGGAGGAAAATTTCAGTGAATTATGTGTATTGTCATACCTTGCAAAAAGTGTCATTTCATCCCTTGGCATGTGAAGAACATTTGCTATGTTGACTATTCCTGGAATAGACTCTCGAAAACATATGATTTTGGGTCGGTGCTAGTAGGTAGTTATGGCCTCGCACCCATAGATAAATTAGCACTGGGCCTCGCACCCATTGGCGCTATGTCTTAGTGGATTTCCCATGCCGAGATGTTTTTGGAAAGTTTTATAAATTAGAAATGAAGTTTCCATGCCCAACCACTTTGTGAGCAGAGTCATCATGGTTTGTTTGATGAAATAACATCGAAGTCCTTCCTTTGGCTTCTTGTTTCCTACATTTTAGCAACTCCCCAAAGGATAAGGCCTCCCTTCCACCTTATGAGGGATCCCAAACCACCTCCTCCTCTCCTATAAATACATCCTTCTCACATAGTTTCAGCTAGCTAAACAGTCCTGACTATAGCTGGTGTGAGAGTAGAGCAAAGAGGAATCCATTGTCGAGAGAGAGTTTAGGCCCATTGCCTTGCCAAGTTCGATCCCAAACAAATTCTTGAGACGCGTTTGACTGGACCCATTAAAGGAGGCTGCAACGTCAAGGATTTTTGGTTGTAAACTTCTTCTCTCTATCTTTAATACAAGACTGTTTTTTTGGTTCCAATTTTGTGTTTGATAATATGCAAAGTGTTTTGATTCTCCTTGACCAATCAAATAGCTATTAATGAAAATATGTTTTCATATGCTATCATCGTTCACTGGATCCTTGTGTAGGTACACAAATATTGCCACTGAAAGACCGCGATGCGTGAATACGAAGATCAACAGATCGCTGCTGCAAACTAAAATAGAAGCGTTGGACCCAGGTAGGCCATTTATCCCAACTCATTTTCATTTATTAGCTAGGAGTCCGAAATTCCAGCTTGTTCCCTTGTTGCTAGACCCACTCTAGGGCTAGAGGGATCCCCTCTATCCGCAGAGGGGATTTACCTGCACAACAAGTTGGCAACCATACTGGGGATCAGTGTGTTTTTCGTCTCTTGTTGTTCATCTAGTGTTTTGCTTGTCGAGTCGACTTTGGTCGTTTCATCTTCTTCTTCTTCTTCTTCTTCTTTTTTTTTTTTTTTTTTTGTCTTGCTTGTTTGACTGTTTTTAGCCATCCTGTTCAGTCCTAGAGTGTCAAGTCTGACCTTTGCTCAGTGGTTTTTATTTTTTCCCATGGTTTTCTAGTCGTGCCGATTGGCGCTTGTTGATTTTGTCACACGTGCGCCAAACTATATTTAGCATGGATTACAGCTAAAGAGACGCGCTGAATCCTGTAGGTTAAAATTTAGCTTTTTTTCTTGAGTTTTGTCAGTTTTCTTTCCTCTAGGTTGGATTTTTATCTTTCAATTGGTCCACTGGGATTGTTTTGAATCTTTTGTCTCATTATTCTTAGCTATTTGTCCCTCATCTAATCAATGGAGTTTGTCATCCTAGGGTTTCTAGGTGTCTCCTGCCGCTTGTTCGACTCTCTCCTCACTGAGCCTTCTGAGTTGAGTTTGAGTCAGTTTGGTCTTTGTCATTTTAGTTCATTGACTAATTGTTTTAGCTTTTCTTTCAGTTCTATGTGTCTTTGGTTTGTTTAATGATCATCTTGGATTTCATTTAGCTCTCCATCCATCATCTTGAGCATAGATTACATTGCTCACTGAATCAGTTTGAAAGCCCTCTTTTGCTTGAAGGAGTGCATCTCTGTTTTTGGGTGTGTTTAATTCATGTTAGATTGATCTCTTTATTTTATATTGCTTCATTCGAATCACTCAAAGCTACTGTCCATTTTTATTTTTAGTGTAATAGTGAATTTTGCTTCTCATTTATCTAAAAAGACAAAATTTTCATTCTTTCTCTTTGTTTGAAAATGGAAAATGTTCTTTTGCATTAGTAGCTTTTAGTGATCAAGGAAAGATATTTTCGTTTTCTGCTTTGGTTTTCTTATATGTATTAGGGAAAATTCTCTTGTATTCGATTGATTGCTGCTTTGTTATAAACTACTATCCCTCTGTTAGCTAGCATTCATTGAATTGGAATGATTTATCTTTTGCATATAGTTGTGCATTAAGAGTTCGAGATCACATTCGGTAAGGCCTTGAAATCACAACATTAATTCAAGATCAACTTTAAAATGAATTCAATCAATCTAAAGAAGTATTGAAACCTAACACACATAATTTAGAGGTCTAGGCTAGTGACGTGTTCTGGCGTCATTAAACCTAGTAGCTATCGTTCACCATCTAGCTTTAGACAACACTAGCACATACTTGTGCTCCCCGTACCATCGAGTATCTAAAGGGAGACCCTCATAGGTTAACATACTTTATCCATAGGTAACCGAGTCTACCGCCCTGTAACCGTGATAAACCAAACATATAATTCAAAGAGACTACCTGCACGTACTAAAAGTCCTTGGTCATTTCTATTTCATTTGATCACCAAGGTGTATATTGCAATTCACAGAAACTTGGTATACCCTGTTGCTTAAATTTCCGGAGTAGTCATTTTGGTCTTTTATCGACTCTCTAAAATTGAAAAGATCCTCGAGCACTTGTCCTTTCACACTCGTTTCAACTTGAAAGTGAATAGAGTTACCTTTTGCTTGTTTATTGACTCTTAAAATATGAAACAACAGATTTTTGTTTCAATGTCATAAAATCATTTGCCTACGATTACATGCCCGTTAAAATGTTTTCTTGGCTTGTTCTTAAGTGATTCCTTAGTGTTTGATCTTAAAGCCTCGAATTGGTCATCTCATTTCTCTTCTGTTTTGAAACACAGTCACAGTGGCGGAACCATTAGTTTCTTCGTCCTCTTCATTGCCTCCTAGTGGCGATCCTTCTCCTGAAGTTTCTTCGGAAGCATCTCAGACCACTAGGTCTATCGATTTCTGGCAGTCTATTCTTCTGAGTATCTTACCTCTCGCTACTTGATCTCCTCTTGAGGAGCCATTTGATATCAATTGGCAACCTCAAGACACTTTGTCTGGTTTTGGGAACGAGGAAGACTTCCCTCCTCTTACTTCGGAACCATCTTTACTAGCCATTGCTTTACTTGCACTACTCGTCACCTTTTTGACGATCAACTGGCTTCATCTGACATGGATTCTTCGAGTCCCATTAGAAGTGAAGAGCTTTATGTTTCTACAAGAGATCATCAACTCCATCCAGATAACTTTCCTTATGTCTCAGGTCAACCTTCCTCACAACTGGTATCTCTCCCACTCGATTATCATACTTTGGGTCAGATAATGTCTGGCATTGCATCATTGTATCAAAACCCGATATGGTCTGATACACTGACTCCATCGGGAAGTTCGACTGTCTCGGTATCGAGGGCATCACCCTCGACTCCCATGACGTCGATTATTGTAACCTTTGTTCCTTTCCGATCCACTATCTACGTGGCTTCATCCACACCTGTTGTTAGTATGACTCAGTCATCATCATCGTCTTCTGCTATTTTTAGGTCCATTTTTATTAATCCCACGATACTCGTTAGGCCCACCGTGAGCGGATCACAGCCTCACGTTGTAGGAACCCAACCTGCTAGTAGTGCGCCTATGGCTTCTACTTCAATTCCTAGAATTTTTACATTATATGAGTATCTGTTGGCCATTCAACAGCAATATTCCGCCTCTCAGGGTTTTCAGCAGCAGAATTCCACCTCTCAGGGTTCTCAGTAGCTACAAAATTTTGTTAATCCTCCGCATCATTATGACGTGTACGGTAATCCTGTCTATTTACCTCTAATTGATCCCAATCAGACCGTATACTAGCCGAGAAAACCTTATGGTTTGCAGGGACAACCCTTATAGGCACAACCTTTGATCCAACAAGGACAACCCTATGGTCCTGCTGGTCAAACTCATTTTCAACAGGGAGCATCTTATGTTCCCGGGGGGCAGATCTATCCTCAACAGGGACAAACTTTTGTGCAATAGCACCAGCCTTACATTTAGAAAGGCCAAAATTTTGTACAACAAGGACAACCCTATGGTCCTGCGCCGGGTCAACCTGGTCTTTAGGTGCAACCTGGCCCATCCCAACCATCAGGCCAACATTTTCCACAAGGGAAACACGGTGGCTCTCAGCATCCAGGCCAACCTGCTCTGCAGGGACAACCTGTCCAACCATAGTATCTAGGTCAACCTACACCCCAGGGGAAACCCGTTCAGCCTCAAGGCACCACTTACATTCCCCAAGTTCAATCTCAGGTGGTATATAGTGTGCCCCAAAGAATTAATTACATTCGTCAAGGTCAATCCCAGATGGTATACAATGTGCCTCAGGGCACTGCGTATCTTCCTCAAGGTCAAACTCAAGTGTTGTATAATGCACCTCAAGGCATTTATTACATTCCACAAAAAAAATCCATATGTTGCTTAGACATGACCTCAGTGCTATGCTCATAATAAATATCCTGGTCCTCAACCCATGTACGGGTAGAACTGTCAGGATTATAACCCCTACGGACAGAATCCTCCGGGACAAAAAATATGGGGTCAGAATTTCTCTCAACCTGGGTGGAATCCTAATACTGGTCTTTATCAACGACCTATAATGTCTTTCAACCCTCAATTACCTTTCCTTGCTACGCTGGAATTTATCGATGTGTCAAAATTGACGAACAATCCTATCCTTCATAATCCATATTGGCCTCTAGTTCCGACTAAAATTCTTGGCGATTGTTCCAAATTTGAGGGCAAGTCTGGAGAAGACCCCCAAGCGCATGTTATGACGTACCATATTTTGTGTTCCTCTAACTCTTGGGTTGATGATTCCATTTGACTCCATATTTTCCAATGGACTCTCATTGGTGCCGCTGCCAAGTGGTACATTGAACTATCCCGCGATGTTTTCCAAGATTTAAACTCTTTAGTCATGGAATTTCTCATGCAATTTTAGTTACCAGTTCTCTATGAAACTGGGACACACCTCCTCACATCCTTGAAGCAAGATCGAGCTACTCATATCTTTCATCATATTCATGAATGGAGGTGTCGTCGTCGTTTGATCAAGTTTGAGATTCCTGATCAGCTTCTAACTGATTGGTTCACTACCTCCTTCGTTGCTATGATTGCTAAGGACATTGCCATGGGGGCATATGTTACTGAGGAACAAGCCATCACTCGTGTTCAGTACCTTGATCTCATGCACTCTCAGTCCAACACATGTATGAACTCTTGCCTGATGTCCCTCGACCTAGAACTTCCAAAGCACTGACGATGCCATCCGTCGACAATATTATTGGTTTCGTGACTTAGAATTCTTGGAAGTCTTCTCCAAATCCTGCGAAGAAAAAATCTACTACTTCCAACAATATTGCTTCTCAGACATATCTGAATTTGGGTAAAATCTTGGAATTGAATGTTGTCCAATCCAATCCGGCGGATAAAAATTCCAAGGTTAAAAAGAAGGGTAAAGGTAAGGCCAAAGCTGATACCACAAAACAAGATTCTCGGAAATCTTGTGCTGACGATGGTTCATAGAAAAAATCAAAGTACGCTTGTTTGATTTTTGACGAAGAGGATTACACCAAGGAATGTCTCCGACAGGCCAAAGTGAGTCGATTATTGAAAGCCACCCAAGGCACTCCGTCTGTTCTTAAAGAACCTTTCCCATCACAAAAAACTCAATTGGTGGAGAAACCTTAGTCCTTTGTCCCATTTGGCTCTTAGGTTTTCATGATGAATGGTCCTGCATTCGTTTCTATTGCTACCCAATTGAAAGATTACACCGAATCACATCAGGCAGCCGAGAAGGAAATCATTGATGGTCCTCCTCCCCCACCTGCTTCTAGCCCTCTTCAAATTGAAAGGCCCAGTATTGAGCTCGTTGTATGACCACCTTCCAAAGGTGTGCTCCATCTGTCTTCATACAATCCTAACGCCTGTGCTGCTCAACATTACAGTATTTTTGAGGATTTGGCTCAAGCGCCCTCTACTATGTTTGCATTGGAAGTACTTCAGAGTTGTCCGTCTCAACGGAAGGATTTGTTATCTGCCATTAGTGGAGTTGATGTCACTGATTCGAGCCTTATCACTTTCGATTTGGAAAATTTTGTCCCACGTCTCCCTCACAATCTTGCACTGATCATCCAAGTTGGGATTAATGGAAAGAATATCCATCGAGTGGTCGTTGACGAGGGTGCATCTACGTGCGTCATGTCATCTGCCTACTGGAAATACATCAGCTCTCGAGCCCTCACTTCATCTCCAAATGCTTTAGAAGCTTTTGATGGAAGGGAATCTTGCCCTCTCGGTGTTATCGCTAGTTTACCTATTACGTTAAAAGGGAGAACCGTTAATGTTGAGGTTGAAGTCATTGACGCCAAGCTCAATTACAATATTCTCCTCAGTCGCAGTTGGAATCATGTCATGTTATGCATTCTGTCCACTCTCTTTCGTGTTCTTCGACTTTCAAACGAAGGAAATATTATCATTGTCGATCAGTTGACATTTTTCACTTCTTCGTTTTCCGAGAGCAACGTACCATATGTAGATCGTATTCCTATGCCTTATGAGAGCGTAGGGCCAGGTCTTTCAAAGAGCCTGCCCTCATGGGTCTTTTTCCTCTTCCTCCACCCAACACTACTTAGGTTAACATGATCTCCATGTCCTCTGATATGTGGGTCATCCCTTCGCCCGAGTAGATTGATTCGTTTGGTGACTCGATGTCATTAAGCCCAATAGAAATTAATTATTGTGAACCTATTTCGGCTTCAACTCCTCCACCCCGGCGCTTCAGATTCGCCCGATCCCTTAAACGAGATATTTCCCACTGATGAGGCCATCATGGAAAATATGTCTCTTGAGGATCCTCCTTGGGACAATAGTCATCATCGTTCCTCATTCATGCCTAGCCTTGGGGCCATGTCTATTTGTCTTGAGAAGTTTTCTTCTCAAGTTCCTTCTCATCCGCTTCAGACGCCCATCCTGAC
Source organism: Pinus albicaulis (assembly GCA_034641835.2). Lineage (NCBI taxonomy): Eukaryota > Viridiplantae > Streptophyta > Pinopsida > Pinales > Pinaceae > Pinus > Pinus albicaulis. Next base: position 1,068,301,945 of record CM076580.1, read on the forward strand.
ACACGAAGTCTTTGCGGAAGGTAACTTGGGAAACATCATGCAAACGATGCCTATTGACATCTCTGTCAAACCAGGGGTTGTGGAAAGCATCCATATTGGAGTGACCTATTCTCCCGATGAGATCGAGGTCTATACTAGTCTCTTCCTTAAGTTTCGTGATGTTTTCTCTTGGTCTTGTGAATAAATGCCCGACATTGATCCAAGTATAGTGGTGCATGATATTCCTACTTATCATGGTGTGAATCCTGTTCACCAACATCTTCGTCTTGTGCACCCTAGAAAGGCAACCGCTATTAAAGGTGACGCCAAAAAACTTCTTAGAGCTAGTTTCATTTATCTAATTCCCTTGATAGAATGGGTTTCTAATATTTTTCCCGTGGATAAGAAACCGAGTACTATTGGGGTCTATATAGATTACTGTGATATCAACCATGCTTTCCCTAAGGATAATTATCCCACTCCTTCTATTGACTAGATCATTGATTATTGTGCTAGGAGTGAGATCTTTTCCCTTATGGACGGTTTTTCTAGGTATAACCAGATTAATATTCTTCCATCCGATCAACACAAGACCGCCTTTATCTGTCCTTGGGGTACTTTTGCCTATAAGAAGCTCCCTTTTGGTCTTAAAAAGGTTGGGGCTACATTTCAAAGAGAAATGTCATATGCTTTCCGTGATATCAAACACATTGTTCAACCTCACCTGGATGATCTTCCGGCTCATTCGGCTAAGCGTAAAGACCACCCAGATCATCTCCGTCAAATATTTCTTCGTTGTCAATGCTATAACATTCGGCTCAATCCGCATAAATGTGTTTTCTACGTTGATTCTGGTAGGCTCTTAGGGTTTATAATCTCTAAATACGAGATTAGTCTTGATCCCCTCAAATTTGAAGCTATTGTTAATCTCCCCTCTCCTTCCTCCTTACATCAGCTATAGAGTCTGTAGGGGAAAGCTAACTTCTTACGCCGTTTTATACCGAACTATGCTGAAGTGGCCAAAGGTTATACGCGATTACTTAAGCAAGGCATCCCCTTCCTCTGGGATGATATTTCCCAAAAATCCTTCGATGCACTGAAGATGTTGCTTATCAATTCTCCTCTGTTGCATCCTCCCAATTATCATCACGATTACACCCTCTATTTGGTTGTTGCTTTTAGCACTATTTCCATGGTTCTGGTGCAAGACGACAATGATGGTGACGAGCATGTCATTTACTATTTGTGTAGTAATCTTCTCGATATTGAAACACATTATGCACATGTCGAGAAGTTGGCGTTGGCTGCTGTTCAACGTTTTCGTCACAATATTCTGTTGTGAACAGTGACCGTGATTTTTGATTGCAACCCCATGAATTACGTATTGACTCGTCAATTGATGGGGGGAAAATAATCTAAGTGGATTTTTATCCTACAAGAGTTCTATTTGGAGTTTACTACCACAAAATCGAAGAAGTCATTGGTCTTCGCCGATTTTATTTGCTCTCTCCCTTCTGATTCCGCTCCATCTGGTTCCGAGGAACACATTATAGATGACACCCTTTTTCTTATTAGCACCCTCGATCCTTGGTACGGTGATATCATCGTATATCTTCAGACTTCCACCTTCCAATCTGAGTTGACGAAGGATGCTCGTCGATGCATTCGCCATTGTAGGCTAGGTACCTGTCAGGATTGGTATTTCCCCCCTCCGTGACAATCCAGTTATGAAGTAAACATCAGAGACCTCAATCTATAGCTCCTGATCATGAATTATGAGTCCTTCCCGATCAATGTCCCATACACTGATCAGGTACTGTAATAGTTCTGGTTGAGATCAGAGACATGGTGCCATGAATAATTTTTTAAGCCTACAATCCCTGAGAACATCCATGCATCTTACATTTCCCAAGGCTTGCTTACCTTCTTCACCATGTTCTCTTTCCTTCCATTCAATCACCATTTTTCTTTTTCACACCTGCAAAAACATCAATGTGGCTGTCATTAGTCAGATTATTTACTATTGAAGTGTTTAAAACACGTTAATTGATTGAATTCTAAGCTAAATTTCGTGGCCACAGTTGGCGCACCCCCATTTGGATTCAAGGCAAGGTGGCACGAGTCTGTGCTCGAAACTCGTGCCGACCGCCGCACCCTAATTTGAAAAAAAATCCCTCCACAGATCTAAAAATGGATTGCAGGCAATGAAAGTAATATCAAAATGCAGGCAAGGATATGAGATCTTACCTGGAAAAGACAGATTCATGATTGGCCTTCTGGATTGTCTGCTGTCAGCTCCACAAAATCACAGTGAAAAAGGGTAAAAAGTGTTCACAAGAGGTAAAAGTGAAAAGTAACTTGCTTTTACTATTTTTGGCATTTTATAAACTTTTCAGAATCCTAATTAGGTTTTTGAGCATATTTTTCGATTATTTTGCTATTTTATTTCAAAAAATGGGTTTTACTTGCGTTTCTTGTGCAGTAACAAGTCCTCAATGTGACGACGATGAAGTAACAAGTTGATTTTATACTTTTTTGGACTCAGTAAAAACACGAAAAAGTCACCCCTGGAGTCATCTTTCAGCTCTTTTCTGACTCTCGAAAACTGAAAAGATTTCCAAGACTCTTGTTGTTTTGAACTCGTTAAAGGTTGCGAAACGATATCTAGCTAGTCTATGTTTACCCCTTTTTCGGGCTGGGATAGATTACTTATGAAAAAGGAATACCTTAGCCTATCGCAACTAAGAGGTTATCTAAGACATATTTTTATACATTTTCGGATATGTGAGACTACCTATGAAAAGGGACCCACTGGATTTTTCTTTGCCGCTTATTTTCAAACTCTCTAAATATGAAAAGACGCCGATTTCTTCCTTTGTCAGACTCGTTAAAACTACATGACATCGGAAACCGTCACCATGATGTAACCGCGTTCCTCCTTCCTAGGGCTCATAAAATGTACTAGGATGGATTTGTATGAAGGAAAAACTTATATGACAAGCACATGCTATCCCCTTCAAGCTTGTTTCCAAAAATAATCAGGGTACTCACCAGCAATGGTGGGGAAAAATGGAACAAGTTTCTCAGTCTTGTCGGCAGTATGTCGCTCTTGAACATGACACTCATCTGCATTCGTGTAAGGTTGGGGACATCCCATTTCATCATTTTTTGCCTCCTGGGTTTAGGAAATATGGTTTAACCTCTCATCTTCTCTTTGCCACGTCATCATGGCCTCATATCCCCTGATGTCAAATACTACCAAATTACGGATTCGTGTTGCCCATATGTTCAAAAGAAGTTTCCTTTTGTAGTTTTCAACCTCTGATGCTCTGTTTGGTCCCGATTCACAATAATCTTGTTCCTATGTCTCATGTCGATGATGTGGGAAACATTATTGCCCTCCTTCGACTTGGTAAAATTCTATCGACTTCAGCTCATTATCCAGGAAGTTGATCTAGATACTCCCTTTCGGTACCTTGGGGCTTGCATGCCTCAATGGAAAGTTCTTTGCATTCGATGACAGGGCCTCACTATTGGCCTTCGATCTAGTGGTTCCATGCGTGTTCGACGCCAACTCACTGTTCACATTCTGTGAATTGTACATTCGATGACAGGGCCTCACTATTGGCCTTCGATCTAGTGGTTCCATGTGTGTTCGACGCCAACTCACTGTTCACATTCCGTGAATTGTACCAGTTGTACCTTCAGAGCCATTTTCATTATTGGTGGTTTCTCTTGCACCTGTTAATAGCTCTCATCATTAGCTGGTAATCAGGTGACTTTATTGCACATTTGAATTAATCTCACTCATTCGCATGCTTAAATTTATACTTGTTTGGGTCGAGATGGAGCGCAAGACCCTGGGTTTGGTCTGATAAAATCTAGGCTGCGAGATGATTTGGTTTATCATGACTATATGCATGACTCTTCTGATTGGATGGCTGCGACCATGCCTAAGTCTATTTCTTGATCCTTCCTGCTGGATGGCTGCGTCCATACCTTGGATATTGTTTTTATCTGTACTCTATTATGGATGGTTGCTCCCATGCCACATATTCATGCATCAAAAATATCAGTTGTACTTGTACTTGCAGGTCTTCTGATGGTGGTGTTTGGTTTGAACACGTTATCATAAATAATTTCACTCCTCCCTCTCTCTCGGACCTCATGCTTTAGAGGGCATCTGTTACACAATATTTTGTCACTGTCCTAGCAATCCCCATCTCGAATATTGGAGGACCATTTCAGTGACTTCTGTGTATTTTCATACCTTGCAAAAAGTGTCATTGCATCCCTTGGCATGTGAAGAAAATTTCCTCTGTTGACTATTCCTGGAACAGAATTTTGAAAACATATGATTTTGGTTCGGCGCTCGTAGGCAGTTATGGCCTCAGGCCCATAGAGAAATTAGCACTGGGACTCGCGCCCATTGGTGTTATGTCTCAGTGGACTGCCCACGCCGTGCTATTTTTGGAAATTTTTTTAAAATAGAAACTAAGTTTCCATGCCCAACCACTTCGTGAGCAGAGTCATCATGGTTTTTTCAACTGAATAACATCGAAGTGCTTCCTTTGGCTTCTTGTTTCCTACATTTGACCAACTCCCCAATGGATAAGGCCTCCCTTCCACCTTATGAGGGATCCCAAACCACCTCTTCCTCTCCTATAAATACATCCTTCTCACATAGTTTTAGCTAGCTGAATAGTCCTTACTATAGATGGTGTGAGAATAAAGCAGAGAGGAATCCATTGTCGAGAGAGAGATTTTAGGCCCATTGCCTTGCCAAGTCCGATCCTCGACAAATGCTTGAGACGCATTTGACTGGACTCATTGAAGGAGGCTACAATGTCAAGGCTTTTTGGTTATAAACTTCTTCTCTCTATCTTTAATACAAGACTAGTTTGTTGGTTCCAATTTTGTGTTTGATAATATGCAAAGTGTTTTGATTCTCCTTGACCAATCAAATAGCTATGAATGAAAATATGCTTTTGTATGCTGTCATCGTTCACTTAATCCCTTTGCAGGTACACAGATATTGCCACTGAAAGACCCCGACTTATGAAGATGAAGATCAGTGGATCACTGCTACAAACGACAACATAAGCATTGGACCAAGGTAGACCATCTATCCTAACTAGTTTTCATTTATTAGCTAGGAGTCCGAAAGTCCAGCTTGTTCCCTTGTTGCTAGACCCACTCCAGGGCTAGAAGGATCGCCTCTATCCGCAGAGGGGATTTACCTGCACAAAACTCCTTCCTCAGGGTTTTATGAGTGGAATGGAGGGTTTCTACCTTCTTTTAAGTGAAAATTTGAATATTTTTCAAAGGTAGAGATGAACCTAGACAATGACCTATATGAGGTGGAGTTACATAACCCTATACCTCTTCAATGATGATGATGGAGATGGTGACCTTGAAACAAATTATGATGGATATGACCTTGATAATGATGGTGGCAATGAATGAAATGAAGGAGAAGCATACTTGATATAGACCTCTTCAGTAACCAAAATTATTTTCTGAGAACTTGTTTGAAAAAGTAAAAAAAATCGACCTATGAATTTATGGAAAACAATTGAAAGAGTTATTTTTTATCACTGACACACCTAAGCTAACATTGGGTCCAGCTGGGGATGTCAGCCCCTTTAGGAGGTTTCAAGAACACCGTAGATTAGGTATCCTTACCATTGGGCAATGGAGTCAAATTGGACTTTGAAAAACTTTGACAAACTGGAAATGATGAACTAATTCTGGAAATGACTTTGACTAGAAAAGACTGACTTGACTCTGACTTGACAACTGAATGATTTTTTTTTGAAAATTTTGAAAGAAAACATGAGCTAAATGTAGAAGTCTCATGGCCTTCTCCTCGGGCTTCAAACTTCTGCAACAACTTCCTTATTGCTTGGACATAAAATTAAAATGATATGTATAATGACAATGGATTTCTTCTTCAATGATCAAGTAAGATAGTGTTTGAGGAACCTACCATTGACTGGTCCTCCCTGCACTTCTTGCCCTTCAAGATCCTCTAGTAGAAATTCTTTATTACCTCTGAATGCATTGATCTTGTAAGGTCCTTTCCATATATTATCAAACTTTCCGTGCTTACTCTTGTCTTCATTCTGGGAATCCCATCGAAGAAAAACATCTCTAAGATTGAAATCATCAAATTTGGTCTTTCTATCGTAAATATTTTTTATTTTCTCATGAATATTTGAAGTATGACTGAAGACTTCATCTCATGACTGCAGTAGATGGATCATTTGGTTGATTCTTTATTGTATGTCATTTGGTTCACTGTCGATCTCTTGCAGAATTTTCATCACCTGTACAACTAGGTAAGTAGGGAACACCATATCAACACCATACACGAGCTTGAAAGGTGACATGTTGATTGATCTCTTCGTGCTAACTCTATCTTCCCATAGAGCATTGGTGATATTTTTGTGCCAATTCCTCTTGTTTTCTTGCAACATCTTCTTGATTATGTTCACCAAAGATTTATTTGATGATTCAGCAAGCCCGTTTCCCTAAGGATAGTATGTTGTTGAATGACCAAGTCTAATGTGATACTTGTCACAAAATTCAATCATTTTCTTGGACTTAAAGGAAGCTACATTGTCAGTAATGATTTTGTTTGGGCATTGAAAATGAGACAAAATATTGTTCTCAAGAAACTAAATGATAACAGTGTCAGTAGCTTGCCTTGTGGGGATGGCTTCAATCCATTTGGTGAAATAATTTGTGGCAGTGAGAATCCATTTGTGCTGAGTTGATGATGGAGGATGGATCTTGCCAATGAAGTCAAGTCCCCACTGCTAGAATGGAGTTTTCACTTCAAATGGTTTTAAGTTCCAAGGCAAGAGCTTCCTCTTTCCCTGAAATATTTGACATTCATGACATCTCATGAATGTTTTATAAACATCAGAAAATAGGATTTTCCAATATAATCCCTCCCTCAAGATATTGTTAGTTGTAGTATTCCAATAATGATGACTGCCACAGTCACCTTTATGAAAATTTGTCATCACTTTTTCAACTTCTCCTTCAACCAAACAATTCAACAACACTCCACCCGAATCTTTCCAATACAAGACACCATTAAGAATGCAATACTTAAGAGCTCTTAACTTCAAGGATACAACCCTAGTACTTGGAAAATCGGGAGGAGGATTAAAGTGTTCCAAAACATGAACTATATCAACATACCAAGGCAATAAAAAGAAAATTTCAGATACCTCAGGTAATGTTCAGCCTCTTGTTCTTCAAATAATGCAACAATAAAATTGATGTCTAATGCATGGAGATTTGGATCCGCCATAAGCTTTGCCGGGCCTTGTTCTTTGATCAGATTTGTGGGCTTGATCTCAAAGTCATATTCTAACATAATAGCGATCTATTTACTTTGCTGCACTTCAGGATCATTCTGTGTAAGCACATATTTGACAGTAGTGTTTGGAATATATGCAATGACATGAGAATGGAGAATGTAGACCTGGAAGTCCTTCAATGCCTTGACTAACGCCAAGGCATGTTTCTCAATGATGTTTTGCTTCAAGGTTGCATATCTTATGGTTCCACTGAAGAAGGCGATGGGATGCTCCATATTCTGATTTTTCTTTTACATAAGGACAACAACAAGAGTATGCTATGAGGCAAATGAAAAAATGATAAAATAAAGTGTATAATTCGAACCAACAAGAATAGGAGCATGAGATAAAGCCAAATTAACATGGCTGAATGATTTCTTCACCTCTTCAGACCATTTTACTTCACTATATTTCTTCAGCATGTCAGTAATTTGCCTTAAGTTTTCATCAGGATTAGGAACAAACCTTCTCAAAAAATTGATTTTTCCATTAAATGACTGAATTTCCTTTTTGCGCCTATGATAGTCCAAGGTCTGAATTTCTTTAATCCTTGAAGGATCTATTCTAATTCCATATTTTGATATGATATGGCCCAAAAATTTACCTTCCTCCATAGCGAAAAGACTCTTATTTGGGTTTAGCAAATTCCAAACTTTCTACATCTCTAAAAAAATGTTTTCAAGTGTTGCAAGTGCTGCTCATCTGTCTTAAAAAAAATAGTGATATCATCAAGTTATTTGATAAAAAATACATCTTTTTCATTGGTGAAATCAATATCCATTTCTCCCTTAAAATTAGCCCCTGCATTCTTCAATCTGAAAGGCATTTTGGCATACATGAAAGTACCCCAAGGTGTTGTGAAGGTTGTATTTTGTTGATCATCTAGATGAACTAAAATATGATTATACCCGGAGTATCCATCCAACAATGAAAGTCTAGAAAATCCAACTACCCTTTGCATAATATGATCCATCTTTGGTAGTGGGTAATTGTCCTTCAATGACACTTTGTTCAGATTTCTGAAATCAATGCACAAGTGAATCTCTCATGTCTTCTTCCTCACCAACACTAGATTAGACATCCCATTTGAAAAGCGAAGAGGCACTATAATACCATCATTAAGTAATATATTTACCTCCTTTTGAATAGAGGGCAACAAATTAGGATTCATTCTTCTTAACTTATGGTGGAAAGGTTTCCGATCCGACTTCAAGGTAATGGTATGTTGAATTATGCTCTTATCATAGAATTTAAAATTAGAATATTCCCAAGAAAATTCATAAAAAAAATGAGACATAAGAGCTGCATATTTACCTTTCATTTCTGCAATCAAATATTTTGAAATTTTTACCATCTTTAGCTTTTCCAGAGTGCCAAGATTGAGATCTTCCACTTCCACTTCTGTCAATAACATGGTCGGTTTGTGTGCAACATAATCTTCATCAAAAAGCTCTTCCAAAGGTACCAAACCTCTTGGAATGGAGTTATCTTTCAGCTGAAGCACTTTCATCTCTGCTAAATAGATTTCTTGGTCATCTTCATAGCACTGCTTATCTATTTGAGAATTCACAAATTCCTCTTTTGTCTGCAAGAAGTTGCTGATCTATTTATCATCTTGAAAGACTTGACAATACTGAACATTATCTAGAACAACAGGGCGGTGTTTGACATTTATCTCATACTTTTTATTAGGATACAATGGAATTTTGAACATGCTAGCCGAATTAGCAAGAGAATCACCAATAACATTGTTTTCCCTTGGGATAAATGATAAAGTAAACTTATAGAATGTTTTGAGGATGTCTAGCACTGCATTTTGATAAGCTCGCATCCTTGGATGTTTGGCCTGGTATTCCCCTTTGACTTGCTTTATTACTAACTCGGAGTCACCATATACAAAAATATTCTTGGCCGATTTACAGGGATGTGAATCCACACTCGAATACCATCCCCTTCTTTTCCAAAAGCTCCATCGAAGTCCATAGTCAACAAACTACTTTCCTCATTTGGAAACTGCAAATTGGATGGTTGAACTTTGCTTGTTATGTGAGAGAGTTATGTTGTACCAAAAAATTTTGTTTCTTTCACTGTTTCATCACTTTTTTGAGGAGACACGTTTGGTTCCAAACCATTTGGCATTTTTTCACAAATTTCTGCATTTGTCAATTATAAAATAGAATTTGAAAATTCAGAATTTTCTGCTTTTCTTCAATCAAAACTTCAAAAGATGCTGAAAATTCATCATTGAATAATATAAATGACTCTAAATCTTTATGAACAACATGTATAGGATGATTATTTGGCTTTTCTCAGCTGTTGATCATGTACTTGATCTTACTTTCCCAGTATAGTTTCCTAAGTTATCCAAAGACGGGAATGGTAGCATATGAAAAGTCAATCTGTAAGGTACCTCTAAGCTTCGCTCCCCATGAAAGAGAAATCAACATTCCATATCTGGGAGGGATATCAGCCACAACAACATCCATGAGGACATTCGTGGCTGGGATTTTCTCTAATGACACCACTAGGTCCTTGATGAGGCCAAGACATTTCACCGTCCCTGAATCAAATGAGTAAAGATCATGATAAGGTCTTGTGATATCTATTCATAATATATACATAATGGCCTTGGGCATGAGGTTGTGAGAGGCTCCAGAATCAAGAATGGTGTTATGGAGGATGAAGTCATGGATTTTGAGGATTAAATAAAATGGAGGGACCTCACTATCTTCTAGATTGCCATCAACAACATGACCAAATAGAAGCTTAAGATGATCATCAGTCACATTGACCATGTTGTACATTTGATCAACTCTAAGAAACTTAGCCACTTGAACTTTGTACTGATCATTATTAACTATTTCAGTTACAGGAATGGAGACTTTCAATTTGGCAATTTCATTTTCAAGAGAAAAAAGAGCAGAATGTTTTTCTACCTCTTTCAATGGTGCATCTTTCTTCTCATGCTGATCTTTGTGTGAAGAATATTTCTTCTGTCCTCCATCTTCGGCTTATTTATCCTTTCTTTGGCCACTAGAGGAAGCTTTGTCGCCTTTAGCATGATTAGAAACAACATGTCCTTTCTCTTTACTTTGATTTGGGGTAGCAACTTCTTTGTGATGAGCATGTACTTGAGCATTCTTCTTTTTCTGATTGGAGGTTATAGGAACATTCCTATTCCTCAAGCCATATTGTCTCTGCACTTGAGAAAGAGCATTATGATATCCCCTCTTATAATATTCCGTGCACACTGATAACATGCCATCATTTGACAAGACATATTGCCATCAGGAGAAGGTTCCCCTCCTTCTAAATGGCAAAGAACCAGGACCAGCGAAGCATAATGCATGGGAGATGAATGACTGCTACAAAGTGAAACACTTTACGATCATCCAGATAGGGGAAAAGTGGGCTTAGTAGTGATATGAGATAGCACGGCTTCTTCTGACTTCTCAGAAGTCTCTTAAGCTATCTCAGATAGCAGCTCTAGAGAGGAGAGCGAAAGCAGGGTAAGGAACAGAACAATCAGAGAAAAACACTTGTCTGAGTTAGAAGGATATGTCGATAAGTACCAGACCAGGTTTTCGTCTGCAATTGACTTGGAAAAAGAACAACTAATACTAGCTAGGACTGAAGCAATCTTAAACCCAGAGGATGGTACCATCAGTTATAGAGCCCTAGAAATAGCAATAAATATGTCGCAAGTCTCACCAATCGACAAATGTAATTTGTTCCAGTGTTTCGATGATATTTTAAAGGATGAGGTAGTAAAGCTCTCCCTCACGCTGAGAAAGTTACAAACCAAGCATAACCAAGTGCTTGAAAATCTCAGAAGGGAGAAGATCAACTCTTGTGCCCTCTCGAATGATCTACATAGTCTCCAAGAAGTGGTAAAAGGGAAGGAAAAGGGTAAAGCATACCCCCAAGGCCATCTCATTTCTGAATTGCAAAAGCAGGTCGCAGCCCTGAAGCACAAAGTGAAAATACCTAGCACTCACCACGTACAAACCACTGAGTTAGTATAAGCAGAGAAAGATAAGGCAAGCCTGACAGACTCCCTCGCAAAGGAAAGGGAAGAGAAAGCCAAAATTTTAGAGGAGATGGCTACTCTACAGGGAAGAATGGAAGAACTACAGATAAGCTAGGATACCCACGTGTGCGCTCCACCAGCTCTGAAAGGGACTAGCTCACTATCAGAATAGTTGACCACGACACTAGCTGGACTTCAAGCAGCAGAAAAAAAAGTATCAACAACACGTCATAGGATCAACAAGCTCGAGGCCATCCTCGCAGAGAACTTCAAAAAGGTTGCTGCTATGAAAAAAGAGATAGAGGAGGGAAAACAGGAGAAGGCACAACAAGAGAAAGCTATTTGAGAGCTCACCAACTGAATAAAGGGAAATATCACCCTCTTGGAGGCTCGGCGTTTGATTTGGACTGAAATTATTATGGAAGTGAAGAAGCGTTGGAAATTCTTGAATATCATGATGAAAAGAGGGTCGCTATACACCTTTTCAGAAGAACACTTCATGAAGGAGGTATTGATGCCTCAAATAGGGTCCAAAATTCAAAAAGGTATATTTCTCTTTTGAAAGAGCTAAGTCCAGAAGAGGTGGTTAAGACAGGTATCAAGAGCATATTCAAGGAAGCTGTGAAATGTCAAAAGGTGATAGATAAAGAGTCCATACGCAGCATGGCTTTGAACATCTTGGAAAAGGTGGCGGCCAGTTTGGAGTAGTTCGAGGTAGATTGGATAGAGATAACACTTGCAGGACTCCCATCATGCTGGGAGCTTTCCAATGCAGTCCTACAACCACTACCAGTGTATGAATGCCGATTAAAGGAAGCAATGAATCAGGCTGATATACCTTCAGAAAAGTCTGCTCAACTTAAGGCCGAAACTATAGTTTCGGTCCTCGGCGAAGAGTTCTCGCTTCTTCATCAAGTGAAATATAAGATTCCTACTCAGGCAAGTTATGACGAACTTACTGAAGTTTACATTCAAGCAGAAGTTTTCACCAAAATGCCTGAGCCTGCAGCCGACACCTGGCAGAGGTGTAAAAGTTATGCTAGTCTGTTAGCCAGCTCTTCTGCAACCATCGCACCGCCTGCTTCAACCACTGCCTCAACTCTTTCCCACCACTGAAAGTGTCAAACTCATGATTTGGCCCGCGTGGCCTCCTGTTTTTATTTTTATCTTTACTTTCAATATCTGAGTGAAATTCATTTTTCACTCTTGCAAATTTTACTTTCTGTTAGACAGTTATGATATTTTCTTTAGAAATGGCCATGAGCCCGGATTGTAAATGATGGGAAGTGTTTTATTCTCATCATAAATTTTGATATTTTGATCAGGACTTAAAACTGCCTACTAGCATGCGGAAAATATATTTTCCCAAAATATCTTTCCGCGTATGTTCATTGAAAAAATATATAAAAGCAGTAAGCAGGGACTGATACGAGGTTCTAGATTTTCAAAATAACTAGCTAGAAAAGAACTTTGTGTGTATTTTTGTATGAACTTGGATATTAATGTTGAATATCCCATTGGGATTCAGTGATAAGGAGTTTTTCCGATATTGGGGATTCTGATCGGAGTGCTTCATAGTTTGTAGCTCTTCCTTATGTTTTATAATACAAATGTTCATTTCATCCATTTCCATACTTCTCATATCTGTGTTCTAGAATTCGAGTGCTCATATGTTAAAATGTGAACTTATCATTGTTGATACTCATATTTACTCATGTCTAGTACTTTAAATATGGCTCAGGTAGGATATTCTATTTCATTCTTTTCTTCTACCAACGTTCTTCTGATATTAGCAGCAATGGAGCTCTGTCTTTAAAATTGTTCTCATGTATGGATTCTTATTATTACATAGGCCAAGTATATGTGAATACTTGTTTCTAGATTGAGCTTCCATTATTTTTAATGTCCATTACACTTTCTTACACAGTCATCACTCTCCTTTTATTAACCTCTGTGAATTGTTCTAGAATTCAGCTCCCTTTTCAACGTTCTGTCTTAAAATTGTCTAATACATTCACATATCAAAGTTTACACTCTATCACTACAGCATTACTCTTGCTGTGTTTAAGTTTTGGGAGTCTTGGTTCCACTTTCACCAAATATTTTCACTTAAGATATTATAGCATGTGAGCTCCTTCTTGTCAACCCTTATAAGTTGAACTATATGCTCCTTGTTGATTAAGATGTCCTAGGCACTGGTCTTTGTGCAACTCGAGACTGTCTCTAGGAGTGACAACATCTTTCTGGTGCCGTTGCCGAGGATACGAATTTGAGAAAAGATAAATCCCTGGGCCTCGACAAACTTTTCATTCACTCTTCAGAATAGGTGAGCAAAAAGAGTTGAGAGTTGTAGATCCCTCACCTTGGAGACTCCACTGTCATTCATAAGATAAATATATTTTGTAGTCATGGCTTATCAAAGCCACATCTGAGGTCAGATACATCCCAGTTGAGAACACCTTCGGTGTTTGACCCAGAAAATATTTTACACAAGAGAGGTTGGAGAGAAATACATTCAGCCCACATAGATATCCCTAGATTTTCTTTGGAAGACTCGCCATCCTCCTCCTCCCAAATAGCTCAAGATCAAGGTCCTGAATCCACAGTGAGAACCCTTGATTATTCTTCAAATAACCCCTCCCTGGAAAATATTCAAGTTAAAGAGGAAGCCGAATTTGTAGATACCACTAGCTTCTTTCTTCATCCCACTCTTGAAGTTGAAGAAGTTAAAGAAGTCACAGAAGTTTCTGCGGTTAACATTCCAATGTTTCTATCAGCCCCTCAAGCCTTCATTCAATATATACCAATTGTCATACATACTTCTCTTCCACCACCTCCTCTTACTCATCAGATTCTCCCTCCACCCCCACAACCTCCGATGGCTGTTTCAGGCTTCCTGTTAAACAAATATGCCCCCCCTAGCATTGCCTCAGGTTTTAAACAACATACCTCAAGATTATTTGAAAATACTTCCTCGTTTTAATGGGGAAAATGATATCGAAGCTCAAAAACACCTGGAAGTTTTCTGTGCCTTTGCAGAAAACTTCAATGTCGAACATCTGGATGTAGTGTTAAGACTGTTTGTCTAGTCCTTGGACGGAGAAGCCAGAAAATGGTTCAAAACTTTGGGAGACCGCTCCATTACTTCTTGGGAGGAGATGGAAAATTCCTTTATCAGAAAATGGGGAGAAAAGAAAGACCATGGATACTGTCTCACAGAGTTCAATGCACTCATAAAAAAGCATAATGAGGGAGTACCGGAATTCATTAAAAGGTTTAATGAGTTATACTTAAGCCTTCCAGCTGAAATGGTACCTCACCAGACTGCTGCTAAAGTGGTGTTTGTAGCAGCATTTGATTCAGAATTCAGGTTCTCTCTAAGAGAAAGGAAGTCTTCTACCCTGGATGATGCCCAGAACGATGCACTGGAGGTGGAGATTAATTTCGACTCTACCGGAAAATCAAAGGGAAGGTCAAATCAAGATAATAGGAGGAGAGGAAAAGAAGAGGTATCTATATCTGGTCAAGATAGAGAGGTGGCTGAAAATAAAATTGAAGAGATGAATAAAATGATCAAAAATATTTCAAGCAAGCTGGTGAAGCTTGAACTTGAAGCCAAGAAATCATCCTCTATGTCTTTCCAAAACACTCCAAACAGGGGTTATATTCCGCAATACAGAAAGCCACCTCTACAAATACTACAAAGGGAGCGGAAGGAGCAGCAAGACTAGGTACCACATCCATTGTACCTGGAAGAATAAATGGATGGCCCTACCGAAGACATTCCAGATGAGAAAGATGATCCATATCTTGCTTATTCAAATAGCGATGAAGTTGAGTTTCCTTTGCAAGAAAGTGATGGAGTGGGGTTTCCATTACAAGAAGAAGAAGAAAAAGCTAGAGCCACTAAGGATCCAGAGATTGATGATTACTGCAAGCAGTTCATTGACTTCATGCAAGCGCAGTTCCATAGAAAATATGATCTCAGGCCTTCTAGAAAAAGAACCCGTACACAAGAATAGGAGGAAGAGACGCCTCAAAAAGAAACAACTATACAGAAGGAGACAACGGTGTAGAAGGTCAGAGATAAAGGTAAGAAGCCTATAACCGAACCTTTACATTCTAATGATCATATTCCTTCCTCTTCAAAGTTGGCCACTACTCCAAATGTCAAGCCTTTACTGAAAGAAGTGAAACCTTTAGCTGAAAATAGAGAGTCAAAAGAAAATATAATAGATAAGCCTTCCTCTGTCTTTAATTTGCAAAAAGAGCTTGAGAAAGTCAAAATCCCAGTCCCTCTGAATGAACTACTGAAGCAGCCAGCCTATCAGTCTCAGGTCTCCTCTTTCATGCTTCCCCCAGAAGCAGCCCACATCCTAGATAGTCTAAACCTTCAGGAAGAAAGGCCCATGGTCGTGTTTGGTCCCCATGCTGAAGAATTAGATGCTTCGACCCCTCCTTTTTATGTGTCATTAGTAATCCATGATTTGTTATTGCATAATTTTATGTTGGATTTTGGAGCGTCCCATAATCTCTTGCCCCTATCAGTAATGGAGCAATTGGGGCTGCAAATCAATCACCCATACAAAGACCTTTACTCTTTTGATTCCAAAAGAGTCAAATGTTTGGGGATGATCAAGGATTTGGTAGTTAATCTAGCCCAAATCCTAGCCAAGAGTGTGGTGATGGATACAGTAGTAGCTGATATTCCAGCTCGCTTCGGGATGCTGTTGTCAAGGTCTTGGGGAACGAAAATCGGAGGGTCAATAAAATTGGATCTGACTTATTCTACTATCCCTGTATTTGGAGGGCAAGAAAGGAGACTGTATCGGGAGACAAGGTTCATAAAGATGGTTACTAAGGCTGATAATTCTGTTAATTCACCAGTATATAGTAAAGAAGGTGAGTTCTCATGTCTAATGTTGGAGGAAGACCAAGTTTATGCACAGGAGCCATCGTTCTGTTAGATTAAGACCGAGCAATCCTCAGAAAATCAAGAAGTCGGAGTTTGGACATTACACTTTGACGGAGCCAACTCTAAATAAGGGAATGGAGCTGGGGTGCTATTGATTTCCCCTACTGGCCAATGGGTTCCATTATCTTTTAAATTTGAATATGAAGCTACGAAAAACGTAGTTGAGTATGAAGCACTGCTCTTGGGTTTGCAAACAGCAAGGAGTATGAACATTCAGAGCCTGAAAGTTCTGGGAGATTCAGAATTGGTAGTGAGGCAGGTGAGAAATCAATGTCAATCTAAACACCAACGACTAAGGGCCTATAGGAATGAGGTATGGGATTTAGTAGACAACTTTTTCTTATCTTTTAAAATTCAATTCATGCCAAGAGAACATAACATAATGGCAGATTCTCTCGCTATAGCTGCTAGTACTTTTTGGCCACCTAAGAATCCTCTTTTAAGGTACGAGATTGAAGTCCGTTACCGACCTTCCATTCTCGACAATGTCAAACACTGGCAGGTGTTTGAGGATGAGGATCAAGTAAGAAGATTCATGGAGACCATTGGAGAATTCTCCAACATGGAGATAGACGTTGGTGAAGAGAAGGCTGAAGACCTTTCTCAAAACAAATGGGAAGAAAGCATGGCTGCTCATAAAGTTATGCAACTCAGAGGAAATGTAATACCTAGAGGATTGGTCGCTTTGGAGAGGTTGTTAGACAAAAATGAAGTCCCTTTGCAGCCGAGTAAGGTGGTAGAAGAAAATCTGGTCTATGACTTGAACCTCAATACCGAAGCTGATCCAAAAATTGTAAAGTTGTCTAAAAAGGTCCCTAAGGAATATAAAGAGAAATATCAGAAATTATTTTAGACATACAAAGATGTTTTTGCATGGTCTTATCAAGACTTGAATAATTTTGATATCAGCATCATTCAGGATAAGATTCCTCTAAAAGGAGATGTGAAGCCACATAAACAGAAGCTCAGACAGATTAACCCTTTACTCCTTCCCTCCATAGAGAAGGAAATCAATAACTGTTAAAGGCTAAGATAATTATACCATTTAGATACTCTGAGTGGGTGGCCAACTTGGTCCCAATTCGAAAAAAGAATGGAGAGATAAGACTGTGTGTCGACTTCTGGAATTTAAGCCGAGCATCTCTAAAGGATAATTACCCATTGCCAAAGATGGATCATATTTTGCAGAAGGTAGTGGGAGCTCCACGGATGTCTATGATGGATGGTTTTTCTGGATACAATCAGGTGGCTGTGCTTCCGGAAGATCAAAATAAAACCTCCTTCACCACTCCCTGGGGAGCATTTATGTATGCTCGGATGCCATTCGGAATGATCAATGCAGGGGCCACTTTCCAAAGGGCCATGGATATTTCTTTTGTGGGAGAACAGGATAAATTCGTAGTGGTCTACCTCGATGACATCACTGTGTTCTCAAAGGATGATGCAGAAAATATTGAAAACTTACGCAGGACCTTTGAGAAGTGTCGAAGGTATGGTCTCTCTCTAAACCCTCATAAATCACTGTTTGCATTAGAAGAAGGTAAGCTGTTGGGAAACATTGTGACAAAGGATGGGGTTAAAATTGACCCTAAAAGGGTAGAAGTTATAAATGGAATATCTTTCCCCAGAAATAAGAAAGAGGTTCAAGTGTTCCTTGGGCGTATTATTTTCCTGAGAAGGTTCATTACAAACTATGTAGAGATAGTTAGGCATATAACTGACATGCTCAAGAAGAATAATGAGGTAAAATGGTCTCCTGAGTCACGAGAGGCTTTTAACAGGATTAAAAACGCCTTCGCAGAAGCTCCAGTGTTGGCTGGACTAGATTATGCTAAGCCTTTCATGATATTTTCATTTGCATCGCCTCATATGGTTGCAGGAGTATTATTACAAAAGAATGAGGAGGGGTACGAGCAACCTATTGCCTTCTTGAGTCAGGTGCTCTGCGATGCTGAGTTAAAATACAACATCCTGGAGAAACAAGCTTATGCCTTGGTAAAATCCCTCAAGGCGTTTTGGATGTATGTTTTGCAGTCCTCCATTATTGCATTTGTACCCACAGCAGCCGTGAATGATATCTTGATTCAGGGAGATAGTGAGGGGAAAATGGGCAAATGGATTGCAAAGATACAAGAATATGAGTTGGAGATACGCCCCACCAAGTTAATTAAAGGACAGGGGCATCTGTGGCGGTCACTACAACTGGAGAGCCACTGCCCATAAGATTTTGAAAGCTGGTTTTTTCTGGCCCAAGCTCTTCGGAGATGTTTTTGCTCAGGTCAGAGCCTGCAAAAAATGTCAAAAATTCGCAGAAAGGTAGAAGTTTGCACCCTTGCCCATGATCCCTGTACACATAGATGAACCGTTCCAACAGCGGGGAATTGATTTTATTGGAGAAATTCATGCTGCATCAAATGGGAAACATAAATGGATATTAAAAACTACTGACTATTTCACCAAATGGGTGGAGGCTGTGCCAACAAGAAATGAAACAGACACAGTAGTGATAAAATTTCTGGAAGAGAACATTATCTCGAGATTTGGTTGCCCTGCCAAGATTGTTACTGACAATGCCCAGGCTTTTAAGTCTGCTAAGTTCATCAGTTTTTGTCAGCAATATAACATTGTGTTGGGACATTCCACCACCTACTACCCACAGGGGAATGGTTTAGCAGAGTCTTCAAATAAAACTTTGGTGAGAGCGCTGAAGAAAGCCATTAATGAAAATCAGAAAAATTGGGATTCCTAGCTCAAATTCGCGTTATGGGTGAATAGGATCACTAGCAAGAGATCAACGGGGAAATATCCATATGAGTTGGTGTATGGCAGAGCAAAAATTTTTCCCATACAATTGGCTCTACCTGTAGCTAGGTTCATGCAGGAATTCCAAGAGGAGCCGAATGACATTACCAGGAGGACCAGTTAGTAGAACTGGAGGAGACCCGAAATTAAGTGAATCAGAGGTTGACCGAATATCAGGAGAAAATGAAGGACCTGTTTTTATCAACATGCCAAAGATAAAAAGATGCAGGTTGGAGACTTGGTATTAACATGGGACATACGAAGGGCCGAAAAACGAAAGCATGGAAAATTCGATCCGTTATGGTTCGATCCCTTCAAAATTGTTGAACAAGGAGGAAACAACACCTTCAAGCTGGAGAATCTGTAGGGTGACTTGCTCGACGCCTCTGTGAACAGGAAATTCTTAAAACCCTTCTTCCAGTTTTCGAAAAGGTCTGATGTATTATATTTTACATTATTTAGCCGCTTTTATGTTAATGTTGTTTGTTTTGAAGTATCATGAAGAAGAAGGAAAGGTACTGAGGAGCCATGTCTACACATAAGGGGCTAACAGGTGATCTATGGAGTTCTTGACACGTTTGAGGACAAACATGTCGTCCCCAAATGGAGCCAATGTTGATTATATCATTCACCCCTTAATGTCTTAAGGAAGATTATAAAGGCAGATTACTTGACAATATTAAAATGCTAATGTTTTAAAGGGTGTGAGAGGGAAATAAAATCAAAATGAGCCATAAATGAAAATGGGACAAGCGCACTTTAAAATAAGGCAGGAGGATGTCAAAGATCTTAACCAAAATGACAAAAGTATGGAAGGCGCAGAGAAAACACTATGAGGCGGCACCCGCTCGTGTTCGACACACACACAAGAAAGGAATGCTTAAACCATTTCGGGGGGGTCACAGATGGCAGGGGGAAGGCGGAAGTCTCCCCCCCCAAAATTTTGATGACGTGGCAAGACTGACGCCAGGAGTCAAGCACTCTGTGGGGGAAAATGGCCGTGGGTTTGAAGCCGTTACAGATCATCTCATGTTCTTCGTGGGCTTGATCCGAAGATACAGCTATCACCATGATCCAACGGTAAGGTAAGTCCTAGGACACCCGGTACAAAGACCAGTACCGACATTTAACCCGACACGCGGTATCCACCTAACTAAAGTCTGATACCCAATCTCCCTATGCTGCGCTTCTTAGTGTCAGCGTCCTTATGACGTCAGCCCTACTAGCTACACCCTATCATCGTTTCCCGAGTTGTTTTCGGCTTGTATAACCTTGTTTCATGATTTACTGTGGTAAAATACTCTCTGTTTACGGTTACTGTATAAGCGAAAGCATGAGCGCCTAGTACCAGGCCTGCCCAGTCATTGTCAATCTCCCTGTGTCGCTTTCCCGAGCATTATTCCTACTTCTCAGGTATTCCATCCTTTTTATACTATCTGGTTTCCTTTCACTTTTAAATTTTTATAATGGTCATGGGTAAAGTCACGATCAAGAAATCAGAGCTTGAAACTCCCCAAGCCCGGCGAATCCAGGGCTGCCCCTGGACTTGAACCTTTCATACATTTTCAAGCTAATATCCAAGACCCGCAATACCCATTTTTCATTAATAGCGTCAAGCCTGAGTTGTTCAGAAAGCATGTGGAAAATAGAGATAGGTTTCGAGTCGTTTTGTTTGGACTGTATCATCAGATTACTCCCCTGGTCTACCCAGTGGTTGAATTAATTTGTTGGCTTCGGGATGCTTATGATGAACGTCGAGGCATGTTCCTATCTTCTCATGGGAAAAAAATATTCAGCATATCCCCTGAAATCATCAAAAAAGCTCTCTGTTATCCTATTAGTTCGAGCTACGCTAGTTTCAATGAAATGACACTGTCTCATCAGTTTTCTAAACTGCCATGGAGGAAACAGAGTGATTTCATCGCTGCCATCATTGACTCTCATTTCACAACTCTCCCCTCTGCAGATTCAGTGCCCCTGAGTTTATTCAAGGAGGACCTTCAGCCTACCCTTGCTCTTATTGCAGGGCTACAAGGTATAGAAGGGTTCGTGTGAGTCTCAAAAGAATGCATAGCTTTTTTGTGGTTAATGTCACAACTCGGTGTAGTCTTAGATATCCCTGGTTTTTTGGCCTCTGCCATCCAAACTCAGTTCCAGGATCTCCCAAATATGGGTCGTTTTTGTTTCTGTACCATGGTATTTTATCGTTTCCTCTTCCAACACGCCGATAAGTTTGAGGGTTTGGGGTTTAGAAAAGGTCTATAGGATAAACTCTCAGCCAAGACCAGTTTTTGATTGGATTCCCGCAACACATTAGTTGGAAAATGGGGTGGGTTACTCAAGTTTCTTGAATTATTTCATGCCCATAGATTATACTATTATCCATGATTCTCCTCCGCCTAGGATTTTTCCTGAGCAGAAGAAATGGTTGCAATGTAGTGAGGCTAAAAGCACTGGAGACTGGTATCTTTCTGATCACTATATTGAAATAAGGGTTTATGGAGCCGAAGTTTCTCCCTACCAATTGCCAGTTTTTCTCGCCCAGTGGATTTACGCTTTGGAATACCTTCGGTAGACCTTAAAGGCTAACCAAATCCACTTCCTCCCTGCAAAAAAGGGGTTTATTCTCAAGCTTCCTACAACCATTGGCCCTTTCATTGTTAACTCGAGGCACGCCCTTCCCATGGTGGAAAATTTGATTCAAGGCATGGATTTAAGGCAAGGGAAAGCTTGGCCCTATGATCTGAAAGGCATCATTTCAAACAAAAGGAATAAGATTAAATCAACCCCTTACACTCATGAAGCAAGGCCCTTCATTGAATGGCGAGCTAATCTTGAAACCTGGCCTTTGTTTTCACAGATGGAGACGGATTCATCTACGACAGGGGAAAATGAAGATACTGCTTCAACGAGAGAAGAAGATCAGAAACAGGTAGAGGAGGTCGACATGTCAGGAGAAGGTTCCCCTCCTTCTAAAAGGCAAAGAACCGGGAGCAGTGAAGCAAAAGGCATGGGAGATGAACGGTTGCTGCAAAGTGAGACACTTTACGGTCAACCAGACAGGGGCAAAGCGAGATTTGTAGTGATATGAGATAGCATGGCTTCTTCTGAATTCTCAGAAGTCTCGCAAGCTATCTCAGCTAGCAGCTCTAGAGAGGAGAGCGAAAGCAGGGTAAGGAATAGAACAATCAGAGAAAAACACTTGTCTGAGTTAGAAGGATATGTCGATAAGTACCAGACTAGGTTTTCATCTGCAATTGACTTGGACAAAGAACAACTAATACTGGCTATGAATGAAGCAATATTAAACCCAGAGGCTGGTACCACCAGTTATAGAGCCCTGGAAATAGCAATAATTATGTCGCAAGTCCCACCAATCGAAAAATGTAATTTGTTCCAATGTTTCGGTGATATGTTAAAGGATGAGGTAGTAAAGCTCTCCCTCACACTGAGAAAGTTACAAACCAAGCATAACCAAGTGCTTGGAAATCTCAGAAGGGAGAAGATCAACTCTCATGCCATCTCGAATGATCTACACAGTCTCCAAGAAGTGGTAAAAGGGAAGGAAAAGGGTAAAGTAGACCCCCAAGGCCATCTCATTGCCGAATTGCAAAAGCAGGTCGCGGCCCTGAAGCACAAAGTGAACATACCTAGCACTCACCACGTAAAAACCGCTGAGTTAGTCCAAGCAGATAAAGATAAGGTAAGCATGGCAGACTCCCTCACAAAGGAAAGGGAAGAGAAAGCCAAAATTTTAGAGGAGATGGCTTCTATACAGGGAAGAATGGATGAACTATAGATAAGATGGGATACCCACGTGTGTGCTCCACCAGCTCTGGAAGGGACTAGCTCACTATCAGAATAGTTGACCATGACACTGGCTGGACTTCAAGTGGTAGAAAAGCAAGTATCAATGGCACGCCAGAGGATCAACGAGCTCAAGGCCCTCCTCGCAGAGAACTCCAAAAAGGTTGCTGCTATGCAACAAGAGATAGAGGAGGGAAAACAGGAGAAGGCACAACAAGAGAAAACTATTCGAGAGCTCACTAACCGAATAAAGGGAAATATCACCCTTTTGGAGGCTCGGCGTTTGATTTGGACTGAAATTATTATGGAAGTGAAGAAGCGTTGGACTTTCTTGAATATCATTGAGGAAAAGAGGGCTGCTGTACTCCTTTTCAGAAGAACACTTCATGAAGGAGGTACTGATGCCTCAAATAGGGTCCAAAATGCAAAAAGGTATATTTCTCTTTTGAAAGAGCTAAGTCTAGAAGAGGTGGTTAAGAGAGGTATCAGGAGCAGATTCAAGGAAGCCGTAGGATGTCAGAAGGTGATAGATAAAGAGTTCACACGCAGCATGGCTTTGAACATCTTGGAAAAGGTGGCGGCCAATTTGGAGTAGTTCGAGGCAGATTGGACAGAGATAAAACTTGCAAGACTCCCATCATGCTGGGAGCCTTCCAATGCAGTCCTACAACCACTACCAGTGTATGAATGCCGATTAAAGGAAGCAATGAATCAGAATGATATACCTTCAGAAAAGTCTGCTCGACTTAAAGCCGAAACTATAGTTTAGGTCCTCGGCGAAGAGTTCTCGCTTCTTCATCAAGTGAAATATAAGATTCCTAATCAGGTAAGTTTTGACAAACTTACTGAAGTTTACATTAAAGTAAAAGTTTTCAGCGAAATGCCTGAGCTTGCAGTTGACACCTAGCAGAGGTGTACAAGTTATGCTAGTCTATTAGCCAACTCTTTTGCAACCATCACACCGCCTGCTTCAACGACTACCTCAACTATTTCCCACCACTGAAAGTGTCAAACTCATGATTTGGCAAGCGTGGCCTTTTGTTTTTATTTTTATCTTTACTTTCAATATCCGAGTGAAATTCATATTTCACTCTTGCAAATTTTACTTTCTGTTAGACAGTTATGATATTTTCTTTAGAAATGGCCATGAGCCCGGATATTAAATGATGGGAAGTGTTTTATTCTCATCATAAATTTTGATATTTTGATCAAGACTTAAAACTGCCTACTAGCATGCAGAAAAGATATTTTCTCGAAATATCTTTCCGCGTATGTTCATTGAAAAACTCTATAAAAGCAGTAAGCAGGGACTGATACGAGATTCTAGATTTTCAAAAGAAATAACTAGAAAAGAACTCTGTGTGTATCTTTGTATGAACTTGGATGTTAATGTTGAAGATCCCATTGGGATTCAGTGATAAGGAGTTTTGCTGATATTGGGGATTTTGATCGGAGTGCTTCACAGTTTGTAGCTCTTCCTTATGTTTAATAATACAAATGTTCATTTCATCCATTTCCATACTTCTCATATCTGTGTTATGGAATGCGAGTGCTCATATGTTTAAATGTGAACTTATCATTGTTGATACTCATATTTACTCATGTCTAGTACTTTAAATATGGCTCAGGCAGGATATTCTGTTTCATTCTTTACTTCTACCAACGTTCTTCTGATATTAGTAGCAATGGAGCTTTGTCTTTAAAATTGTTCTCATGTATGGATTCTTATTATTACATAGGCCCAGTATATGTGAATACTTGTTTCTAGATTGAGCTTCCGTTACTGTTAATTTCCATTACACTTTCTTACACAGTCATCACTCTCCTTTTATTAACCTCTGTGAATTGTTCTGGAATTCAACCCCCTTTTCAGCGTTCTGTCTTAAAATTGTATGATACATTCACATATCAAAGTTTACACTCTATCACTACTGTATTACTCTTATTGTGTTTAAGTTTTGAGAGCCTTGGTTCCACTTTCACCAAATCTTTTCACTTAAGATACTATAGCATGTGAGCTCCTTCTTGTCAACCCTTATAAGTTGAACTATATACTCCTTGCTGATTAAGATGTCCTAGGCACTAGTCTTTGTGCAACTCGAGACTGTCTATAGGAGTGACAACACCGCCCATGAATAATGAAGGAGGTGGTGAAAGGTGTTGATGGAGTGAAACTTGCAGAGGTAATGATGGAATGAAAGGAAGGGTTGATGATGTAGTTGTATGAGAAGGTGTGATGACAGGTGAAGCGAAAGCTTGTTGCTGATATTGGAAATAAGCTTTCTCTGAAGTTTCCTGAAACTTATCCACCAAGCCCTTGAGTTTATAAAAATTAGACCATACTTCATTATCGACTTCGGAATGAAAAGTCTCATAAAATGGTGCAAAGGACTCGAAATCGAAAGGATCAAAGGTGCTTTCTGAAAGAAAAGTTTCAGACTTAGTTCTAAACAAATATTTTTTAGATTCTGAACGATAAAACAAATCTTCTGAAAAGAATCTCGTAGGTAAGGAATTTGATTTGAAAAGTGGAGGAATAGCTCTTCCAACCTTCCGAGACTTCATTTTATGTTTTCTAAAAATACTCTCACGATCATGCACAGTTGGTGAGGATTTTGGTCTGGATTTGATCTGTTATGTTTTTTAGGAGCCAGCTTAAGATAGGAAATTTGGAATTTGGCTCAGATTTAAGAATTTAGGTTGTTTTGAAAGCTAGAGCTTGTCACCTACAAGTCTAAGTTTCAAAGGATTAAATGAATTTTCCCAGGGAATGTTTAGCAATCTCTCCCCGGTAATGACGCCAAAAATGTTATCACTCTCCCCAACTTCCCAAGGCTGAAAATATTATTGGATAAAGGTAACCACAGACCAGGATTTAGGTCAGGTAGCAAGCCCTACCAGGACCAGAGAGGGCTCTCTCATTGTCACTTTTATAGTTAAAGTAATGACTGAGTATCTAATGATATTAGTCTAGGCATATAAGCTCAGTAAATAGGTGTTTTTTGATGTTTTTAGTGTTGGATATAAAAGTCAGTGAGTGGATTGTGTATAAGATTTTTAGGTATCAAATCCAAGGTGAACCTGTAGAGAATATGTGAGGCAAGATAGGTAGTTTGAAAGCATTTTAATAAGTCATTGAGTATAGGATGAAATGGAGTAGACTTTGAATGAGCACTAAGGTAAATTCTTTCAGTTTAGAAGCAAATAAACATAGTATGGTAAACCTTGTCTAAAACGAAGCATGCATAAACATGATTTTTGCTCATAAAATTGCAAGATATACATATATGAAGAAGATTGCATGGTATTAAGCAGAAATTATAAACATACATAAGAAAAACAGATGCTCCAAAGCATACCACAAGTATCTCAACACAATTCCTGCAAATTTGTCTATGATTTCATTCTAAATAGCTGATTACAAGAGCTCAACTGCAATATGAGACTATCTAATCTAACAAAAGACTAAAGAGAGTCTGATTATAGAAAATATGGACTATGACGCCTCGTCAGGTCGAAATCCCATCCAAAATGGTCATAAATACAAAATATGAGTCATTTCCTAGTTTATAGGGAGGTTAGAAACCATTCCCTGAATTTTAGCTATAAACTAGGAGTGTTTTTCCATTACATTAATTACATATTCCTTCATGATAGGATGCAAAAACCAACCCAATAACTCTAATTCCAACTCATAGGACAACAATGCCTGGAATTTTTGACCATTTTTGAGCTTGAAAAGTGTCATGAGGAATCCAATGCTGATTTGTGACATTCTTGGCATAAGGGTAACAAAAATATGCAAAAGCGTAACATAACTTTGGAGGCACTTTTCAGATTCCAAATCCACTTATGAAAGAACGGTCAACTAGCCATGTGTGTCTAGTTTCCATAACATCTTGAATTTTGTAAAATGTACCATGGGAAGGCATTCAAAAATCCATTCTCCCAAGGTTACTCCAAAAGCGTAACAGAGTGTCCAAAAAGGTGGCAGAAACATGAAAAATGAGTGGTTTTTGAGTTTTTTCTCCAAAATTACAGCTTTTCATGTCATGGGGGTTCCTGATCTATGATGTAATCATCAAAATACATCCATCCATGTAAATAAATCATCATTTGGATGCCTCCAAATTAAGAGTAACAAAATTTTGTTACCCTTCTGCAATGAGGAATTTCCATAATTTTTCAAAAATCACATAAAATACCAAAATTGATCAATTTCTCTTTAAGCTTTATTTGTGCATCTTTAAGCCTTTGTTTAAGCCTCATTTGAGAAATGGTGTTCCTGGTGCGATAGTGATTTTCCATGTGCCTTTGCAGCTTATTATTCCTTTTAGCCTTCTTCAAAAGCTTCTCCAAATGCTCATTAACTCTTGAAAACCAAATATCTCTGTCTTCATTGATCTCCATGGAAATAAGCTCATCAAAGGTCAACTCTTCTGATTGATGAGTTGACTGTCTTTCTCGCTCCAATGCCCTTTTGAGGCCTCTTTTTTTGGTATTATTGTTGTGTTTCAGCCTCCATGTCCTAAATGTGGTCAACAACAATAATATTATTTCCTTTACCTCTGTTTTCCCCTATGTCTGACTTGAGCTTGATTTGTAGGAGCTGATTCACTTTCATTTGAAATTTTTCCTGCTGAAGGAAAGTAATTTGAGATTTGGCAATGGAGAAGGCCTCTTTCAATTCTGATATTTCTTTATCTTTATCTCTGATGATCTCTTCAGCTTAACTGAACTCCACATGCTATGCTACCTCAACCCCCACTG
Source organism: Pinus albicaulis (assembly GCA_034641835.2). Classification (NCBI taxonomy): domain Eukaryota; kingdom Viridiplantae; phylum Streptophyta; class Pinopsida; order Pinales; family Pinaceae; genus Pinus; species Pinus albicaulis. The sequence goes on from CM076580.1 coordinate 1,068,329,681, forward strand.
GCGCCAACTCACTATGCTGATGCAAAAGAGGCTCCTCCTCTATCTCACATTGTTCAACAATGGTGTCAAGTGTAAGAACACTTCTGGCAGACTTAGGCGCAAATACTTGTCTCCTCCCCTTCTCATGTGTGTGAGAAAATTCCACAACCTTAGGGGCATCTGAAGTTTGAGTAGGCACACTAGAACATGCAACCTCCATTGGCTGAGTTGATGATGTACTAGTTAAGATAGAAGGGTTGATGGTAGGCGATTCGGACAATCTCTCCAAGAAGTTTTCCCAAGTAAAGTTGATAGAGGACAAGTAATGAAACACAATAAGATTTATTAGGCCATGATGAAAAATACCAGTGTGATGATCTTCTCTTCTACTATGAACCTTCTCAATCATATTAATTAAGCTCCTGTACAAATAATATAGCCAATCAAGTGTTTTAACAGAGGTAAAAATGCATCAAAAGCCTCATGTGATACCTATACAACCTGGAGAATCTTCCTTCACAAGTGAAGTACTTCATTATGAATATAATAAAAGGAGCATACTTTTTTCTGAGGTGTCTGAAAGGAAAAAGATAGTATGGTTTCTCTCTAGCATGAGGCTTGAGAAATTGCTTGTAGTTTTCAATATCTAACTCCACGCCCTTGAATCATTTCTCTCCATGAGAAGGGATACCTGTAGCTGAAGAAATTAGGTCAAATGATAGGCTTATATCCATACCTACAATAGTGACCTTTCCCATACTATAGCTTGTTTCAAATAGGTTGGACAACTGAAGATGATACCCCTCTTCCTCGAGCCTTTCACAAAATCTCAAACACTTAGCTCTTTCAAAGCATCTTCTGGCCAATGGTGAAGCTTTAATTTCATGAATGGTGAAGGGTTATATCCTAAGGTTGCGCCATCCCTTGAATATATTCTTGTCTCTTTCCATTGTGTTTGTCACTCGAATGATGAGAACCCTAGGGTGTTAATGAAATGAGTGAATGAATGGAAATCTGGAAAAACAGGGTGTAGGAATGTGTGAGTTTAGTGGATGAAATGAAGGGTATTGAAGCTGAGAAAAATTCTAACAAAATTTAAGTAGGTTGAGTTGTATGTTAGCTTAAAGTTATAGGTGGAATGAGGGAAAATGAGTGTGAGTAAGGTGTGAAAATGCCTAAAACATAGGAAATTCCCAATTTTGACTGTGAGAATAGCCAGTGTAGTGGTAGGGTAAGTTGATAAGATGAAATGAGGGTCGTGGATTCAAGTAAAAATTCTGAGAAAAATTGAGTGACTAGGGTGGTGTCTTAAATACATAGTGAAAGTGGAATGAGGAGAAATGGATAAGTGTAGGGTGGAAAAATGCTTAATAGACAAGAAATTCTCAATTTAGACTGTGAGAATAGATAGTGTAAAAGTGTTTTTAGGTTAAGAAAAATAAATAAGGGCCATGGAGATAATAAAAACTTCTAATAAAAATTCAGTGAAGAGTATGACATCTTAGCTCCACAACGAAAGTGGAATGAGGGAAAATGGATGAGTGTAGGGTATCAAAGTCTAGCAAACACAGTAAATTCCTAAGGTTTTCACTCTAGAAAAGCTAGAATTAAGGTCTGTTTATATTTGACATGTTAGGGGTAGTGATGTCGATGATAGGAGTGTGGGGATAATGCATATGGGATATATGCGTTAGGGTTTAAATGATGGGGTTAGGGTTTTAGTTCAATGGGGTAGGTTAGGGTTTGTCAAAAAAAAAAAAATTATATGTATGGACAATGACAGTATGGAGAAAACATAAGTGAGCATGAAATGTTTTCAGATATTCAAAATTCAACCAAACACCCGCATGAGAATGGAGAATTACATTTTATGGAGGCTATACAAAGTAGATGAGGTGAGCTTTGAGTTATTTGGAGGTTTCCCAAGATTAAAAACCACAAACTGCTTCTTTTCCATAAGCGTAACACCACCTTACAGGAGCGTAACAATGTGGAAGAAAGCGTAACAACAGAGGTAGAAGTGTAACAGTGTGCTACATAGTGCTTGCGCAAAACTTAGAAGCATAATACCTATTGTGTAGGGCTTCCAAAAGTGTAACGGTTGAACCTAGAAACGTAACACTTTGGTCCAAAAGTGTACACACAAGGGTTCAAAAGTGTAACAACATGAGAGCAAAGGATGGCAAAAGGTTTTTTAACAGGATTTGAGCCTTGATCTTTGTATTTTAGACACCATGGAGGGAAAGTGAGGTGGATATCTACTCTTATACTCATCAAGAGGGTAACAATGAGTGAAATGAAGTTACCTTTGTCCTTTTATAAATTGAAGATGACATTTCACCTTTTCCTTTTGACACTCGTAAATGAATTTTGAAATTTTACACTTGTAAATGAATTTTTTCTCTTTTAAGTGAGATGAGAGGATAGAGTGAACCTCTTTTCACTCTTTGACATTTGGAATGAATTTATGGACATTTTAATGAGACAATGAGACAAAAATTCTCCTTTTAAATGAGACAGTAAGACTGCTCCCTTTGAACCTTTGAAAATTTTCACATTTGGATATGAACTTTTCAAAATAAGATAAGTAGTCTTTGAAAACTGGAAATGACCCCATTGTCTTTGACTGGGACAGTAGGTCAAAGTTGACCTCTTTTGAAGCTTTGACAGTTAAAATGGATTTTTTGGTTCTTTAATGAGACAAAAGGACATAATTTGTTCTTTTCATGAGACAATGAGACAAAATTAAGTTTCTTTGAACTTTTTTGAAACTTGAACCATATGAAACAAGACAGGTGGTCTTTATTTCATTTCATAAGCATGATATCTCCTTCATTAGGGTTTTATGAGTGGAATGGAGGGTTGTTGCCTTGTTTTGAGTGAAAATTTGAATATTTTTCAAAGGTAGAGATGAACCTAGACAGTGACCTATATGAGGTGGAGTGACATAACCCTAGACCTCATCAGCGATGATGATGGAGATGGTGAAATTGAAACTGATTATGATGGATATGACCTTGATAATTATGGTGGCGATGGATGAAATGAAGGAGCAACATAATTGACCTAGACCTCTTCAGTGACCAAAATTATTTTATTAGAAGTTGTTTAAAAAAGTAAAAAAAAATTGACCTATGACTTTATGGAAAACAACTAAAAGAGTTATTTTTGATCACTGACATACTTGAGCTAACACATATAATGAATACTTATCATATACAGTGAAGTTTATTGTTGTATCAAACACAAGGCCATTTATTTATCCTTGTCATTCCATCTTCTCTGACACATATCATTTTTTTTGCAATTATTAAATTATCTATTCCACCAATTTATTTAAAACTATTAATAACAAGTTCATTATATTTTTACTTGTAGAATTTTCCCTGATTTTATGAATTCCGCAGAGATGTGAATCATGCAAATACATGAAGTATTATCAACAGATATAAAGTCATCCACTGAAATTGAATAAAATATAACATTTGAAATATGTTTGATCCATAAATTGTTGTGCACTAGATAATTCCTCACAATTAGTCTACTAAAATATATCAAAAAATGTAAAATCTATTGTATGAGGGTTGATTTCTCCTTACATTTATGAATGTGTAAATTATTTATTATTGCATATGCATCCAAATTATATTTATGAACAAAATAGAGAACAACAAAATAAAACTCACAAGCCACAAATTAACACAATATATAACCTAGGAAACCCTTTCGGCAGAAAACCCAAATGGAAGGTGAGGTTTCTTTGCTCCCTTTCTCTGAATGGAAAATGTATGCAAGTACAAAGAGGTGAGGCCTATGGTCCATGGGTTGATATAGTGTAAAAATCCTCTTTGTTTTCTCTCTCCTTATCCACCCTTGACTACTCTATTCATTTATGGAACAAAATGCACTCTAATAGAATCGAACCCCTTTTCCTCTGTAACCATCCCATCCCACATTTACCCACCTTCAAAAAATCTCCAGGGTAAACATGAGATGATAGTTACTATGACATGACCCAACCTCCAAGTTCCATCTATGTAAGTGGGGTCTATAACCGGACACTTACCTATACCTATAACGGATACAATATCACCCAGATGTCAGCCAACGAACTTTGGTAATCATATACTGAGCTAGAACTTATTTTTACCATACTTCACCTCCCATTCACATGTATGCCAAGATATTCATGCGGCTAGAAGGCTCCAGCCTCACGCACAAGTCTTCCTCCGTGTGGTTGTAACCGAAATTTCCCTATTCAGAGGGTGCGACTAGAAACCTTGAACCTTATTTTTAGGATCAGTTCCAGGCCAACTACCCAGAACCTTTCGAATCATCTCAATCACCTACATGAGTCATTAATAACTGTTCTTGATCCAATCCCTGTTCAAATTTAACGAGTACATGTAAATAATTTATATAAACACTAAGTGGTCATGGTAGTTGTAGGACATAAATGCATAGTTTCATCATAGAATCACCAAGAAGGCTTATTTCCCTCCCTTACTAAATATAATAAAATGATTTAGCCTATGCACCCATATTAATTAACCAATAACTCATTTAACATGGAATGGATCCATGAAAAAATCATATCATAAAATGGGAAACATAAACATGCATGTAACCAACATTTAACCAATATATAACCATGACAAACCAATCATAAAATCATACATAAAAATCAGAACTTGTGCTTATTATTCTCAATAGGAATCAACACAAAAATACATATAAAAATATTGACCAAGTCAAGGAATTCCACATACCACTTGACCATAGATTGGGTTGAGCCAAATCTCTCTTTCAACCAATCACCCTCATGCCATATTCCAAGCATGAATGTGGGATCTCATGGGATAAACCAAAATATAACCAACCAAGGATTCCAGAGGCTAAACCACATCAACCCTCAAATACAATTATTTCACCTAAATCAGTCCAGAAATCACCAAACCAACACAAAATTGGATGCCTCATAATTTCTTCACCATACCTAGAGGAATTTTCCAGTCTCTACCAACCTGTCAAGGGCTTCCTGGAAAAAACTATCTCCATCACCAACCCTTGGGATTTTTTTTGATAGCACCTCACACAGATCCAAAATCTTCCAGAAATCCAAATATCAACCAAAAAATGAATCTCATCACACCATGGTTATCCAAGAAATGTCAAGGTAAGGTTGAAACCACTGTCAATCTAGGCAAACCCATGCAAATGACAACAAACGAGACAAACAACCAAAAGCATGTATCATGCATTCAAATCCTATAAAGGAAATCACACATGCAACCTATATCCTATAAGGTATTCTTGTTGAAGTTATTTTTCCAAGATTTTCCTTTCTCTTCCTTGCTTTCGTTTGCTTTTAATTTGATTCATTTGCTTGTCCTTTACTTGTCTTTGCTTGCTCTCCTCTTGGAGCTCTCTCTCTCTCTCTCTCTCTCTGAAATTTATCCAAAGCTAAAACGTAAAAAAGTTGTGAAGTGTTTCTTCAATGTATTTTTTATCATTAATGTCTAGTCTCTTCCTTTCCTTTTTCCTTTTTCTTTCATTTTCCTCTAATTTATCTCTAATTTCCCTTAGCATGCATATTTGAGTCTATTCGTCTTCATTTTCTCCTATTTTCCTTTATTCATTTAATTAATTGCATTTATTTCCTTTTGCCTTTTCCAATGCCATTTCCAATTTCCTTAGCCATCAATAAACCATAAGTGATGCCCACTATGTTTTTTCCCCTCCATCAAACCTGGAATACATGACCCATGACCTTAGTCTTATTTTTCCTTTAATGTCATTTATTACATGAAAATTTAACTAAGGGTTGGTATAAACCCCACCCCCTTGGGGGAACACCGTCTTTAGTGTTATATGACACCTATGACCAGAAAATCGTTTAAAACAAATTATACTACTTATTGGAGCTTTATAACACAACTTATTTCAATATTTACAATGAAATCTTGTTGAAAATCAAAACAAGAAAAAAAATAAGGATGTAATGCTTGCAACAGATCATCCATCTCCCATGTAGCTTCATCAGTCCCAAAGTTCTTCCAGTGCATTTTGACCTGCTCTATTGCTCAGTTCCAAAGCATGAGTTGTTTCCCCTATAGGATGCAGTGAGGCCATGTATGGAACTCTTCAGTTACACCTGCAATACAAACCAATCAATCACATGATCAACATTATGTACATATCTCTTAAGCAATGAAACATGTAAAACAATGTGAACTTTTATTGTTGGTGGCAGGGTAAGTTTATAGGACACTGGTCCAATCCTCTCAAGGATATACAAAGGCCCAAAATACTAAGGTGCAAGCTTGCACATGACCCAATCCCCAAGGAGCTTCCCAACCTGAAAATCCTTGAATTATCTATGTTGATATGCATAACTCTTATGCTTGTCCTATGCCGCATTTAAATTATTTTTAATAACTTGCATCTCCTACTCCATCTCAGCAAACATATCTGGTCCAATAAACACCCTGTTCACTAGATCACTCTAGTTGGTAGGAGTATTACAACTCTGCCCATAGAGAGTCTCAAATGGACTCATATTCAATGATTTTTGATACCCATTATTGTAAGCAAACTCCACCAGTGGAAGATATTCCTCCCACCTCCTTTGTTGATGCATGCCATACATCCTCAACATATACTCAAGGATCTTGGTAGCCCTCTTTTTCCGTCCATATGTTTATGGATGATAAGTTGTACTGAAGGCTAACTCTGCCCCCAGGCCCACAAACAATTCCTTCCAAAATTTGGAAGTGAACTTGGCATCTCTATATGATATAATATTCTTGGGAACTCCATGCAACCTCACTATCTCCCTTATTAGGATATAAGCTACCTCACTAGTTGAATTAGTAAACTTCACTACAATGAAGAGAGTTGCCTTGATCATCTTGTCGACCACAACCATAATGTGATCATGTTGACTTGATGACTTAGGAAATCATGTAATTAATTCCATGGAAATGAACTCCCATTTCCATTCTGGAATCAAAATAGGCTTAAAAAAACCAGCTAGATTCTTACATTTAGATTTTACCTGTTGACAATCCAAACACTTTGCAACAAACTTAGCCACTTGTTTCATCAAATTCGGCCAATAGTAGAACTTCTTAACAATTTTCAAAGTCTTCTAGTATACTGGGTGGATTCAATATGGATTGACATGAAACTCTTTCAAGATATGCTTCTTCAACTTACTGCTATCTAGCACATAAATCCTGCTCTTGAATATGACCAAGCGATATGATGTGAGGTGATACTCCTCATCCCTATCACCTTCACCCTGTTGATATAATCTCTGCTTAAACTTTTGAAACCTCTCGTCCTATTTCCCCACATGTAAGATCCACTCTTTTAAATCTATTCCATGAGAGGTCACAACTGAAATATGATTTATCTGCACTCTCATGTTCAGAGCATATGCAACCCGATTCTCTTTGGCTTTGATGTACCTGATCTCAAAATCAAACTCACTGAGAGTAGCCAACCATCTAGCTTGCCTTACATTCAGATTGGGATGGTCACATAAATACCTTAGTCCAATGTGATCACTCATCAGAACAAACCTATTGTCAAGGAGATAATGTCTCCACATCTTCAATGCATGAATAATCATTTCCAGCTCAAGTTCATGAGTCACATAGTTATGCTCATTCTCCTTCAGCTTCATTGATTCGTGGAAAACCACCTACCCTTCCTGCATTAGGACTCCACCAATTCCTTCCTTACATGCATCTGTACAAACCACAGACTCCTTATCAGGATCTGCAATCTTCAAGACTAGAGCAATTGTAAGAAAATACTTTAACTTCTCAAAACTAGTTGCACACTCCTCGGTCCATTTGAACTTCTTTCCTTTCCTCTAAAAAATGTGATAGGATATCCTATCTTAGAGAAGTTCATCATGAATTTTCTGTAATAACCTATTAGTCCCATGAATGATCTTATCTCATCCACATTCTTTGGAGTTGTCCACTCCGTGATAGCTTTAATATTTTCCAAATCCATTGTTATCCCTTCTTTGGAAACAACATGTCTCAAGTAATGAATCTGAGTCTGAAAGAAGCTACACTTGCTAAGCTTGGCATACAAATGATGCTCTCTCAATGATCTCAATAACGATTCTAGGTGTTTTGCATGTTCCTCCTCATTCTTGGAATATACCAATATATCATCAACAAACACAATCACAAATTTGTCCATATAAGGACACAACACACTGTTCATCAAACACATGAAGGTGATTGGAGGATCAGTAATACCAAAAGGTGCCACCACAAAATCATAATTCCCATATCTTGTATGAAATGAAGTCTTGTTATTTGATATGCACCTGATGATATCTTGATCTCAAATCAATATTTGAAAATATTGTTGCTCCCTTTAGCTGATCAAACAAATCATTAATATGCGACAATAGTACTTATTCTTGATAGTTACCTTATTCAACTTCCTGTAATCAATGCACAATTTGAGAGTACCCTCCTTCTTTACAAATAACACTGGTACACCCCACGAAGACACACTTGGCCTTATGTATCCCTTATCAATAATTCCTTTAAGTTGAAACTTCAACTCCACAAAATCCGGAGTACTCATCCTATACGGTGCCTTAGATATTGGTGTTGCTCTTGGTACCAAATCAATAGAGAAATCCACCTCTCTATGAAGAGGAAACTATAGAATCTCTGCAAGAAACACATCTCGACACTACTGCAAGAAAATATACTTCCTTGAGACTTCATCATCCTCAACATATTTCCTTTTGTCACTAGAAACATGAACTGCAAACAATATACACCCTTTCCTGCATCAATGCTTATCTTTCATAGTTGTAACCATTCTTATTGATGTAGGATTCTTCTTTCCTACAAGGTTATATTTTCTCCATAATCATCTAAGCACTCAATTTCATTCTCATAACAATCTCATATGAGTAAACATATATTCCATGCCCAAAAGAATACTATATGAACCCAAAGGAAGCACATTTAGATGTGTTGATGTAGGCATGCCATTAAGCTCAAATGCACAAGATCTCACCCAATTATGAACTCTTCTCCATGTCCCTATAGCCAACTACACCAACCAAGATTATGCATGCTATTATTTATTCAAACAAGATTGATCCACCAGGTCAGGACTAACATAGCTATAATTAAGTCCAATATCAATCAAAATAGAAACAACTTGATCATAAATCTTACCTTCCATCTCAATAATAGATGCCTTATGGTTTTCCTACCTATTATTCAATGCTACATATATATGGGGAATTCTCTGGCCTACATTCCTAACTATCTGTGCCTCGTGAGAATTGTAGATTTGTGGCCTGCCACTCTGGTACAATGGACAATACTTATTTCAATGGCCTTTACCACAAATCCAACACTTCAAAGTTTCCCTACCTTTGCCTTTATTCTACTGCTCTAGAGGATGGAACCCATATCCTCTCTTAGCTGCATTAAACTTCTTATTAGTGGTTGTATTTTATTTCTCACCTACATCTTGAGATATTCCTCACTTTTTAGGCCATTTTCCTTCTGTCTTATCATTACCTTTCTAGTCACGCTTTAACTTAGGCTTGCGTTTTGAATGCTCATATCAATGCTTTAAGTTCCACATGGCTTCCTCCAATGAAAAAGTCTCATCAAAATAAATTTGTTCTTTAAATGCAAATGGTAATCCACTGATGAACCTTTGAATATTTTATTCTCATCCTTGAGATAGGAACATACCTCAACAACTCTAGAAATTTGGTTGTATACTCTTCATTTGTTAAGGAACCCATCTTAAGCTCATAAAATGTGTTATCCTTTCCAACATAATATCTCTGAGACAGGTACTTCTTCTTGAAGATTTTCTCCAACTCACCCCAAGTCAACTTCTCTTCACTAATGCCTTTTAAATACTTGAGATATTCTCATGATATGTTTGTTTTTCCTTTAAGGCTGAAGGTGGTTATCTTGGATTTAAAATTCTCTGAGTAATCATGCAATCCGAAAAATTTCCTCATCCCAAGTAACCATTCTTTTGCATATCTTGACTTCTTTAACTAACCATCAAAATTATTAGGCTTGGCTTTATTGAACTCCTCTATCAAATACTCACACCTCCTATTATGGTGGAAATAATGGTAATGATGTCTCCACGAAGAAGAGCTAGACTAAAACCCACACATACTAGTCATCCTATCAGGTGTATATAAAAATATACCACTCCTCACTATATCATCCACATACAACATGTTCCATTTCTGATACCTGCTACCATATGCCCCATTAGTCTTCTACTCCTGCCTATCTCCATGAATGATTCCCATATGTCTCTGCTTCTATAAGTATAAAAGGATTTGAAGAATCACTGCATTGAATTCAACTTTCTTTTCTTGGGCATCAGCAAGCCTTTCTTGTGCCTCAATCTACCTATTATTATTTTCTTTTCAACTTCTAATATCTGCCCTCAAAATCCTCAATGTATCTAATATATTAGGAGAATATTCCTCTCCTTGCTACTGAACTAACTTTTCCCATTCCATTGGATTCACTTCAGGCTTGTACGGGGAGTCATGTGAACTATAATCCACCATTCTGCTCTTCATATTTGATATTCTATTTCCTACAATCATACCATGTTAGATAAACTAAATAGAAGACATAATTAAAATCGCACCTCAATGTATCTCAGGGTAGGCTATTTCATATGCACATGTCAGTCCAAATTAACACAATACATATATATAATAGCATCAAAATATCAACATCATGATTCATGCATGAAAGTAATACAAAACTAAAACAATAACAACATGCATGATAACCATAATCATCTTCATTTAACCCTAGGTCCAATATTGTAAACCTCACTTTGATACCAGTTTATAACATTGGTACTAGAGAAATGTTTATAGGGAACAAAACTGCTCTGATACCACCCTATAAGCATCCCATCCCACATTTACCTGCTTTTACAATATCTCCAGGGTAAACATAAGTTGAGACTTACTATGACATGACCCAACCTCCAAGTTACAACTATGGAAGTGGGGTCTACAACTAGAAACTTACTTGTACCTCTCAGGGACACCAGATCGCCTAGATCTTAGCCAACAACCTCTGGTGATAAGACCTTGAGTTGGATCTTCATTTTACCAAACTCTACCTCCTAGCCACACACATGCCAAGCTATGCATACAACTAAAAGGCTCCAACCACATGCATGTTAAGCTATTCATGTGGCTAAAAGGCTCCAGCCACATGCATAGACCTTTCTCCATGAGGTTGTAGCCGAAATTTCCCTATTCAGAGGGTGTGACTAGAAACCTTGAACCAGAATTTTAGGATAAGTTCTAGGCCAATTGCCTAGAATTGCTCATAATCCTTCAAAATAATATCAATCACCTACAATATTCATTACTCACTATTCTTGACTCAATCCTTGCTTAAAATTAACAAGTACATGGAGATCATTTATACGAACACTTTGCGGTCAAGGTACCTATAGGCCATAAATGCATAATTTCATTAGAGAATCACCAAGAAGGCTTGTTGCTCTCTCTTACTAATTGAAATGACACAAATTAACCTATGCATCCATATTAATTAACCAAGAACTAATTGAACCATGTAATGGATCCATAACAAGATCACATCATAAAATATGAAACATAAGCATGCATGTAACCAACATTTAACCAAGATATAACCATGACAAACCAATCGTAAAATCATACATAAAAATCGTACCTGTGCTCATTATTCTCAATAGGAACCAATACAAAAATACATATGAAAAGTCTATCCAAGTCGGACTTCCACATACCACCCGACCATAGATTGGGATGAACCAAATCTCTCTTTAAGCCAATCAACCCTCTGCCATATTCAAAGCATGAATGTTGGATCTCATGGGATAAACCAAAACAGAACCAAATAGGGATTCTAGAGGCTAAATCACCTCAACCGTCAAATATAGTGATTTCACATAAACCAGTCCAGAAAACACCAAACCAACATAATCTTGGAGGCCTCAAAATTTCATCACCATACCTAGAAGAATTTTTCTATCTCCACCCACTTGTGAAGGGCTTCCAAGCAAAAAACATCTCCACTGCAAATCCTTGGGACTTTCCTGAGATCACCTCCCCTGGATCCAAAATCTTCCAGCGATCCAAAGCTCAACCAAAAAATGAATCTGATCACACCATGGCTATCCAGGAAATGGCAAGGAAAGATTGAAACGACTATCAATATAGGAAAATCCCATGCCAATGACAACAAATTAACCAAAAAACCAAATTCATGTACCATGCATTCAAACCCTATCAAGGAAATCACACATGCAACGTGTTACCCACAAGGTATTCTTTCTATAGTTGTTGTTCCAAGATTTTCCTTATGTTCCCTTGCTTTAATTTTCTTAATTTTATTGTCCTTTGCTTACATTTTCTTATCCTTTGCTTGCTCTCCTCTTGGATATCTCTATCTGAAATTGATCCAAAGCTAAAACTGACAAAAATTGTGACTTGTTTCCATGATGTGTTTTTTTATCATTAATGTCTAGTCTCTTCCTTTCCTTTTTCCTTTTTCTTTAATTTTCCTGTATTTTCTCTCTAATTTCCCTTAGCATGCATATTTGTGTCTCTTAATCTTCCTTTTATCCTATTTTCCTTTATTCATTTAATTACTTTAATTAATTTCCTTTTTCCTGTGCCAATTCCATTACCAGTTTCGTTAGCCATCAATAAACCATAAGTGATTCCCATTATAATGTTTTTCCCCTCCATTCAATTTGGAATACATGTCCCATGAACTTTGTCCTATTTTTCCTTTAATGTCCTTTATTACATGAAAATTTAACCCAGGGATGTTATAAACCCCACCCCCTTGGGGGAACACCATCCTCAGTGTTCTATGGAACCTATGACCTAAAAACAACTGAAAACAAATCATACTACTTATTAGAGATTTATAACACAACTCATTGCAATATTTACAATTACATCTTACTAAAAATTAAAACAAACACACTAATTATTGGAGCTTTATAACACATCTCCTTACTGTATTACAACAACAACTATATATATATAATACCAACAAGTCATTTGCTTAAACAACAAAAAAAGAATGGATATAGTGCTTGCATCTAATCAACCATCACCCATGTAGCTTCATTGGGCCCAAAGTGCTTCCAGTTCATTTTAACTTGCTCTATTTCTCAGTTCCAAACCATGAGTTGTTTCCCTTCTAGGATGCAGTGAGGCCCTATCTGGAACTCTCCCTCTATTTCCACATGCAATACAAACCAATCAATCACATGATCAACATCATGTACATATATATTAAGCAACAAAACATGGAAACAACATGTACTTTCACTGTTGGTGGCAGTGCAAGTATGTACGCCATTGGTCCAATCCTTTCAAGGATATCAAAAGGCCTGCGATACCGAGGTGCAAGTTTTCACATGACCCAATCCTCAAGGAGCTCCTCCTGGGTTTGATGTGCAAGTATACATGCTCCCCAACTAGAAACTCCTTGAATTCTCTATGTTGATCTACATAACTCTTATGACTGTCTTGTGTTGCCTTCAAATTGTTTTTAAACCCTGCATCTCCTGCTCCATCTCGACCAACATATCTAGTCCAATCAACACCTTTTTCACTAGATCACTCTAGTTGATAGTAGTATTACAACTCTTCCCATAGAGAGCCTCAAATGGACTCATATTCAATGATTCTTGATACCAATTATTATAATAAAACTCCACCAGTGGAAGATACTCCTCCCACCTCCTTTATTGATGTATGAAATAGATCCTCAACATATCCTCAAGTATATTGGTAGCCCTATCTGTTTGTCCATCTGTCTACGGATGATAAGTTGTACTGAAGGCTAACTTTGTCCCCAAGCCCACAAAAAATTCCTTCCAAAACTTGGAAGTGAACTTGGCATATCTATATGATATAATATTCTTGGGAACTCCATGCAACCTCACTATCTCTTATGAATATTTGAGCTACCTCACTAGTTGAATTAGTAAACTTCACTACAATGAAGAGAGCTACCTTGCTCAGTTTGTCAACCACAACCATGATGGAATCATGTTTCCTTGATGTCTTACGAAATCCTGTAATGAATTCCATGGAAATGACCTCCCATTTCCATTTCAGAATCATAATAGGCTACAATGAACCATCTAGATGCTTACATTCAAATTTTACCTGTTGTCAGTCCAAATACTTTGCAACAAACTCAACCACCTCTTTCATAAAATTCGGTCAATATTAGAACTTCTTAACAATTTTCAAAGTCTTCTAGTATCCTGGGTGGCTTAAATATGGCTTGACATGGAACTCTCTCAAGATAACCTTCTTCAAATTGCTATTATCTAGCACATAAATCTTGATCCTGCATTTGGCCAAGCCATATGTTGTGAGGTGATACTCTTCATCCCTATCACCTTCACCCTGCTGATACAATCTCTTCTTCAACTTTTTATACCTCTCATCATGTTGCCTTGCATGTAATATCCAATCTTGTAAATCTACTCCATAAGATATCACAACTAAAATATGATTATCTGTACTCTCCTATTGAGATCATCTACAACCTAGTTCTCTTTGGATTTTATGTACCCGATCTCAAAATCAAAATCACTAAGAGTAGCCAGCCTTCTAGCTTGACTTGCATTCAAATAGGGATGGTCAACCAAATACCTTAGTCTACTGTGATCACTCATCATAGAAAACCTACTACCAAGGAGATAATATCTCTACATCTTCAATGCATGAATAATCATTTCCAACTCAAGATCATGAGTCACATAGTTATGCTCATGCTCATTCAACTTCCTTGATTTGTAGCAAATGACCTGCCATTCCCGCATTAGGACTCCACCAATTCCTTCCTTACATGCATCTGTACAAACCACAAACTACTTCTCATGATCTGGAATCTTCAATACCGAAGAAATTTTAAGCAAATGCTTCAACTTCTCAAAAATAGTAGCACACTCCTTAGTCCATTTGGACTTCTTTCCTTTCCTCTGCAAAGATGTGATATGATAACCTATCTTAGAAAATTTCCTCATGAACTCCCTGTAATAACCTATTAGTCCCATGAATGATCTCATGTCATCCACATTCTTTGGATTTTTCCACTCCATGATAGCCTTAATATTTTCCAAATCCACAGGTATCCCTTCCTTAGAAAAAACATGTCCCAAGTAATGAATCTGAGTTTGAAAGAATATACACTTGCTGAGCTTGGCATACAACTTATGCTCTCTCAACAATCTCAATACTGTTTTCAAGTGTTTTTCATGCTCCTCCTCATTCTAGGAATATACCAATATATCATTAACAAACACTATCACAATTTTTTCTAGATAAGGATGCAATACATTGTTCATCAAACACATGAACGTGGATGGAGCATTGTTAAGACCAAAAGGTACCACCACACACCCATAGTGCCCATACCTTGTATTAAATGTAGTCTTGTAGATGTTTTGTCCTTTCATGTGCACCTGTTGATATCTTGATCTTAGATCAATCTTTGAAAATATTATTGCTCCCTTCAATTGATCAAACAAATCATCAATCCGTGGCAATGGGTACCTATTCTTGATAGTTACCTTGTTCAACTTCTTGTGATCAATGGAAATTTTGAGAGTACCATCCTTCTTCTTTACAAATAATGTTGGTGCACCCCACAGAGACACACTTGGCCTTATGTATCCCTTATCAAACATTCCTTTAAATTGAAACTTCAACTCCACCAACTCCAGAGTACTCATCCTGTACGGTGTCTTAGATGTTGGTGTTTCTCTTGGTACCAACTCAATAGAGAAATCCACCTCTCTATGATGATGAAACTCTAAAATATCTACAGGAACCACATCTTGAAACTACTGCAAGACAAGATACTTCCTTAAGACTTCATAATCCTCAACATATTTCCCTTTGTCACTAGAAACATGAACTACAAAAAATATACACCCTTTCTTGCATCTGCACTTAGCTTTCATAGTTGTAACCATTCTTATTGATGTAGGCTTCTTCTTTCCCTGCAAGGTTCTCTTTTATCCATCATCATCTAGGCACTCAATCGCCTTTTCATAGCAATCTCCTATGAGTAAACAACTAGTCCATGCCCAAAATCATGTTATATGAACCCAAAGGAAGAACGTTTAGATGTGTTTATGTAGGCATGCCATTAATCTCAATGCAAAAGATCTCGCGAAATGGTGAAATCCTCTCTTGGTCCCTGCAACCAACTGCACCAACCAAGATTCTGCATGCACTTCTTTATTCAAACAACATTGATCCACTATTTCATGACTAAAATAGCTATAATTAGGTCCAATATCAATCAAAATAGAAACAAATCGATCAAAAATATTACCTTCCATCTCAATAATAGATGTCTGATGGTATGCCTACCTATTATCCAATGTTAGATAGATACGGGGAATGTTGTGGCCTACATCCCTAACTATCTGTGCCTTGTGAGCACTGTAGATTTGTGGCCTGCCACCCTGGCACAATGGAAAATAATTCTTGCAATGGTATTTAGCACAAATCCAACACTTCAATGCTTTTTCCTTTATTCTACTGCTCTACAGGCTGTGACCCATGTCCTCTTTCAATTGCATTAAAATTCTTATGAGGGGCTATATTTTCTTTCTCACCTACATCTTAAGATATTCCTCGCTTCTTAGGAAATTTTCCTTTTGTCTTCTCATTACCTTCCCATTCACGCTTGAACTTAGGATTGCACTTTGATGCCCATAACAATGCTTTAAGTTCCGTATAGCTTCCTCGAATGAAAGAGACTCATCAAATGCAATTTGATCTTTAAATGATGTTAGGTCCCTATATTACTAGTATAGTATCTTATTGTTGTTAGTGTAACCCCCTTATTGTTATTATTATACCCTTGTAACCCCCATATTGTTATTATTGTGCCCTTAAATTATTATTGTTAGGTCGGCTAGGATTACATTGTGGCCCTATGGACTCCTATATATAGAAAGGAGGTTTTGTAATTTGTATCATCCAAGAATTGTTCATTCATGTAATGTATTGAAGGTTTCCCCCTCGAAGTGGCTTATTTATAAGGCTTTGATATCTCTTTTCTTCTATTTCTGGAGCTGGTTTCACAACATTTGGTATCAGAGCTTTGGATTCTAGGGTTTCACTGCCCCAAACAGGTCATTGTGGAATTTTCGCTATAAATTTTTTTCTACAAAGGTTCAGAAGCCAAAATTTTGAGAGTGCGAAGCTGAGATCTAGAGGAACATCGTTGAAAAATTACAGAGCTTTGTTTGAAACATTTTTGGAGACATGACTTTTGGAAGTTAGGGTTGTTTGCAGGCTCCTGAATTTAGCCTAAATAGGTCATCATGGAATTTGTGCTATAAATTTTGTTCTATGAAGTTTCAGAAGCTGAAATTTTAAGAGAGCGAAGTGGAAATCCTGAGGAACAGAGTCACGAAATTTCAGAGCTCGGTTCACAATATTTTCGGAGATATGATTTTTGGAAAATAGGTATTTTTCAAGCTACTGAATTTCATCTCAAAGAGGTTATCGTGGGAAAACCTTCATAACTCTCTCTCTGAGCATCAGATTGGAATGCTGTAAAAAGTGGCCACAAGTACATGGAATTTAGTTTCTTTTCTATCAATTTCAGAGCCAAAGGAGGAAACAGTGACATGTGGCAAGTCGTACAAGTTCGTTATACTGAACCAATCCATAATTGGGTCATTGTGGGAGATTGGACATAACTTTGCCGTGAAGAATCAAAATCAGGTCAAACCTGTGGCATTCAAAAGAATATTTAGAGGGTGAATTTAGGGCCATATTTCAGATATTCAAGATTCGAAATCACAGAGATAATTTAGTTTCAATATTGAGCTCCTCAAAATCAAGAAAAAAGTGTGTATTTTTTTTCAAATTGCATAAGTCTTGTTTGAAAAATTAGTTCTAGTTGATTCCAAAGGCCTATTGAGCATAGCTATCAGTATTGGGTTCCAAAATTCCTCCTGAAAATAATTCAACATCCATCAAGCCTTCAGAAGGCTCTACTATGACTCATGAAGATGATGAAATGCAACATGAGATATCAAAATTCCATGAGCAAGTGCACCAAATGTCGCTATCACAAAGAGCAACAAAAAATGAAATGGATGGTTTGAAGAAAGGCGTGGAAGCTAAGATGGATGGTTTGGAAGCTAAGATGGATGGCATGGAAGTTGGCATGGAAGCTAAGATGGATGACATGGAAGCTAAGATCGATGAAAAATGGAAAACATGAAGAATGATCTAAAAGCAGACATGGAAGGTTTGGCAAAGTTGATACAACAAATGTTTCCTAATGGTGAAAATACAGTAGAGGAAACTCATGATGAGAACAAAATAAATGATAATTGTGATTTCATAAACTCTAATGTTGGTAGGAAGAAACACCATATTCCAAAGATGGATATGAGGAAGTTTGATGGCAAGGATCCCGTAACATGGATACTACAGATGGAGCAATATTTTGATCTCAATAATGTGCAAAACACAAAAAATGTACACATTGCAACTTTACATCTAGAACAAAATAAATTTGTATGGTATCGATGGCTTTTATCCCGTAAAAAAATTATCACTTGGTCAATTTTTACGGAGGAAATGATAGCACATTATGAGGATACAAAGAGCAACACCTTCTTTAGCCAATTGATAAATCTCAAACAAAAGGGTTTAGTGGGGGAGCACATTGAGGAATTTCAAAAATTGAATATAAGGGTAACTAATATTCCAGAGGAACACAGGATTGATCTCTTCATAGGTACTTTAAAGGATAACATCCAACATGAAGTTCGCGTTTTGGAACCTGATTCATTGGAGAAGGCATTCAGGTTGGCAAGAAAAATTGAATGTAAAATTATGGCAAAAAGGAAGCCTACCACTCACTTCTATAAAGAGGGAAGTGTTGCTACTCCTAGATTTCCACAACCTACAAGGTTGACACCACAACAATTGGAAGAAAAAAGAGCAAAAGGGCTTTGCTACAATTATGATAGAAAATACACTAAAGGTCATAAGTGTGCTGAGAAGAAATTATTTTACATAGATTGTGAAGAGGAGGAAGAAAATGAACAAGAAACTTCAAAAGAAGAGGATATACACCAGGAACCAACCCTAGAATAAGAAGAAATGAGTCTGACCATATCGTGTAATGCATTGGCAGGAATTACCACTCCTCAAACTCTCAAGATAGAAGGACATATCAAGAAGAAAAAGGTAATAGTGTTGATTGATTCCGGTAGTACCCATAATTTTATTCATTGTAAGGTAGCCAAGGAATTGAATTGTTTCCTATACCCAGCACCAGAATGTCAAGTGATGGTTGCAAATGGAGGAACTATAAATTGCTCTGGAAAATGCCATAATATCAAGCTATCCATGGGGGAATATGTATTGAATAGTCCAATGCTTTCCATCCCAATGGGAGGTGTTGATGTCGTACTAGGAGTACAATGGTTACAATCTTTGGGGACGGTAGCTTTTAATTTTCAAGAACTTTTCTTGAATTTTTTTTGGGAAGGAAAGGAAATTGAATTACGGGATATCACAGGGAAGCCAGGAAAGATAATAAGCTCTAATTTCATGAAAAATCTTCTGAAGAAATAACAACGAGGTGTAATTGCACAATTATGCTCACTAGAAGTTCCAAAATCAAAATCATCTATTTCTCTAGATCTCCAAAAATTCTTGGACAATCATTCCAATGTGTTTGATACTCCCAAAGGACTCCCACCTATTCATGATCATGATCATGCTATTCATTTGATTCCAAGAAGTGTTCCTCCAAACATCCGACCTTACAGATATCCTTATGTCCAAAAGAGTGAAATTAAATGTATGATTGAAGAAATGTTAGAGGCTGGTATAATTCAACCTAGTCAAAGTTATTTCTCTGCTCCTGTAGTAGTGGTACACAAGAAGGATGGATCATGGCGCATGTGTCTCGATTATAGGGAGCTCAATAAGCTCACCATTAAAGATAAATTTCCCATTCCTATGATTTATGAATTATTGGATGAATTACATGGAGAAATTTATTTTACCAAGTTGGATCTTCATTCAGGATATCATCAAATTAGAATGAAGACTGAAGATATTTTGAAAACAACATTTCAAACTCATGAGGGTCATTATGAATTTTTGGTCATGCCTTTTGGCCTTACCAATGCACGTTCTACATTTCAAGGGTTGATGAATTCCATTTTCAAACCCTTCCTTAGAAAATTTGTGCTAGTATTTTTTGATGATATACTAATCTACAAAAGGTCTTGGAAGGATCATGTTGAACATGTTGACAGGGTGCTCAAACTATTGCAGGAGAAACAATTATATGCAAAAAAATCCAAATGTTTCTTTGGAGTACAAGAGGTGGAATATCCGGGTCATATTGTATCTCACGAGGGTGTTAAAGTAGACCCTAACAAAATTAAAGCCATTAAGGAATGGAAAGTCCCCACAACCATAAAGCAGTTGCGAGGATTTCTCGGGTTAACATGGTATTATCGCAAGTTTGTTAAGAATTATGGGAGAATATCAACACCTCTAACAACATTATTGAAGAAAGATGCATTTTCATGGACTCCTGAAGCAACTAAGGCCTTTGAACATCTTAAAGAGGCAATGTGCCTAGCACCGGTCTTAGCTACGCCAGACTTCACAAAACCTTTATTGTGGAATGTGATGCCTCAGGAAATGGAATTGGTGCAGTTTTAATGCAGGAAGGAAGACCCATTGCTTTTGAAAGTCGTCCAATCAAAGGGAAGTATTTACAGAAACCTATTTATGAGAAGGAAATGTTAGCAATACTGCATGCACTAAAGAAATGGCGAAATTACCTAATGGGAAGACACTTCAAGGTAAAAACTGATCATGATAGTCTTAAACACTTTTTGGAACAAAGACTATCTTCAGAAGAGCAACAAAAATGGGTCACAAAGATGTTGGGTTATGACTTTGAAATAATCTACAAAAAAGGGAAGCTAAATGTTGTTGCAGATGCACTCTCAAGAAAGAATGAATAGGTGGAAGCATTGCTTTGTGCCATTTCTATTATCCAACCAGATTAGATAACTGAAGCAAGAGATGAATGGAAGAAGGACGAAGAATTGTGGACATTGATTCAAAAGTTGCAACAAGATCCTAGTACATCTGATACATTTAGTTGGAAAAATGATTCCTTATGGTACAAATATCGCTTATATCTTTGTAATAATTCCCAACTAAAACAAAAGATTCTTTTGGAATTGCACACTTCTCCTTTAGGAGGATTCTCAGGATTTTAAAAAACTTACCACAGGGTGAAGTAAGAAATTTTTTGGGATGGCCTTAAATCTGATATTCAAAAGTTTGTGGCGAAATGTTTGGTTTTCCAACAGAATAAAGTTGAGATAATTAAGACCCCGGGGCTTCTACAACCTTTATCCATTCCAAGTCAATGTTGGGAAGAGATTTCAATGGATTTTATCACAGGTTTACCTAAGTCCGAAGGAAAGAGTGTCATCATGGTGGTAGTTGATAGAATTACTAAGTATGCACACTTTTGTACATTATCTCATCCATTTAAAGCAAGTACAGTTGCTACTAAATTTATGGACACAATTCAAAAGCTACATGGAAACCCAAGGGTTATTGTGAGCGACAAAGATCCCATTTTTATTGGAAATTTTTGGACAGAGTTATTTTCTATTTTGGGTACTCAATTAGCTCATAGCTCATCTTATCATCCTCAATCCGATGGTCAAACTGATATAGTAAATAAATGTTTGGAAGGATATCTTCGTTGTTTTGTATCTGATAAATAAACACAATGGGTCAAGTGGTTACCTCTTGCTGAATGGTGGTATAACACTTCCTTCCATACTGCAACAAAAATTACCCCATTTATGGCACTTTATGGATATCATCCACCATCCATCACATCATCTTTAAGAGAAAATTTGAAGGTTCAAGCAGTGGAAGATCACATCAAGCATCAACAAGAAGTTCTCCAACTCTTAAAGGACAACTTGAATTTGGCACAAAATCGAATGAAAAAATAGGTAGATCAACATCGCAGCGAGAGAAGTGTTGATGTAGGAGACTGGGTATTTTTACGGCTACAACCATACAAACAAATTTCCCTCAAGCAAGCTAAGAAGGATAATAAATTATCGCCAAAGTACTATGGTCCTTACAAGGTGTTGCAAAATATTGGTACTATGGCATACAAATTGGAGCTTCCTACTTCTCCACGAGTGCATCCAATTTTCCATGTTTCATGCTTAAAGAAGGTTATAGGTGAAAATCTTCCAGTTCAAACAATATTGCTAGAAATTGATGAGGAAGGAAAAATCATATTGGAACCTGAAGCGGTCATAGAAACTACAACTTGACAGCTACGGAATCGATCAATTTCAGATTATCTCATCAAGTGAAAGAACTTACCCAATGAAGATTCTACATGGGAGGATGATAATTTTATACAGAAGCACCCAGAGCTACTCAAGCGTTGAGGACAACACTTTTTTGAAGGAGAGGGGCATGTTAGGTCCCTATATTACTAGTATAGTCCCTTATTGTTGTTAGTGTAACCCCCATATTGTTATTATTGTGCCCTTAAATTATTATTGTGTGGTCGGCTAGGATTACATTGTGGCCCCACTAGGATTACATTGTGGCCCTATGGACTCCTATATATAGGAAGGAGGTTTTGTAATTTGTATAATCCAAGAATTGTTCATTCACGTAATGTATTGGAGGTTTCCCCCTCGAAGTGGCTTATTTCTAAGGCGTTAATATCTCTTTTCTTCTATTTCTGGAGCTGGTTTCACAACAAATGACAATGGTAATCCACTGATGAAATGTTGAATATTTTCTTCATCATCCTTGAGATAGGGCACATACCTCAACAACTCTAGAAATTTGGTTATATACTCTTCATTTATTATGGAACCCATCCTAAGCTCATAAAAATCGTTAGCCTTTCCAACATAATATCTCTCATAAAGGTACTTCTTCCTAAAGAGTTTCTCAAACTCATCCAAAGTAAACTTCTCTTCACTAATGCCTTTGAAATTCTTGAGATCTTCCCACCAAATATTTGTTTTTCCTTTAATATTGAAGGTGGTTATCTTGAATTTCATATTCTCTGAGTAATCATGCAATCTGAATAATTTCCTCATCCCAAGTATCCATGCTTCTTCATCTCGTGACTTCTTTAACTCTCCATCAAAAGTAAGAGGCTTGGATTTCTTGAACTCCTTTAGTAAATACTCACTCCTCTTATGATGTTGGCAGTAATGGCGATGATGTCTCCTCAAAGAAGAGCTAGAGTAAAGCCCACATGTACTAGTCCTCCTATCAAGTGTATATAAAAATAT
Organism: Pinus albicaulis; assembly: GCA_034641835.2. NCBI lineage: Eukaryota > Viridiplantae > Streptophyta > Pinopsida > Pinales > Pinaceae > Pinus > Pinus albicaulis. Next base: position 1,068,353,120 of record CM076580.1, read on the forward strand.
GCCACTCCTCGTTATATCATCCCTCTCCAACATGTTTCATTTTTGAGACCTGATACCATCTAACCCATTAGTCTTCTCCTCCTGCATATCTCCATGACTGAGCCCCATCTATCTCTACTTCTAGAAGTCTAAAAGGCTCTGAAGAATCAACACACAAATACATATGCAAATTCCAACCAAGTCAGGGACTTCCACATACCACTCGACTGTAGATTGGGCTGAATTAAATATCTCTTTAAGTCAATCACCCCTATGCCATATTCCAAGCATGAATATGGGATCTCATGGGATAAACCATAACAAAACCAACTAGGGATTCCAGAGGTTAATCCACCTCAACCCTCAACTACAATGATTTCACATAAACCGGTCCAGAAATCACCAAACCAACACAGGCTTGGATGGCTCAAAATTTCTTCACCATACCTAGAAGATTTTTCTTGTCTCCACCCACTTGTCAAGGGTTTCCAGGAGAAAACCATCTCCATTGCAAATCCTTGGGATTTTCTTGATACCACCTCACCAAGATCCAAAATCTTCTGGCAATCCAAATATCAACCAAAAAATGAATCCCATCACACCATGGCTAACCTGGAAATGGAAAGGCAAGGTTGAAACCAATGTCAATCTAGTAAAGTCCCATGCCAATGACAACAAATTAACCAAACAACGAAATTCATGTACCATGCATTCAAATAATCTCAAGGAAATCACACATGCAACATGTTACCTACAAGGTATTCCTGTTGCAGTTGTTGTTCCAAGATTTTCCTTACGCTCCCTTGCTTTCCTTTTATTCCTTTTATTTTCCTTTGCTTGCCTTTGCTTGTCCTTTTCTTGCTCTCCTCTTGGAGCTCTCTCTCTCTGTTTGAAATGGATGAGAAGCTAAAACTAACAAAAGTTGTAAATTGTTTCTCTTATGCCTTTTCTATGATTGATGTCTAGTCTCTTCCTTTTTCTTTAATTTTCCTCTAATTTCTCTCTAATTTCCCTTAGCATGCATATTTGTGTCTCTTTATCTTTCTTTTCTCCTATTTTCCTTTATTCCTTTATTTAATTTCCATTTTGTTTACTTTTGCATTTACCAATGCCATTTTCAATTTCCTTAGCCATCAATAAACCATAAGAGATGCCCACTATAATGTTTTCCCTCTCCATTCAACTTGGAATATGTGTCCCATGACCTTGGTCGTATTTTTCCTTTAATGTCCTTTATCACATGAAACTTTAACCCAGGATTGTTACATCCTCTCAGTGGCTTGGTTATAACACAACCTATATGCCTATTAGTGGTTAGGTTTAACTCCTTCAACTCTTAACTAGAGTTATACTATTTATTTGTTCGAAGTGTTATTCATCATCATCATGTGGATAGCCCCTTTTCCATCAATAGTTGGGATTGATGTGGCATGCTCTTGAATCATGGTGGTCAAAACAAGGAAGTCAACTTTTGAATGGCATAAGTTTTGCATACAAACTCTTATTGAGTTGATTCTTGCGATGTCGGAAAGGTATCTATGTGTAGAATAGTGAAAAAGGGTATGCTTTGGTGACAAATTTTTACCTCCAAAAAATGCCATTTGATGCCTCAAACTACTTCCGAAAGGTTTCAAGCCCCATTTTTCCAAACTGGGTCCCTTTGGTAAAAATGGTCCTATTAGTTGATTCATCCACTTTTTCCATGCTAAAAGCATCAAGATGATTGAAAAATAATATAATGATCTCATCTAGATCACACCTCATCATTTTGGGTGGATTTTGGTCCCCAAAAGCTTCTACTAAATGAGTTGAAATTTTTTTTCCTCCACCTTCTCTCGAGTGCACCATTTAGTTTTGACTATAAGTTGTCCTTTCAACCTAGTTTTCCAAAGGTAATGCTACCCCTATCTTGTATTTATATATCTCTTTTATTATATTATATATTCTATGAACTCTGCCTGAACATATGGTTCCAAATCCTTTACAAAACGAAGGACATGTTCCTCTTTTTGGTATAACATGGAAGGTTTGTAGAGTTTGAAATTCTCTACATTCACCACTAAGAAAATGTGCATGTCTAGGGGTAGACTTATTATATATGAATTATCTCCCACATTTTCCAACATCTCATAGGGACCATGTTACAAAGCTTTGATTTTCTTACCAGGACCTTGTGGCCGCTCATTTTCAATAATAACCTTACTTTGTCTCCAACCTTGAAGGACTTATCTGTTCAGTCCTAATCATGCATGGCATTGTATTTTTCAAAATTTTGGAGTGTTGGTTGTACATATATATGAATTTTCCTGATCTTCTCAATGACATTTTCTACCCTTAGGCATCCCCTATAATATACTCCCTCACTCCTCCTCGTTTCCCATGTGCAATATCCAAAGGTAAAGGTGAAAAATATCCAAAACAAGTTTCCAATGGGGACTTATTATTCGAAGTGTGGACTTATCTATTATAAAAGTGTTATATATATACCATATTTCCATCCCAGGTCTGTAGATGCTCATGATTGTAACCCCTCAAAAGGTGCACCAAATTCATGTTCACTACTTCTATTTTCCCATTTGTTTGTGGATAGGATGTTGTATACCTCTTCAACTTCATGTCCATATTCTCCCACAATGTAGTCCAAAATGTACTGAGAAATCATGTTTCCCTATCTTGAGTGATGCTACTTGGTATCCCAAAGTGCACCTAGACTTGTCAAAAGAACAAGTTTCTTACTTCTTGCCCATTTATGATAATTTTATGGGACATTCAAACACAAATCTTGTTGAACCTATCAACTACCATGAACATGTAGTCATGTGGCTTCCTGTTTGTTGGTAAAACCTCCCAAAAATTCCATGGAAATGATTTCCCAATGATGAGTGGGTACAAGGGATGATACAAACCATTTTTACTATTACTAGGCTTGTTGGTACAACATATCATGGATCCTCTTATGAACATAGCTACATGTACTTGCATCTTGGGCCAATATACATACCTCTACAAGTTGGACATTGCATTCCATACACAAAAGTGTCCTACAACCTTTGAGGTGTCAAACTATTTAATTAGTTGCATTCACTCACCTTTAGGAACACATAAATTATCCAACCTGGAGATGGTAATCAATTTTGTTGTCACCATCGGGCACATGACTCTATATTTGCAACTACTAAAATAACTCCTTGAAGTCACCATTCTTTGAATATGTCTCTTTATATGTATCATAGGTTAACAACTCCATGTGCATCAAAGTTACCAAAGTTAAAATATTTTATGTGGGGTCCTTGAAAGCATGTTGGCCAACTTGTTTGTGTTTCCCTTCTTGTACTTTATTCCCATTGAAGCTACTACAGAAATCTCATCCTCTTTTAATGATAAGTATATTATAGCTTACTATAAGCCTCCAGGTATTGTAGTGGTTATTTATTTGTGTGGATTATTGTCTCATTTCCCATCATATAGTGTTTCCAATTCTCCACACCTTGCATTAGAGCATAGAGGTCCTTGTCATAGGTAGGGTAGTTGAGAAGTTTCCCATGAAATACTTTATAATGGTAGCATGCAAGCCTTCCTATATCCATCAAGACTGCTCCCATAACTTACCCACTTGCATTTGTCTCCACTTCTAAAGGTCAATACAATTTCGGTAATGCCAGAACTAGCGCTTGATTTTTCTTCTTCTTTAAATCCTCAAAGGCTCTTTGTTGATCCTTCCCCACTATAAACTCTTGCCACTTGTTGTTATGGCATGGATTGGTGCTACTATTTCTCAAAATAAGGCTACGAATTTCCTCAGATACTATGATACACCAACAAAAATATTGAACTTAGAAACATCAATAACCACTGACCACTTCACGATGGCCTCCATATTAACATGATATATCTTAAGCTCTCATACACTTATCACATACCCTGGATACACCAAATATTAGTGTGAGAAATCACACTTATTGATATTTTTAATAGATAGTGCTTCTTTAGCGTCTCTAGCACCTGCATCAAATGTGATATGTGCTCCTCCCAGGAAACAATGTATACCTATATATAATCCAAGAAGACAATAAAAAATGAATCTATAAAATGGCACATTATATCATTCATTAACCTCATTAATGTAGTTGGTGCTTTACATAGTCAAAACAACATGACTAATCACTCATACAAACCTTGCCTAGTTTTGAAGGTGATCTTCTAGGTACATTCTTCTCTAACCTGAACCTGGTGATATTATGAATTTAACCCCATTTTGGTGAAAGTATTTGGATTGTTGCAATAGATCCAAAAAATCATCTATCCTAGACTTGGGGTACTTGTTCTTTAGCATAATTTTTTTTAGTTCCATATAATCGATATACATCCACGAAGTCCCATCCTTATTTGGCACAATGATGAGGGGAAACCCACATGGAAAGGTACATGGTTGAATGATACCATGTACCAATATTTGTTATAATTGTTTCTATAATGGACCACGTCTATAACTCATTGCTTAGGAATAGGAAATCCGATAGCAGTTGGATCTCATGTTCCACTTCCCTCCTAGGTGGTATCCTTTTAGGCTGTTGGAACACTTGCCTATATGCTTGTAGAAAATCTTCTGATTATTGATTTGCTTCTTGGCACACCCCATAGGGATGACTTGGCTCTCACTAACTCTTCTATAGATTGTTTTTCTCTTAAAAATATTAAAATATACTTCTTGCTACAAATTATTAGTTTCTTGGCTTGGTTGGCACTTACCAATGAAATTTTGGACTTGCCCTTCTCTATATTTATGATGATTTTTTATTTTTTTTTCTTGATGAAGTGGAATTGGTTGAATCCCCTTATGCATATTGCATCATGCATGTACATATAGGGACTTCTAAACACCACTACACATACATCAAGGGGAACCACATCTAGTTTTGCTTCATCAATAAAATCAAAACTAATAGTAAATATAATTTTTCACTATTCGGTTACCTTTACTTCAGTATCCTTATATACACATCCCAATGGATATGGACTTGGAAAATCACAAACTTCCAGTCCCAAATTTTTGACTAGTTCAATTGTGATGATATCTGACTATGATCCTAAGTCAAACAAAGCATAAATCTTAGTCTTCTTGACTTGCATCTTAATATGGAAGAGTACGACCTTTCCGTTCTCTTCTTGTTAATGAAGGCCACTAAGATTCACCTTTTTATACATTGATGTAGAAACAATATTCTCATCCATGTCTGAGCTTCTTTCATCTTGGTTCATCGAATCAATGGCTATGAGGTTATTCTTATTTTCATCTTTATCTTTGTTCTTTGGGTTAGGATTTGGATGCAACTTCCATCACTTCTCCTTTATATTATCATCAATGTTACAGTGGTTGTTGGTATTTTTACACTAGTATGTTGTGGCTACTATATTTTTTTATCTTTTTCCCTCCTTGGAAGCATCTTGGTTCTCCTTATACTTATACACATTTTATTTCCCTTTCTTCTAGTCCATGTTCTTTGGGTATTATGCATTTATGAAAATCATCAATCGATCTATGTTTACATAGAATAACATGCTTTTGCAAATGGTTGTGTAGACCCACTAGATACTTTGAGGAGTACATCTGGATTCTTTGGGGATATATTGAGCATTATGGAAATATTTCTAAACTTTGTGGTGTATTTGTTGAAATTTGAAACAAGAAACAGTGAAATTGGCATCCAGAAACAAAATTTAGAAAATGGCACCCAGAAATGGTTACCATGTGAGTCTTTTGATTTAATTATCCCTTAATTAAGTAAAATAAAATTGTAATGTTATCTCATAACAACTTGTAATAGTTAACTAAGTGTGATAGACTTAGTTAGCTCAAGAATTTCAAATTGAGGGTCAAAGGATAGGCATGTAGAGTGATTCTATTATTTACAAGCTCCAGTTGTAGTTGTAGCACTAGTGTGGTGTGAGTGTGATCCGTTAACTCACATTAATTGAGTTAAAATTAGTTTAACTAGTTCTAACTGATTGATGATCTAGTGGAAGATCAAGTGAATTAAAATAGATTCAATTTGCAAGCAGCGATCTACCAAGTAATTGATGATTCATTATTAATAGTTGCATGCATGTCAATTCAAATGATGACCCAGTTGAGACAAAGGTTAAAGGGAAGTTAACTATTAGTTGTATTATTAGCGAATTTCCCGGGCGCAATTATAAAGTCAGAGGAAGGCTCATGAAGGATTGTGCAGGCAAAGAAGGTTTATTATCTTATTTAATAGGGATTAATTTCCTAGGAATTCAGTGAGCAAGGCTAGGCTAAGTAGGGGCTGAGAATTGGCTAAGTGTTGGTCAATTTTTCCTGAGAATTGCTAATCAGTTTTGAGCAGGATCAGGGTGAGACGATCTGTAGAGTGCAAGATTTTCTTAGTGTGAGAAAGCATTGTATTGTTTCATGATTCTTTGACTATGTAAAACATATGATAGAGGGGTTTTGAGTAGTTTCTTTCCCCAGATACATCTTGCATAGTGTGATTGATTATTTCTTTCTCTTTCTTGCATGTAATTGAGCGATCGTGTTCTATATTACGCAAATATTGTGGAAGGATTCAATATGTTGCTTTAGTACATTGCATGATTGGATTGAATCCATTGATATAATTTCTACATGGTATTATAGCTGTGTTAGAGATTTTCTACATGGTATCAATGTGCTAGGAATCACAATAGTGGAGAAGAAATTGCGTTTGTGTTGAACAATATTCAAATTTGCAGATACTTTCTTTGGAGCTAGAATCAGATCAAGATATCTTTCAATGGATTGAGACTCGAATATGAACTCGAGGGCAGTTTGAATTATATTTCATGGAAGTACATGATGGAGGCAGTGTTGGAGGAAAATGGGTTGAAGGAATTCATAGATAATGATATTCCAAGTCCGCAGCAGGATATTCCCAACTGCTTGATGCATGGCAAAAGAAAGTAACAAAGGCGAGGAGGACCTTGTTGGAGGGATTTCAATATCATATTGTCTCAAGTCTCCATGGGAATGTGAATCCATATGCTATGTGGAAGGCCTTGACATATTTATTTTAGAACAACAACGACCAAAGGAAGTTAGCGCTGAAGGACAAGCTTAGAAAGATCAAGAAGGAGGAGGGCGATACGGTACCAACATACTTGGTGAAGTTCACTCAATGTCAAGATGAGCTTAGAAGTGTTGGTGTGACCATATTCGTTGATGAATTGGTAAGCCTAGAACTTCTAGGCCTTCCCAAGAGCTGGCATAGTTACCAGGACTCTATGAACAGGAGGGAGAAGTTACCAGATTGGGAGCAACTATGGTTGGATTTGGTAATAGAAGAGATAAGGCGGAGCACCAGAGACGAGACCTCCAACATCAACAAAGAATAAGGTTGTGAATTAATGGGAAAATAAAATAAGGCCAAGGGAAAGAAATCCCAAGGTGAAGAGGGAAAGAGAGACATGTCCACGATCAGATGTTTTCACTGTCACAAGCATGGGAACTATGCTTCAAATTGTCCACATAATAAGGCAAGAAAGAAGGAGTCTGTAGTTGCAGCGGGTGAAGCATTGGATTCATAATTCAAGCTTGCTTTTACTCTAATTGCATGCATGGACAAAACTGCAATGGGATGCATGTGGTATCTATACAACAGTACCTCGTTCCATATAACGGGGAATAGAGATCTCTTAGTGACTTGGAGGAGAAGGGCCTCCAGTAGAACATAGAGTTTGGAGATGACGGGAGGTATAACGCGACCGAAATAGGTACTGTTACCTTTTAGAGGGAGTCTGGCTCCCCTCTTAGACTAGCAGATGTTTTGTATGTTCCAGGCCTAAGGAAGAATCTTGTCTCCATAGTGGTATTGGAAGATCATGGTTATGAGGTGTTGTTTATAAAATGAAAAATTTTCCTTAAACATATAGTCTTGGGATAGGTGAAGCAGATCGGTTCAAGAGTCAAGGACCTGTATACTCTCAAGGTTGAGGATGAATGCAAGGCTTTGAGGAGAAAAGCAGTGGTTAATGACTTGGTGGTTGAGAGGGAGCAATTATCTCTCAACATACAGTCTCAGAAGTAGTCTCAGAAGGTTGTGGAGCAGCCATAATTGGAGAAGCAGAGAGGAGACCAAGTGGAAGAGTCCACTTAAGAAGAGACCTCCAGGAGGGGGAAATTTCGACCCAGATGGGCAGAGGGAGTACATGTAGTTATACCTCCAGGTGTGAGGTGGGTTGATGTGCAGATATAGTCCCGAGAAGAAATTTGGTAAGGGTCCAATGAGATGGTGTGTCGCATGGATCGAACCTGGCTATGAGGAGCCCATAATACAACAGTAGCTAGAAGGATCAGTTAGATTGATGCAGTCATATGTCATGAGGACAAAAATTAGAGTGATAGGTGTCGAATATTGGAGCGCATATCAGAGTTAGCATTATTGCAGAGTGCATGGATGCAGATGTCAGCAGTAGTGCAGAGAGTCCAGTAGACATGTACAGTAGCTAGCAATAGTCAGAAGACTTTGATGACAAATACATTAGACTGATTCACTTGTTTGGAGGCTATTCAGTTTCAGAAGAGTTGCATGTACGAAAAACACTAGAGAAGTGTTGCATGCAAAACATTCCAAAGGTACCATATCGAGACAGATTGATTCATTTCTTGTTGAGAGGGAGTGTTGAAATTTGCAACAATAAACGATGAAATTGGCATCTAGAAACAAAATCTAGAAAATGGCACCCAAAAATGGTTACCATGTGAGGCTTTTCATTTAATTATCCCTTAATTAAATTAAAATAAATTTTTATTCTTATCTCATAACAACTTCTAATAGTTAACTAAGTGTGATAGACTTAGTTAGCTCAAGAATTTCGAGTTGAGGGTCAAAGGATATGCATGTAGAGTGATTCTATTATTTACAGGGTTCAGTTGCAGTTGTAGCACTAGTGTGGTGTGAGTCTGATCAGTTAACTCACATTAATTGAGTTAAAATCAATATAACTAGTTCTAACCGATTGTTGAGCTAGTGGAAGATCAAGTGAATTAAAATAGATTTAATTCACAAGTAGTTATCTACTAAGTAACTGATGATTCACTATTAATAGCTGCATGCATGTCAATTCGGATGACGACCCAGTTGAGACGGAGGTTAAAGGGAAGTTAACTATCAGTTGTATTATTGGCGAATTGCCTGGGCACAATTATAAAGTCAGAGGAAGGCTCGTGAAGGATTGCACATGAAAGGAAAGTTTATTATCCTATTTAATAGTGATTAATTGCCTAGGGATTGTGTGAGCAAGGCTGGGCTAATTAGGGGCTGAGAATTGGCCAAGTGTTTGTCAATTTTGTCTGAGAATTGCTAGTCAGTTTTGAGCAAGATTAGGGTGATCGGTAGAGTGCAATATTTTCTCGGTGTGAGAAAGCATTTGATTGTTTCATGATTCTTTGAATATGTGCAATATATGATAGAGGGGTTTTGAGTAGGTGCTTTCCCCAGATACATCTTGTGTTGTGTGATTGATTATTTCTTTCTATTACTTGCATGTGATTGAGCGATCACGTTCTATATTCTGAAAATATTGTAGAAGGATTCAATATTCTTCTTTAGTACATTTCATGATCAGATTGAATCCATTGATGTAATTTCTACATGGTATTATAGCTTTGTTAGATATTTTCTACAGTATTCATGTACACTCTATCCATGCTTCTACCCGAAGTAATGCTACCACTTCCACTAGTCCTTTATATACTTAATAGGGTAAAGTTGTGACTTTATTAGGGTTTTTAAATCCTCCCACCTAGTCACTAGAGGATTTCATTACAAACTCAAGGTATCTGTTTGAATTTCCTACAAATTTAGGGCATGGCTCTTTAATTTCATTTGAGCAAATGAAATATTTTATTCTTCCTCTATATGATGAACATTGGTAAACTTCTAATCACTACAACCAATGATTTAGCTTCAAAGTGTCAATATCGCCTTTATAATTCTTAATGTCGATCTTCAATTCCATTTTGAATAGGGATTTTGAATGGTTAATGACATTCAAATTGGGTTGATCCTTTCTAGTTTCTTTCTTAAATCCCTTCTCTATTTATTCATAGTCTATCAATTTACCCTCCAATCTGACCTTCACGTTAGAACCTCCATCTTCTATGAATAGTCTAATCTTATTGGTTTATATATGACACTTGTGCTTTTAACCATGCCAACCTATCCTCTGGGGTATCATGAGGGTTATTCACAGGTTCATCAACTACGACTAGCGTTTTGTGTTTTTTCAGCTTAAATGATATGGATACCCTACAACTCCCCACAATATAGCCTAAGCCTGCCTACTACAATATCAATATGATCCATAAATTTTCATGGATATCCCACTGGGTAATTCGTCACAATATATCTACAAAAATATATTAGAATTTTTTTTGGGATTCAACTGTGTTAAGTAAGTCATTTAACTATGACCATTTCCATGAGACGTAGTCGTAATTGACTAATTTCTCATGATTTTTGAATAGTCCAATTAACATTCATTGCATCAGGTGATGCTCACAGGGGTGAAGAAGTGGGATTGAAACCAATGAAATGAATCACATAGCATCAATCATCACTTCCGAGGCTTTCACCTGGTAACTAGGGCTTCCTGAGAGGTCACCCATCCCAAAACTCCTCTGGCTCAAGTGTGATTAACTGTGGATTTTTCCCCACAATCAAGCCCACTTAGCTTGCTACTCCATTTGAAAAACCTTAGCAAGTATTATGCCTCATGAACCATTCAAGTAGAGCTCCCTTTACTCTTTGTATTTAAGTATGAGGGGTTTCCGCAATGCATTATATTAGATAATTTTTTGGTATTCAACTGCGTTAAGTAAGTCGTTCAACTATGGCCATTTCCATGAGAGGTAGTTGTAATTGACTAATTGGTAGTCGTAATTAACTAATTTCTCATGATTTTTTGAATAGTCCACTTAGCACTCATTACATTGGGTGATTCTCACAGGGGTGAAGAAGTGGGATTGAAACTAATGAAATGAATCACATAGCATCAATCATCACTTCCGGGGCTTACACCCAGTAACCAAGAATTCCTGGGAGGTCACCCATCCCAGAATTCCTCTGGCTCAAGCGCCCTTAGTTGTGGATTTTCCCCCACAATCAAGCCCAATTAACTTGCTACCCCATTTGCAAAACCTTATCAAGTATTGTGTCTCATGAACCATTAAAATAGAGCCCCCTTTACTCTTTGTACTCTTTATATTAGAAAATCATAAATCTACACTATGATTGGTTTTTTATACTTAGATTTTTGGATCTGTAAATTAATATTTATTGTGTACATATGAAAATTATGCTTAATGCAAAAAATAGAGAACATCAAAATAAAAATCACAAACCAAAAATTAACACAAGATATAACATGGGAAATATTTCGGTAGAAAAAACAGCTGGAAGATGAGGTTGCCATGTTATCTTTCTCTGAATGGAAAATAGTTGCAAGTACAAATAGGTGAGGCATGTGGCTTGTGACCCATGGGATACTGCAATGTACAAATCCTCTCTATTTTTTCTCTCCTTATCAATTGTTGGTTACTCTACTCATCTATGAAACAAAATGCACTCCAATAAAATGGTACCCATTTTTCTCCTAGTGGCCTGATTATAACACAACTTTATAGCCTATTAGTGGCTAAATTTGACTCCTTGAACTCTTAACTAGAATTGAAATATTAACTCTTCAGGAGTCTTCTTCATTATCATCATGTGGCTATCCCATTTTCCATGAATAGTGTGGGTTTACGTAGCATCCTCTCAAATCATGGTGGTCAAAACAAGAAGGCCAACTTCCAAGTGCCATAACTTTTGCAAATAGACTTCAATTGAGGTGATTTTTGAATAGTTGGAAAGGTATGTGTGTGTAGAATAATGTAAAAAGGATTTTGTTTTGTATCATCCTTTTCTACTTGAGCTATATGTCTTAACTGTACATAATGACTTGTCATAAACCAAGGTGAAGATGGAAAATTTGACACTTTAAGAAAAGATATATATTTGAGGTACTATGATGATATGTCATTGGATGACCTTTAGATAATATATGAAATACAATACTTAATTATGTCATCTTGGATAACAAATTTCTTTCTGTTTTCTTTCCAAATATAGATGTGATTCTTCCCTTACTTATTAAATACTTCTTATATTCATCTTCAAATTATACATGTTGACATCCCTTAAAATACTTCCATCTCATAATACATTTCTCCTCACCATTTATAATTTCCATCTCATACACCTTTCCTGCATGCTTCTTTATTTTATGTAACTTATTCTCAAATTTCACTTCCTTGCCCTCTATCATTCTCATTTTTTGGAGGTATTGGTTAAATATATGAAAAATTTGAGATCCATTCTACTTGGAAGTTTCTCCTTATGTCCCATTGGCATTCTTTTCTTTGCCATCAATAGATCGTGTCCTCTTGTAGGGAAAAAAACTTCAATATTTTTGTTGTCAATTTGCAGTGAAAATGCATTTATATCACTTTCATTAGTAGAGGAACTTATTCTCTCATCTATTATTTTGATATTAGGGGCATTGTCACAGGAGTTAACATTTTTTAGTGATAGGTTGTCCAAAATACCTTGAAGCATGAAGAGAATGTAGATCCTTGGATTTACATCTTAGAAAAGTATGATAATACATATTTTTGTCATAATGTTTTCATCCTACATCTCATTGAATATTCCATAATCTAAATTTCAAATATATTTAGAAGCCAAAAGGGACACCTAGTTGAGAACAATAATATAAAATTGTGCAATTCCTACCAAGTATGAATTCTTTGTATCTATTTATATTTAATATCTTTTTAATGAAACCAAATTCTATGAGAAAATATGCACCTAAAAATAAAATCAATAAAACATGAGTTTGCTTCAACATATGTCATTCAAATAGAGGGTTGATGGTAGATCAATGAAGGAAAAATGAAGGAAAAATCAATTACAAACAATATAAACTTTCATTAAGCCACATATTATTGCTCAAACTCTTCATGAAGGCAAATTTTGGTTCTATAGGTGAGATCAAGGGAAAAATACTATGCAAACCACCCACTATCACATTGGTAGTCACGCCTCTCACTTTTACGTCAAATTAAAGGTCCTAAACCTAAGGGGAAAATCCAATTTTTTTTAGAAATTATTCATGTTGTATTTTACTGAAATTTTCTTACATATAAATTCCTTTTTGAATAAATTGGGTTTTAGAATTTATATAAAATATATTTTATACATTATATAAAAAGATATTTTTAAAATAATGTGTGTGTGTGTGTGTTACATATTAAAATAATTCGAAAGAATCACATTAGCCATATTAAAATTATGTTGATGTTAGTTAGATTCATCCTCGAGGCAAAGAGTTAAGTTTGAGAAAAGTATAACATAGCAATAAATACAAAATATAGGAATAAAAAAAAAGAATATAAATAGCCATTTTGTCAAGAGGATAAAAACTAACACGAACCTAAAATTTTAAGACCAAAAAATAAAATAAAAATTTAAGAGTGAACAATACTTAAAACAAAAATTAATAATATTTGCATCATAATAAAAGTATAATCATAGCCCAGAGGGTTAGCTCAATTGGCCAAGTCCCCTTCATTAAAGAGTTGGAAAATGTAACTAGTGTCAATATTCATAATTGTATTTGAGACATGATTTAATGTATTTGTCAAAATAAAGAAAAAGAAATTTTATTGTAAAATAAATTTGCTTATTAAAGCATGAGTTTCATGCTTGGGTCAATGGTTAATAGGTAAAAGCCTCCATTTTAGGCTTCTAGGGTTTGTATCAAGAGTCTGTGTCCTTGTCATTATGTATCAAACCCTTTTTGGGCTTTATTGGGTCATTAAAAAACTCAAAAAATGGTTATTCCTCTCTCTGGAAATCCATTTCACCTGTATGGATTCTCTTTTCAAAGAAATAATTGTATTTTTATGTAAAATAGGTCTTATAGGCCTCCTCCACCAAGTCGAACTCAAATAAGAACAAGTTGACCTCATCAAGGGAATTCAACCTCACAGATCACTATATCAAGGCAACAACTCGACCTCATTTGGAGCACACACACTCAAGTCCGATTTGCTGTAACTGGAACCATAAAATGGTGTGAAATTCAAGGAATATGAAGGAAACCCTAGCGAAGGAAAAGAAAGTCTTCATCAAGCATAAGAAGTCAATTTTTCTCTCTCTTTGTCTCACACGTGAGAAGCTGTCGGGTTGTTGGAGGGGTTGAAATCCTGAAGTTGTTATGGGTTGAAATTCTAGATTGTTGTTGGGCTGAAGTTGTTGGACAAGAGGGGAATATTGGATTTTTTTTGAATCATCTTGGAAGATTGACTTGGTGGAGGAGGAAGGTATTTTGGGTCTAGGGTATTGGTCTATCTCAATTCGATTTACTAGTGGAAGTGTTTGACTGGGTTTTCGCCTATAGAGGGGTTTTAGCCTTGGAGGAGTGCCTACATCTGGTGTCGTTGATCTTCATGTTTTGATTTGATGATTGCTTGATGGAAGGAAAATAAAATAAGAACATAAATAAAGTTAATAAGAATACAAGAATATCATAGGTAATTATCAATATAAGAGAATATTTTGCCTTTCTGATTTTCTAAAATGGTATCATAGCTAAGGTGAAGGAGGAAAGAATAAGGCAACTTGAAGATCTATTGAAGAAAACGGGATCAAAGGAAGTTCATTAAGGAAAATATTATATAAGAAGAGAAGCCTACTATCTAAAGAGAATATGTCAACTGCAATGTAGACAAAAACCAAGCTAAAAGGAGCCTCCAATTACAGGGCATGGAAAAAGAGGATAAATCTTATCCTCGCTAAACATAAAGTTTTAAAAAAAATTTCAAGGGAAAGTCAAGAAACCTACAGATGATGTAGGAAAGGAGAATTTCAAAGAAACTAAAATCTTGGCCATGAATCTAATAATATATGGAGCAAAGGAAAAACTAATCCCATACATATCAAACATAAAATCTGCTAAAGAAATGAATGAAACTCTCTCCAAGTTATTCATCATCAAGAAAATTGGTCAGATAGCTACTCTCAAGAATGAATGTGGATAATAAAGATGACACTGAAGATAATATTTTTTCATCATATTTTGTAATGATATCTATAATAAGAGATGAAATCCAAGCAATAGATGAATTTGTACCAAAAAAAAAAAACTCATGATTGTTGATCTTACAAGTCTACCAAAATCATGGAGTGCTTTTGCATTAGGAATTAGCAGTTGGAAGGATACTCAAACCTTTGAAAAAATGTGGAATGAATGCAGTAAAGAATAATCCCACATATCATTCGTAAAAAATAAGAAAGAGGATGAATAAGACAACACCTCTAATGCATTTTCTTCCCATCACAAAAAGAAGGGAACATTTAAGAAGTTCAAAGGACCAAGAAGAAGCCTGATCTATAAAATATTGAGTGCTAAAATTGTCACAAAATGACATACGTTAAAAAAGTCAATGTACTGAGAATCCAAGGAAAAAAAAGAGAGATAGAGAACAAGCAAATGTTATTGATGAAGCTCCACTAAATAAGAACAAAATTGAAGAATCTGAAGTCAAAGATCTATTTTCTAGTGACTTTTAGGGTTATTATCCCTTGTAGATCCTTCTACTTTAAGTTCTGCAATGTTTTCTTTTATGTTTTGATTTCTACAGTTCATAAATATATCATGTTAGAACTTTTTGAATTTCTTAAGTTGCAGGTATCCCTCAGAAATATTGGATTAAGAGGGAGCCTTCACCATTTTACCAAAAGATAAGTGTCTTGTTCTTTTTTTCCTCTTTTATGTATATTTTCCTCCTCACATCGATATTTGCTTATATTGTATACTAATAACCTTTTTCTTTATATTTTCCTTGGTTAGGAAATTTTGCAGCATACACAAAGGTTATGGAGGAAAATTCAAAGGACAAACTTGAGTCATGAAAGAAGATTTTTTGCAAAGGAAGCCCTTCAAGATATGATGTCCTACAAGGTATGTTAAAGAACTGTCTTAGACTACAAGTTTTGTTACAAGGTTCTCTCCATACAATAGGTATGATCATTCTCTTTTGAAAATTTATTTATATTACTGACATATTTAAGGCTAGGGTTCTGAATTGATTCTTGTTAGGGTGATTAATCATTAGAATGAATCTAACCTCATTATACTATCTCTTGTCATTTGATCATTCTTGTGAAATCCTAACCCTTATGGTTCACTGTAAAACCCTAGCCTCTTGTTACTAAGGGTATGTCAATGTTAATAATAAAACACTAGTCTTATTAGGGTTTGTTGATAAAGTATAGAAGATAGGATGAAATCCTATTCTTTTAAAGTTTAGGGTTTTGATAACCATAATCCTTTAGGGTTTGTTAGTATATAATGAAACCCTATATCTTTAGGGTTTTTTAAATAATGTTTTATGAAAAAAACACTTGTAATAGTTATAATAATATCCTAGGAATGAAAGCCTAGATGTATATTCGTATCTATGATCGAAAGCTTTACTCTGATTAAAATTGTTATATATCTAACTCTTATGTATTGATGTTTTTGTCTAGGGTTTACCCAGTAGGTATGGATATTGATGCTAATGCATGATAATCAAACCTTAGATATGTATATGAAAATATGTAATATTGATAGTTGATGAAATCTATGGCATATAACAAAACCCTAGTAGTGATTGATATTATAGGGCATGGTGATATTGTTTTCGATTATTGATATGATTTAGCTTCGATGATAAAATCTAGGGTTTGAAACAAACCCTAGTAGGGTTTGACATGTAAATTATAAAATCATATTATTGGAAACCTTAGATGTATAAAACTATTATTGAATTGATATCTTGATTGATTTGTTAATATCTAAGGTTTTATATCTCCAAGATAGAATCTAGGGTTTGTGATAAAACCCTAGAAACTTGTTGAAGTCTAAAATATAAAAGATATGACCCTTGCTGATTTTGTAGCTAACCAACTTTAGGTATTTGATGTCTAAAAGTTGATTAATTTTATGCTTCCATTGTAATAACATGATTTTGATATAATTAACTTCGTGCTTCTATATATTTGTATTTGGATATACTTGCTATTCAAGTTTTGTGGTTACATAATCTTCGATATGTTGAATATGTTTGATGATAATAATTATAAGCATGGTGAACGAAGTTATAACAATGATGATGATCAAGATGAACTTGATGAAATGAGAAATAATGAACTATATCTAATGTTTTTGTTCTCCCTAAGTTGAGAGGGAGATTGGATAAAATAAAAGGTACATCTCCTGAGTTTTAGGGAGGGTATATTGTCATAGTCATAAGGAGCACCTTGAAGAAAGAATGAAGCCGATGAATTAAAGTACTACAAATATATGTTCACGAATTCATGAAATTGAAAAATACTTGAGAAGTACTAAGGTTATATTTGGTGCTACTGAAGAAGTAAAAGAAGAATAAATCTTCCGACAATTTGTATCTAGTGATGATATGAGCATCATCAAAATGATCGAGGACTCCGTAGGTTTGTATTTACTTGTATATATATTTAAATTTTATTACTAATTGGGGTTTTTATTATCCATAATCTCTCTATAAAAAGGTTGAATGTTTGAAGAATGGTTAGAGTGGCGGATATATATATATAATTTAGTTTATAAGGAGGCCGGATGTAAGCATATGGGGTTGAGTATCTGATGCTTGGGAGGAAATCTGGCCAAACTATGTTTTGATGTCTAGATCCTGAAGTAGGGAGGGTGGTGTTAGTCATAGAACTCTAACCTTGGATACACACCAAGATCCCTGGGTTGTTCTTAGAGTGGAAATCGAATGGTATCTATAGAGGCTGAAGATTGGAAAACACATTAATCCCACCCGATTAGAGTACCCTGGTCAGGGATCTAATTTGTAGTACTGCATGTGTTGTGACTCTTCATAGAGTATATCACTTTGAGTTCTTCCATGTACCTTTGTATATATGTAATAATGAATACCTCCCTAGTTTATAGGGAGTGTTGAAAAATGTAACTAGTGTCAGTATTTATAATTGTATTTGAGTCATGATGTAATGTATTTGTCAAAAGAAATAAAAAGAAATTTTATTGTATAAGAAATTGACTTATTAAAGCATGGGTTTCATGCTTGGGCCAATGGTTAATAAGTCAAAGCCTCCATCGCAGGCTTATAGGGTTTGTTTCAAGAGTCCTTGTCCATTTAATTATGTAACAAACATGTCTTGGGATTTATTAGTCAAGAAATAAATGTATTTTCCTGTAAAATAGGTCTTCTAGGCCTCCTCCACCAAGTCGACCTCAAATAAGGACAAATCGGCCTCATCAAGGGAAGTTTTCCTCACGGATTCACTATATAATGGCAACAACTTAACCTCATTTGGAGGACACATACTTAAGTTTGATTTGCAGTAGATGGAATAAAAAAGGGTGTGAAATTCAAGGAAGACAAAGGAAACCATAACGAAGGAAAAGGAAGTATTTTTCAAGCATAAGAAGTCAAATTTTCTCTCTCTTTGTCTCAATCGTGCAAAGTTCTTGGGTTGTTGGATGTTGAAAAATGTAGCAAGAAATTCTCAAATTGTTTATGCCTTGATTAAATTGAGAAAACTAAAATTTCCACATCAACAGACCACTTGGATGTAGTTAACTCAGGTGACATGTGTCTTGTCACCTAGTTAGCTCAGTAAATTCAAGTTAGAGGATTTAGAGTTGAGTTAAGCATGTGTGATTGCTAATTTGTAGCAATAAAGGTCAATTATTTCAACTTATTTTTAGTTAAAATAGTTCTAATTGTTGGAGGAACTAGTGGAAGGTCAGTTGTGCAGTGGGATTTGTTAAAACTCAATGATCATCCAATTAAATGATCAATCAGCCCAAAATAGCTAGTGCATGTAGAGAATTCGAGTTCCCCGGTTGTGGTGGAGATTACAAGGCATTGTAACATCAATTGTATCCTAGTCTTGAGTGTACATGTGTTGCATGTAGTCAGATGATAAACCTTGGGAATTGAGCAAGCCTTTTGGAGGAAATTACTAAATAATAGGGGCCTAATATCCTCAAGAATCACGCAAGGAAATAGGGGCTCAAGCATAGGCAAAAATTGACCAAGTCTAGGTTAGATCTTCTCAATGAGAAGAGAGATAGGTTATTGACTTGCAGGTTGTGCTCAGATTGAGCAAGCAATTGTAATACATCCCTATTCATCAAATTAATGCAAGCATGCATAAAGGGGTTTTTAGCAGATTACTTTCCCCTAGAAAAAATATTGTGTGCATGTGTGTTATTTCTAATTTCATGTTTGTTATTGATGTTCTAAATTGTGAATTTAATTTCTCAGAGCAGTAGATTATGATTTTGTCTTCTGATTTAGATTAAAATTTCATGAGAAATTTCAATTCTACAGCATAATTTCTACATGGTATCAGAGAAGGATTCACTTTAGAGTAGGAATTTCGGAGTTTTTTCTTAGGAGGATCGATTTTGCAATTCACTGTAGCAAGATCTCTAAAGAGTTGGGAAGAAGACCTTCAAGACGCTTATACTAGAGTATGCCTTGGAAGGTAGATCTAATTTCATCGCATGGAAGGATCCATGGAGGCAGTATTGGATGATAATGGATTACTAGAATATGTCAAGACATACATTGCAAAAATGCAGGCATTTGATGCCCATAACCTTTCTCAGTGGAATAAATATGTATCCAAGGAAAAGAGAATAAAATTGAAGGGAGTGTGAGATCACATTGTCTCAAATATCCATGGGAAAGAAACACTTGTCACAATGTGGAAAGCACTGACAGAATTGTTTGAGAATAGTAGTGACCATAGGAAGATGGCGCTGAAGGATAAACTTTGAAATATCAACATGGAGAAGAATGACACTATTTTGCAGTATTTGAGCAGGTTCACACAAGTTCGTGATGAAATTATCAAGGTTGGTGTAAATTTTGTAGAAGATGACTTGTTAAGGCTAGCCCTCCTAGGCATTCCCAAGAGTTGGCATAGCTACCAAGACTTGGTGAATGGGAGGGAAAAAATACCAAATTGGGAATGCTTATGGTCTAATTGAGTACATGAGGAAATAAGGCGGAATACCAGAGATGGTACTTCCTCCAAGGGCGAGGATGAAGAAAAATTTGCACTAGTTGGAAAGGGAAAGAAGGGAAAAGGGAAGAAATCTCAAACAAAACCAGAATCCAACCAAGGGGGGAAGAAGATAGATTTTTCCAAAATTAAATGCTTCAATTTTCATGAATTTGGGAACTATGCCATGAAATTTCCACACAAAAAGTCAAGAAAGAACAAATCAGGAGGAGTGGAAAGTGAAGCCTTGGCTTCATAGTTCAAGCTTGACTTCACCCTTATCGCATGCATGGGAAACACAATTATGGGGAGTGTGTGGTACTTGGACTCTGGTGCCTCTTTTCACATGTCAAGGTGTAAATATTTTTTCAGTGATCTGGAGGAGAAATATCTCTAGATGCATATTGAGTTTGGGGATGACAGAAGGTACAACATGACCGGGATTAGTACATTCACCTTTAAAAGGTAGTCAAGATATCCTTTTTGACTCAAGGATGTCATGTTCATTCTAGGCCTAAAGTAAAATCTCATCTTTGTTGCAGTTTTGGAAGACAGTGGTTATGATGTGACCTTCAACAAAGGAAAGGCATTTTTGAGACACATAATCATGGGGTGGGTGAAGCAGATTAGGGTTTGTGTGAAGAACTTTTATAAGCTATATGTGGAATATTGTGTTGCATTAAGCACTAAGGTAGAGAAAGTGAAGGGTCACGATGTCGGTGAACTTTGGCACAAAATACTTGTCCATTTGCATCATGGCGCCTTGAATAATATGCATCAAATAACCACTGGCCTCCCTAAAGGATCACTTGAGAAACATGATGTACGCACAAGATATACCTTGTGGAAGTACACAAAATAGACATTCCATGATTGGGACAACAAATCACATGTAGTATTGGAAAGTATTTACTATGATCTATGTGGCCCTTTCTCAACAACCTCCACTGCCAGACACAAATATTTTGTCCTTTTTATTAATGACTTCTTACATAAGTGATGGACCTTCTTCATGCGAAAGAAAGAAGAGACATTCTCCAAGTTCGTAGAGTTCAATGTATTGGTTGAGAAAGAAACTGACAAGAAGGTGAAGGCTCTCAGGAGCGATAATGGAGGTGAGTACGTGTTGAATGAATTCAAAAATTTATGTGTGGAAGAAGGCATTTGATGAAAGATGACAACACCCCACAACCTACAACAGAATGGGGTGGTTGAGAGAAAGAATCGTAGTATTGTGGAATTTGTGAGGGCTATGTTGCATGACCAATTCCTACCACTGAATTTTTGGACATAGGTATGCAACATAGTAGTCTATTTGCAGAATCTGGGTCCTCATCAGATTCTTGGTATGTTTAAACTAAAGGAGGCTTTCTTGAGGAGAAATACAGATGGGTCACACTTTAGGAAAAATGGATCCTCTATTTACTTCCATGTATCCAAAGAATCAAGGAAGAAGCTTGATCCAACATCAGAATTGGGGGTATTTGTGGGCTACACAGAAGCTCCTCACAACTATCGTGTGTAATTACCTTCCCTCAGAATGACATTTGTGCAAAGGGGTGTAAATTTTGATAAGGAGAAAGTGATGTGGTTCTCCCTTGAGAGGGAGCTTTAGATCCCACTAGAAGAGGATCTTTTAGCTCGAAAGGAGGATCCTTAGGAATTTTTGGAACAACAAAAAATTGAGGAGAAAAGAGTGGAGACATCCACTCAAGCAGAACCATCCAACACGGGTAGGAAATGAACCAGAGAAGTTGAGATACTTATGCAAGATGCGAGGGAGAATGTGGGAGCTCCTTCAAATTTGCGCAAGGAGAGGAGGTCACCTGATCAATACATTCTCTACATGGATTTAATGACTGAGCTTGTAGATACTGATCCATCCTCTTTCGAGGAAGTAGTAGATAAATCTTTATGGGTTGATGCAATGGTGGAGGAATACAAATACATTGTAAAGAGAAATGTTTGGGAAGCTGTCCCAAGACCGAAAAATAAATTAGTAGTGGGTTTGATATGGATCTTCAAGTTTAAGAAGGAAGCAGATGGAAGCATAGAGAAGTATAAGGCCAAATTTATGTCCAATGGGTACTCTCAAGTACAGGAAATTGACTATGAGGAGACCTTTGCTATTGTAGCAAGGTACTCATCCATTAGATCAATTATTGCATTGGTTGCACAGATGCGGTGGAATATCCACTAAATGGATGTAAAAACAACATTTATCAATGGGGTTATTGAGGAGGAGGTGTACATAAAGCAACCATAATATTTTGAGACATTTGATCAAGGGTCTCATGTGTGAATAATCAAGTGAGCATTGTACGGTCTCAAATAAGCACCTCGTGCTTGGTACACCAGGATCAACAACTATCTCACTGATTTGGGCTTCACCAAAAGTGAAGCGAATGAAAACCTATATCATATCTTGGTAGAAGGTAAATTACTTATTGTTGTTTTATATGTTGATTACTTGATTTTAACTGGTGATGAGTAGTTGATTAGATGTTGCAAGGAGGACCTTGCGAGGGAATTTGAAATGAAGGACATGGGTCTCATGCAATATTTACTTGGGTTGGAAGTATGGAAAGGTGATGGGGAACTATTTATGTCTCAAGGAAAGTACGCAAATGAGATACTACAAATATTTCACATGGAAGTTGTAAACCCATGGAGACACCTCTAGTGACCAAATGGAGGAAGGAGGATGCCACTTCATGTGAAGTAGTGGATGTTACCATTTATCGATAGCTAGTGGGTTCAATGACGTATCTTGTGAACACATGACTAGATATGTGTTATGCATTCAACCAGTTGAGACAAGTTATGATTAGGACGACTAAATTATATTGGAAGGAAACTAAGCATGTTTTACGGTACCTCAAAGGCACTACCTAGTTTTGACTATGGCACAAACGGATAGAGGGAGTGAAGCTATGTGGCGTCATAGATGTATATTGGGCGGGGATTCCATTAGACTGAAAGAGAACATCAGGTGGAATTTTCAATGTTGGCTTCGTAGTTTTTTCTTGGTACAATAGGAAGAAAATATTTGTATCTCTCTTCTCAGTTGAACTAGAATACATGGCTGCAAGTCAAGCAACATGTGGGGCGATTTGGATGAGAAATATACTTGTGGGACTATTAGGTTAGATGATGGATTCAACTGTTATCTACTATAATAGTAAGAGTTACATTAAGCTCTCTAAGAATCTTGTATTTCACGATCAATCCAAGCATATAAATATATGCTATCACCATTTATAGGACTATGTACAAAGGAAAATAATGTTGCTACAATACATTCCGACAGAGGAATAAGATGTTGACATTTTGACAAAGGCCTTCTCAAGAGAGAAGTTTGAGTTCCACAGGTGCAAGATAGGAGTGGTTGATAATCCTTTCTTGCTGAGAGGGAATGTTGAAAAATGCAGCAAGAAATTCTCAATTTGAATTTTCCTTTATTAAATTGAGAAAATTATAATTTACACATCAAAAAATGTTAATTTTTCATAGAGCTACATTGTTCTTTGCTTTGATAGTTACATTTCTTTAATAACATGTTAAGTTCACCCCAAATAATTATATAATTGTATGGATTTACATTATTAACCATCAGAATATGAAACTATGTAGAAAGAACAATACCATCATCATCATCTAAGCAGCGGAATGTAAAGGAACAAAGGAAGAGAAGCATGAACACATAGAGACACCAGGATTGGTCCAAGACCAAGGAAAAACCCACTATGGGGAAAACCCTTACAATTTCTTCTTCTTAGATCGTCATAAAATGATTCAACAACAAGAGTACAATGATCCATAGATCTATATCTTCATGATGTTGTAAAACAACTAGCACATGCATAATGTGACCTTACACATGTCTATGTTGAATGAACTTGATTCTGAGAACTGGGATGCACTGAAACTGGTTGAAGCATACTGATGAACATTGTTGATACTGAGAGAGAACTGTAGATACATCTTGCAACATAAATACATAGAGCAGATCTACAGATATGTAGATATACAACATCAAGAGCATGGATCTTATGGATCACCAAGTGATATCAACTACCAAGTCCTAGATCTATATCCAAGATGCTGATAAAGACTGATCTGAAGCGATCGTGACTGAGTGACAGATGTATGAAGGTATTTCACAAGCAACTAAATGTGATCCAACCCAAATCTACCCATAAAATCCCTTAGTTGCAGCCTTGACACGCTCAACCCACACCTGCACCCTCCTTATACGCGACCTATATGATTTGTGCCCACGGCTAAGGTCCTGATCAACTCGGAACCCTAGTCGTGCCCTGAACACGGTCTTCTCGTAGCTATACCAGCTCAGTCGCGACCTTAACATGGCTTGCTCAACTCTAGCCTGAAAACTATAGTATTGTGCCCGCAGATCAAGCTCAAAAGACCCAGATCTATGTGAGTCTCTTGTCTGTGATCCTGAACCCTTGCGCAAGCTTCTCCCGATGAACCTGTGCAAGCCAAGACATAAAAGATAAACCAATGCCAAGAGAAAAAAAATAAAATCTCATGAGTTAATGTGTGAGAATAAGATTGAGGTCGCTTCTATTTATAGATTTTGTGTGTGACTACTTGGGGTTAAGGCTATCTCCACATGTGGTTAGGTCAACCATTTCCATTTCACTTTAATAAATTAATTAATTCATAATTTAAATTTTTCTTAACCAATAGGGGCGATCTATCGGTCAATTTTGGTCCTCCCGAAAAGAGGAATACAATGAAATTATAATCTCGACCATCTGAGTTGTCCATAGTGGAATTTTATTGCGGTTTCATAATTTTAACACTCCCTCTCAACCAGGGAGAATTCCACCTGCTAATATTTGTTCATCGATCAATATTCCATTCTGATATATTCATGCATCATCACATATCGTCATTGGTCATATATGTATTGTAGTCTTCATGTTGTAAACCTTTCTTATTAGAAATCATCAATGTACTTATCAGGCTTATTTTTGCATATATCTTGATTGTTCATGCTTGTATGTTGTGTTAGGTCTCTGTAACAAGCAAGATTGGAAAAGTCCGATCACAGAGTTAACATCATTTCAACCAACTTTGGGATTCTAGGATCTAGCCCTCCTGAATCCGGAGAGGGATCTCTCCAATATGTACAAAGATGGATATTGTCTTTTGAAGTTTAGGGTGATGGTATTAGGCTAGTTATGAAGGCCGAAGATTTTGTTTGGTTTTCTCAGATGGTGGAACATAGTTGCTGTCTGAGGTGGAAAGATCTATATGCAAATAGGTTCAAAGGTGAGAAGTTGCAAGTGAACAAAATAAGCTTTGATTCTAAAGAAAGATGATGGCAAGTTTTCAATCCATTGGGCTATGGAGTCATAAGAGAATTTAATTGAAACAACCAGGTTCAAGAGTAATCTATGGGGCAAGTCATCTAGGCCTAAGGATCTCTTTGAAGTTTGATTTATGGAATGGGGTGATACAAAGAGAAAGGGAATTAACAGATGCAGAACAAAGAGCAGCCCAGGATCTGGTAAGTACTTTGAAACTAGCCAGCCTTTGACCAGGCACTTAAGAAAAACATAGAAGCAAACTAGGATCTGGTAAGTACTTTGAAACTATCTAGCCTTTGATACACTTCTAATAGAACACAGATTAAAAACAAAGGGAAACTTGAAGGCAACCTTTGGAGTAGAAGCTAGTGGGCTGGGACTCACCCTGATCCTCTCCTAGTTCTTCTTTACTTAGTTACTTCCAAGACAATCACCAAGATAACACAAAATGGCCCAAGATCTGATAAGTACTTTGAAACTAGTCAGCTTTTGACACATCCTAAGGGAAACAGACAAATAGTTGAGCAAACAAGAAAGGGACTCAGGGCTAACCTTTGATTTCCTCAATTCATTCCTTACACAACATACATGAGAGTAACATTTAAAAATAACATTCAGCAGTGACGAAAAGATGAGGGAACGCCAACATCTCTGTGCTTAGACTGAATTAAATCATTTCTAAATAACACAATAAGAAGAAAACATTGGGATAAAGATTTTTCAGCCAGAGAAGATCATTGGTATACAACAAATTCTAACACTGTTTAAACTGTTCTTTATAGTGGAAAATGAAACAAATTGTAAACAGAAATAAAATGACAAGTTACAGTGAGAATAACATCACCATCAGCATAGACCAGGATCCCATAAATCAGCTTGTATTGATTGCTTCAAACCGGTTACAATCTTCAAATCCAATGTTTTAATTCACCTCTCTTCACAACCTAACCTATCTATTACAAGCAGAGCTTCAAGGGCCTATGAAACCACTATTTACAGTCAAGAGTTTCCACTCAGAAACAGCTACAATACTTCAACAATTACATTAACAACCAACTAAATCAACCCCTCGCTCATCTTCTTCTAGAGTATTTATAGAAGGATGAGGAGGTGAGATCTGATAAAAAGATCTCAAATACAATCAATGCAGAATTAATGTCTTCCTGACCCCGTGAGGTTCGATGAAGAAATTCTACAGGTGTTACATTGCATTAATGCATTTACACTGATAAAGTAAGCTCGAAGGGAGCTTTTGTTGACCTTTGAGGCTCTGCGTACTGCTAGGGTTACTCTGCAAACATTCTGTCATTGAAATCTGGTGCAGAAATAACTTCTTTGGTTGTTCGAGGCATAATATCTGATCTTGTTCAATAAATTCATCCTCTGATTGAGCATTCTGAGGCAATAGGTGGCACTGTGGTGGTTGAGGAATCAATTCGCCTCAAAGTATGGCGGTGGAGGCGATCTGTCTGATGAACACTTTTAGGTTTTACTTTAATCCGTGTTCTGAGCCGGGTATTAGGCTTTTGATAACTGTCTTAGCCGTAATCCCCGCCAATATACCCATAAAACTACAGCTCTGGTTCACTCTTGTCTTCAAAATTTGATACTCTTTCTCTGCTCTGATACTGACGGCATTCTTCAAGCTTTACAGGGATGTGCGGCAACCAAAGCTCATGAAACTTTGTAGATATCATTGTTCTTCTCCGTATGATCGACTCCCTGGACAAATCGGAAGGACTGGAGTCGTCACCCTCATCCTTTAGATTTTCATAGAATACGAAGAAAAACCTTAAAAACCTGCAAAATACAAGAAAAATGAGGAAATCCTGCGTTATATGGATAGACTGCATCGGAAGTCGTGCGGGAAAATGGAGAGATCGGAACCGTTGATCGTATCGCGATCAACGGTTGGGAGCAAATTGAACAGTCAACGGGGAAAAAGGTGGACTGTACAACGGAATCGGGAGAACAAATGAGAGCCGTCGATCCGAGGAGATCGACGGTGGGGATCGGCTCTTGAATGCGCCGGGGAAGACTTAACGGGCGGGCGAGTTCGTTAAAGGGTGAGCGGAAACGGCGATCAGGGACCGTCGGATGGGAGGGCCCAGATCCGACGGCGGGGATGAATCCCGCTGCGGGGCCATAGGACGAGGTTTAACGCGCGGGCAATAGACATGGCACGGCGGTTTTTGGGGTGAGGTGGAGAACACGTGTCGGCCAGCGGGCGGAATCGCTGGCCGACGGGAGAAAACCGCTTAACGCAGAAAGCGGTGCGGGCACAAAACCAGTGGAAATGAAAAACAGCGCGGCAAAGGGGGGTCCGCCAGATGAGGGGTACACTCCGCACCGTTGATCCGTGGGACAGATCTACGGTGGAGTTTTAATATGATTTTCTTTGGTGGAAAAAATAAAATAAACCCGACTTTGCGTTTTACAAAGGTTTTCAATGTTTTCGGGTGATAAATTATTTCTGAGGGTTAAGCGCCTGGCGGCCTTAGCACACGGTTCTGGCGGGGGGACATATGGATGGAGAGAAAGTAGGGGCTTAGCCTGAGGGGCTAAAGCCTAACGCATAGAAAACGTATGTTTTTCTATGGTTTTTTAATGATTTTTGCAAGAGGAGAAAGGTTCCGATAGGTCAAAAAGTGGGTTTTTAACCTTAGGAAATGAGATTAATGGAGGAATAAGGAATATAAAAGGGTTTGATGGGTTTTTTATGGATGAAATGAGACTTGAAGAAACGAAGGAAAGGTCGAAGAAGGGGAGAGGAAAAAGGAGGAGGATGCAACAATATTTGATTAGGATTTTCATGGAACATCAGAGGCAGAGAGGATGAAAGGTATGTAGAACCAATCAGTAGTTTAGACTCTTACCAACAGACTTCAAGTATCAAAAATTTTAGGCCTGGATTTGTTTCTTGAAGGCTGCCAAGAATATTTAGCCACCAGATGATATAATTGAAAAATATAGGTGGCTAACAGTGGCTCCACTTGGGGATGGTGCCTTCCTGAAGGCATCAAGAATTCAGACTTGATTTCTCTGGGCTGCTGACTGGTGTCTGACCCATCACCTGTTCTTGCTTTTCTTCTGGACAAAATAATGTCAGTCATGAAAGAGAGATGAATTTCATCAATACAGCTTCTACCTACCCCAATCCTACTGATCTAACATTTTTTCTTCATCAGAGTGCACTTGGATTGGCAAACTCTTAACACAACATTTTATTCTTTTGAAAGCAGTAAATCTAATCTACTTCTACTCCTTATTTCTCCCCGAACTCAGATTAAACAGTTGAGTTCAGATATTCCTCTACCTATTCTACTGTTTGTTGGGATTAAACAGTCCAACAAACTTTCATTCTCTAAATTCTACAACAGAAATTTAAACATAGCCAAGCCAAGTTTGGACTGTTTGACCTGCTATGATCTATGGCATAAGAACAATTTTCACATAGATTATTTTTTGCAGAAAACTGAAAATCAAAACAGAAGGCTTAAGATCTAAAAGTTTCTTGTCATGGCCTTTTCTTATTTTCATAGCTCTGTTCTTGCTTTTTCTCTTTGGTGAGCTATCTTTGCTTCTCTTCTGGTTCAAGTTTTGAGCGAATTAGAACCAGGTCTTTTCTCTCTGACTCAGAAATTAGAGTAGCTTTGAGTCATCTCTTTGGAAACTTTGGTTCAGATTTTGAGTTTGTTTGAACCTTAATTTCTATCCTGATCTATCTACTGATAAGCCAAGTTTAAACAGTTTGGCAAATCAAATTTGCTAATCCTATCAGCATAAAATTGAAAGCTAATCAGTCAAGATTAAACAGTTTGACCAATTAGACGTGTGTTTCAAGGAGTGGCATTTAAGCTTGCACACTTTCAGATTCATTTCTCTTTTTTTTTGGCATGGGGCCTTGCCTTTCTTGTTTTTCATTTCTGTCCTCTTTTCTTTCTTTCTTTGTTTTTTGTATTTTTTGGTTTTTTATAACTTTAAATGCAATGGTGGATGAAATATTTACAGTGGAAAAAAGGTGAAAAGACTTCAAACATGAAATAATTTTAAGACCGGTAATGCTTAAGCATCCTTCCATTGACAGGACCCCCAAACAATTCTGCTCCATTCAGCTCTTGTAAGAAGAATGCATTGTTCCCAGCAACTGAATGAACGGAGTAAGGGCCAAGCCACAGATGGTCAAATTTACCATGCTTTCCCTTGTCCTCCCTCTTTGAGTCCCACTTTAAAACTTTGTCCCCAACTTTGAAATTGCTGGCCTTTGTTTTTCTGTCAAATATCTTCTTGATATTGTCTTGCTTCTGTAATGCTTTGTGGTACACTTCCTCTCTGGTTTGCTGAAGATGAATGGTCTGATTTATTCTTCTGATTATGTCATTCTCTTCAGTCTGTAATTCTTGAATTAACTTCATAACTGGTACACCAAGGCTGTTAGGAAAGATTGCATCTGTACCATACACAAGCTGGAAGGGTGACATACCAATGGATTTCTTCAAAGTCAATCTGTTAGCCCAAAGTGCATGGATCAGCTTTGTGTGCCAAGACTTCTTGTTGTCTTCCAACAGTTTCTTTATTATGTTCACTAAGCTTTTGTTGGAAGACTCTGCAAGTCCATTACCTTGAGGGTAATAGGCTGTGGAGTGCCCCAATGCTATCTGGTATTTGTGACAGAATTCTACCATTTTCCTTGACCCAAATGCTGCTGCATTATCTGTAATGATCTTAGTAGGACAACCAAATCTGGAGAGGATATTGGTTTCTATGAATTTAATGATGACTGAGTCATTGGCCTGTCTACAAGGAATGGCTTCTATCCACTTAGTGAAATAGTCTGTGGCAGTAAGGATCCACCTATGTTGGGCAGAGGATGATGGGTGGATTTCTCCTATGAAGTCAAGTCCCCACTGTTGAAAAGGGGCTTCAACAGTAATTGGATGCAGAGGAAGGGGTAGTAATTTTCTCTTGCCCTCAAACAATTGGCATTTATGGCAAGTGGTTGTCAGTTTGTGTACATCAGGAAAAAGAGTAGGCCAATAGAAACCAGCTCTCAAAATTTTGTTGGCTGTTGACTTCCAATACAAATGGCCTCCACACTCTCCTTCATGAAATTCCTGTTTAATCTTTTCTGCATCAAACTCAGGCAAACATTTAAGCAATATACCACTAGCATTTTTCCAATAAAGACATTTATCAATAATGCAATAGTTTACAGCTTTTAACTTTAGGAATCTTGCCTTTGTTTTGGATAAACCGGGAGGTGTGTTTAAATTAAGCAAAACATAAACAATATCAATATACCAAGGAGAATTCGCAAAATGATCTTCAACAATGGGAGTTGAGAATTCTTCTTGGTCATCCAAAGCATTAATCATATTAATATCAAGAACTTCACAATTTGATTCGGCCATTAACCTAGCTAGACCTTGACCTTTGATGAGCTTAGTGGGTTTAATTTCTAAATCATATTCAAGAATAACAGCAATCCACTTACCTCTCTTACCATCTGGATCCTGGGTTAGAATATCCTTTACAACTGAATTTGGGACAAAGGCAATAATATGTGAGTGAAGGATGTATACCCTGAAGTCTTTTAAAGCTTTTACCAAAGCAAAAGCCTGTTTTTCCATAATGTTATACCTCAAAGGGGCATCCCTCAAAGCCTTGCTAAAGAATGCAATGGGCTGCTCTTGCCCTTGTGGATTTTTCTGTAAAAGAACAGCAGCTATAGTATGTTCTGATGCAAATGAGAAGATATAAAAATCTTTTGAGAAATCAGGACTTATTAGAACTGGTGTTTTGGTTAAAGCTTGTTTTACCAGTTCAAAGGATGTCTTTGCTTCTGAGGTCCATTTTACCCCTTGCTCCTTTTTTAACATGTTTGTGATATTCCTAAGGAGCTCAGCCAGGTTGGGGATGAACCTTCTTAAAAAGTTTATCTTTCCAATGAAAGACTGCAACTCTTTGATATTTCGAGGATGTGAGATTTGCAATATGGCCTCAATCCTCATGGGATCTATCTTTATGCCCTGTTCTGAAATGATATGCCCAAGAATCTTACCTTCTTGGAGACCAAATAATGTCTTCTTGGGGTTCAAAGATATCCCAAATCTTCTGCACTTCTCGAAAACTTTCCTCAAATGTTCCAAGTGTTCTTCATCTGTTTTTGAAAACACAGTTACATCATCCAGATAGATAATGATGAAGAAGCCCAATTCTTCCGAGAATGCTATGTCCATGGCTCTCTGAAAGGTTGCTCCAACATTCATTAAACCAAAAGGCATTTTCACATACATGAAAGTGCCCCATGGTGTAGTAAAAGTTGTCTTTAATTGATCATCAGGGTGGACTAGGACTTGATTATACCCTGAATAGCCATCCAGCAAAGAAATTCTTTTAGACCCCACCACTCTTTGCAAAATATGATCCATCTTGGGTAAAGGGTAGTTGTCTTTCAATGAAGCTTTGTTTAAATTCCTGAAGTCTATACAAAGCCTGATTTCTCCAGTCTTTTTCCTAACTGACACCAGATTGGATACCCACTCAGAATATCTAATAGGGACAATAATACCAGCATCGTGCATCTTCATAATTTCCTTCTTAACCAATGGCAACTGGACAGGGTTGATTCTGCGCAGCTTTTGTTTGAATGGTTTTTGGTTTTCTTTAAGAGGGATTTTGTGATGTATTATTTCAGTGTCATAGGATTTAAGATCTTCGTAACTCCATGCAAAAACATCAGAAAATTCTTTAAACAGCTCTAAGTATTTGAGTTTAATGTGAGCTGGTAGAGTTTTAGACAGTTTGATCAATCTCGGTTTTTCCTCACTGCCTATATTACATTCCTCCACTTCAGTTTCTACAGGTTCCAGTTTCGGTTTGTTGGCCACATCATCAAAATCAAACAGTTCTTCTAGAGGGGCCAAACCCTTAGGCAGACTATCATTATTAGAATGCAGAGTTTCCATTTCTTCTGTTTCAGAATTTGCACTCAATTTTGTTTGGTTTCCAGATATGATAGTCTGAAGGTTTATATCTACCAGCTGTGGAGATGGTTCTTCTTCACCAAGAAAATTTTCTTCACTGCAGTCTGTATCATAGTCTGAGTCTGAACTATGGGGTTCAAACTCATTTCTGAATTGCATGAAGTCTTCTATTTGTTTATCTCCATCAAATACCTGCCAATATTTTTTGTTATCTGGGATAGCCGGTCTGAATTTTATCTGAGAGGTGTCATCATACAGCATTGGGCAGGTTCTAGCAGCAAAGGCTAAATTGTGGGCTGCAATGTTTCTTTTCCTTGGGACAAAAGATAAGGTGTACTCCTCAAATGTTTTCAAAAGATCAATGACATCATTCCTGTAGGCCCTAAGTCTGGGGTGATTTGAATTATACTCCCCATTGACTTGCCTAATGATTAATTCAGAATCCCCATATACATCGATTCTCTTGGCACCTAGTTTTTTCAAAAGATGCAAGCCTAAGAGAAGGGATTCATATTCTGCTATGTTGTTGGAACACTGAAAGTTTAATTTACATGAGATACATTCTGTATGATTATTTTCAGTGTTAGTGATCCAGACACCTGCACCAGCATTTGTTTTGGTGCATGACCCATCAAAATACATAGTCCAGAGAGGCAGATTTTCAGCTTGGTGAATGGACTTTGTATTTTTTGATTCCTCAAGTTTTTCATCGGGTTGAGGACTGTATCCCTGACTGCCAAAATTTAATTTCAAAGGATCGATAACTTGCAGTTCAAGATCTGTGTTTAGTTTGCTAGGATCTTCAGACACAATAGACTGTTCCGGCATTTCAGCGTTGTGTCCCTCTCCCTCTGTTTCAGTCATCATTTCCTTTGAAATGACTTGTCCCGTAAGTGTTTCATCATTGAACATGATGAAAGAATCAAGGCTCGTGCTTATAGCATAGAGAGGGGAGTTTTGAGGCCGATCTTGACTTGTCACTGTGTACTGCATGTGGGATTCCCTGTAAAGTCTTCTAGTCTGATTAAAAACAGGGATAATCGCATAAGTCATATCCATCTGCATGGTTCCCTGCAGTTTAGCACCCCAAGATCTTGATAAAAGCATTCCATACTTTGGGGGGACATCAGCCACAACAACATCCATGACTAAACATTTGGCTGGGATCTGGGCTAAGTTAACACAGAGATCCTTTATCAAACCTAGACATTTAACTCTGCTTGAGTCAAAGGAGTACAAATCTTTGTAAGGTCTGGTAATCTCAAGACCCAGGCTTTCCATTACAGCTTTCGGCATTAAATTATAGGAAGCGCCTGAGTCATGCATAGCATTGTGCAGAATTTTGTCATGAACGTTTAAGCTTACATAAAAGGGAGGGATAGGACCCTCTTGGAACTTTCCTTCAATCTCGGGACCAAAAATAAGCTCTGGTTGGTCATCATTAAGATTGAGGGTGTCTTCATTCTTTTCTAATTTCAAAGCCTTCAAAATTTGGGACCTATATACATGTTGGGCAGCTAACTCAGTCAAAGGAACAGAGATTTTGATCTTTGAGATTTCTTGTTCCAGGCTGAAAAGGTTTTGACTCTTCAAAGCATTGACTTTAGCCTTGTTTGCTGCCATTTTATCAGCAATAACAGCTTGCTGATTTGGTTTATCTACAGTTAAAACAGTCGTCTTTCCAGGAGTACTAACCGATGTGCTAGTACTACTAATGTTTGCACTCTGTTTTTCGATGTTTTGAGTGTCTTTCTCTTTATCCTTACCAGAATTAACAACCACCGTTTTGTCCTTTGGTTTGATTGTTTTAGACTTGGTTGCAGTGCTGTTTAAAGAAGGTTTGTCAGAGGTTTTACTGTTGGGGATTTGTTGATTAGATCTAATTCTGAGTTCATATTCCCTTAGAGGCTCTATGACAGCGTTTTCCATGTTTTGATAGTAATTCTGATTATCATCTCTTCTGTCATCACAAGGCGTATAAAGACCTTGTTTTTCATCATAATGAACCTCAAAGTCATCATCATCTACCCCAAACAGGTTTATATCGTTATCCTCTGTTGTTTCATCTGTTTCCTCAACCTCACTTAAAAAGTTCTAATGAAAGGGAGGGATGATCTGCTGATCATCTTCCCTGGGTCTGTTTGGAGGCTGATTTCTTCTAAGATTCTGATTCTGGTTTTGGTTTCTGTTTTGAGGAGCGCTTTGACTTAAACTTGCTTGCGCTCTCTCTAGAATGCTCATTTTCTTCATCATTTCTTCCATCATTCTTTCCATCTTTGAGCTTGAAGTGGAAGGGGTGGATTCCTCTCTAAAAGATACTCTCTTTTCAGCTTTCATTCTTGCTCTTTTCTCCATGAGGTTCACCTCCACAGAAAGAGCACCTCTTTGCATATCTTCAAGGGTTGCAAAGACTCTTTCTCTGAGTGAATATGTCATGTCTGGATCAAACCCTTCCGGAAATTTGTTTAAGGCTGATCCCTGAGGAGGTTTCAGTTCAGGGGAAAGTGCATTATACACGCTGTTGAATCTGGTACAATAAGCTTGTACACTTTCCCTAGGGTTCCTATGGAGATTGTTATAGTCGGCAAGGACTTGGAGAGGTTTTTTCCTTACTTCCCATTTGTTTAAGAATGTTTGATGGAAGGCTTGAAGGTCGTTAATACTATGGGGGGTTAAACCTTTAAACCATTTTCTCACATCTCCCCCCAAACTTTGAGCAAACAATCTGATTTTGACAGATTCATTATCGATTTCATTTCTGTCAAAGTAGTCATTCATCTTGTCCACATGTTGAGATGTTGTTATGGTATTATTAGCATCATATAATGGAATTTTGGACTGATAATCTTGTGGAAGATTGACTAATGGTACAGGAAGGACTAAGGGAGCATACCATGATGCCATGATATGTGGTGGGGGTGGGTTTACAAGTGGAGGTGTGGGTTGAAGTGGAGTGGTTTGAACAGTGGATGAAAGATGAACAGAAGTGGATGGAACAGCAGTAGATCTCTGACCTGATCTCGGATGAGAAACACCTAGATTATGTAAGAAATGTAAATCCGGAGGTGTTGATTCTCTATTGTCAAGAGTTTTACTTGTTTCGGGAGATAAACGTGTGGGCTCAGAATCTAACTGATCTAAATCACCAAATGACCTAGTTCTGAATGGGTTTAATAAGTCAATTTGTGATTCATGAAGAGCTGAAAGGTTTTCAGGAAATGAATTAGCTCTTAGGAGAGGTCTGAAAATAGTTGAGGATTGTATCCTAGGAGATTTCCTGAGAATTATTTCTGGGTTATCAACTATTTCGGGAGGGTCTGGGTCAGGATGGGCTCTAGTGTGAATCTTTTTAGGAGCCACAATTTTTATATGTTTAGACCTAACTGAACAAGAGAAGCTCAACCAGATATGACAATCTTTAGACGGTTAACTAATCTTGTTTTCTCAATTCGAATCCTGCAGTCCTTTAACTGAGTTTGAATGTCGTTATAATGATAAGGGTTCTTCCCAGTGGAGTCTTAAGGTCTGCTCAGGATGGTGGAGTCGCCAGGTGGAAGGTTCAGAGAGTTTTCAAAGCAGTACACTGTCCACCTCAGTGTTTTTGAAACATTCCTTTCCAAGGATATCTCAAAACACAACAAACTCTAACCAGAGATTGACTGGGAGGGCATTCACCAGATATGTCACCCTCAAAAGAGGATGAGATCCAGAGGCTACCTGGCCCTTTCCAGACTCTGTCTAAGAGTATAGGGTAAAACACATCAAAGACGTATACAAGATATCAAAAACTAGTGTTCTACTACCAATCTAAAATGTTTTTGGTATTTTCTGAATTGTTTATATTTGTGGTTTTAAAAGAATGTCCTAGCTCTGCCTCAAAACTTAGCTATGGTTATGAAA
Source organism: Pinus albicaulis (assembly GCA_034641835.2). Lineage (NCBI taxonomy): Eukaryota > Viridiplantae > Streptophyta > Pinopsida > Pinales > Pinaceae > Pinus > Pinus albicaulis. The sequence continues at coordinate 1,068,389,495 of CM076580.1, forward strand.
CAAAGACAGTCTATCCTTGTGGCTAAGCTAGCTGATTTTCCAAGGTTAGATAAAAACTTAAAAGAATCCTAGGATTGACCTAGTTTGTCACTGATTCAATTGATCTTCATCTTAATTGCCATTTTCTTGGTAGTGCTTGGAAAGGCTGCTTATGACTCTCAAGGTGTTAGGAGTTTCTGGGTTTGCAACGCAAGCTTTATGAATGGATTTGAAACGGATTTAAATGTGAAAGACTCTAAGTTTGTCCCCAGTATGGTCGCCAGAAATGTTAGGTCTCTGTAACAAGCAAGATTGGCAAAGTCCGATCACAGAGTTAACATCATTTCAACCAACTTTGGGATTCTAGGATCTAGCCCTCCTGAATCCGGAGAGGGATCTCTCCAATATGTACAAAGATGGCTATTGTCTTTGAAGTTTAGGGTGATGATATTAGGCTAGTTATGAAGGCCAAGGGTTTTGTTTGGTTTTCTTGGATGGTTGAACATAGTTGCTGTCTGAGACGGAAAGATCTATATGCAAATAGGTTCAAAGGTGAGAAGTTGCAAGTGAACAAAATAAACTTTGATTCTAAAGAAAGATGATGGCAAGTTTTCAATCCATTGGGCTATGGAGTCATAAGAGAATTTAATTGAAGCATCCAGGTTCAAGAGTAATCTATGGGGCAAGTCATCTAGGCCTAAGGATCTCTTTGAAGTTTGATTTATGGAATGGGGTGATACAAAAAGAAAGGGAACTTAACAGATGCAGAACAAAGAGCAGCCCAGGATCTGGTAAGTAATTTGAAACTAGCCAGCCTTTGACCAGGCACTTAAGGAAAACATAGAAGCAAACTAGGATCTGGTAAGTACTTTGAAACTATCCAGCCTTTGATATACTTCTGATAGAACACAGATTAAAAACAAAGGGGAAACTTGAAGGCAACCTTAGGAGCAGAAACTAGCGGGCAGGGCTCACCTTTCTCCTCATCTTAGTTCTTCTTTACTTAGTTACTTCCAAGACAATCACCAAGATAACACAGAATGGCCCAAGATCTGATAAGTACTTTGAAACTAGTAAGCTTTTGACACATCCTAAGGGAAACAGACAAATAGTTGAGCAAACAAGAAAGGGACTCAGGGCTAACCTTTGATTTCCTTAATTCATTCCTTACACAACATACATGAGAGTAAAATTTAAAAATAACATTCAGCAGTGACGAAAAGATGAGGGAACGCCAACATCTCTGTGCTTAGACTGAATTAAATCATTTCTAAATAACACAATAAGAAGAAAACATTGGGATAAATATTTTTCAGCCAGAGAAGATCACTGGTATACAACAAATTCTAACACTGTTTAAACTGTTCTTTATAGTGGAAAATGAAACAAATTGTAAATAGAAATAAAATGACAAGTTACAGTGAGAATAACATCACCATCAGCATAGACCAGGATCCCATAAATCAGCTTGTATTGATTGCTTCAAACCAGTTACAATCTTCAAATCCAATGTTTTAATCCATCTCTTTTCACAATCTAACCTATCTGTTACAAGCAGAGCTCCAAGAGCCTATGAAACCACTATTTACAGTCAAGAGTTTTTCACTCAGAAACAGCTACAACACTTCAGCAATTACATTGACAACCAGCTAATCCAACCCCTCACTCATCTTCTTCTGGAGTATTTATAGAAGGATGAGGAGGTGAGATCTAATAAAAAGATCTCAAATACAATTAATGCAGAATTAATGTCTTCCTGGCCCGGGAGGCTCGATGAAGAATTCACATAGGTGTTCTATTGCATTTATGCGCTTATACTTATGAAGTAAGCTCGAAGGGAGCTTTTGTTGACCTTTGAGGCTCTGCGTACTGTTAGGGTTACTCTGCAAACATTTTGTCATTAAATCTAGTGCAGTAATAACTTCTTTGGTTGTTCCGAGGCATAATATCTTATCTCGTTCAATAAATTCATCCTCTGATTGATCATTCTGAGGCAATAGGTGGCACTGCGGTGGTTGAGGAATCAATCTGCCTCAAAGTATGGCGGTGGAGGCAACATCTGATGAACACTTTTAGGTTTTGCTTTAATCTATGCTCGAAGCCGGGGATTAGGCTTTTGATAACTGTCTTAGCCGTAATCCCCGCCAATCTATCTAAAAAATTGCTGCTCTGGTTCATTCTGTCTTCAAAATCTGATACTCTTCCCTGCGTCGATGTTAACTGCATTTTTCAGGCCTTACAGGGACACGTAGCAACCAAGGCTCATGAAACCTTGTTGATATCTTTATTCATCACCCTGTGGTTGATTCCCTGGATTAATCGGAAGGACTGGAGTCGTCACCCTCATCCTTTAGATTTTCATAGAACACGAAGAAAAAACCTTAAAAACCTGCAAAATACAAGAAAAATGAGGAACGTCCTGCGTTATATGGATAGACTGCATCGGAATTCGTGCGGGAAAATGGAGAGATCGGGACCGTTGATCGTATTTCAATCAACAGTTGGAAGCATTTTGAACAGTCAACGGGAAGAAGGTGGACGGTACCATGGAATCGGGAGAGTGAACGAGAGCCGTCGATCTATGGAGATCGACGGTGGAGATCTTCTTTCAAATGTGTCGGGGGAGATTTTAACGGGTGGGCGAATTCGTTAAAGGGTGAGCGGAAAAGGCGATCAGGGACCGTCGGATGGGAGGGCCCGGATCCGACGGCGGGGATGAATCCCGCTGCATGGCCATAAGACGAGGTTTAACGCGCGGGCAATAGACATGGCACGGCGGTTTTGGGATGAAGTGGAAGACACGTGTCGGCCATCGTGTGGGATCGCTGGCCGACGATATAAAACCGCCCCCGGACGAAAGGTGGTGCGGGCATGAAACCGGCGGAAATGGAAAACAGCGCGGCGAAGGGGGGGTCCACCAGATAAGGGGTACACTCCGCACCGTTGATCCGTGGGACAGATCGACGGCTGAGTTTTAATATGATTTTCTTTGGTGGAAAAATACAATAAACCCGACTTTGCGTTTTACAAAGGTTTTCAATGTTTTCGGGTGATAAATTATTTCTGAGGGTTAAGCGCCTGGCGGTCTTAGCACACAGTTCTGGCGTCGGGGCATATGGAGAAAGAAATGGAAAGGGGCTTAGCCTGAGGGGCTAACGCCCAACACATAGAAACGTACGTTTTTCTATGGTTTTTTAGCTATTTTTTTGTAAAAGGAGAAAGGCTCCGATAGGTCAAAAAGTGGGTTTTTAACCTTAGGAAAATGAGATTAATGGAGGAATAAGGAATATAAAAGGGTTTGATGGGTTTTTTATGGATGAAATGAGACTTGAAGAAACGAAGGAAAGGTGGAAGAAGGGGAGAGGAAAAAGGAGGAGGATGCAGCAATATTTGATTAGGATTTTCATGGAACATCAGAGGCAGAGAGGATGAAGAGTATGTAGAACCAATCAGTAGTTTAGACTCTTACCAACAGACTTCAAGTATCAACAATTTTAGGCCTGAATTTGTTTCTTGAAGGCTGCCAAGAATATTTAGCCACCAGCTGATATAATTGAAAAATATAGGTGGCTAACATGTTGAACATTCTTGGATCTAGAAGAAGAAGAATTTGTCACCGGAGGGGAGCTTAGGCTACCACCCTTTGTCCATTAGGTTATCATCCTGTATTCTTTGACAGCGGGTTACTACCCAAAATATCATCATCAATCAACAGTGGAGAGCATATCATTAGGGAGCACATCTCGAGCTGTAACTGCATCGGGGAGCACATATCAACACAGAATATCATGGGGGATCTATACCTATACAACCCTATATCTAGCAACAAGATATACATCCATGTAGTGGAGCCCATCTCGACCCTAGGATTACATCGGGGAGCTCACTCTCAACCCAGAACCACATAGGGTTATCTCAACCCATCCTATTTCATACTGATATTCCCATCGATGACCCTAAATAGTCATGTGGTAGAACACCTGCATCATAATCGAATTGGTTTGTACACCCCAAGTACATTCTCAACTCATTTTCTAAATGAGGATCAGTGTTCCCGACAAGCCCTGATTGTGGGTATGTTGCCAACTGGGGTATACTCTGCAAGGACCAATCAGGGGAGCAACATTCTCTGACCCTATGAAGATAAGGGAGAAGCATCTCCACCCTATGGGTAACAGATAGGGAGTACACCCTATTTTCTAGAGTTCCCTCAACCCTATGAGACCTCTATCTCAATTCCTCATCCTGGGAGCTCAGATAGGGAGGAAGAGTTGGCTCAGTGTCCTCGATCAACATTGCTCTCATCTAGTATATGTTCATTCATGTTTATATAAGACATCAAATCAAGTGTTATGTTAGAACATACATAATCATGTAAATCACAACAATATACCAATCATAACAATATTCCATAATCATCCTCCCTCTCACGGAGGTTTCAATCACACATGGATACCATAATCATCCTCCCTCTCATGGAGGTATCAATCACAAGCCTAAGCTTGTCTCAAACAATTTCATTGTCTAAAGGAATGGAGAACTCATAGTCCCAACTATATGCATATGGGATTCTCTGTCATAATAGTGTATCCATGTCTTATCGAGATCATTCTCAGACAACTCTCTAAGGAGCTTCTTCATCATGCCTCACAGCTAGCCTTGCTGACATCATTGTATCTGACCTTAGTCAAGCTATGGACCTCTCATCCAAGATATCATGTCATATCTCTTTGTTAAAGCAACATTCAACTGTGCTCATCAATATTAATCCCAAACATCATCATTTCATTCATGCAACTACATATCACATGAAAAATTTCTCAGCCTTTAAAGGTAGAATGTTTCATGCAGGTATTTCAAAATATGTTTGGTGGAAATTCTGAAGGAAGAAAATTAATCATGAATTTAATCGTGATCTATCAGCATCATATACAGATGGATGTTTAAAATAGAACATCAATGCTTCAATCAACTAACATATGCCATGTCACGCTCAACAACATTTGAACTTTAAATCATAGTTTCCAAGGATTTACATTACACAAAGACATTTCAACAGTCTTGTAATATGGAAGTTCTTTCCCAAATTCCAAAAATTGATTCATCATGCCATGATACATCATTAAGAGATTCAGAAGCCATCTCCCTCTTATATTTTTAGAGGTTCATCACCTGTAAAGGTAAGACTATCAATATGTATAATAAAATCCATAATCAAAATCAAGGTCATACCTTGGAACTCATTATCAGGACTTCACCAGGTAACTGTCAAATATAAACAAATCTGAATAGAGGAGTTTGCATCATGCAACGCTCTCTGCAATCATAATTCCTTACCATGCCAACGTAATAAACCTTACATAAATCAATGTTTTATCAACGAAGTCATCTCATTGAGATTAGAAGCCAAACCAAAACCATTACCAAATACATTGATTTTGTAGTATCAATTCTTTCAACCAGAGACAAGTAGGGCTCATATCAAGTTTTGACTTCATTTACTGTCAAGCCAACAGGTAAATCATGCTATTACAAGTCATTTTAGTTACTAGATGCAAGTGCATACATCAAGGTTAAGGCATGCAGGTTCCATCTTCATACTGAATCACAATAACCATTGTGCTAGGAACAAGGAGGCCATTACAAAGCCATAATTCTAAATACTCACATGTGACACTAAAGGTCACTAATCCCACATAAAATTTTCATCTGGGAAAATTAACTATTGCCAGATCAAATCATGTCAAATCCAAATGTGTGATCGTGGTAAGAACTATAATTCTAGACATATCTCAATCATCAATTCATAGTCCTAAAACATCATGTCAAAGGTCCAAACACAACTTATCTATATCAATCAGCCAAATCATGTAGCATAATTCTCAAACATAATGAAATATGCATATGAATGTGTCGATCACCTGCAAACACAAGTTTGGCTCAAACATACAAACTTTCCTTGTTGAAAGATATTACTGGTATCTGTAATACATCTGCAGAACTGACATATTCCAAGTGACCGTCTGATTTAATTCTTAATTCCAAAAATTCCTTAACACGACTTGCTCGCGGCTCTAGCCCGAAAACCATAGTACTGTGCCCACATATCAGGCTCAGAAGATACAGATCTATGCGAGCCTCTCGTATGTGATCCCGAACCCTTGCACGAGCTTCTCCCAGTTAACCTGTGCAAGCCAAGATAGAAAAGATGAACCAATGCAAAGAGAGCAAGAAGAAAATATCATGACTGAATCTGTGAGAATGGTTTTGAAGTCGCTTTTATTTATAGCTTTTGTGTGTGACCGCTTGGGGTTAAGGATAACTCCACATTTGGTTAGGTCGACCCTTTCCATTTCACTTTAATAAATTAATTAATTCATAATTTAACTTTTTCTTAACCGATAGGGGCGATCTATAGGCCGATTTTGGTCCTCTTGAAAAGAGGAATCCAATGCAATGATAATCTTGACCATCATAGTTTTCTATAGTGGAATTTGATCGCAGTTGCATAGTTTTAACAACAAACAACTTGGATGTAGTTAACTGAGGTGACATGGCTCTTGTCACTTGTTTAGCTCAGTAAATTTGACTTAGAGGAGTTAGAGTTTAATTAAGCATGCGTGATTGCTAATTTGTAGCAATCAAGGTCAGTTGTTTTAAGTTGTTTTCAGTTAAACTAGTTCTAACTATTGGAGGAACTCGTGGAAGGTCAGTTGTGTAGTGGGAATTCAATCAAACATAGTGATCATCTAGTTAACTAATCAATCAACCCAAAATAGCTAGTACATGTAGAAAATTCGAGTTCCCCAGCTATGGTGGAGATTCCAAGGCAATCTAACATTAGTTGTAGCCTAGTCTTGAGTGTATAGGTGTTGCATGCAGTTAGACAATCAACCTTGGGAATTGTGCATGAATTTTGGAGGGAATTCCTAAATAATAGGGGCCTAATTTCCTTAATAATTGTGCAAGAATTTTGGAGGAAATTCCTAAATAATAGGGGCCTAATTTCCTCAATAATTGCACAAGGAAATAGGGGATCAAGAAAAGGCAGAAATTAACCAAGTGAGGGTCAAAGCTTATAAGTGAGAATAGATATAGGTTATTCACTTACAGGTTATGCTCAAATTGAGAAATAAATTTTAATACATCTCTATTCATCATAATAGTGCAAACAGGCATAAGGGGTTTTTAGCAGATACTTTCCCCTGAAAAAAATAATGTGTGCATGTGTGTTATTTCTCATTGCATGTTTGTGATTGATGTTATAAATTGCGAATTGAATTCCTCAGAGCAGTAAAGTATGATTGTGTCTTATGATTTAGATTAAAATTTCACGACAGGTTGCAATTATACACCATAATTTCTACACTATAAGGGCCAAAATTCTGAAGTTGTCAGGGATCGAAATTCTGGATTGTATCTAACTCGAAATTCTAAAGTTGTTGGGGGTCAAAATATTGGATTATTTTTGGGCTAAAAATGTTGGAAAAGAAGAGATTACTGGAGTTTGTTGAATCATCTTGGAAGGTTTACTTGGTGGAGGAGGAAGGTATTTTGGGTCTAGGGTCTTGGTCAATCTCAATTTGATTTACTAGTGGAAGAGTTTGACTGGGTTTTCCACTATAGAGGGGTTTTATACTTGGTTGAGTGCCTACATCTAGTGTCGTTGATATTCATGTTTTGATTTGATGATTTCTTGACTAAAAGGAGATAAAAGAAGATAATAAATAAAGTTAATAAGAATACAATAATATCACAAGTAATTATCAATATAAGAGAATCTTTATGCTTTTCTAATTTTCTAACAGAAATCACCTTTGCTATTGAGAGGTCAAGATTTCAATTCTCTCGAGACTCTTGGGGTCAGGCTATGTGGTTGAGTTGACAAGAAGTGATCCCTTCGGGTGGATATGTTTGGTACAAATATTTTGTGGACGTAGTGGTCACCAATCTCTAGGTTCTCTAAACAACATAATATTGAGCATGAGAAAAACACTCTTGAGTGAGTTTAAGTGTGGGTTGGCTTGGTACCAATAAAATCACTATTGTTTTCCCGCTAAGTGGGAGGCTAATTTATTTCCTTGAAAAAATAATAAAATAATATAATAATAATATATCATTGATGCCTTTGAGCATGAAAAAAACACTCTTCAGTGAGTATAAGTGTGGGTTGACTTAGTACCAATAAAATCACTCTTGTTTTCCCGCTAAGTGGGAGGCTAATTTCTTTCCTTGAAAAAATTAATAAAGTAATAATATAATAATAATAATAATAATAAATCATATTATAGTAGTATTATTATAATTTCATTGTTATTTTTATTCTGATAATAATATTATTATATAAGTATTCATAATAAATTACAACAAAAGGTATTAATTTAATACAATAGTAATGGCAATAATCTGAAATTGCATGGTTCTCCAAAATTTTATTTAATTAAGTTAAATATCAAATTTTGTTGGCTATTAAAAGGCCACATGCAGAAGCATGGAAGCTTCGTCTTTAGTGGATTGACTTCAAGACTTGGAGGTAATTGTCTTCTAACTACATTCCAACTTCGATGATGCATCAAAACAAAATCCAAGGGTGGCAAGAGGGGGAAGGGTCCATATTGGCCTCAAAGAAATCAAAGTCCTAGAGTATTCATGGGGCTTAGGGAATACAAAAAATAATTAGCTAGAAGCGTATGGTTTACTCCTAGGAATTTTTCTTTCCAAATGATTTCAGGTCTCTTCTCTCATTGTGTTGGGTGACTCTGTTTTGATAATTTAGTGTTTGGTTAAAGGATCTTCCCCCATAGTCATATTTTTGGACAATCTTCTTAATCAGATTAAGAAGATATCCCAAATATGAATTTCAAGCACATTCTGAGTGATAATAACAAGGATCAAATCAATGTGCCAACTAAGGTCACAATTTGAAGTTTGGATAGTTGATGGTTAATTTTCAATTAAAACCACCCTTCATCCCTTAGCAGATTAAGCATGTTCAATAAAATAAAATTAATAATAAATAAAAATTGGAGTCCTGCTAATCAACGTGGATCTGGGAAATAGGTTGTAATCAAGGATTATATTTTGAAGTGGGTTATATGTATTTTAAGTTTTGTTTAATTTGGGGCTCTATTTTAAGGTATTCACCTCCAAAGACCCATATCTGCTTGGCATCGGTTGTATTCCTCCTCGAAGGATAATTTTGGTTAAGGAATTTGTAGATGATACTAAAAATGGAAGAAAGTCATAATGTAACCTCGAATGTGCAATTGTGATCTAGGAACAAATTTTTCAATTAATACAAATATTCTCATTAGAGTTAAAAATAATATAAAAATAGTAATACTCATATATTATATAATTTTGTTAGTATTTATTTTTTACTAGTTCGAGGTTAGGTCGAGGCTAGCTCGTTTATTGGATGAAGAAAATTGATCCACTCACAATGGGATGTTTATCACAAAGATTTTGTCAGGCTCGGTCGAGCCTAGATGCCCCACGTAATATATTGTAATAATATTATTAAAGTATTATTAAAATACTAATATAAAAATAATATAACTATTACTACATTATTAATAATACGTTTAAAAAAACGTGTGCGCTTCCTGACCTAGGATTTTGGAGATTGGTTTGAATATTTTCCTCGACCCTCCACCGCCATGCCCACCCCCCCCCAAAGTCTGATCTGGGTGGGGAACCACTTCTTGATGCTCCTCATATCGAAAAGCAACCTCAAAATGATAAGCAGCCTCCTCATGATGCATCATAAATCTCATTTTCCTCTGTGGTCTCCTCAATGGGAACTCCGTGATCACGCCTTGTTATTTCAAAATTTGTGAAGAAACTTGACGGAATACCAAATATAGCCATGCCTCCAATACTCCCACACAAAGCTTCCCTCTCATTATCAGAAAAAAAGACTCATTGGACAGTTCACAGGACCATGGCCATCACCAAAAATAGTTCAAAAGTAGGTAGAGAGAAACTGGTCTCAAGTGACACAAGGGAAAATAGCTATCATATTTAGCAGAAGAGGATACTTCACCTTTCACTTTGAAACAAAGGAAGACAAAGAAATTATCTTTAGAAGTAGACCATATTTTATGGATACAAGAGGACTCCACCTGAATAGATGGACCCCATACTTTGATCCAGAGCTGGACGTCCCAAACACGATCTTGATCTAGGTTCGACTACCACATCTTCCCTTGCATTGTTGGGGAGATGAATCTATCAAAACTATTGGAAACGTAGTCAGAAAATAGATCAACAAGAGCGATCCAAAAGACAACATGCAGTCTTGTGTGAGGATTTGTGTTGAAGTGGACTTAGGAGAAGGGATCCCGAAGGCTATCAAGCTCAAAGTAGACAATTGAACGCACATACAACAACTGGACTCTGAGAAAATACCCTTTAAGTGCAAGGTACGTCATGAATATTTGAATTTCAAAAATAGATGTAGTAAGAAAGAATAATAAGAAAATAAATTTGAAGAAGAAAAAGAACAAAAACGGGAGAAAGTAAAATATAAAATAAAACCTCGAATGTCCCTATCCCTACTACTACAACATCCTCATCCCCTCTCTCAAAGATCCCCCTCCCTTCCTCCTCTCTCATCCCTAAATCTGCTTCTATATTTGGATCGAATCCCTTTGATCCTCTTGATATCCCCTATGACCCTCCTCCACCCCCCCATGATCCCCTCTTCTCCTCTCCTGTGGCCCCCAGTGGTTTCTCTTCTCCTCCCCGCCCCCCCTCCCCCCTATATTCGCATTCTCCGGCCCTCCTCTTTTTGATGCCCCTCCATTACCTCCTATTCCTCCCCCCCTTCCTTGGAAAGAATCCTCACTGAAATCAGTCAAAAGAATTATTGGCATCAACTGATAACACCAAGAAACAAGGAAGAAAATTTAAAAAGGAACTAAGAGACGAAGCAACAACAAAGGAGCTTACAATAGGTACTCAAAAACCCATGGAAAGCTACCTCAAAAAGGGAACTAGAAGCAAATATAAAGGCCAACAGAATCATTGAGGTAAAGATCCCTTGATAAAAAACCAAAATAAATAATGATATTGGTCTCTTGGAACTGGAGAGGTTTAGGACATCCCTCCAAACTAAACATAATAAGGGATATTATAACAGAGGAAAAATCATATATCCTAATGATCCAGGAGACCAAAAACAAAAATCTAGAAATGGAAAACATCATTCAAAAAATGAAAAATAGAAGGGACAACCTTGTCCACCATTGGGGCATTGGGAGGAATAAGTACAATCTGGCATAAAGATAAGTGGGAATTATAGAACCAGAGAATGGATTTACACTGGATAAAGACCGAGTTAAAAAGTAAAATTACGAAAATCCAAATCAGCCTTTATAATGTCTATGCCCCAAACCATTATAAAGATAAGTAAATATGCTAGAAATCATTGAAAGAAAATATGTTGCTTGAAAAGGAATAAAATCTCATTCTTGGAGGAGATCTAAATCTGGTCCTAAATGCTGATGAAAAAAGAGGGTGTTATTTCCATCCAGATCCCTCTCATGACACTCTTGAAGAGCTCATTGAGAGTTGCAATTTACCAGATATTCCTTTGAGAAATGGAAGGTACACTTGGGATAATAAGAGGGTAGGCAAGAATAATATAAAGGAAAGGTTAGATAGAATTTTAATTAAGGAAAAAATAGTATCTAACTATAGTTTGGTAGCCTCCAATACCATTCCCTCAGTAGCCTTAGATCATAAACGGTTGGCTCTAGTTTTGGGCTCCACTGAAAAAATTAGGCCTATCCCATTCAAGTAGAATCAATTATGGAACAACAATAAAGAGGCAAAGCAGTTAATCATAAAATATTGGAAGCGGAAGATATATGGCTCACCCAACTTCATATGGGAAACTAAATTGAAGAGTGTCAAAACAAGCCTTAAGAAGTGGGACAAAAAAAAGTTACAAGGAACCACAAAAGGAAAAGGACGAGCTGCAAAAATAATTGGAAAAAAATCAAGATAAATTGGAAAATATGGAGGACATAAAAGAAAGTAATATAAGGGAGAAATAGCTACATTGGGATATATACATAAATAGTAGGAAGGAAGAAGAGGTTTGGAGTTTAAAGTCCAGACAATTATGGATCCAAGCAGGGGACAAGAACACAACATTCTTCCACTATTTAGCAAAAACCAGATTGATAATAAATAACATTGAAAACATTATAGGAGAGGGAGGCGCTGAGATTAGAGGACATGAAGATATAAAGAAAGAGGTGCACAATCACTACAAATCTTTGCTAACAACAAAAAATGGGCAAGCAGAGGCGGAAGAATTCTTAAAACACATCCCACATACAATAAATGAGGAAAAGAATAATGAGATAACCAAAGAATTCACATAAGTAGATTTAATGGCAACCATTTGGAGTCTCCAACTAGATAAAGCTCCAGGACCGGATGGATTCTCCATCTCATTCTATCGCTCCTATTGGAAATTGATAAAAAAAGAGTTGCTAAAGATGATCAGATATGTTTTTAAAAATAAGAATATGGGAGGATTCACAAACTCTACCTACCTTGCCCTTATTCCAAAAGATGCTCATCCCTCCTCTCTAAGCATATTTCAACCAATATCCCTTTGTAATGCCTCTTACAAAATAATATCAAAAAACTTGGCAAGTCGGATTAAACCCCTTCTCGACTCTCTAATCACAGAAAATCAAGGTGGCTTCATTCCTTGTAGACAGATAGTAGACAACATAATTCTAGTACAAGAGGCTTTACACTCCAGCATTGCGCGCAAAGAACATGGATTCATTTTGAAAATAGACATGGAAAATTCATTTGATAGAGTAAATATGTATTTTCTATCATAAGTCTTACAAAAATTTGGCTTTTCATATGAGTTCATGGACATCATAAAAGCTTGCACTAATGGCCCTTGGATCACTCCTCTAGTTAATGGAAGACCATGCAATTTTTTCCAGAGTACTAAGGACTAAGACAGGGCTGCCCCTTGTCCCCTTTCCTTTATATCTTGATGGTTGATTCTCTAAGCAGAAATTTGGAGCACTATAGAAGAAACCCCACCTTGACTAGTTTGGGCATAAGAAAATGGGTTAAAAGTATAAATCACTCACTATTTGCGGATGACACCCTTCTCATGGGAGGTGCATATTCTGTGGTTGCAAGAATATTCAAATCATTCCTTGACAATTTTATGGAATTCTCTAGAGGATTGGTGAATAAGGACAAAAGTTTCATTTTTGGCTAGAACGCACCTCATCAGGCACTCTAAATAATGTCTCAAATTTTAGAAATCCCTTTCCAGGCCAACTGGAACCATTTCCAATATTTTGATCTGCCAATTACTAAGAAGAATATAAAAACTGAAATCTGGAACAAATACACTGAGAAGATGAAAAAGAATCTTCATTCTTGAGGAATGATTTGGTTAAAACAAGCTGGCAGAGTCATAATTATAAAATCCATCCTCTCTGCTCTTCCCCTTTATCAGTTTTCCATGATTTATGCTCCTGCAAGTATACATAAGCAAGTAGAATTATAGTCAGAGGATTCCTATGGCAAGGAGGAAAAATAGAAACTAATAAATTCAGCTTAATCAAATGGAGTCAAGTAACTGCGCAATATAAGAATGGAGTTCTCTCTGTCAGAATACCTGGATTGATGAATTTGGCACTTGGGACCAAGATTTCTTGGAGGTTCATTACTGGTGAAAGAAGTTGGTGGAAGCATGCTTTAGAGTAAAAATATTTAAATGCTCTAAGGCACTCCATTTTGGACATAATCGCACCTCTTAGACCATGTACTCGAATCTAGAAGGTTATTAATCAGGTTCTTTCTTTGATAAAAAATAACATTTCAAGAATGTCAGGCAATGGAAAAAACATTTACTTGTGGAGTGACAATATAATGGGAAATGATCCATTATGTAACAATCAAGAAATACTAAGCCTGAGGAATTGGATGAATTCAAAGCGCCTCTCCAACTTGGGAAAAATAACACAGTGGGACACAGATGGAACTTGGAAGCATTGGAAAAATCCTAATCTACCATGAGACCTAAAAAATAAATGGGATGTTCTGACCTCCCTGCTTAAAGGCGCAACCCCATTGGAGCAAAGTAAACATGATCCGTAAATATGGAGCCCTACATGAGGAGAGTACACTGTCAAATCGAGGTATGAAGTGCTTCAATAAAAACAAGGGCAGCAAGATTGGAACATCTGGAAACTTGCGTGGAAAGTTGAAAGCTTACCAATAATTAAAATATTCATTTGGACACTCCTAAATAGAAAAATACTCACTTCAAAGAACTTGAAAAAAAGAGGAATTTATGGGCCCTCTCAGTGCCCATTGTGTCTACAAGAGGAGGAAACCATTCAACACTTGTTCATAGAGTGCAACTTCACCAAATATTGTTGGAAGGGTGTGGTCTCTCCAATAGAAGAAAAACTAAACTACACCATCCCACTCAATGAGTTTCTAGCTGAGTGGAAAAATAATTATCCTTACATACTCAAAAACAAAATCACTGTGAAAAGATATTGGACCGGCATACCCTCTTTCTTATGGTGGAAGATTTGGCTAGCTAGGAATAACAAAATCTTTAAGAATAAAAATCCAATTGTGGAAAGGGTAATATCCAAAACATGGGGGAAAGCTTCTGAATTATATTCTTCTAAAGGAACAAAAGGAATTGATTGGATTCAAATTTAGGCAAAAGAAAGAGAATGGGAAAGGTTTGCAAGTAGCAGGCCCAATTTTGCAACAATGTCCATGCCCAAAAAGGAAAAACCAAAATGGAAAATAAGGTTCTCAGAAGAAGAATTTTTGAATTGGATTAGCTCTCTTAACATGCCCAACCTATTTTTCAATGGGGCTTCGAAAATGAACCCTGGGAAAGCTGGGACTGGAGGAATTATTCTCTCTAGTGATAAGAGAAATACCATACCGTATAATTGGGGCTTAGGGAATATGGCTAATAACAAATCAAAAGCCTATGGGATTCTCCTTGGGGTCAAGATATTAAGAGAAAGAACCATAAGGAACCTAATAATATTCAGAGACTCTTCAATCATTATATAGGAAATGGTCAATGGAAATAGTTTAAAAAATGAAGCCTTGCACCATAAACTTGAAAGGATAAATCAATATGCAAAGCAAATTGGGAAAATATCCTATTATAATATATTAAGGGGCAATAATAAAAATGCGGACAGCTAGGAAAATAAGGGAGCGGATTGAACAATTGGAAATGCCAGAATTGACATAAATCTTGTCAAAATCCCAATCCCATGATTAATAGTATCTTCCATAAATAAATAAAAAAGTCTAAAGGAATCTCTCTCAAAACAAGCGCTCTCCTTGTCAAGCTTGGAAATATAATATATTCATGTACCAATAAGATCCAGATCCATCTATCTTGGATCTTTCCCACACATATTCTCCTTCATGTGACCATCCAGTCTTTGGGTTCCCTTTCTCTATATATTCACCATTGCTTTTCTCTTTTCAATTCATATGATTTCCCCGACTGCATTCGTGATCTGAGTCCTCTCTGTTTCTCCTTATGTTTTAGTGGCCTTCAGCCTTTTCTCCTTCCAAATAACAACCATTGCGCTCTCTACATTCCACCTCATCGACCTCGTCCCTCAATCAGCTCCTCTTCCTTGTGCCTTATTGCTTGGAATATCATCTTCACTCCAATCTCCTCCCCGCTCCTCATCATCCATCTCACTTCTTCATTATCTGATTAGGCCTGTGATGTGCTCTGTGCTTTAATAAAACCATTACAAATCACTAACCAGATTATTGTGCATCATTCCAGTCTTTTCTCATAAACACTGCACACTTTTGTGGCTCCATAGACCTCCTTCCAATCAACAGATCGCAGTGACATTCGAGAAGTATCTGAACAGAGAAATCAGTGCCATAATAGCTACATCACTCCTTTAAAAAAAAAAGAAATGGCTACCAGCGAAGACAAGGTGCAGTCATGTGTGTATTGCCGAGTACATTAAGTAGTAATAGAACAAATAAAGGAGCAGATGAACCAGAACATAATCCAAACAAAAGTGGAGATAGATGTCCTTCGCCAACAATGGGAATTAACAATAAAGGAATTGCTGGATGTTAAAAATGGATGCAGTCACCTGGAAAATACAATCTCCTACCTCACAAATATTATAGC